>CM060250.1:42236687-42836687 GCA_030684275.1 Acipenser oxyrinchus oxyrinchus
CAGTACTAACACGATGAGGCAATTATTGTATTCTATTTTCTTTCAAAAGGTGCATGCCATGACGTGTGAAGAAAAAGAACAAGCTTCTCTGTCGTGTGAGGATTTCATCTGCCGTGACCCGGATTCGAACCGGGGTTGTTGCGGCCACAACGCAAAGTACTAACCACTATACGATCACGGCGAACTACCGAGAAGCTCGTGTTTGTTTTGTCATCTGGGCACTCCATGCTATACACAAGGCAGAACAATTGTAGCAGGTCGCTGCTTTGTGTATTGTTTTATTGATTTAATTAGGCTACTTTCATTTCTAGAACGCCCCCTTATCTTTTGTTTCTTTCCCTGCGCCAATCAGAGGATGACTCCCCTTTACCTGGCTCATTTAAAAAGCTGGATTTAAAGACAAGGGGGAGCGGAATATGCAGCAGGATGTAAGGGAACGGGAGGCTCTCGTGACGGTGGCGGTATGTGCTCGAGTGCTGTAGCAGCAACCATGAAGCAAGTTCGTTTTTCAGTTGAAATAAAGATCGATTTTGTTTTTGTGTGAGTGTTTTGAAAAGATCAGTTACATAGCTACGTATTTTGAAATAAAGATGTATTCATTATGATGAACGTTGGCAGACAGGATATTGTATTTATATTTCCCATGTGTGCTAGCCTTGTACAAATCTGATAGCTTCAACAAAGGCATTTGACTTCGGTTCATTATTTAGCCTATACTGCTCTTGATCATGTTCTGCAGCATCTCGCCTTGCTAATTACTCCCGTATGCTTTAGCGGTTTAACAGTTTGGTCTCTGCTGCGCAATCGGTTATCGCGTTCGGCTGTTAACTGAGAAGTTGGTGGTTCAAGCCCACCCAGGGACGATGCTTTTTGCATTTCTTAATCACATAAGAAAATGGCACTCTGATACGTTGTTATTTCTTCCAATTACACTGAAGAAAAAATGCTCTGTTTTTAGTTCAAAACAAACAAAAACACAAAACAAATATCGTCTTGTGATTTGCCGAAACCCGGAATCGAACCAGGGACCTTTAGATCTTCAGTTTAACGCTCTCCCAGCTGAGCTATTTCGGCTTGACAAGACTACTGTTTCGAGATAGCATTCTTTTTAGAACAGTTGTAAAATAATTAAGTATATTTCTAAACAAGCGCTATAATTTATTTCAGCTCTTATGAAAGACAAGTATCCTTGCGCATTATATCACAGCAAACATGATAATCCTCGCGCTTCATTTAATCCCTCAGGTTGTACCGCATGGAGATAGAAGATCCATTTTGATTCACATTGTAATAGTTTTTGATCGAGATTACCGCCACTGCGATCTTGAAATATTTTTGTATGCTACAGAATTTAAAAAGGCAGTGTATATTTTAGCACTACTACAAGACCATGTACGGAATTAAAACGAATGGACTAAAGAATAGTAATTGTTTTCTAACAGTTTAATTGGATTAAAGCAAACAAGATTATCCATAAACTAATGTTCACAGAAAATGAACATAAAAAGAGAATATCGACAAAAGCTGCCGGGAAGCACTGTGGTTGAAAGTGAAAACGTTAACCACCTAACGTTTTTTCCCCTAGAAAGCAGAATTGCAGAAACGTGAATCTGTTAATGTTACTCTCGAGAGGCTGCGGTTGCAAACACACATGGTTCGTTTTTAATGAAACATTGACGAAACCACAATCCCTGGTTTAGGAGGCCAGTGTCTTATCCTTTAGGTGAGTGCGGCACTTTCATATGGATATTAGTCAGCGTGACAATACACGACCAGAGGGAAGAAAGCAGTGGTTTCCCTGTCATTCCATTGCCATATTACATTGTGCATGTGCAGAATATGCGGGCATCCTGAAAACAGCATTGTTATATGTGAACAAATCAAACATTGAATTTAATTAACACATGGACTAATCGCTATTGAGCGTTACAGTTGTTAATTAACTTGCAAAGGTTTTAGAGCTCAATTTTTAAGAGAGTTCAAGAGCTGACTTATATGCAGCAGCTGGCAGTATTGACAGTATTGACCTATTCCCAAGGGCTTTATCTTTTGGTCTTTCCTGGCACAATTTTTTTAAAAAGAAAGCAATGTCATTTGTAAAGGAACTAATTTGATTAAAACTTAAAGTTTTAGAGTTCAATTGTCGATTTGAATGTGTCCAGTAATGTGCACATTTCCTTGAGTGCGAAATTTAATATTAATTAATTGCCTTCAGTTAATATTTTAGAAAAACTACTTTGCTACACAAGAAAACAAGCTAGCAGAGGATGGTTTTGATCCACCGACCTCTGGGTTATGGGCCCAGCACGCTTCCGCTGCGCCACTCTGCTACAGCTGCCGCATGACTGAATTACATAAACACACCTTGTGTTCAGATTTCTTTCATAAAATAAATGTATTGGTCTTCTATGGGTAGAGGCAGCGGTCTAGATAAGCGGCGTACCTGCCGATTCTACAAATTAACATTTACGAAATACACACACTAAATTGAAATGTAATAATACAAAACCATGCCTTCAGTTTATATTTTAGAAAATCTACTTTGCTAACAGAAGAAAAGCAAGCTAGCAGAGAATGGTTTCGATTCATCGACCTCTGGGTTATGGGTCCAGCACGCTTCCGCTGCGCCACTCTGCTACAGCTGTCTCATGACTGAATTACCAAGCAGCAGAAAAAAACTGAACTCATCGTTTTAACCAGTCACACGGCAGTGGCCGGGCAGAACCATGGAAACGTTGCAAATCAGAGATGATCCGTTTTCTTTTCTCCCAAATACGTAATGCAAAGTATGCAACTTTTCTGACAACGCCGAAGGGTCTGATAAATGACACTGTAATTATTTGAGATGCTGCATGTAGACAATAATGTACCACACCGTTCTGACAAGGTTCCATAGTGTGGTGGTTATCACGTTTGTTTTACACGCAGAAGGGCCTGGGTTCGATCCCCAGTGGAACCATCGTAGTTAATTTTTAAATTATACTAATCACTGGTCAAGACAAAGTTTCTCTGGGGTTGGCCGATCATTAGATTGCGGATTTAAGGTCTCTGGTCCCATCGTATAAGCAAGATAGTTTATTCACAAATAAATATACACATGTATTTATGTTATTCACACACTACTAATTAATACGTGCAGAAAATAAATAAATAAACACAGGCATATGGTCATTTGTGTCAAATACATACACATGTATGTATGTTTCTTTTGTTGGCAAATTAACCCTATACATTATTGCATTCTGCCACGTCATTAGATAAGCAAAGCCCCTTTGTGCCAGTGCGCATTCAGAGGAGACGCGCTGAGAGAATCCGTCTTCTGTGTCACTCAGTACTGCCAGCTTTCCCCCGTTGGTGATATATTGGTCAGCATAGCTGCTTTCCATGTAATTGACCCGAGACGATTCCCAGCCAGTACAACTGTGTTTATGCCCACGTTTCAAATAATGAACATTATAAAAGCAAATCACATTGTTTTATGTTTTCTTTACTTTTAAAGCAGAGAATCAAACACACTTCCGACAACTTCATAGCCCTGCTGGCTACGAACACGTATTGAGTCGGCTGTTTCCCATGACCCTGGTGATACCGAGTGTTTTCCTAGTATCAGCGTCGGCATTGCCATGTGTTTGGCATGCTTGCTGTGCACTCTAGCATTGCATAACAAGCGAGCACGACGCCAGGACTTCGTGGCGCAACGGTAGCGCGTCTGACTCCAGATCAGAAGGTTGCGTGTTCAAATCACGTCGAGGTCAAAACCTTCTTTGTTTCTATTCCACTCTATTTAATTTTTAACGTGTTTGAATTTGAATGTTCCGGACATTTATTTATGCAACTTAGCCTACACAACATATTAATTATATAGCGAGCAAACAGATATTTATTGTATTGCGATTCATTTTATGTTTCATTTGATACTGCACAATAAATTAAAGTGAGTCAGAAATTAACGTTGACCAGTCTTCATTGACATAGTTGGGTAATAAAGTCATATTAACACTTCCTTGCATGAGATATTGAAAATAGCTATAAATACTAGTTTTAACGACATTTAAAGTACAGCAGGTAATGATTGTTACCTTTAAGCTTCCCAGAACGTAGTGGGCAGGATGTGAACATGCGCGGGGAAATACCAACCAATTCAAGTCCATCACCTTAACCACTTGGCCACGACTTCTTTGTGTACAGCAGTGTAATGAACCTGTTCGTTCACGGCTGCTGGATTAAATATGGAATAGCGTGGCGCTGCCTCCACCTTTGTTTAACCGGAGGGTCCGGTAGTTAGATATATTTATAGAATAAGGGAGAGTGTATGAATTAACGTCACAAAGACAACTGGAACGAAAACTCAGAGCAAACAGTTTATTAATATAGTTAATTAAAACAGAGCAGTTAGCGATCTTAAACCTTACCAATACATTAGACCAATTAAACTAGATTAATCATTCTCTGCGAAATACGAAACGCAAGGGGCAGACACACCCCTGCAAATCCCGTGGAGTAAGAAAATAACTCAAACACAATAATTCATTAGTGAACACAAATCACACTACAATCAAAAATAGTGATAAAATACAATACATTAACTACAACAAGGTAGCTCAAAGAAAACTATAAACCGATAAATCAAACCATTCATAGTAACCCAACATAGACAATAACCACATAACACAAACAAACTCAAATACACAAAATAAACCTCCATGGATTGCAGTGAGCGTGTCTGTCCCCTGCAGATCCACACAGTGTTTAAATACAGTGTAACACTTTGGAATTTAAGTGTGGTTAAGATCAATAAAACACCGAGTTTTACAAAGTATAAATACAGCAATAGTATAACAATTTAAAAGAGCACTCCCCTGGTTTCTCATAAAAGTCAGTCCACTTACAGACTAGTCATCCCAGCGCTCACACCCAGTACTCTATCCCGGTCAGACGCCCCGTCTTGAGCGCTAATCCCTTTTAAAGTTCAAGCAATCGAATCGTAATCGCCGGCACCTGCCGACCGACTGCTTCACCTGAACAAAACTCAGGTGTGCCTTGATAGTCCTAATGGGCAATCAGCGAGGTCCAGTACAGGATTCTTGGTAGTTCTACGAGATCTGAATAGATAATTCCATCACTTCATTCTTGGTAGCTCTGCGAAATCTGATTGGCTCTTTCCTGGTCAATTTTTTGTAGCGACACGGGCTATGATTGGTCAAAACTACCAAGATATTACCAAGATTGAACATTGTCTTTTGGCTGGGTGGGAGGGAGAGCTAGCCGGGCTGGGGACCGCACAGCTGAATAACTTATTTTGCTTTAATAAAGTCGGTCCACAATGCCTGGCATTAAAAGTGATTCACAAGAAGCAGTTGCGGGATTTAATCGGAAATGACTTGGGCAACAAAAAAAGTTCCCTGACCGGGAATCAAACCCAGGCGGGGGCGGTAAGACCGCTGAATCCTAACCACTAGAGCACCAGGGAAGCAGGTTACTGATGTGAGCATCTGGGGTGGAATGAATTATTACTTGTGCAAAGAAGGTGCAGCAATCCTGCTGAACATCCTCACTACATGAGCAGCGTGCTGCTGTTTTGGTCTCTGAATAGAGGCGTGAGTTCAAATCCCCCTGCTGACAGTTCAAATTTACTTATTTTTGAAAGGAATAAATGTTTTCATTTTACTATAAAAGATTGTTTCAAGGAAATCAACAGCTGATACCAAACTCTTGTCAGCACTCAATACCATTTTAATTTCCATTTTAATCCGACTAAAAATAACGTTCCTTACACAGATTGCATTTTTGTTGTAAACAGACTACTTGTTAAAGTCACTACTTGTTGAAGGAATTGTGGGAAATGTCGTTTTAAGACCTTGAAATATACCTTTGCTTCTATGCCTGATCCCACATTTCCCACAATTCTTTTCAACGTCCCGTCCCTGCCTATTGGCTGAGCGTCGCAGAGCAAGCAGGGCGGCGCATTCAAATTTCAAACTTGTACAGACAGACACGGAGCATTTTGCTTATTTGTTTAAGATACTAACTGTCTCTGTTGAACCGAATACTGTTTTGTTTTTAGTCGTATTTTTATTTTTATCGGCAGACGCGCTCTGGATGCAAGTGTAACGGATGTGCAATCGATGTATTGTTTATTTTTTGAATGTAATAAGATTGAGTTTTATGGTGTGATTTTTTATTATTTTTACTGTTGCACTGTCCCTTTAAACCCCAGGGAGACTACTGGTCTCCATAGTAATTGCAGTGCTAATTCGTAATGGTGCCAGCTGTATAAAAACAGGTGGGGTTAATCAGCGAGAGGGCGACCGGGTTTGAGAGATTTGTGAGCTGAGAGCACGGGTCGGGGAACTACTGTTTGGTAAAGATTGTAACTTTTCAAGTGTAATACTGAGGCGCTGTGAATTGGCTGAAGCGCTAGAAGTTAATGGTAAATTACTGCTATTCATATTGAATAGTTTGGTCCGCTCTATATTGGAGTGGTTTCAGTGAAGTATCCCCGTGCTCTTAGTCGTCGGTCGCAATTGTATGGAGTTGATTACAAAAGAGAATGTGCATTGTTTGTATTCTGAGTTTGTAATTACGATCCAGTGATTTTTTATGTAATATCTGAGCGCTGTATATGAACTTCTTTTCTGTGTTAGTGGTTGTTTTAGAATTTTAGAGTAGCCTCTTTGTCCTGATTATTCCAACTGTAATTGTGTATGTGTTTACAATATATAGTTATAAGAGACCTGTTAACTTTTGATTGCACCCTTGCACTTTATCAACCTGTGTATAAACTAAAATAGCGGCTATTGGAGTGTTTAAGCATTAGGCATTTTTTAGGTTGCATGAAGTTTTTCTGTTTTTCTATGAAAATCACAGATTAGTTTTTTTCTTTTTAAAGTGTGTTATTTAAGGTTTGATATTTTATTGTTTGGAATTGTGTTTGTGGAAACCACTATTTGCTTTGAAGGGTGTTATTTAAAAGTGTTTAAGATATTACTTGTGGAACTGTGCTGTGAAAATTATTATCCTTTTTATTTAAAAGTGTTGGTGTGACGTTATCTAGTTCAAAGTATCCTAGTACTTGGGGTCTGATGGGATTGCTCTTGGTTAAAATCTGCTGCTATAGTTTAAAGGTTGCTGCTATCAAATCTGCTGCTATAGGTAAAAGCTGTGATATTTTGTTTAAATAAAATTCTTGTTTTTATACCTTGTTGTCCACACTTTACACACTGAGCTTTCTTGATTTTTAAAGAACCTGTTATTTATTTGGAGTTATATTCGCTTCCAATTGGCGTAGTAATTAATTCTACTTAATTGGTCAGTTAAAATAGTCAATTTAATTAATAGGGATAACCGAGGGGGTTATCCTTGGTTTACTATCAAACGGTGTTTTGGAGGGGGGCGCTACAATATCACCACTTCCTGGGCGGTTGAAGAACTCGACTTCGTCTAGTGCCTCCCAACGCACCCAAGGCGTGGTGATATTACCTCATGATAACACACACACCCTGTCGTGTATTACTGCTTCATTAATGTAGTCATTAGGTTTATATGTCACATTCCTTTGTTGTCACTGTATTGATTTAGATATTCGGGTTGGATACCTCGGAAGCCAGCGGAACTCCAGCGTTTCTAGGACAACCACTGATAACCCCTCCAGTGATGATCGGCGCTGCCATGGCAACCTATGACATCACCCGCTCAAGTTACAACACGTCGAGTCATTTTTTTGTAGCTCAGTATTAACGTGTTATTGTTTTCACAAAATAACATCAATAAGATTATCAGATCACCTGCTAGTGTGTACTAAACAAAACCTCAAATATCACTGAATAGATACAGAGACAAGCCGTGGCACCAGCAAGGGGTTAAAATGAAATAAATAAATAAATTATACACCAAACTGTAGCACATTTGTTTAGTCTTAATATCATAACAAATATACTTATTATAAATATGTAACTCCTTTTATTTGTTGGAAAACGGTCTGGAACTGAAGTAAAGTATTTTTTTTAATACAGCCCTATTTGAATATTTAAAATATGGTTATATTAAAATGCCAGCAACGGTGTGTTAATTTAACGGCGCCTAACGCCGCCGGAACGTTCGCATTTTAAATCCTAATGGTCTCTGCTCAGCTGAGTGGAATGTTCAGGAGCCGGTTGCCTAGCAGCGTCTCCCCTCCTTCTCTGCACCGCCTCTCGCCTCTCTCGTTGCTCCAGGTGTGAGTTCAAATTTAGCTTCGTTATATTAGTGCAATTCTTTACTAACTTTTACAAATTAGCTTATTAGGCGCTTCGTGTTATTAAGATGGTTCAGGTGCAGTCCGGCAGACTGACTGGAGCATCATTACAGTATACCGCACTGCGCTCAGCTTCGTGTGGCGGCTGATACACAAAATAATGAGCGACTGTTTAAATAAATCACATGTATTGCTTTTTAATGCTAAATATGTATCTGGTATTCTAAGTATTATCTGCAATTAATAATTCAGCTCTATTCATATTCAGAATGTAATACAGTATTAAGACAGGGTCCAGTATTAGAAATAAATAAACACGTTTTAAGAGAAACAGCAGTGATGTTTATTGACCATTCCCATACATTCTCTATATGTTTCTACATTGTGGTTGCACAGGGACAAGGGACTCAGTGATGTTAAAAAAGACTAGAGCCCACAATTAACCAATATAGAAAGGAAGGGGGGAGAAATGTATTGCCTGTGTGCAGTACCTTACACTTCTCTATTAAAGGAGCAGTCTAAGAGTGTATTGTCTATTGCAGTGTAGGAGGACGATTTGACTGAAATGTTGATAATCGTAGGACATAGTTTCCGTATGTGCCTGGAAGCTCAAATTGAATGAAATGGACTTTGAAAGTTGTATTAAGTGCCTTAATGAAGTTGGGGCAAATGAGGAAGTGCAAATCCGGGAGCAAGAAAGCTGCAGGAATGGCCTGATGCAACGAAGCTGGAAAATTAATGTGACGGTGGATTCTTAACATCTCAGAAAGCTGATAAGCATGGCTTCATGACCAGGTCCTCGAAGGGAGGGGTTTGGATTTGAAAAATCAAGTTAATATATGAAGCAAAAGAGGTTGAGACAGGAGGGACTGAGAATCCCTCGGAATGACAACGAACTGCAGGAATTGATAGAAAGTTTGGAGTGTGCGAGATTCGCAGCGATAGCAAATCAGCTTAAATTATGTAGAGCTTGTGGTGTTATGCTGCCATCTAGAGGTTGTGATTGGAAGTGAAACTATTGCCTTCAGTGAACCAGGGTAGCATATATTTGGTTATTGCGATTAAAATCCTCGTCTGTGTATAAAACATTTGCTTTAGAACAGTTACTGATGATATAAGTAAGTTAAGGTAGGTCTAGAAGAGTAGCCTGCAGAATTTAGATGTCACAATTTGGCGAGTTGAAGCTCTCATGTTGCAAAAGCGCAGCAGCAGGAGCCAGAAGATTGCAGTCGTGAGGCACAGGCTCGCATTGCCTGTTAAAGCTGCCTGGTCGCCATGGCAACTTACCCTCCCAGGAGTCACTCGATGAGGCGTTGCCGTGGTAACCATGGTCTGTGAGGCGCCGGTGGTAAAGAGTTGCAGTTCAGCGGTGACGTTGGAACAGTCTTTCTGATGAAAACGCAGAGCAAGCTGAGAATGGCGCTGCGCTTTGAACGGCGCTGTACTGGGCTGGAGACTGGATGGAGCAGAAAAGACTAACGTTGGAGCTCCTGCAGAAAAATAGAAAAGCTGAATGATGAAAAGAATCACCTGAGCAGGTAGGAAAATAGCTGATACTGTCTACCAGCGCTGAGCAGAGAAATGACTGCAGTGAAAGGAGCGAACAAAACAAAACACACACAGACGAAGGACGGCAGCAGTGCTGGGTGTATAAATAGAAAAGGAGGAGAGATTGACATAATTCAGTCATGCGGCAGCTGTAGCAGAGTGGCGCAGCGGAAGCGTGCTGGGCCCATAACCCAGAGGTCGATGGATCGAAACCATCCTCTGCTAGTTTGTTTTTCTTGTGTAGCAAAGTAGTTTTTCTAAAATATTAACTGAAGGCAATTCGCAATCAAGGAAATGTGCACATTACTGGACACATTCAAATCGACAAGTGACCCCTAAAACGTTAAGTTTTTAATCAAATTAGTTTCTTTACAAATGACATTGCTTTCTTTTTTTTAAATAGTGCCAGGAAAGACCAAAAGAGAAAGCCCTTGGGAATAGGTCAATACTGCCAGCTGCTGCATATAAGTCAGCTCTTGAAGTCTCTTAAAAATGAGCTCTAAAACCTTTGCTTTGCAAGTTAATTAACAACTGTAACACAATAGCGGTTAATCCATGTGTTAATTAAATTCAGTGATTGATTTGTTCACATATAACAATGCTGTTTTCAGGATGCCCGCATATTCTGCACATGCACAATGTAATATGGCAATGGAATGACAGGAAACCACTGCTTTCTTCCCTCTGGTCGTGTATTGTCACGCTGACTAATATCCATATGAAAGTGCCGCTCTCACCTAAAGGATAAGACACTGGCCTCCTAAACCAGGGATTGTGGTTTTGTCAATGTTTCATTAAAACGAACCATGTGTGTTTGCAACCGCAGCCTCTCGAGAGTAACATTAACAGATTCACGTTTCTGCAATTCTGCTTTCTAGGGAAAACGTTAGGTGGTTAACGTTTTCACTTTCAACCACAGTGCTTCCCGGCAGCTTTTGTCGATATTCTCTTTTTATGTTCATTTTCTGTGAACATTAGTTTATGGATAATCTTGTTTGCTTTAATCCAATTAAACTGTTAGAAAACAATTACTATTCTTTAGTCCATTCGTTTTAATTCCGTACATGGTCTTGTAGTAGTGCTAAAATATGCATTGCCGCCTTAAATTCTGTAGCATACAAAAAATATTTCAAGATCGCAGTGGCGGTAATCTCGATCAAAAACTAGTACAATGTGAATCAAAATGGACCTTTATCTCCATTCGGTATAACCTGAGGGATTAAATGAAGCGCTAGGATTATCATGTTTCCTGTGATATAATGCGCAAGGATACTTGTCTTTCATAAGAGCTGAAATAAATTACAGCGCTTTGACATTATGTCTGTTACTAGCGGATTGTTTAGAAATGTACTTAATTATATTACAACTGTTCTAAAAAAGAATGTTATCTCGAAAAAGGAGGCTTGTCAAGCCGAAATAGCTCAGTTGGGAGAGCGTTAGACTGAAGATATAAAGGTCCCTGGTTCGATCCCGCGTTTCGGCAAACAGACAGAATATTTTTGTTTTGTATTATTTTGAACTAAAAAACAGAAAACATTTTTTTCTTCAGTATAATTGGAGGAAATAATAACGTATTACAGTGCCATTTTCTAATGTGATTAAGAAATGCAAAAAGCATCGTCCCTGGGTGGGCTTGAACCACCAGCCTTTAGGTTCTGCTCGACCTCTAACGCACAAAATATTTTTCAGTGACTTTAACAAGTAGTCAACAACAAAAATGCAATCTGTGTTAGGAACGCTATTTTAGTCGTATTTAAAATGGAAATTAAAATGGTATTGAGTGCTGACAAGAGTTTGGTATCAGCTGTTGATTTCCTTGAAACAATCTTTTAAGGTAAAATGAACACATTTATTCCTTTTAATAATAAGTAAAATCAAACTGTCAGAAGTAGGATTTGAACCCACGCCTCCATTCGGAGACCAGAACACACAATTCTTTGGAAACACAAAGTCCTTGAGTCTGGCGCTTTAGATCACTAAGCAATCCTGACAAGCTGCGTTTGTTATTGTAGAAAACCGTGTTATTTATTTCAGCACACACTAGGGTTGTCTTGTATCAAGGCCCGATTGGGTTTATTACGCACATACCAACTGTTGCTCCATGAATGATGTCATGACAAGTGTAAAAAAAGAAACGGATTGAAGCCAACCCAAAAAAGTAAGATTATTTATTTCAATATCGTTATAGCTATAAATGATGCACACATTTAATAATAGCAATTGCTATATGACAGACCAATAAGTAATTTTGTTGCAATACTGTATGCAATTGAACAGAATCAGACATTGATCAGTTTTCTCCGTTTTAGATGTGAAGGGATGTGAATAGAGTCAAATACATTTGCATCATTCTGTGTGTAATATATATATATATATATATATATATATATATATATATATATATATATATATATATATATATATATATATATATATATATGCAGTGAAATACAGGGGAAGAGTCACTAAGATTTTCAAAGGTAAGAAAGGCGTAGGCTACCTTTACCAATAAATATTACTTCAATAAGAAATCAAGACCCGCCTGTGACTACGGAATTGTATCTTTATAAATCACAGACTTATAAGAAAACAGCATCTAAGCAACTCTATAAGATTCTTAAGAAGCCCAGGCGTAAACGTATATCAAACAAACCATCCTTAAGAATTTCTTTCCATTGATTTTTTATTTCCATTGATCTAAATTCAATTTTAATATCCACATTCATTATATAACTCTATATACAGCCACAATGGCACGCAAGCACTACATCTATCCCTGTGGAAGATGAAGGGATGCGGGTCAGCAGCGGGTACACTGGACAGCTCCAGCGATTCAACACATGATCCAGAGAAGCGGCTCCGTTTGCTTTCCAAATATCTGTTTACAGAAAAACACGAACATCTTCATTCAGATGAACCAGGATTTTTTTCCTCTGTTGCAACGTCATTCAATTGATTTTCATGTTCCTCTAAAATGTCCTCTCGGTTTGGATTTAATTTATTGAATGCTCTTGTGTTAACAAAGTGCAGCGGCTAGGGCCTGGATAGCTCAGTCGGTAGAGCATCAGACTTTTAATCTGAGGGTCCAGGGTTCAAGTCCCTGTTCAGGCGGTGTTTATTTTATGACTATAGATCCATATAGCATGACAATAAAACAATGACGTAATGCTTTTAACACGCTGGCGTGTTCCGGTGTCAGTCTTGTTCGCAGCTGATTTTCAGTCAGTCAGCAGTTCTGCAGGCGCACAGCATGCTGGGATGCAGGTCACTTTTTCTTTTTAAAGCCCCTTGCGCGCGCTGCAGACCTGTGTTTATATTGCCAAATAAATTACAGGCGAGTTTGGATATTTACTTTTAAATTAGTATACGTTACCATTCAAGTAAAAACGGTATGAATGTGTTTATTGATTGAGCGTTTAACCTCTTACACCCTAGTAGAGACACAGTATAATTGAAAAATGACATGTAATGTTTTGCTAACCAGTAGCTTTTTCTTTCTCGTATATGAAAGATGCACGTCACATTTTGTAGATGCTTCACGTTCCTTGCTAGTGCCGCTCTATAGAGCTTCCGGACTTGACCACGTTTGATAAAAACACAGAAACACAATTTTGTTGGTCCAGCCAGCCCTAGCCCGGCCGGCAGTGGAAACGAGGTATAAATCCTAACCACAAGAGCACCGGGAAACTGATTACTGATGCGAACATCTGGGGTGGAATGAATTATTATTAACTGAGAAAAGAAGCAGGAATCCTGCTGAACATCCTCACTACATGAGCAGCGTGCTGCTCCAGAGACTCGGCTATTCAGTGAAGAGAAGAGGAGTTTAGGAGCTCCTCCGGGTTTCTGCAGATACCAGGCTAGACTGCTGCTAAAACCAGAGCTACTGGATCTGCAGTTCAGAGTGACACTCCCTCCTATAGAGACAGACTCCACTGTGGGACTCTGAGTCAGGACAATCTGACCGCTGGATTCTGAAAATAAAAACACAGAACATCAACCCACCGAGTCAACAGCCTCGTCCATTAACTGCATTCCACTGTGTGCTGAGGAAGCCCTGATATTAATAATAATTCATAATAATGAGGATTTCTTACCATGAGCAAAGAGTGCCAGTGTGCAGAGGAGGAGCCCCAGTGAAGACATGTTCTCTGTGTGTCTCAGTGACTGTGAAAGGGCTTAACTGTCAGCTTTAAAAACCCTGAGCAATGGAGCAGTGCAGTTATTCTTCTTTTCATTGTTCTCATTTTGACAGCTTCTTACTCTTCTAAATGGAACATCTACTTCACTGTCTTTCACAGGACTTTCCAAGATGTACCTTGAACTGCTACGAGTGCGTTTTCAATCATGCTAATATTTAACAAGCCAGGGGAAAAGGTAGAAAACTCATGTATTGATTTCTTTATTGATTGATTGATTGATGTGTGTGAAAGGGCGGACACAGTGACTGATCACACTCCATTGCCATGGCAATCCCAGCTCACTGAGAAACACATGGCTCTTGTATTGACATGTTGTTTTGAGAAAGATTGGAACAAACCAGCTTTCTTTCATTTGGAATGAGACTGAATTAGTGGGGAGTCTGTGATGTAGGGAATTCAAGTGAATATTATGAATGTGTTCACAAAGACAGCCGGAGTGGGTGGTGACGTCAGACCAGAGACTGGGAGCAACACAGAACAGACAGAGACTTGGGGTTTTGGTGAAGCTGAGGCGTGATCGCGCCAGCATTTAATAATCAACAGGACAGAAAATAAAAGGTTTAAACACAAAAACACAGGACACGACACTTGCGCCAAAATAAATAGACAAACAAAGCGGACTACACAGACAAACACGGTAGTATAAACACTTATTTACGTTCTTTTACTTTCTCCTCTCCACACCCGTTCTCCACTCACGAACACCAACCCGAGTGAGTGAATCGTGCATCTATATATACTGTTGTGCTGGGATTCAATTACTAATTAATTATTTACTTGAATCCCAGCACGTGAATTAATTAAGTGCAACCTCGTGCCTAACTACAATTATACAATTTTAAACACCGTGAAACACAGACCGCTTATATCCCGTGTACCAATCGCTATACACCAACATTAACACATGCAACATGCAACATATAACACAGAAATGCACACAGGGCGGGGCACATTGCCACATATACCCCCTTGTGCGCAGCACACATGGCCTCAACGGCCACCTCCCCATAAAACCCAGCAGTCAGGACAAAGTCTCGGGCTGGGAAGGGAGGCTTCAGTGGGCCCATGGCTGGCAATGTTGCCAGTAGCCAGGCTGCTACTGGCCATGCTGTCAGCAGGCGTGCTGACAGCCCCAGACTGACTCCTTCAGCCGGGGCAGTCCTGGCAGCGGAAAGGCTGCTTGGGTGGTCTCCTGACCTCCCCTTCTCCGGCAGCGAAACTGCTGCTGGGGTTGGTGGTCTCGGACCTCCTCCCCTTCTTCAAAGCCGGCAGCTCCCCTTGCGGGGCTCCGGCCACAGTACTCCGGCAGCGAAAGTGCTGCAGTGGCGCAAGTCTCCTGACCTCCCCACGATCTCCGGCAGCGAAACTGCTGCAGTGGGAGCAGGTCTCCTGACCTCCCCACGATCTCCGGCAGCGAAACTGCTGCAGTGGGCGCAGGTCTCCTGACCTCCCCACGATCTCCGGCAGCGAAACTGCTGCAGTGGGCAGGTCTCCTGACCTCCCCACGATCTCCGGCAGCGAAACTGCTGCAGTGGGAGCAGGTCTCCTGACCTCCCCACATTCTTCGTGGCTGGCAGCTCCCCTTGGTGGGGTTCGGCCACAGTACCTCCTGCTGCGATGCGGAGCGGCTGGCAACCCAGGCGATCGCGGGCGGCTGGCAACCCCAGGCGATGCGGGCGGCTGGCAACCCCAGGCGATGCGGCGCGACAGGCAGCCCAGGCGATGCCAGACAGGCATCCTTGGGCGGCGTGGCAGGCATCCTTGGGCGGCGAGGCAGG
The DNA here is from genome assembly GCA_030684275.1 of Acipenser oxyrinchus oxyrinchus. Lineage (NCBI taxonomy): Eukaryota > Metazoa > Chordata > Actinopteri > Acipenseriformes > Acipenseridae > Acipenser > Acipenser oxyrinchus. Next base: position 42,252,449 of record CM060250.1, read on the forward strand.
CATCCTTGGGCGGCGAGGCAGGCATCCTTGGGCGGCGAGGCAGGCATCCTTGGGCGGCGAGGCAGGCATCCTTGGGCGGCGAGGCAGGCATCCTTGGGCGGCGAGACAGGCAGTCAGGACAAGCTGGGGTGCGGGTGTTGGCCCTCTTCTCGGCCTCTGCGGCGGGCTGTTCTTCCCGTGCCTCCCTCAGCAGCCTATGCAAGGGCTGCTGAGGACCTAAGCATCTAGTCCTGGTCCTTCTGGTGAAGGGAGGCAGCTCCTGCTCCTCTCCCCTGATGGTGATGGAGACAGAGACAGCTCCTGCTGCTCTGCTCCTGGCGGTGGAGGTGGGAGCAGCGAGTAGTCTCCTGGCGATGAAGGTGGGAGCAGCGTGTAGTCTCCTGGCGATGGAGGTGGGAGCAGCGTGTAGTCTCCTGGCGGCGGAGGTGGGAGCAGCGTGTAGTCTCCCCTTTTGCCGGGATTGGTGCTGCTCTGCCTCTCTTGCAGGGGACTGGTGCAGCTCTGCCTCTCTTGCAGGGGACTGGTGCAGCTCTGTCTTTCTTGCAGGGGACTGGTGCGGCTCTGCCTCTGAAGGGGAAACCAGCAGGCATTCTTCCTCTGCTGGTGGAGATGGGGACAGCAGGCATTTTCCCTCTGCTGGTGGACATGGGGACAGCAGGCATTCTTCCTCTGCTGGTGGAGGTGGAACCAGCAGGCATTCTCCCTCTGCTGGCAGCTTGGGTCCTAGGGCTGTGGAAGCCCGACTTCCCTCTCTTTGGGCTGTGGGCGCACCGACTCCTCCCTTTTGGGCTGTGGACGCACCGACTCCTCCCTTTTGGGCTGTGGGCGCACCGACTCCTCCCTTGTGGGCTGTGGATGCACCGACTCCTCCCTTGTGGGCTGTGGACGTTCGGGCTCCTCCCACTCAGGCGTGGGATGTTCGGGCTCCTCCCTTTCGGGCTGTGGGCGCTCGGGCTCCTCCCGCTCGGGCTGTAGGCGCTCGGGCTCCTTCCGCTTGGGCTGTAGGCGCTCAGGCTCCTCCCGCTTGGGCTGTGGAGGTGGCGGAGGCAGAGGCAGCTCCTGCTGCTCTTCTCCTTGTGATGGTGGGGAAGTGATACCAGCAGGCATTCATCCTCTGCTGGTGGGGGAAGTGTTACCAGCAGGCATTCTTCCTCTGCTGGTGGTGATGGTGGAGGCAGAGGCAGCTCCGGCTCCTCTCCTCGTGATGGTGGGGGAAGTGATACCAGCAGGCATTCATCCTCTGCTGGTGGAAGTGGGGACAGCAGGTATTCTCCCTCTGCTGGTGGAAGTGGGGACAGCAGGCATTCTTGCTCTGCTGGTGAAGGTGGGAACAGCTGCCGCTCAGGCTTTGGATTCCAGCGGTCCCCGTCTGCGCGCTGGGCTTCGCGGTCCCCGTCTGGGCGCTAGTTCCTCCTCTTCATACTGCGTGGGGCATATGGCTAACGTGTGCCCATAAGCCCCACAGCCAGGGCATACCTCTGCCGCGAGGTTCTTTAAAAAACCTCCCAGCCATCATCCCGACCTCCTCCTGCTGTTGCTGCTGTTGTTGCTGTTGCAGCCTTCCTTTCCTCCTCTTCCTACTCCTCCCTACCTTCCTCTCCTGGGCGGTTCCACCCCTATTGCAGGGGATTGGTGCGGCTCCCTCTAGCTCGGAGGCGAACCCAGCAATGGCTCCTCTCCCGGTATTGGGCTTCGTGCTCCCCAGTCTGGGCACTGGCGAGCTGGCATAGGGGCATCCCGACCAGTCGTGTCCCCTTCCTCACATCGCCCGCACCAGCTCGGTGGCACCTCGGAGCAGTCCCTCCAGCGGTGATCCACCTCCCGCACCAGGTGCACCAGGGGAACAGGTTCTCTGGCTCCTCTGGCCGCTGTTGCAGTTGTTGTTGGGGCGGCGGGAGCAGCAGTCTACCTCCCCTGCTGGTGGTGTAGACTGAGGCGACCCCTGCTCCTCCCTCTCCTGATGGACAGGGCAGCGGGCCACATAGTGCTCACCTCCGCAGATGGGGCATAGTTGGGGTAGCTGTCCGAGGGGTACCAGGGGCAGTTGGTGCTGGAATGCCCAGGCTCAGCGCAGCAGTAACACCAGGCTGCTGTTCCTCCGGCTGGTGTTGTGGCTGCTGTGATCCCGGTCTGACACCCACGTGTCACAAAGACAGCCGGAGTGGGTGGTGGCGTCAGACCAGAGACTGGGAGCAACACAGAACAGACAGAGACTTGGGGTTTTGGTGAAGCTGGTAGCGTGATCGCGCCCAGCATTTAATAATCAACAGGACAGAAAATAAAAGGTTTAAACACCAGAAACACAGACCCGCTTATATCCCGTGTACCAATCGCTATACACCAACATTAACACATGCAACATGCAACATATAACACAGAAATGCACACAGGGGGGCACATTGCCACAATGTGTTATAAATATTACAAAATATACATGGCATGTGACAGTGATATGAATGAAGAATTGTACATTTCAGTAAATACATTTTATTTGTATTCACATTTCACCTATATATACACACACATAATCAGTGATCAGAATATTCTCTCGTCTAAAACGGCATCAATGTCAATATCTTAACTGTCAAGAGGATGTATGCGGCCTGCAAGATATGCTGACCCGAAAAACTCTGTTAAAATCAGCATGAAAGAGAAGCAGCAACAGCTGCCGGGCAAATCTTGAAATGTGATTCTACGAATAGATTCCACCCACTCAAAGGTATGGAGACATTTTATACAACAACTAAGCCTTGTGTTAGAACTATCTGACCTGCTGCAACTAGTGTCAATGTAGTCATGTGTCAAATTAAAGTTAGTAAGACTTACGCTATAACTAAGCTAAGTAAGAACTTACACACAGCTGGTGCAACCCAGCCCAGGATTCATGGACATCTTCATATGAGAATCAGATATGAAAAACATGAGTTACATTTTACAATTCTTGGAATCACTGAATGATGTTTCAGAATTTTGAATAGATGGTATCATCACTACATTACTCGATGACCCTGTAGTCACAACAAAATCAGTTTGTTTAAATAGACTAATATTGAATCCATACCTACATGTAACTGTGTGTTGTTATTGAGCTCAGTGTGTTTGTGTGCAGTTGAGCTCCTCCACAGGCCGGGTCCCGTTTCATTGCCTTCACCCTCAGCACCTGCAGTAGGTCCCAGCTGCAGCAGTGCAGTCGCTGTGCAGTCCTGCTGAGGGAGGTTTTGTATGGGTGTGTAGCACTGTGTGAACACATAACTACTGCTGGGGTAGTGGAAACTCTGACAGTAGTAATCTCCTGCATCTTCAGCCTGGACTCCACTGATGGTCAGAGTGAAGTCAGTCCCAGATCCACTGCCACTGAAACGAGTTGGGATCCCAGACTGAAGGGTACTTGCAGTATAGATCAGGAGTTTGGGAGCTTCTCCAGGTTTCTGTTGGTACCAGGCTAGGTAGTGGTAATTGCTATAAGTGTACACTGCGCTGCTGACTTTACAGCTCAGAGCGACTGTGTCTCCTGGGAGAACAGATTTCACTGCTGGAGTCTGAGTCACAGTATACTGTCCACTGGATTCTGAAAATAATAAATAATAATAAAGACAATTAGAATAAATGAGTGAATTAAATAATGAAAATGCATTACATTTCAAGCACGTTTTCATTTCATCTTTTAATTTCCTGTTTTACTTTCTATTAAGAATTGTCCCAGAAACAGATATTTTATGTAAATGCATTTTTCTAAATGATTCTTACCCTGAGTGCAGATGACAAGTGCCCAGATGAAGATGCTGATAAAAGTCATTGTTGTTGTGGATTCTGTTGCCATGAAGGGCAGCTCTCAATCATGAAGTGTTAAACTCACAGGGCTATAAACACTCCCAGAGCACTGAAGCATGTGCTGCCAATGCAAAGTGTCTTTTCTATGCAAATTGTCTTCCTTGGCACAGCAGCCACTTCTAGCCAAGCAGTGCTCTTAAGTTTAAACTCATTTTCAGCTGATGCAGTTTCTTTGCCATTCAGAAGAAAAACTGAAAACAAATCTTGCAAGCAAAACAAATAAAAATAGCTTATAGTTTTCTTTGTGTTGAGTTTGTACAAACACAGCTATTTCTCTCTCTTCTCCCTTCTCTCAAACAATTCATCTTAGCCACAGCTGTGATTATGTAGCTTTGTTACACAGTATAAATAATTATTAATTGTAAAATATTAAAATCAGAGCTGCAGGTTAACAGATCCATCATAAACTTTGTGAAATCAAATCCATTCAAGAAGCAAACATTTTGATTTTGCACATTGCTAATGTTGAGTGAAAAGTTTCCAGTTTTTTCCTGTGGACCCCTGGACTGTCTCTGAGGACCCCAGGTTAAGAACCACTGCTCTGGATTAAAGAGCATCATTTTATTACTCTCTCTCTCCCTCTTGTGGTCACAGAGTGTAGTGCAGGTTGTGCTGTTTGGTGTTTTGACGAAACATTGAGGAGAGTCCTTGCAATGTGGGACCTGTATGGGTGGTTCCATGGTGTAATGGCTAGCACTCTGAAACCAGCGAGCTGAGTTCAAATCTCGGTGCATTCGTGTTATATTTGTCTCACAGAAACATTTTATACACTGGTTTTGGTTTAAATAACTAATGTTTTAAACTCTGGTTTAGTGTCTTTCATAGTAACTAATATTAGTACATACACTACTGATACCACAGATTCCACCTCGCCCCGCAGTGGAGGAGCGACCTTACTACGGATGTCAGGACTGCCCAGTCCCTGACCACCTTCCGACGCCTCCTCAAGACACACCTCTTCAGACAGGACCTGTAAAACTCAACTCTCCCCTTCTGGACAATATAGCACTCTGCCTTTAATGCACTTTAACTTGCACTTATCTGCTCCCTATTTTACTGTATTTAATCCTGCACTGAACCCAATCTGTAGTATCTTATTTTTTTAAATTTTTAGATGTGTGTGTGTGTGTGAGAGAGAGAGACGTCCCGAGACTGAGGCAACACATCCAGGAGGAGAGACTGCTCCCTACGATAGAGCTGACACCACTGAGGGTGTGTGTGTGTGTGTGTGTGTGTGTGTGTGTGTGTGTGTGTGTGTGTGTGTGTGTGTGTGTGTGTGTGTGTGTGTGTGTGTGTGTGTGTGTGTGTGTGAGAGCGTCCTGAGACAGGCAACACATCCAGGAGGAGAGACTGCTCCCTCACGATAGAGCTGACAGCACTGAGGGTGTGTGCGTGTGTGCGTGCGTGCGTGTGAGCATGCTTGCGTGCGCGTCATATATGATTTAGTGTGTGTAAAGAAAACGGTTTTGTCACTTGCACTAAACCCTGTTTTAACATTTTGTTTTTCAAAGTCGGCATAACGCCATACAACACAGTCCGTTTAATTACTGTGTACACGTTTTAAATGTTTACAAAACTCGACAATGTTGCCGAATTTGTCATTCAAACTTGTTTAGTTTTAATCAGTTTTGTCTGCTTGTTACTTTTTTCAGCCAACACATTTAAATGACCCTTGTTTGTTACATTTTAAAATATTTTTAAACGTTACAATGTAAATTTTGACTCAGTAGCTACCATTGAATGTTTCAACCTCGGTGACTTTCTTTGATGCGCTATTCATTTTAGGCAACTTGTAATTTTTTTTTTACATGAAACTTGTACTTTTATATAGGTATATACATGTCAATTGCTGTGCATAAACGCATCAGCCAAATCAATTAACATGACATGTAGTTTTCTTGCTTGTATTCATTGCTACATTAATTATTTAAACATATTTATTTCTAAATGTATTTATTCCTCTATGCATTTATTTAAATTATTTATTTATTTCTACCAAATAAATAATTCCTTTATTTATTTTAATTAAACGAGGAACTACAATTGATCAGAGATCAGAGATTTAGACAAGGAAGCTACATGCCACTCTTGTGTGCAATTCCATTCTATGGTATCTATCCAAACAAACAGGAAACTAGAAATTTTGAGACAGGAAATCGAAGCTGGTCAGGCTTGGATGTAAGCTTAAAAATAAACGCATTTCAACATCTCCGCAGTGGCGCAGCGGGCTAAGGTCGTGTGGTCTTCAAGAACGTCATGTTGCGAGTTCAAACCTCGATATCTTACTTTTTCTCATACTGCGATATGTGCTGTTTTAAAACATAAATCATGTGTTTAATATAAATGGTGTGGATATCAAACTGCTTGCATTCCCTGGTATGTTTGGACGTTGACCAACATGAGTGTTGAGGTGTGGAGAGGAGATTTTAAAAAAAGTTGATCGATAGAGAAGTGTAAACTAACAATTATTTAGAATATATATATATAGACAGTTATTTATTATTGTTTATTTAATTTGGCACGGTCCGCGGCGGGCAGTGCTCTCTCTTATTTGAAGCTTTTCAAATAGAACAATAATATGAGCAAATAAAAGCAAGTGAGTTTATTTGATGCCGGCTTCAAAAAAGTGCTTTCTACTGATGATCAGAGCAGGAAGCGTTAATCTGATCAAAATAACAATATTACAACAAGTACCGAACCGCCTGTTTCAGGGACTATCAGAAGTGAGATTTTCAGTACTGAAAAGACGGCAGGACCAGCTTTCAGTGTAAGTACTAGTAGTGTATCTGAGATTGAAGCTGTATAAGATATTAGCCTTGTCAATGCAGATGCACTTAAAACGGCACCGACGCAATAAAATTAAGTGCTTTTCGAAACCAGTTTCAGCCAAAAAAGGGATGGACAGCACCATCCCGCTGTATTTTTGGAAATAAAGGACGAGTCCCAGATGAATTCGATGACGAGGCCTTGTATCCAACATTGCGATACAGTGAAGCAAAGGAAGGTGTGTTTTGTGTTGCCTGTATCATATTTTCATCTGGTGACACAGTACTACGATCACAGCCTCTTGTGGACTGAAGCAACGCAAACAAAATCATTACAAAACATCTTACAACACAGTCCTGCTGAGGGAGGTTTTTGTGCGGGTGTGTAGCACTGTGTGAACACCCAGCTACTGCTGGGGTAGTGTCCACTCTGACAGTAGTAATCTCCTGCATCTTCAGCCTGGACTCCACTGATGGTCAGAGTGAAGTCAGTCCCAGATCCACTGCCACTGAAACGAGTTGGGATCCCAGACTCAAGGGTACTTGCATAATAGATCAGGAGTTTGGGAGCTTCTCCAGGTTTCTGTTGGTACCAGGCTAGGTAGTTGTTATTATACACTGCGCTGCTGACTTTACAGCTCAGAGCGACTGTGTCTCCTGGGAGAACAGATTTCACTGCTGGAGTCTGAGTCACAGTATACTGTCCACTGGATTCTAAAAATAATAAATAATAATATTGACAATTACAGTAAATGATTGAAATAAATGATGAAAACAGATTACATTTCAAGACTTTTTCATTTGATTTCGTTCAGTTTGCCTGTTTTACTTTTAATACTATATTAAGAATTGTCCGATAAATAGAATTTTTAAGTGTTTTTCTAAATAATTCTTACCCTGAGTGCAAATGACAAGTGCCCAGATGAAGATGCTGATAAAAGTCATTGTTGTTGTGGATTCTGTTGCCATGAAGGGCAGCTCTCAATCATGAAGTGTTAAACTCACAGGGCTATAAACACTCCCAGAGCACTGAAGCATGTGCTGCCAATGCAAAGTGTCTTTTCTATGCAAATTGTCTTCCTTGGCACAGCAGCCACTTCTAGCCAAGCAGTGCTCTTAAGTTTAAACTCATTTTCAGCTGATGCAGTTTCTTTGCCATTCGAAAAAAACTGAAAAAGTTTTATCTTGCAAACAAAAAGAACAAATAGCTTATAGTTTTCTTTGTGTTGAGTTTGTACAAACACAGCTATTTCTCTCTCTTCTCCCTTCTCTCAAACAATTAATCTTAGCCACAGCTGTGATTATGTAGCTTTGTTACACAGTATAAATAATTATTAATTGTAAAATATTAAAATCAGACCTGTAGGCTTTGATTTTGATTTTCCACATTTTGAGTGAAAAGTTTCCAGTTTTTTCCTGTGGACCCCTGGACTGTCTCTGAGGACCCCAGGTTAAGAACCACTGCTCTGGATTAAAGAGCATCATTTTATTACTCTCTCTCTCCCTCTTGTGGTCACAGAGTGTAGTGCAGTGTGTGCTGCTATAGATTCTCATCCCACAAGAGTCTCAGCTGTCTCAACTTACTGTGAATATTTTCAAAAGTAAATATCATGAAAAATTCCTCTAAAAGATGTATTGAATTCAGTGTTTTAATTGGCTGAAACAGCCGTCTGTTTTTCTTTTATCTAGATTAAAGTTGGAAAATGCTTCCAGTACCTGCAGCAGAAAGAATGTGTGCATATCATGCAAGGATGTGAGAAGAGAAAAGAGTAGGGATGAAACAGAGGAACAGAGAGCAGCAGAAAGCATGCAAGTGGAGTATAGGGAGGAAGAAAAGGGAAGCACAAAAGAGCAAAGAAACAATGAGAAAGTATAGGAGAAATCTTTCAAAATGACATCAACCAGAACCACAACTTAATGACAATCATTTGACAAACTCACCGTCAAAAGTTCTCTTTTCAGCTCAGTCACCAGGGAAGGCAGTAAGTGGAGTAAACCAGGCACTTCCAAAGAGCCCCAGGAAGAAAAGGGTCGTGGGAAAGAAACTGGCAACTCAATTGGGTTTGGCTCTGGTAGATAAGCACGCTTCCACACAAAGAGCTGAAGTTAGTGAAACAGAATGTCAGGTGTGTGCATTCTATGAGATTGATTGTGTCACACTATTTGCTCAGGACACTCAGGATCCCTGAAATATATATAGTCGCCGACCACGCCAGCTGGTGGTAAGCGTCAGGACTAACTAAAAATAAATTTACAGCTATAATTTAACAAAATCAATAAACCACAATAAAAACACAGGTTCGTTAGTGATAGTTGAGATATGGAGCAGTAGCAACACCACAGAGAGACAGGCAAGACTTAGCTCAGTTAAAACAAGGTTTATTAAATATAAAAAAATGTTGCAAAAAGAGTTCAATAGAAATTGGACAATAAAAAACAGACAAATAAGCAAAGCAAACACCCACTGGATGGCTAGGGTACAAAAGTATCAACACAAACACCCACCAATTGACTAGGGTGCAAAAGTATTCCCCCGCAATACTGCCAGCACCAACAATCTCTTCAAAGGGGTGGAGGGGTAGAGGAGAAGCACACGGTGGTCAATAGCAGCAACACGATCACCAAGCAGGTAGGGCAGGGATTCTGAATCAAAAACAAAGACAAAATAAAGAAAAAGACAGCAGCAAAACCCCAAAACATACAAGCCTTGCCTTCTTCACAGTAAACAATAGAAAAGAAATACAAAAAGGTTTAAACACTGGGTTGTTCACTTTGGAATAACTTAGACCACACCCCGAGAAACACCAGAGGACTCCAAACACAATCCAGCAACAATAATACATTACAAATAACAGCAGCTATATCACTACAGTACCAGGCTGAAACACTGACTCAGCTGTTGGCTCGCAGCACGCAGGGAAGATGAAACACAGGCATTTCTATTTCTTTTGGTACCACATTACGGTATAGCACTGGGGTTGGCAGCTAAAAAGAAGAAACTGTGAAAGTAGTGTTGGAAAATTCTTTTCTTTTAAAAACTAATATATGGCAACTTACAGGGATACTTATTTCTTTAAGTTCCTGCCTTGGGCAACACTTACCCCCACTTACAAGGAAAGTGTCAAACTTTGTATCCTTCCTCATAACGTGTTAGAAAATGCAAACAGCCGTTGGAGAATGGTTGAACCTTCTGGGGCGATACCAGCTTATGGATTACTTTGTATCAGTCAGGTTGAGCTGCCATCAGCCTTTCATCTAAACAAGGGTTCCATCTGAACCTGAAAAAAGAGCATTTGTGACACAATAGCAAGGTTGCAGTTAAACAAAAGACTTCAATTAAACAAATAGCCTAAACACAAAATAGTCACAATGGCCAAATAAAGGTTTCTACACAAAACAACAAGAAATCAAAAAGGTTTCGGCAAATAGCAAGATTATTTTTGTTTTGTATTATTTTGAACTAAAAAACAGAGCACATTTTTTTCTTCAGTGTAATTGGAAGAAATAGCAACATATCAGAGTGCCATTTTCTAATGTGATTAAGAAATGCAAAAAGCATCGTCCCTGGGGTGGGTTTGAACCACCAACCTTTCAGTTAACAGCTGAACACGCTAACCGATTGCACCACAGAGACCAATAGATCTTTATTTCAACCGAAAAACGAACTTGCTTCATGGCTGCTGCTACAGCACTCGAGCACGTAGTGCCTAAGCGTGGCGGACAGAGCAGATAACAAGATCCACAAAATATCACATGCCAAGAAAAAAATATAATTATGTTTGTTTTAATAACACCATTTCACCCAAGATGGGATTGTCAGGATGGCCGAGTGATCTGCGCGCCAGACTCAAGGACTGTCTTTCCAAAGAATTGTGTGTTCTGGTCTCTGAATGGAGCGTGGGTTCAAATCCCACTTCTGACAGTTCAAAAAAGCATGGAGTAACCATGTTCACGTTTTTAAGTATTGCTTTCAAAACAGGATCATTTTTCAATGAAAACTAAATTAAACTTAAAACCTAAAGTTAAATACAGTACTATAACGTTCATGGATACATAATTAAAAGTAAATGATAGAAAAACACAATGTATCCTATACTATCAATGTGCAATGCACTATTATGGTACTATAATGCAGTACCACCATGATAATACCATTGTACTTTTTATTTCTAAGAAGTATCATGGTATCTACAGTATAATGCCACACTATACCACGGTACTATATGGTACCGTATATGGTACCTAATTTAAGGGTGGGCATCGAATAGTCATCAGTCTTCAGGCAACCAGGGACCGAGGCAGATAGGTAAGTTCCTGCTTCAAGTAATTTTAAACTAACTACATTTGGTAACATTGTAAGGTGGTGTTTGAATTAGCTGAGTTAGTGTGTGATTAGTACCAGGTGAGTGGTTAAATTGATTAGAAGTTGATTTGCTATTTGATTGGTTTCCACGCAGTTTAGTTGGTTCTTTTGCCACGCAGTCGTAACATTTAATCTAGCAGCCTATTTCAGCGCCAGCAAACCGAAGAGCCTCAACAAAGAGCCGGAGTCTAGCTGTGGGAGTCCATCGGGGGAGGCCTGCGCCGAGGCGCTGTTGGAATAGATCCGAACCGAACAGCGCTCTGGAAGAAGCCATCTAGTAATCAGGTCTGTACCCTCCACCCCACTGCTCCTACTGTGCCTTTGTCTTGCCTGTCCTGCTATGACTGTCTCTCACATCCCTGTTCTGTCCTCTCGTCCCGTCCTCTGCCCTCTCTCCGCTGCTGCTCCTCCAACCCCTCTAACCTCATCCCTCTGCCTCTCCCCCTCCCGCACACTCTCTGGTGCACTCTGGAACTGTCACTCTTCTGCTAACAAAGCTGATTTCATCTCTGCCTTTGCCTCCCACCTCTCTCTCGATTTCCTTGCTCTCACTGAAACCTGGCTGTCCCCTGATAACACTGTAACTCCTGCTGCCCTGTCCTCTCTCTGTGTCCTGTCCCATACCCAGCGTCTCACTGGGCGGGGAGGTGGGACTGGTCTTCTCTCTCTCCCTCCTTACTCTTTTCTGTCCCCTCCGATCTCTCCTCACTCTCTGTCAATACCTTTGAATTTCATGCAGTCCAACTAACCTCTCCCTGTCAACTCCTGCTCATTGTACTGTACCGACCCCTGGGCCTCTCGCTCACTTTCTGGATGAACTCGACTATCTACTCTCCTCCCTCCCTCTCTGTCTACCCCAACTATCCTGTTAGGTGACTTCAACATCCATCTCTCCAACCCCAGCCACTCTGCTGGATTCCTCCCTCTCCTTCACACCTTCGACTTCTGTCTCTCTCCATCCCCTCCTACCCACAAAGCTGGTCGTCAACTGGACCTCACCTTCTCCAGGGCCTGCTGCCCCTCACCCTCTCTGTCACCCCTGGACCTCTCTGATCACTATTTCATCTCTTTTCTCTGTCTCTCCCTCTCTCCCTGCTCCTCCTACCCCCACTGTCACCTCTCGCCGTAACCTCCGCTCTCTCTCCCCTCTGTCCTTGCCTCCACTGCTCTCTCTCACCTCCCTACTATCGACTTCTTCTCACAACTCTCTGTAGACTCTGCTACCTCCACCCTCTTCTCCTCCCTCACCTCCTCCCTCGACTCCCTCTGTCCCTCACCTCCCGACCTGCTCCCTCCCTCCCTCCCTCCCCTCCCCAAACATGGCTCTCCTCTGCGCTCCGCTCAGCAAGAATCACACTGAGATCTGCTGAAAAGAAATGGAAGAGAACCAAACTCCCTGCTGCCCTAGACCTTTACTGCACTCTCCTCTCCTCCTTCTCCTCTACTCTCTCCTCTGCTAAATGTACTTATTTCCAATCTGTAATCCAAGCCTCCACTAACAACCCACTTAAACTATTCTCTACCTTCTCCTCCCTCCTAAACCCTCCCCCTCCTCCTCCCTCCTCTATCTCCCCTGATGACTTTGCCTCCTTCTTCTCTTCTAAAATCTCAGATATCCATAAACTCTTTAACACCTCTCCCTCTCCTGCTCCAACCCCTACACCCACTGCATCCCCTACTAACTCACCCTCCTTCTCCACCTTCTTGCCCCTCTCAGACTCTGACCTCTCCTCCCTGCTCCAGGGTCACAAACCCACCACGTGTGCCCTGGACCCTCTCCCCACTCACCTCTTTCAAGCTGCTGCTCCTGCTCTACTTCCCTTCATCTCCTCCCTTCTCAACACCTCTCTACTTTCTGGTCTCTTTCCTTCTGCCTTCAAAAGCCTCTATCACTCCCATCCTCAAAAACCTACCCTCGACCCCACCTCCCTCCAGAGCTACCGTCCTGTCTCCCTCCTACCCTTCCTCTCCAAAACCCTCGGCGGACTGTACACCGCCAGCTCTCTGCTTTCCTGTCCAACCACTCTCTGCTCGACCCTCTCCAATCTGGCTTCCGCTCTGCTCACTCCACTGAAACCGCCCTCCTGTCTGTCACCAACTCACTTTCAGTAGTTCGGGACAAACACCAATCACAAAATGTTTTAGTACAAATATTTATTGTAGAGAATGCGGAGTATGCGATTTTACAGAAAAGTATGCTGTATATACACATTCATTTGGCATCAAACCTAACTTGGTTTGAGGGTTCACTGCCTGGCCGACTGGACGAGGCTGAGACCCCCATTGATAAAACATAAAAATTGTTATTAAGAAAGGTGGAGATGGGGAGGTGGTGGGTTACGATGAAATCAAAACGCAACTGAGAGATAAGTGAAGAGGGTATTTATAGTGCTAACAATTTAATTAGCTAATGTGTAAATTGAATGATTCAATTTGGTGGCGGAGATTGGTGTCTGACCCTCCTCCCGAACTTTAATTATAAATTTCATTTCAGTAGTTCAGGACAAACACCAATCACAAAATGTTTTAGTACAAATATTTATTGTAGAGAATGCGGAGTATGCGATTTTACAGAAAAGTATGCTGTATATACACATTCATTTGGCATCAAACCTAACTTGGTTTGAGGGTTCACTGCCTGGCCGACTGGACGAGGCTGAGACCCCAAAAAGAACAAGCGGTCTCAATGCCACAATTAGAATTGAATATAGCCCACTTGAAGGTTTAGCCAACCTTTAACAAATGATCATCAGCACGCAGGAGAGGAAAACAAAACCCATTTTGGGAAATAAACCTCTGGGAATCCATGGCTGATTCGACTGCCCTTCCTCCAGGCAGGCTACTAACACTTAAGAGCACATTTCTGTAAAAGCGTTTTTAGGCTCCGTAATATTTGTTATAATGTAAACTTGGTAAGCACTGGAGGATCAACAACCTAACCGTTTGATAAGAGAGTCTGGAACTCCGTGGGAAGCAGCTGCTACGATTCTGAAGGAATGACCGGAAAACTGCTCAGCTGCAAATCCGGTCCTGGAAATAAATCAGGTGAAAAGGTGAAAGAAGAACAAATGTTGGGTGACGATTGTTCAGTTTTCGTTAATAAACAGCGGGCCTAAGGGTGATGCACCCCGAGAAAGATGGAGATGGATAAGAGAGAAAGGGGTCATATGGGCCAACATGGGAGTTTAATTTATAAATAAATTGAAAAGCTTTCCCTAATCTTCCTGGTCAGTTTTACTTCTTTTGAGCAGGAAGGAAAGGGTATCAGATCAGGTGATTGCTAGGACAGAGATTAAGGGTTGAATCTGGGGGTTGAATTTGAGAGCGATGTAGACTCTGAGCACCTATGGGAACCCAAGAAGGCTAAGAGAAAGAGCTTTAAGGTTTTATCTAAAACAGGCAGGAGTAGCTGGAGCAGATGAGAGAGTACGTTAATGGCAATAGGTAGGCAAGCAGGGGAGAAAGAGATTCTGATAGTTGAAGCCCTTTCAGGATTAGTGAAATTTGTGAGTTGCAGAGTGTAGAGCTGGGACACCGAAATTGAGTTGAGCTTGTATAGAAAAACTTGATGCGGAAATTCAAATCTTATAGCTCTGTTCTTAAGGGACATAATATAGGATGACGCTTGGGCACTGAAAATGATGGAAAGGAATGTTGAATGCAAAGTGAAATTTTAAAGCAATTCCAGGATGACCAGTACATTTGCAGTGAGCGGGAGTGATGCTGAGAAGAGTTGTTTCGTGAGCCTGCAGAAATCAGGGAATGCAGCAGGTGTCTCACATGAATGTCAGGTCTGAAAAATGAGGAAGCTGAGTTGGCAGGAGGTCGTCTTCGGGAGCTAATGCTCTGAATCTCTGCGTTTGGAAACAAGAAAGAGAATCGATTATATTCAGGTGGCCGAGAATGTGTTGAGCTCTGAAAATTAACTGATGAGTAACAGATAAACAGGTAATCCTTCTGAATATTCTCATTATATGGTGGGAGAATGAACGATCTTGTTAAAGATTTAGACTGTAGGTGAATTATGTGAGTGGAGAAGAATGGATTTTGAGCCCAGGAAGACCCCAAAAAGGAGTGCGGCTACAGCAAATGGACACATTTTAGCAATGACGAGGAGTGATCGGTTATAGGAATGATACTGAATTAGTCGGGCCATGGAGCAGAAAACCAATTTTCCCTTGTAGTATCCTCCAAAGCCAAGAGAGGAGCTGCATCTTTGAACGGTTGAATGTCTTTGTGCAGCAGGAGACAGTTGTCGTAAAAGTACTGCCATTCCTTTCTTTTAGTAGGAGCTCCCACAGGCGGAGCTCCCACAGGAGGAGTTCCTTGCGAAAAAAAAAAGGAACCAAACCATTAGTATGACATCATTGAGGGAAATCGACAGAAAGGATCAAATAGAGAGAAGGCAGGAGATAAAAGCTCTGCCTCGAGGATTTATCCTCATTAGCATACAAATTGCAAAGCATAGGACATGGTTTATTTAAATTTCCAGAAAGCTTTTGACAAAGTCCCACATAAAAGATTAATTTCTCAAACTGAACGCTGTAAGGATTCGAGGAAATGCATGCACGTAGATTAGGGAGTAGTTAACATGTAGAAAACAGGCGGCCTCCAGAGTATGCAGTATTGCGGCCCTGACTGATATTCAAAGAAATGGGAAAGGTTTTGAAAGTGTTTGAATAAACTGCCGATAAGCTGAAAGAAGAAAAGCATCTCACAGAGAAGAGACCACTATGGGGTCGTGCTGGACACCCATGGCGGCCATGGAGGTCACTGCAGGGGCCTGCTGAATGCCTGCAGTGAGGGAGGGTAACCTAAAGGTTACATTTGGAAGACCGCGGAGGTAAGGAATAGAAGGGGACTGTGGGGCCCTGTTGAAGCTTGCAGCTGGTAGAAAACCGTTTGACAGAGAAGGGAGCACTATGGGGGCCTGCTGGACGCCCATAGTGGCCAGCAAGGTCACTGCAGGGGCCTGCTGGACGCCTGCAGTGAGGAGAGGTAACCAGAAAGGTTATAGTTGGAGGTGAAGGAAGCACTATGGGGGCCTGCTGGAAGCCCATAGTAGCCAGCGAGGTAACTGCAGGGGCCTGCTGGACGCCTGCAGTGAGGAGAGGTAACCTGAAAGGTTATAGTTGGAGGTGAAGGGAGCACTATGGGGGCCTGCTGGACGCCCATAGTAGCCAGCGAGGTCACTGCAGGGGCCTGCTCGACGCCTGCAGTGATGGGGGTGGGGAACGCGGAGCAGCCGCTCCCAACTGTAATTACTGATTAGAGGAGACATCAAAATGGAGCGAGGTAACCAGTGGTGTACTACAGGGATCAGTATTAGATCCTCTGCTATTCCTAATCTACATAAGGATTTAGATTCTGGCATAGTAAGCAAACTTGTTAAATTTGCACACAACACAAAAATAGGTGGAGTGGCAAACACTGTTGCAGCAGCGAAGGTCATTCAAAATGATCTAGACAGCATTCAGAACTGGGCAGACACATGGCAAATGACATTTAATAGAGAAGTGTAAAGTACTGCACACAGGCAAGAAATGTGCATTATAAATATCATATGGAAGATACTGAAATTGAAGGAATCTTTGAAAAAGACCTAGGAGCTTATGTTGACTCATATATGTCTTCATCTAGATAATGTGGGGAAGCTGTAAAAGGCCAACAAGATGCTCGGATATATTGTGAAAAGTTTTGAATTTAAAATCAAGGGAAGTAATGTTAAAATGTACAATGCATTAGTAAGACCTCACCTAGAATATTGTGTTCAGTTCTGGTCATCTTGTTAAAAAAGGATATTGCTGCTCTAGAAAGAGTGCAAAGAACAGCGACCAGAATTATCCGGGTTTAAAAGGCATGTCGTATGCAGACAGGCCAAAAGAAATGAATCTATTCAGACTTGAACAAAGACTACGCGGTGATCTGATTCAAGCATTCAAAATCCTAAAAGGTATTGACAAAGTCAACCCAGGAGACTTTTTGAACCAGGACCAGGAGTCACAAATGGAAATTAGACAAAGGAGCATTCAGAACAGAAAATAGGAATAGTAATTTTGAAGCCGACACCCTGGGATCCTTCAAGAAGCTTCTTGATGATACTCTGAGATCAATAAGCTACTAACAACCAAACGAGCAAGATGGGCTGAATGGCCTCCTCTTGTTTGCAAATCCTCCCATGCTCCCATGTAGTTTAAATGGCCTAGGAGGGACAGAAGATTGCGTTTAGTAGGAGGGGACCGGACAGAAAAGTGGAAATATAAAAATACAATCCCCTGAGGACAGGCTCAATGGGCATGATTTTAAATGTGTTTGATATATTGGCTTTAGCCAGTCATGCTTTATCTTTTTTTTCTTTTTCTTTTTTTTTTTTTTTTTTTTTTTCCCCAGCAATTTTGATTAAGAATATGGCGTGGTCGATTTGCATATTGCAGGGAGCAATCTTTGCGAGGACTGTTGATGCTGGGTGTGGTGGAGTTACGGTGAGTGGAAATGAAGGAAGTTACAGGCGGAATAGCACAGGTTCCTTCAATGAAGTTATTACAAATCTGGCAAAACAATCTCTGGATACAAATGCTCAAAACTGCCGATGAGCAGAAAGAAAAGCATTTCACGGAGAAAGAATCACTATGAGGGCCTGCTGGACGCCCATAGTGGCCAAAGAGGTCACTGCAGGGGCCTGCTGGACGCCTGCAGTGATGAGGGGGTGTAACCAGAAAGGTTACGGATGCATATTATACAACAGTGGCGGGTGTCGAAACCCCAGGATAGATCACGGGAGCAGCCGCTCCCAACAATCGCTGGATACAAATGCTCAAAACTGCTGAAGCGCAGAAAGAAAAGCATTTCACAGAAAAAGGATCACTATGAGGGCCTGCTGGACGCCCATAGTGGCCAAAGAGGTCACTGCAGGGGCCTGCTGGACGCCTGCAGTGAGGGGAGGTAACCTAAAAGGTTATAGTTGGAGCCAGAATGCTCAGGAACTGCTGAATGAGCCTTTGATTGACAGGTGCGATGGTCCTGCTTTCGGATTTTTCCGGTAGTAGACGCGCCGTGGAGATGCAGTCGGTGCGGGCGAGGTGTTTCAAGTCCGCTTATAATACGCTGAAATTGGGCTTGCTTCTTGAGTCGCGGGTTGGAATTTGTAAAACACCCATACTGACATGGGTTGGGCTTGTTTTGTCGTGAGACTTGACAACACTGGGTAAAGCAACGATCAGTGCTGACGTCATAGCGCCTGCGACGGGAAGGATGAAATAAAGTAAACAAATTCTCCTTACGTGCTGTAGATTTGAATGGGATGTTGTTGCTACGAAAATAAAGCTGGAGCCGGGAGATCGTCCAGTCTCTGATGTCAGGAGTTGCGGAGGAACGAGTGGCCAGGCGGGAGCCACAGCAGACAGGAGAAGCAGACATCTGGGAAGAGAAGTTTGGAGTGATAATACCGCCGACCGAAGTTGTCGTGGGGAGGGCTGTTTGAACTGGTTGCGTGGATCTCGGCTCGCTGAAACGGAATAATTCAGAATACTGACCATAATACGTGCATGTACGATGAAATCAAAACGCAACTGAGAGATAAGTGAAGAGGGTATTTATAGTGCTAACAATTTAATTAGCTAATGTGTAAATTGAATGATTCAATTTGGTGACGCTGGAGATTGGTGTCTGACCCTCCTCCCGAACTTTAATTATAAATTTCATTAAGTCTGCCCGAGCCTCTCTCTCCTCTGTACTAATTCTCCTCGACCTCTCTGCTGCCTTTGACACTGTTGATCACTCTATTCTACTATCATCTCTTGCTGACCTGGGGAACTCTGGCACTGCTCTGGCCTGGTTCTCCTCCTACCTCTCCAACCGCACTTACCAGGTAACCTGGCGTGGAGCAACCTCCACACCTCACCCTCTCTAACAGGAGTCCCCAAGGGTCAGTCTTGGGTCCTCTCCTGTTCTCTCTCTACTCCCGCTCCCTGGGCCCCTCATCGCATCCTATGGTTTCTCATACCATTTCTATGCTGATGATGCTCAGATTTTCCTCTCCTTCCCACCTCTGACTCCACCATCTCCTCCCGTATCTCTACCTGTCTGTCTGCTATTTCCTCCTGGATGCACTCGTATCACCTCAAACTCAACCTCTCTAAATCTGACCTCCTTTTCTTTCCCTCCTCCTCCCTCCTCTGATCTCTCTATCTCTGTTCCTCTGGAATCTACCACACTCTCTCCTCTTCCTCCACTAAGAACCTCGGAGTCACCCTGGACCCCTGCCTTTCTTATTCCCAGCACATCTCCACTCTGGCACGCACTTG
Organism: Acipenser oxyrinchus oxyrinchus; assembly: GCA_030684275.1. Classification (NCBI taxonomy): domain Eukaryota; kingdom Metazoa; phylum Chordata; class Actinopteri; order Acipenseriformes; family Acipenseridae; genus Acipenser; species Acipenser oxyrinchus. The sequence goes on from CM060250.1 coordinate 42,271,711, forward strand.
CCGATTCTTCCTGAGCAACATCCGAAGAATCCGACCCTTCCTCACCAACTATGCCACCCAGCTCCTGGTCCAGGCCTTGGTACTCTCCCGCCTAGACTACTGCAACTCCCTCCTGGCTGGCCTCCCTCGTCCGCCACCCGTCCGCTCCAGCTCATCCAGAACTCCGCTGCCCGCCTGGTGTTCTCTCTGCCTCGCTTCTCCCACGCAACTCCACTACTCCGCTCACTCCACTGGCTACCGATCACCGCTGGCATCCAGTTCAAGACTCTTGTACTAGCCTACAGATGCCTTGACCAGACTGCACCCAGCTACCTCCAGACCCTCATCTCTCCCTACACCCCCACTCGACCTCTCCGCTCTGCCTGCACTAGAAGACTGGCTCTACCTCCTCTACGCTCCCCTGCCTCCAGAGCCCGCTCCTTCTCCACCCTCGCTCCGCAGTGGTGGAATGACCTTCCTACAGATGTCAGGACTGCCCAGTACCTGACCACCTTCCGGCGCCTCCTTAAGACTCACCTCTTCAGACAGCACCTGTAGAACTCCTCTGTTTCTCCCCTGTGACACTTTCACCCTTCCTTAAATATGCTTTACTTACTCTTATCTGCCCCCTATTTTACTGCATTTAATCCTGTACTTCAGAGTACTGTAAACTGCCTAGTGTTTAAACTGTAGTATTTGGTATTTAATCATATCTTGATGTAACTATCACTGTCACTTTTATCTGCGGTATTATTGAATTGTATCTTGCCACACTTGTACTTGCTTGAACTAGTCATTGTATTTATCTTGCTCTTATTGTATTATTACCTGTACTGTAACACTTGAAATGTATTTGCTTACGATTGTAAGTCGCCCTGGATAAGGGCGTCTGCTAAGAAATAAATAATAATAATAATAATAATAATACTATTTATTTTACCATGGTACGATTTCTGTTGTCCCGGATACAGTTCTACGTGAGAGTTCTACGAGATCTGATTGGATAATTCCATCACTTCATTCTTGGAAGCTCTGCGAAATCTGATTGGCTCTTTCCTGGTCAATTCTTGGTAGCGACTCGGGCTATGATTGGTCAAAACTACCAAGATATTGGGCTGTGGAATTACTCTCTCCCTCTTGTGGTCACAGAGTGTAGTGCAGTTTGTGCTGCTGGGCTGTGGAATTACTGTCTCCCTCTTGTGGTCACAGAGTGTAGTGCAGTCTGTGCTGCTGGGCTGTGGAATTACTCTCGCCCTCTTGTGGTCACAGAGTGTAGTGCAGTCTGTGCTGCTGGGCTGTGGAATTACTCTCTCCTCTTGTGGTCACAGAGTGTAGTGCAGTCTGTGCTGCTGGGCTGTGGAATTGCAACAGAAATCCCTTCCCATGCTGGTGGAATGACATGCTGTAACCTCTATGCTGACACACACTGATGTGAGTCTGCAGGAATAACTGGGGTGTGGGACAGACAGCTTACAGCAACTCTCAGAGAGGAGAGCAAGGGGAGAATCATTGTGTTTAAAATGCTGGCCTGCTAAAAGGACATTTTAACATTCTTTAATATTTACTGTCAGGGTGGAAGTTCCAGATGTTGAGATATTAGAGTCAGTGTTTCCCAGCATGCATCACTGTGAAAAGCTCCTTCCTCCAGACACAGACCACACTGTAGTGTTTAGATGACTGGGTGTGAGGAGCCTTGTGTTAACAATGGGAGAACTGAGCTGACTGGGGAGGTAACTGCTGCCTATTTCAATTGTCTTATTACTGTACTGTTATTACATTATGGACAGCAGTGGTGCTCTGCCTCCCTCTTGTGGTCAGTGTGAATGATGGCAGTGTGTGCAGCTTGGCAGGGCACTGATGCCTGTTTCCAGGCTATACAAACACAGAGAGGGATTCAATCAAACACTAAGTTCACAGTTTAATAGAAGAGTGGATTAGTTCTATTTGTATATGTGTTGTAAGCGCTGCACTTCTGTTTCAATAAGTGTCACAGACAGTTCTATGAGATCTGAGCTGTGAACACAGGTGGGACTTGATAGGGTTGGGTGACTCACAGTACAGTTAGATTATCCTTCCTGTAGTTTTATGTTTAGCCTCTCAGTGCTTTCCTGCTCTCTAGGAGGGGTATTAGAAATCTGCCTGTTCAGAATGAACTGGCCCATAAGTGTTGAGACATGTGTGCCAGGGAGCTGCTGCACACATAAGGAATGAAGGAGACCAGGTGGGTAACAAGGATGACACAGGAGGCAAGACAATGAAGAATAAACTGCCTTCAATAACGCTGATGTGCTGCTCCTTAATAAAAAAAAATAAAGAATTCACTCAGAAATATATGAATTCATCATTTATTTATTTTTATTTCAATTTAAATATATTATTTTTTATTATAATAAGTTATAATCTGAGGTATATCAATCTAGTATTAACATTTTTTTCAGTAATTGAGAATAAAGTGTAAAATTCTATTTGAAAAGAAGACATGGTTTGTTCATTGTAATTAACAGTAATTTGTGTCTTGATTTTCATCTTAACAATATGTTAAAGTTCAATGCTATTCATTTATGTATTAATATTAGTTTTGAAAATACATTAAAACACATCAGATTGACAGAATGAAAAATCTCCAGCTGGACTCCACAGAGACAGAAAGTGTAACTACACATCACTGCAATACTGGGCTTTGCTGTTTGCTGGACATCTTTTTAATATGTTGTCCAGTGGATCATAAATAAATCAATCTCAATATGCATACAGTTCAATTGTTTTAAAAATAAACATCATTCTGTTTGTATATAGAATGTGTTGCTGATGAAGTGGAATCATTAAAAGAGTAAAATGAAAAAAGTCAATAATACAATTTGAGGTTAAATATGCAATTTATTTATTTATATACATTTACTGAAAGAGAAGCAAAATGTTTGGTTTACTTTATTTTCAGCTTGTATTTAAGTATCAGGAAATGAACAATGTTCACCTGCAGTCCTGCTGAGGAAGGTTTTTGTACGGGTGTGTAGCACTGTGTGAACACATAGCTACTGCTGGGGTAGTGTTCACTCTGACAGTAGTAATCTCCTGCATCTTCAGCCTGGACTCCACTGATGGTCAGAGTGAAGTCAGTCCCAGATCCACTGCCACTGAAACGAGTTGGGATCCCAGACTTAAGGGTACTTGTCAAGTAGATCAGGAGTTTGGGAGCTTCTCCAGGTTTCTGTTGGTACCAGGCTAGCCAGTTGTTATTCTACACTGCGCTGCTGACTTTACAGCTCAGAGCGACTGTGTCTCCTGGGAGAACAGATTTCACTGCTGGAGTCTGAGTCACAGTATACTGTCCACTGGATTCTGAAAATAATAATATAGAAAATGATAGTAAATGATTAAATTAAACTATGAAAACATTTCTAGACTTCTTTTAATGTATTTCAGTTTGTCCTTGTTTTTTAACATTTATATATTAAGTTGTATATTTTATTGTCTCACAAATAGATTTTTTAAAACTGTTTTTCTAAATGATTCTTACCCTGAGTGCAGATGACAAGTGCCCAGATGAAGATGCTGATAAAAGACATTGTTGTTGTGGATTCTGTTGCCATGAAGGGCAGCTCTCAATCATGAAGTGTTAAACTCACAGGGCTATAAACACTCCCAGAGCACTGAAGCATGTGCTGCCAATGCAAAGTGTCTTTTCTATGCAAATTGTCTTCCTTGGCACAGCAGCCACTTCTAGCCAAGCAGTGCTCTTAAGTTTAAACTCTTTTAACTGATGCAGTTTCTTTGCCACTCAAAAAATAGCTTATAGTTTTCTTTGTGTTGAGTTTGTACAAACACAGATATTTTTCTCTCTTCTCCCTTCTCTCAAACAATTCATCTTAGCCACAGCTGTGATTATGTAGCTTTGTTACACAGTATAAATAATTATTAATTGTAAAATATTAAAATCAGAGCTGCAGGTTAACAGATCCATCATAAGCTTTGTGAAATCAAATCCATTCAAGAAGCAAACCTGTTGATTTTGCACATTGCTAATGTTGAGTGAAAAGTTTCCAGTTTTTTCCTGTGGACCCCCTGGACTGTCTCTGAGGACCCCAGGTTAAGAACCACTGCTCTGCATTAAAGAGCATCATTTTATTACTCTCTCTCTCCCTCTTGTGGTCACAGAGTGTAGTGCAGTTTGTGCTGTTTGGTGTTTTCTCATTTTAAGTTTGTGGAGAGATATTAGTAGTAATATTACTATAGCTTATGTCAAAAGTTTGATTGATGAGCCTTTTGACCTTTTGACCTTATATGTATGAATTTATGAATATATAATGAGGGGGCGTGGATTTATGAATTTATGAATATATAATGAGGGGGGCGTGGATTTTATGATTGTTACAAGACAGATATGCTTATTGAATATAGGCTTATATATATGCCTATAAACTTATTACACATCTTTTTTATAATATATGTACAAAAATCATTGTTTAATATGTTATTTATGTAATCAGGGGGACAATGGGTTACCCAAGTTTTATAAATGCTTATGTTAACTTTTGCTTGGTGCAGACAACATTAAAGTCTTAGTATTTTTTTACATAAGACCCTTAATGAAAAAGGAGAAAGTTTAAAATAATGTATTAAAAGCAAAAAAGAAAAACAAAAAAGAAAACAACTTATTTGACATTTACAAGCATTTAAACATTACACTTTCTTAAAACATTATTAAATAAAATAAGAAATAAGCTTACCGGGTTCTGAGAATCATGATGATTTTTTTTTTTTAAAAAGGGCATGTCTGGGCATGTTTTTCAGACCTCATAAAAGGAGGAAAATATTTGTGCATTTTATTAGAGTGTTACACAAGATGTCTCATGCCTGCGTTAGTTTCTGCTCTGAGAAAATGGCTCTTGAGGACCGGCAAATGTCTGAACTTATAGAAGCCTTTAAAAAAATGCACATTAGCCCTTCCGCAGAGGCTAAAGAAACCACGGACTTCAAAAAAGGTTCAAGAGAGTCCAAGCAAGGGGCCTTTAAGCATCTGTCCCAAGGATCCTCGGCGCCCTGTACATACTCCTCTGTGGCCTGAACTGAAAATAGACCGAAATGAGAGAGAGGGGCGGCTGTTTGGGGGTAACTCAGAAAACGCCCCTAGGGGCGGTACCCCTTGGACCATTCATGGAACTCTGATAGGCTGTCTCAAAGGATCTCCAGGGGCTGGAGGTGTCATCACCCTCATAGGCTGTCCCCTGATCTTAGGGAACCTACTAAAGGGAGCCCCCACACACCTTTTTTATGATTGAAGGAGTCTGACGCCATGTCTTCTGCAAACTTTAGATACTTCTCTGAAAATTCCGTTCTTGAAACTAATGATCTTGAGATGGATTGGACCAATGAAGAAATGACCAAGCTTATAAAAGACTTTGAAAATGTTCCCTCCTCAACCCTGCAGAGTCTGACGACGTCGACGGTCCTTTAGGCATCTCTTTTGAAAAAGTATTAAAGATCTCTAGAGGTCTCCTGGCTTCTATTGGAAGTGATCATTGACCGTGATATGGTGAAAAATTGTCGCGGTTGCGAAGTTGACCACCCGAGCCAGCGGAGACACAGTTGCCTTTATGAAGCGGACCCCGATTATTTCGATCAACATTTTGAAGAAATACTAGAAAAAATACACGTCCCGTGGCTGAAGCTTCTGGTGGCTAAAGCTCTAGCTTGTTTCAATTTCCATCCGTCTTTGACAAAACTTCAGAAACTGGTGGAAGATATTTTAACAGAGCTAAGACCTGAACGCAGCATTAGACGTAAACTGAACCATCTACAAGAAGCCCTGGATGACAAGACCCGAGACATTGTCAACAAAATAACCAAAGCTTTCTACCATCGCAGTTTTACTAACCCCCAAGCTCCGTTAGCTTATTACGGAGCCTATGACTTTGAAAATGGGGAACGCCCAGACTCCGCAAAACTGAGGAAAACCATGGAGGGGTTGTTGTTTGAGTTAATAGCCGAGAAAGTGGCTTGTAAGAGACTCTTTCAAAACCAGACCCCGTAAATGTTAAAATGTTCAACAATTTAAAAGTGTAACTGATTTAATCCATAAAGATGTTGATGCTCAAGAATGGCATGAGTTGGTAGATACACATGTAAAACACTGTAGCCCCTTAAATACATTTTTAATGAATATATTACCAAAAATGTTTGATGATATAGAAGACTGCAAATGTATACATATCATTGTTTTGTATGCTTATGTAACTGATGTCTGTTTTTATAACCTGGCTAGGTTTTTAAGAGATGAAGATATATCAAACGTTGTACAAAATGTTGTGGAATACTTAGTGACTAACCATGAATGTTTGTGTAAAAACTTTATATGTCTTCTAAAATGTCCTAATCTTCTTGATAAACTGTGAATAAAACTTTTTGAACTTCAAACGTGTCTCAGAAAAAACCTTTTGAACTACAGACTTGGTGCAGTTGTGTTATTTTGGTTAAAGATGTCACTTCATCGTATGAAAAAAATATACTACGATCCCTCAAATCCTGGGGGTTTAGGGGGTTTACAGACTCTTCAAAGGGCTCTGGGTCCTGATGGTCCTAAAGTCTCTGAGAGGGCACTAACAGACTTTTTATCAGAGCAAGACTCATATACGTTACATAAGCCCTCTAGAATAAACTTTAAAAGAAACACCGTATTTGTATCTAATATCGATACTCAGTGGCAAGCTGATTTAGTGGATATGTCTAGCTTGTCAAAAGAAAATGGAGGTTACAAGTACATGTTAACATGTATAGATATCTTATCCAAATATGCCTGGGTAATACCACTGAAAAATAAGTCATCTAAGACGGTGACCGAGGCGTTCAAGAGGATCCTCAGCACGGGTAGGAAACCTAAAAACTACAAACTGATAAAGGGACAGAATTTCTAAACAGAGCATTTCAGAGCATGCTAAAAGAACATAATATTCTACACTTTACCACGGGGAGTGAACTAAAAGCCTCTATTGTTGAGAGATACAACAGAACTCTGAAAACAAAAATGTGGAAATATTTCACAGCCTTTAACACTCACAAGTATATGGATAAACTACAAGAAATGGTACAGGCATATAACAACTCCTTTCACCGTAGTATTCAAATGAAACCTTCAGAAGTTAATGAAGACAATTCATTTAAAGTGTTTAAAACTTTATACTCTAAGAAGAAAGGCCCTAAACATATAAAGTTTAAGTTTACAGTCGGTGATAACGCCAGAATTTCAAAGTTAAGAGCTCCCTTTATAAAAGGTTATGAACAGACGTTTACGGCAGAGATTTTACTATAACAGAATGTATACCAAGATTTCCACCGTGTATAAACTATGTGATTATGATGGAGAGGCTATAAACGGCACCTTTATGAACCAGAATTGCAAAAATAAATGTCAAGACTGATAGATTGTTTAGGATAGAGAAGATAGTTGCTGAGAAAAAGGAAAACGGTAAAAGTCTTATCTCATAAAATGGGTCGGCTGGCCTGAAAAATTTAACAGTTGGGTCGCAGGGCATCAGGTGGTGGATCTAAAGATTTAACAAGTCCTGGGTGTATTTAATTACACTTAAAACATTATTCAAGATGTCTCAAGACTCTTTTTATGTGACTCTGCCTAGTAACGCTTCACAGGATGTTTTCCCTAAAAACGCTATAGCCGATTTTACTACCAAGTTGGTTAAAACAATGAATCTACCGGGAAAATGGGAAGTTTGCTTAGCAGAGATTCAATACCCCCATACCTGGGATAATATCAACCTTAATGACAACAGTTTTATTACTTTCGAAATAGAAAAGGCCATAAAACGTGCTTATGATTTCCATTACATGAGAGTAGATGTTAAAACTTCATGCTGATTTGAACTTGGCTCTCGCCAAGATAAGCACCAACTAAGACGTAGCTTCACAGTAAACTAATGTGATCCATATGTGTCTCCATCCATTTGCGCTTCCTTCCATATGATGATGTAGATATCCTTCTGTCTGGTGTTGATGGCTGAAGTGTAATGCTGGCTCCAGGGATCAGCTTATTTGCCTCCCTAGCGCATCAGCACACACAACGGCTGCGATGCTGGCTCCGGGATCAACCATAGTGCGGTCTCCCCAGCGCATCAGCATGACAACCGCCTGGATTGAGCTAAGTAGGGTACATCTCTGGGGTCTTCAAGTGGGCACCTTCCATCCTCGGTGTTTCGTCGACTAGCCCACGACACCTCAAGAGGGCTCGACGGTGATTCTGGCGTCCCAGCATCACCCCTCCGTCCCCCACTCAACTCAGCCCAGCTTACTTACCTGTATATCAGCCTTTCTTTCTTTCTATTGTGCTTGAGATCCCCAGCCAGAATCTTTCCGTCTCAACCACAGCCAGTTGCTGCTCCTCTCTGCTGCTTCAGATAAGTTCTTCACTGTGCGACGCAACTCTTGGCCATTGAATCCGACATCTCTGAGAAACCGGGTTGTAGAGTGTGCCACAAATCCTCGACATCCCACTTCCACTGGGTAAACCCAGACTCTCCATCCTCGCTGTTCCGCTTCAGTGGCTAGTTGAGCATACCGCAGTTTCTTCCTCTCATACGCCTCATCTACAGCATCCTCCCATGGCACTGTTAACTCCACCAGGTGAACAAGGCGTGCTGATCCAGACCACAAGACAATATCTGGTCGAAGGTTTGTGGTGGCAATCTCAGGTGGAAAAATAAGCCGTTGACCAACATCCGCCAGCATTTTCCAGTCTCTAGCAGCTTCCAGTTGTCCTGGGCGAGGATTGGTTTTAACACCTTTTCTTGGTGGTTGCTCTCCTGGGCGGAGGAATGTTGTCTTTTGTGTGTAATGTTTTGATGGAACAGGTGGCAACTTATTGGTCATGTTACGCTTGTCTTCCAATGCTAAGGCCAAACATCGCAGCACCTGGTCATGGCGCCAAGTAAACCGTCCTTGGCTAAGAGCCACCTTACATCCTGTCAAAATGTGCCTTAATGTTGCAGGTGATGAACACAAAGGACATGAGGGATCCTCTCCTACCCAGAGGTTTAGGTTCTGTGGTGATGGGAGAACATCATATGTTGACCTTATAAGGAAACTGATCCTGCTCTGTTCCATTGACCATAGGTCTTGCCAGCCAATCTTGCGTTGTTCCACACTCTCCCATCTCATCCATTCTCCCTGCTTGCCCTGGGAAATGGCCTTTATACACCTCATCCTCTCCTCCTGCTTTTGCACCTCGTTGACAACAAGCTTCCTCCGTTGCGCTGGTGCTGCCTTGTGCCATGTAGGAGGAGCTGAACTGAGACCAAGACCTCCTCTTCCATGCTGAACTTGCCCCATGATATCACCAATTCGAAGGGCAGCCTTTGCATCCTCCACAGCTTTCTTTGCCACCCACTTTCTTCCAGTTTTCAACACAGGTGCTGCCTCCCTTACGCATTTATCGCGTGACTCTACTAATGTCATTTCCAGTCGGACCTTGGCGCACTTAAACTCCTCGGTTAGAGCGGAGACAGGTAGCTGCAGTATTCCTTTACCATAAAGTCCCACTCTGCTGAGGCAGCGTGGAATTCCCAACCATTTCCTGATGTGTGAACTGATTAAAGCTTCCAGCTTCTCTACTGTTGTCAAAGAAACCTCGTACACAGTCAGTGGCCACAGCAACCTTGGCAGTAGGCCAAACTGAAAGCACCAGAGTTTTAGTTTGCCTGGTAAAGCGCTGCTGTCTATGCTCTTCAACCCTTCCACAGCTTGTTGTCTAACTTCTCCCACACGAACTGTGTCCTTTAGATCCCCGTCGTACCATCTCCCAAGGCTCTTCACTGGCTTCTCAGACACTGTTGGTATTGCCTCACCATTAATGAAGAACGTTTTATCTACTACTTTACCTTTAATTATAGAGATGCTCCTTGATTTAGTGGGCTTGAATTGCATTCGCGCCCATTCAATGTTATTGGTTAATTTGCCCAATAACCGATTAGTGCAGGCTACTGTTGTAGTCATGGTTGTCATGTCATCCATGTATGCTCGAATTGGTGGTAGTCGTACTCCAGAAGCCAAGCGCTCTCCTCCCACTACCCATTTTGATGCCCTAATGATTACTTCCATTGCCATGGTAAAAGCCAGTGGAGAAATGGTGCATCCTGCCATTATTCCAACTTCTAGGCATTGCCATGTAGTGCTGAATTCTGAAGTTGAAAAACTAAACTGCAAATCTCCAAAGTAGGCTTTGACTAGATTTGTTATTGTCATTGGTATACTGAAAAAATCAAATGCTGCCCAAAGAAGTTCATGCGGCACTGAACCATATGCATTAGCCAAATCCAGGAATGTCACATGGAGCTCCTTCCTCTCCTTTTTAGCTGATTGAATTTGTTGCCAGATCACACTGATGTGTTCTAAGCATCCTGGGAAACCTGGAATGCCCGCTTTTTGTATTGAAGTGTCAATGAAGCAGTTCTTTAATAGGTAAGTTGACAATCTCTGAGCAATAATGCTGAAGAAAATCTTGCCTTCTACGTTTAATAGGGAAATAGGGCGAAACTGACTGATGCTGCTAGAATCTTTTCTTTAGGTATAAAGACTCCACCTGCTCGGCGCCATGCTCTTGGTACAACCTGTTTTTCCCATGCTACTTTCATCAGTTTCCACAGGATTCGTAGAACTCCTGAAGCACTCTTGTACACTCTGTACGGAACTCCATTAGGCCCTGGAGATGATGAAGCCCTTGCTTTTTCACAGCTTGCTCTACTTCTTTCCACTTAGGTGCACAGTCCTCCATTTGGTATTCTGGTGGATTGATAGGTGGGATGTCTGAAGGAATTGACATAGGCTCCTGCCTTTTTGAATCTGTATGCGTTTCCTCCAAATATCTCTCCAACTCAAACTTAGATGCTTTTAGTGTGCCATTCTTCTCACTGGTGAATAACTTCTTTACAAATTTGAATGGGTCTTTATAAAAGTTAGTTCTCGCATGCTCCTTCTTTTTGTAGCGTTTCCGTAGGCGCTCAGCTCTGCGCAATGTTGCAAGCTTATGTTTTATGACCCTTTGTAAGAGATTGAGTCCCTCCTTCTGACTTTCTTCTGCTCTTCTCCATTGCTTCCTCAGCTGTCTCCTTTCTCTAACTAAGCGTTCAATCTCCTGCTGCCGTCTAGACTTTCTAGGAATAGTTTGTACTTTTTCCTTCCTTTTTTCAACTCCAAACCTCTCGCTTCCATATGCGTAGATGATGTCCCCAAATTTATCCAGTTTCTTTTCAACTGTTCCACTTAACCTTTCCAATGCAAAGCAGAGATCTGTGTTTACTGTGTCCCATGCAGTTTTCTCACAAGCTCTTGGCCATTTAACTCCAGGCTTGTGCCCGTTGAGGTTCTTTTCTCTCTTACGCTGGTTTGTCTGCCCGGGTTCACAAGGATCATTAGGCTCATCACTAACTGTGTCCATGCAAGTCCTCCTCACATCTATGACAGGGTGTTGATATCCTGCGAACTGTGGTTTGCTTCCTGTCGCTGGATTTCATTCGACTGACTTGACTGACTTCGTAAGAAGTACTGATCAATGCGAGGCCCTTGTCCCTTCTCCCTCAAGCATTTCATTCTCCCTTGATGAATCTTCAAACCCCTGACTGTTGTCGCCTTGCTCCAGCCGCAGACACAAACCTGGAGTTCCATGTCTTTGCTAACTGCAGATCTTGAACTAGTCTTTTGTGAAGTACTCTCCATACTCATATCCGTTTCCGTTCCTAAGTCCTTAACCGTGTTGTCCAACGTTGAGTCATCTTCCGCCCCGCTCTCGCAGACTCTAGGGGTATTTTTCTGTTTAATTTCTTTGAAGCCTTGGGCGGTGTCTCCAGCATCCTGTAAACACAGAGCTGGATACTGCCGACAAGGGTAGCTAACCCTTGTCAGCCCCAATGGGGTCTCTTTCCTCCAGTCAGCTGTCTCTCCAGGCTGTCACGAGGTCTTTCCCTTGTTGCCAGCTGCACTATTCACAGCAGTCACTGGACGTATCCAGATCTTCATGATTTCCATTACATGAGAGTAGATGTTAAAACTTCATGTTGATTTGAACTTGGCTCTCGCCAAGATAAGCACCAACTAAGACGTAGCTTCACAGTAAACTAATGTGATCCATATGTGTCTCCATCCATTTGCGCTTCCTTCCATATGATGATGTAGATATCCTTCTGTCTGGTGTTGATGGCTGAAGTGTAATGCTGGCTCCAGGGATCAGCTTATTTGCCTCCCTAGCGCATCAGCACACACAACGGCTGCGATGCTGGCTCCGGGATCAACCATAGTGCGGTCTCCCCAGCGCATCAGCATGACAACCGTCTGGATTGAGCTAAGTAGGGTACATCTCTGGGGTCTTCAAGTGGGCACCTTCCATCCTCGGTGTTTCGTCGACTAGCCCACGACACCTCAAGAGGGCTCGACGGTGATTCTGGCGTCCCAGCATCACCCCTCCGTCCCCACTCAACTCAGCCCAGCTTACTTACCTGTATATCAGCCTTTCTTTCTTTCTATTGTGCTTGAGATCCCCAGCCAGAATCTTTCCGTCTCAACCACAGCCAGTTGCTGCTCCTCTCTGCTGCTTCAGATAAGTTCTTCACTGTGCGACGCAACTCTTGGCCATTGAATCCGACATCTCTGAGAAACCGGGTTGTAGAGTGTGCCACAAATCCTCGACATCCCACTTCCACTGGGTAAACCCAGACTCTCCATCCTCGCTGTTCCGCTTCAGTGGCTAGTTGAGCATACCGCAGTTTCTTCCTCTCATACGCCTCATCTACAGCATCCTCCCATGGCACTGTTAACTCCACCAGGTGAACAAGGCGTGCTGATCCAGACCACAAGACAATATCTGGTCGAAGGTTTGTGGTGGCAATCTCAGGTGGAAAAATAAGCCGTTGACCAACATCCGCCAGCATTTTCCAGTCTCTAGCAGCTTCCAGTTGTCCTGGGCGAGGATTGGTTTTAACACCTTTTCTTGGTGGTTGCTCTCCTGGGCGGAGGAATGTTGTCTTTGTGTGTAATGTTTTGATGGAACAGGTGGCAACTTATTGGTCATGTTACGCTTGTCTTCCAATGCTAAGGCCAAACATCGCAGCACCTGGTCATGGCGCCAAGTAAACCGTCCTTGGCTAAGAGCCACCTTACATCCTGTCAAAATGTGCCTTAATGTTGCAGGTGATGAACACAAAGGACATGAGGGATCCTCTCCTACCCAGAGGTTTAGGTTCTGTGGTGATGGGAGAACATCATATGTTGACCTTATAAGGAAACTGATCCTGCTCTGTTCCATTGACCATAGGTCTTGCCAGCCAATCTTGCGTTGTTCCACACTCTCCCATCTCATCCATTCTCCCTGCTTGCCCTGGGAAATGGCCTTTATACACCTCATCCTCTCCTCCTGCTTTTGCACCTCGTTGACAACAAGCTTCCTCCGTTGCGCTGGGGCTGCCTTGTGCCATGTAGGAGGAGCTGAACTGAGACCAAGACCCCTCTTCCATGCTGAACTTGCCCCATGATATCACCAATTCGAAGGGCAGCCTTTGCATCCTCCACAGCTTTCTTTGCCACCCACTTTCTTCCAGTTTTCAACACAGGTGCTGCCTCCCTTACGCATTTGTCGCGTGACTCTACTAATGTCATTTCCAGTCGGACCTTGGCGCACTTAAACTCCTCGGTTAGAGCGGAGACAGGTAGCTGCAGTATTCCTTTACCATAAAGTCCCACTCTGCTGAGGCAGCGTGGAACTCCCAACCATTTCCTGATGTGTGAACTGATTAAAGCTTCCAGCTTCTCTACTGTTGTCAAAGAAACCTCGTACACAGTCAGTGGCCACAGCAACCTTGGCAGTAGGCCAAACTGAAAGCACCAGAGTTTTAGTTTGCCTGGTAAAGCGCTGCTGTCTATGCTCTTCAACCCTTCCACAGCTTGTTGTCTAACTTCTCCCACACGAACTGTGTCCTTTAGATCCCCGTCGTACCATCTCCCAAGGCTCTTCACTGGCTTCTCAGACACTGTTGGTATTGCCTCACCATTAATGAAGAACGTTTTATCTACTACTTTACCTTTAATTATAGAGATGCTCCTTGATTTAGTGGGCTTGAATTGCATTCGTGCCCATTCAATGTTATTGGTTAATTTGCCCAATAACCGATTAGTGCAGGCTACTGTTGTAGTCATGGTTGTCATGTCATCCATGTATGCTCGAATTGGTGGTAGTCGTATTCCAGAAGCCAAGCGCTCTCCTCCCACTACCCATTTTGATGCCCTAATGATTACTTCCATTGCCATGGTAAAAGCCAGTGGAGAAATGGTGCATCCTGCCATTATTCCAACTTCTAGGCATTGCCATGTAGTGCTGAATTCTGAAGTTGAAAAACTAAATTGCAAATCTCCAAAGTAGGCTTTGACTAGATTTGTTATTGTCATTGGTATACTGAAAAAATCAAATGCTGCCCAAAGAAGTTCATGTGGCACTGAACCATATGCATTAGCCAAATCCAGGAATGTCACATGGAGCTCCTTCCTCTCCTTTTTAGCTGATTGAATTTGTTGCCAGATCACACTGATGTGTTCTAAGCATCCTGGGAAACCTGGAATGCCCGCTTTTTGTATTGAAGTGTCAATGAAGCAGTTCTTTAATAGGTAAGTTGACAATCTCTGAGCAATAATGCTGAAGAAAATCTTGCCTTCTACGTTTAATAGGGAAATAGGGCGAAACTGACTGATGCTGCTAGAATCTTTTCTTTAGGTATAAAGACTCCACCTGCTCGGCGCCATGCTCTTGGTACAACCTGTTTTTCCCATGCTACTTTCATCAGTTTCCACAGGATTCGTAGAACTCCTGAAGCACTCTTGTACACTCTGTACGGAACTCCATTAGGCCCTGGAGATGATGAAGCCCTTGCTTTTTCACAGCTTGCTCTACTTCTTTCCACTTAGGTGCACAGTCCTCCATTTGGTATTCTGGTGGATTGATAGGTGGGATGTCTGAAGGAATTGACATAGGCTCCTGCCTTTTTGAATCTGTATGCGTTTCCTCCAAATATCTCTCCAACTCAAACTTAGATGCTTTTAGTGTGCCATTCTTCTCACTGGTGAATAACTTCTTTACAAATTTGAATGGGTCTTTATAAAAGTTAGTTCTCGCATGCTCCTTCTTTTTGTAGCGTTTCCGTAGGCGCTCAGCTCTGCGCAATGTTGCAAGCTTATGTTTTATGACCCTTTGTAAGAGATTGAGTCCCTCCTTCTGACTTTCTTCTGCTCTTCTCCATTGCTTCCTCAGCTGTCTCCTTTCTCTAACTAAGCTGTTCAATCTCCTGCTGCCGTCTAGACTTTCTAGGAATAGTTTGTACTTTTTCCTTCCTTTTTCAACTCCAAACCTCTCGCTTCCATATGCGTAGATGATGTCCCCAAATTTATCCAGTTTCTTTTCAACTGTTCCACTTAACCTTTCCAATGCAAAGCAGAGATCTGTGTTTACTGTGTCCCATGCAGTTTTCTCACAAGCTCTTGGCCATTTAACTCCAGGCTTGTGCCCGTTGAGGTTCTTTTCTCTCTTACGCTGGTTTGTCTGCCCGGGTTCACAAGGATCATTAGGCTCATCACTAACTGTGTCCATGCAAGTCCTCCTCACATCTATGACAGGGGTGTTGATATCCTGCGAACTGTGGTTTGCTTCCTGTCGCTGGATTTCATTCGACTGACTTGACTGACTTCGTAAGAAGTACTGATCAATGCGAGGCCCTTGTCCCTTCTCCCTCAAGCATTTCATTCTCCCTTGATGAATCTTCAAACCCCTGACTGTTGTCGCCTTGCTCCAGCCGCAGACACAAACCTGGAGTTCCAATAGTTTAATTAAATAAATATTACAAAACGGTATCAATTAATACAGATGTCCGTTTTATTAATGTATTGTTTTATATATTTACATAGAAGTTATAGTAGTAAACGATCAAAGTGCAAATGGTAAAAAAAACTAAAAACATGTCTAATATCATTTAATCCAATTTTATAATTGCACATGTCTACTCTGTGTGAAGCGCTCATCTCTGTTTTCTGCGCATGCGGCATCTCTGGTACAACGTTCAGAAAAATGCATTTTTCGTATCAATTATGGTATGTCATCCTTACCATGTTTTTCATTAAGACAAGAGTGAAACAAAGTTTTGTATATTTTTTATCGATAAAATCACCTCAAAGCAGAGAATCTTGGTGTAATAGAATGTCTAGTGTATCAATATATATGAACATTTGTACAGGTGTTGAAAAGTGAGTTAGAAGTGAGGACAGAAAGTGGTAGCATATTGGTATATTCTAAACCGAAACAAATATTACCAGTATCGTACCGATACAGCTAAAGCATTACGCATCAAGCTTTTTTAGTATATTAAAGCTCAGTGTAGTTATCCACAGCAACTAATTTACAAGTTATGGGTTTTTTCCCCGTTCATTTTAAAGGTCTACCCAGTTCTACCAAATCATTTTTTGGTTTGTGGTGGCATTTGTTGACTTTCTTGTCCCACTCAGACTTGGGTACTAAATATCTTGATATCCCTGAATAGATATTTATACACTCTTTAAGAATTTGCAAAATAGCCCCCCTCAGCAAGCAGGCAGTCTAATGCAGACCAACATGCAGAACTCTAGGGAGCTGCTCCACAACTACATCCAGTATGTGGTGCTGAAACTATATACTGTAGTAGCGGCTTGTTTTACTATTTTATTGTACTGAAAACGTTGAACGGTAGCATCATACACCTTTATATGTCTTTGTTCCATTACTACAAAAATATATCTTTCTAAAGTGTTTTACAATTAAATTGATTGCTGTTCTACTGTACTTTTGTATAAATGTAATAAATGCTTTTAAAATAAAACAGTATGAAAGGAAATAATCAATGTATAAGTATGTTGGTCAAGCAATGTCTGGAAAATAAATGATTGTTGGCATTAGTGTTGCTTTGTAAGTGGATCAAAGTTGATGTGTTTCAGCGTGTCGATGGTTTCTAAGAGCAAGTAGAAGATCTTACATGAATATTTGTATACATTAAATTAAAAGGGCAATTGGTCACCTAGGCCACACAGACAATCCATTAAAACAAGGATTTAGATTAAGGACATGTGTATGTACTTCTAATTACCTTTCAGGAATTGAAAGGTATAGAAGGGTATAGATGCGCGGTTGTGTCACTAAGATTTTGAAGATGGTGAATGTCTCCCCAAGCCATTTAAAAGATTTTGAAGATGGTGAATGAGTATCCCCAAGCCATTTAAAAGATTTTGAAGATGGTGAATGAGTCTCCCCAAGCCATTTAAAAGATTTTGAAGATGGTGAATGAGTATCCCCAAGCCATTTAAAAGAGCATGGGGGAGTTGCCCCACTCTTTCACTAAAGTTCAAATACAGCATACAGTACAGTACAGTATAGTATAGTATAGTGTTTCTAAACAACATAAATTATATGAGATACACTTTCCCTTTATTATTTAAGGGCCCTAGTTCCGTGAAAGGAATAATGAAAAACAGGTTGCAAACCTTCCAAACAAGTGCAGGTATAATTTAGCATAATGTTGCCTCTGGGTTTGTTTAAAAGGTTAATTAGGATCACCCCATGACCAAATGACAAAATGGCTGTGGTTGAGGAAGAGAGAAGAAGGAGGAGACCTCCACATCTTTACACCTTCAGACAGCATTGGAACTTCAGAGATCTGCCCGATTACCTCTTGGTAGGATGTTTTATATTGCATACATTTCTTCATTTAATAGCAGTCGCTATGTCTGTCGGTATGTACCTCTTTCTTAGCAATAAAAGCTAGAGGTAACAGTAACATTTTCGTTACCACTATTTTGAAGATATTGCTTATCTTCCAAGGATGGTAGTAATAAAAGAAAAACATGTTTGGGGCAACAATTTTTTTAGAAATGTTTTATGTTTTATGGCTGAAAATATGTAATTATTTCAACCTGTCCTCATATATAATGCCATGAAGTCCAAGATGCCTTTCAGTCTACCCTGTGAAGTGCAATAGTCGTTTTTGTAGTGGCCACAATTCCTGACAACTTTTTTGTTCATATTAACGTGAGTTAACTGTAACAGGGTTGGTGCATCAGAAAATATGTACCTTGTTGGCAAATGTATTCTTTATACTTTTCAAGCCTTTAGCTACATACTGTACATACTGCCTTTCTAGCTAAAAACTTATTTTGAACATACATAATCCAATGTTCCAATATGTCTACAAATATCACTGCTGGATATGGGTAACATTTTTCTAAATGTGTATTCTCTTGATACCTGTCTTCTGGTCCCTTTTCAGCTGAACCAACAGTAGTGCAAAATAAAATGTACTGTATACATACTGTACAATAACACTACAACATACTAGACTTTGGTGGCTGGATTACATACTGTATAGGAGCATATTGTTATTATCTTGTATAATTTATATAATATGCTGTAAAAAAAAATTTAAAAAAATCTGGCCACACTAAAAGCACTTTATTCCGTCTATGTGGGCAGAGCACACCTTTGTAAATTAGGTAAATTAATTCTCATTAGGTTCATCCTTATCACCAAAACATATATATATATATATATATATATATATATATATATATATATATATATATATATATATATATATATATATATATATAGTGATACAACACGGGCAGGGTCATTAATGGAAGGGACGTGAGGGCAAGTTTGATGGCAGATTATGCCCTCACGTTACCGGAAGTAAGATGGCTGACCCAGGGGGAAACTACACCTCCCAGATGTCCTTTCAATAGGAAATGACATCATCATGAAACGCCCATCTCAACATCAAAAGGGCTGGCTCACAGAGTCAGTTGGAAGGAGTAGAGCTTTGTGCTGAGAGAGAGAGAGAGAGAGAGAGAGAGAGAGAGAGAGAGAGAGAGAGAGAGAGAGAGAGATGTAAGTGCTGTTTATTGTGAATACCCGTGTTTTGACCTGCTTTTGTTTGACTGCCTGAATTGATCCCTGACCCCCGGATTGTGCTGAGAACCTAATTTTGTGTTTCGACCTGTCTTTTGGAGCCATCTTACTTCCGGTAACATGAGGGCATAATCTGCCATGAAACTTGCCCTCACGTACCTTCCATTAATGACCCTGCCCCGTGTTTTATCACAATACAGTACAGTATACAGTGCCCCCTTGTAGTCAGGAGCCATAGTTAAGTGGCTGTGCTATTTCTGTTCCACCTTACAACAAGAATACTAATGTTAGTGTAATTCCATTATGGGTCAAATTGGAGCCAAAAACATACCACCTTATAACCTGTCCCATTGTATAATGGGCCGCCTTATAAAAGGGGGAGCACTGTATATGGAACTAATATGAGCAGTATTTAACAGTTATTTGACACTAGTCATACTATTCGACAGTTGTGTACTTCCACTATAGTTTTTTTTTTTAACAAATAGGTTACAATATTTAAATTGCTATAAAGGGTTTAGAGCACAATTTAATCTAGAACAGAGGTTTTCTGGAAATAACACACACGTCCTACACTAGAGCCCATCAAAACAAAACACACACACACTGATACACACACAACCAAAAACCAAAGACTGAAGTTAATGAGTGGCAAGTAATAAACATTAGCCTACACTAAATACACCTATATAGGTAAAAAAGTTAATCTGTATCTTTCTTTCTGCTGAAAGCTGTATTCAAAGGCAGCTCAGCTGTTTAGTATAAATTTTGGAGCACTGACCATCACAGCACAAGGCTGCAGGAAAAAGTGTAACAATGCTAGGAGCTGCCATTAATATCCGTTCAAAATAAACTTTTTATCAGTAATTATCCCAGAAAAACTGGTCCATTCCTGGCTCTTTGCCACTTTGTCTTGTGGCATTAACATAAAAGGGCATTTTGAGGGGATTATTCCATTTCTAAACTGAAAATAAATCATTTAAAATATTTTATGATGATTACAATTTAATTACTTGGGTTTTATACTGATAAACAAAACAAATAAAAAAGGCATTTGTCATATAAGGATATCTACAAAAAAGGCTGAATGTATATAATATCAATAACAAAAACAATTTTCCATTGTCAATGTAAAAAAACAAGTTAGAAAAATGCAACAGCCGTTTAAAGTGGTGATATTAAACACAAAAGCCCAAGTTAGGAGAAGCAATTGGGGCAACCTTGTCAAGCATCAAGCAAATAGGCACAATTGGAAAGGTGCTGGGGCCCAGCATTCACACAATGGTTGCTTCTAACTTGGCTTCTATTTTTGATTGCTCCACTTTACATTGAAATGCTCATTCCCTTATCAGCTGCGTTGTAAGTAGAATACAGATGCTGAGACACTTATGTGCCAAGGAAAGTGCTCAACACAGACTGAAGTGTTCTTGGTTATCCTTACAAGCACTACTACAGATAGAAAGACAGACAGGGAATGGGAGAGGCGTCATCACAGGTGCAGAAAAGTATGCTTTGGGAAGACACACGGACAACATGCAGGTAAGGCACAGGTAGATGAGGGCACACATGGACAGACATTTAGCCCATACATACAAGAATACGTGAAAGAGCATGAAGCAGTATATTTCCAACAATGAAGATGATGAACAAGATCAATAATGGCAACAAGTGCAAGGGATAATGAGAATGCAAGGCAAGTTTATGGGAAGTGACAGTTGATGGGGCAGGCATTGGAGATCCAGGGGGGGTGTTGGAGCCTTTTTTTTGGTTGTGCATTGTCAATGTTTTTTGTTGCAGATGTGACATTTGAGTTGATAAGGGAATGGTCACAATGCCCTTGAAGTTGTACAAAGAGCATTTCAATGTAAAGTGGAGCGATCAAAAAAAGAAGCCAAGTTAGAAGCAACAATTGAGTGAATGCTGGGCCCCAGCACCTTTCCAGTTGTGCCTATTTGCTTGATGCTTGACCAGGTTGCCCCAATTGCTTCTCCTAACTTAGGCTTTTGTGTTTGATATCACCACTTTAAATGGCTGTTGCATTTTTCTAACTTGTTTTTTACATTGACAATGTTTTTTTGTTATAGATATCACTTTTTTACTTAATCAAATAATGAATAAAGCGAGGGAAAGATATTCGAGAATGTGTATGGTAAATAGACAGACAGACAAGTGAGTAATAAGTAGAGTAATATAAGAGAAATGAGAAAAGATTTCAAAGTAAAATAATGGTAGAAGGGACTTTTGGACAGTATTGAAAATGTAAACATTGTATTCTTATAGTTGCATCAGTGGTGAAAACAATATGTCTATTTTGGTAGGTATTGATATATTGATATTTACGCAGGTACAAAACTACAATATTATGAATGGTTCAAAAGGTACATATGCATCTCAGTGCTAAAGGGTAGTATACTAACACATTTTAATGCTGGAAAAAAAAACATTGTTCTCCTTGATATAGTGGTGTTATGAACTTAGGCTAATGTAAAGTGTTTGTAAAGCATTAGATCACTTCATAAAAGGCCATATACATGTCCTTTGCATTTCTTGGCCATGGTTTGACTTCAATAAGTGCATCATTTGAATGCACCCATTTTCCAGTAGCACCCACAGCAAGAACAGACACATAGTGTCCTTAAGTAACACCCTGTCCTTGGTGTATGATAATGGAAGCTAATTGGTAATTCCTGTTGTCCACGGTAATTTTGCTCTTCTGCACAGCAGTAAACTTAGCATTGTGTCACTTTGTTTCCCAAAGCATAAGTTGGACTGCACGATTGGATAAGTTTTGCATTGCCTACATTTGCTACCAGGAATCATTGCCCATTTGTCATTTCTATAAATGAGTTCTTCCAAACAGATGGAATCTGTACCAGCAGGTACACGTAGAGGATAAACATGCAACACCTCTCGGTTTGATGAGCAGTAGTTACATCTAGTACATAGAATGTCATGACTTATTGTGACTGAAACCATGCAAGATACTTCAGGACAAATTTCAGACAATTTAGTGAGAAACTCTGCAATATCTTGCTGCTCACCTCTATTGAAAGGTTCTCCTAAGAAGTGACAAATATCCACAGTAGTTAGAGACGCAGTGGATGGCAAGTGATCATATTTGTGAACAAAGCTCCTGATAGCCTCTTGTTGACTGTGTTTTAATGAATCCTTCAGAGGCTGCAAGTGAAGAAGGCACTGCAATGTTGCATTTGCATAGCATGAGGTGAAATTTGGGTTGCTCAAGCCTCTGAATGGATGTGTAACTACAAGTGTTCTCTTAGAAGATTGAGGCTTTTGCTGTTCCTGAACATTAATGATGGCTTGGTGAATGAAATGCACACAATCTTTTACCTTGTGTCCGTTGTGCGTGTTAGTCTCCTTCAAGCTTATCAACTTAGGACAAAAAATCCCTCTGAGCTGATGGTACTCTTCAACTGCAGTTTGACATATGTAAATGCAGGTGGGGTCAAAGTTGATAAGGTGGATACCGCTTAAGGAAGTAACTGGAAAGTGCAACAGAACTTTGTCAATAGGAGAAAATGTAGTTACCAAGATCCAGCATAACTGCTTTTATAGTCATACCATGGCATTTGTGAATGGTGATTGCATGAGCACCAATGACTGGGAACTGCTCTCCAACCTGTAGACTCTATCCATGATTTCAAACTTTGAGCGTAAACGTTGAAAGGTATGGGTGACTCCATTGTTAAATTTGATGGTTATGGTTTTGACCATTGTGTTTTCCAGATAGTAGGAAACAGCTTGAAGCTTCCCTATTTTCTCATTGATGAGACCAGTGGCAATGTCAATGTTCTTGCGGATTTGCTTAATACAAATGCAAATGTGATACATTTACTACCAAACTAAATACAAATGCAAATATGTGACAAATGCTAAATGGACTTCAAATACTTTCCCATACAACAAATGTTATTTTATTAACATGAATTTGGCAGAGGCCTTTATCCAAGGTGACATAAAAGGAAAGCAGATATATATATATAACAACATAAACACAGTAATCACATAGTTCATAATAATTAACAGGTATGTACCAATATAGGAAGCAAGTTACATAAAACAGTGTTTCCCAATCTTGGTCCTGAGGACCCAGTGTTTGCTGATTTTTGTTCCAACTGAGCTTTAAATTACTGAATTGAATCCTCAATTGAATGAATAATTTGTCTAATCAGAGCATTTTAATTAGTTGTAGCTCTTAAACATCTGGCTGCACAGGCCTCAATTAGCGCTAATCTAGGACTACCTAATGTTAACTCAGGTAAGGTAGTCCAAGATTTGTGCTGATCAGGGTTTGTGAAAGCAGCCAAAAGAGTTGGATTTTTCAAGTTATTTGTAACATTGCATTAAGTCACTAATTGTTAGTTCAATTGGGGGATCAGTTTAATAATTGAGAACTCAGTTGGAACACAAACAGCAGACACAGTGGGTCTGTAGGACCAGGTTTGTGAAAACCTGATATAAATGATGAGATATATGTATATATTTATATACGTGTGCATTGCACAATTGTTTTTTTTACTTGTTTTGATTGTTATGTTTAATAAACATTAAGTTCTCAAAAGTGTCCTTTAGTTTTCATCTTTCAGGTTGATCAACTTTACCAGCAATACTGAAAAGTCTCTCTACTTTATTATGAGCATTATTATTGAAAAGTTTTATTTATACTATCACAAATTCACAATAAATATATGGCACATTAATAATGCAGACTTATAATAAATGCAAAATTAGAAAAATGCTTTGCTGGTAAAATTGTCTTGTTTTACAGCAAAATAACCTAGCACTATCAGAATAAAATCGAACACAGTAAATAGTGAGAAATATTTCAACTTACTGTGTGTTACTGCTTGACATAAAATTAGTCCCTGAAGTCTTCCCAGAATCTCCACAGTTTCAATATAATTCATAAATTGTACATCATTTCAATCCAACAAAGCTCCCAGCTTAGTGTTTTTCCACAACATAGTTTAGGATGATTAACAACAATTGTTTTCATAGCAAATCCAACAAAACAATCCAGGCATTGCAGGTGCAGGGACGGATCTAGTGGGGGAGGGGGGTCCTTGGGGTCCTTGGGGTCCTTGGGGTGGGGTCCCCCCCCCCCCCCACCTCACCTTTCATTAAAAATGTCAATGTATTGTTTACTTTAACGGTATGTTTCATATCAGGTATCCCCCTTCATGACAGTCTGACCCCCGCCCTTCACGAAAGTCTAGATCTGTCCCTGAGGTGTTATGAAGAATATTTTCTCTCTGAGCCAAATGAGAGTATACCGATTACTTTGGGGCCATGACTAATTTAAACAAATATTTTATCAGTAAGATATAGACTGTATAGGCCTATTCTCAAAACAGCATGGCAAAATATTTAAAAGTTAATATTCAAAATAAGTAGGCAACTATTAATATTACTTATTCATTTATTTTTTTTATCAAAAGAGTCATCTTCACAATATTAGGAATCTGTCATTTACCTAAAATAGCCTACCTTATATAACAAATGTGTCCGTTTCATTTATTTTTTTTAACCAACGGTGGATAATGCATTGCTGAATTTG
Organism: Acipenser oxyrinchus oxyrinchus; assembly: GCA_030684275.1. Taxonomy (NCBI): domain Eukaryota; kingdom Metazoa; phylum Chordata; class Actinopteri; order Acipenseriformes; family Acipenseridae; genus Acipenser; species Acipenser oxyrinchus. The sequence continues at coordinate 42,296,235 of CM060250.1, forward strand.
TTGCGCTCACGTATCAGATGGTGTCTGGAATGATCCAAATGCAATTAAAACAGCGGGTGGAGGTGTGAAATAAATATATTTATAACTTTTCTTATTCAATTATTTCAATAGCGATTAATAAAATCAGTCATAACAGTGCGTCTTATGTGCCTCATAAAAAAGTGAAAGAGCAGCACGCCGCACCGGCATGGTGTGCTGTAATGGAATCAGAGATGAAAAGTTCTACTAGGAGAGAATAGTAGTGAGTAGCCGGCGAGCCCAGTGACCCGGGAATCTTTTTTAAGGTGAGCAAAGCGAGGTGGGAATTATTTAAGACGAGCGCAGCGAGCTGGGATCAATAAATTAAAAGTAAATCAGCTAACTTTTGCTGTTTAATCTACTATTTGTTATTGTAAACAAGTAAAACTTCAAAGAAAAGTTTAAAGTATCTGGTATTGCCAGGCAGTCTCCCATCCAAGTACCAATCAGACACGTATATTATTATTTATTTTATTTTTTTTAGCAGACACACTTATCCAGGACAACTTACAATTGTGACATACAATTACTCATTTATACAGTCAGGTTTTTTACTGGACCAATCCAGGTAAAGCAGCAATGTGTCCCCCACCTGTGATTGAAGTCACAACCCTCTAGTCAGGAGCACAGTGCTCTAACCGCTACTCCCCAGATGCTGCAAGTGACGGATCACTAGTGTCTTGTATGAGGAACTACCGTTATATACAGTATATATACACACAACTTGTACTTTTTATATAGGTATATAAATGTCAATTGCTGTGGATAAACGCATCAGCCAAATCAATTAATATGACATGTATTTTTGTAGCTTGCTATTTATTAATTTATTTATACATTTATAATATAAACATGTATTCATTTCTACATTTATTTATTTAAAAATATATATTTCTAAATGTATTTATTCCTCTATGCATTTGTTTAAATCATTTATTTATTTCTACCAAATAAATTATTCCTTTATTTATTTTTAATTAAACGAGGTACTACAATTTATCAGAGATCAGAGATTTAGACAAGGAAGTTACTTTTTTTGTGCGATATGTGCTGTTTTAAAACATAAATACATTGTTTAATATAAAGGGTGTGGATATCAAACTGCTTGCGTTCCCTGGTTTATTTTGACGTTGACCAACAATTGGAATCACATGATTGGTAGATGTCCAGTTATTTAGCTTTTCTGTTTGAAAAGTCGCAACACACCCTTAAAAATTAAATGGAAGAGGAAGAAGAAGAAAGAGAATAACAATTTTACCTTAGTTTGATGACTTATATCTCATTGTGTATAAGAGGTATTTATGTTTTTTTTCACATTTCATGTAAGAAAGTTTCAGACTATTGGTACTGGTACAGATGGTAATTCTACATGATTTAGTTTTGGATAAACTATTGGAGCTGTATAGAGACTCTTGGTAGTTTCAAACAAGCTTTTCTAACTTGTACGAGGAATTACCGTTCCTCTCAATTTGATTCATGAGATCTGGTGTAAAACATAATAATTAAAACAAATCAGATAACATTAAGAGCAAGTTCTCACATGGAGCTTCACATAATAATCTACAAGTAAAAAGCATAACCTGCGATATGACATTTTATCTTTCCTGAAACACAACGACTGGTGAGTGGAGACTTTTATTGTAGAAGTGAGGATCAGAGATTTGCACAGAGTACTACATTAAATTGGAGAATTATCTGAATTATTAATACAGTATTTGTGCTGTGCGAGTACATCCACCATGTCAACTAGGATTACATATGTTCACATAAATAATTTAACTGCACTTTAGGACGGTATGTGTAGAAAGCCAATCGTTTTGTGCATTTCTCAAATTCTAGCTACACCTTAAAACACCATTTTCCACTAAAAACCTGTATGTTTTCTGTATTAACAGGTTTAGATATCCCACGGAGACTTGATTAAAATATCAAAAAGAGTATTCTCTACATGAAGAAAAGTGTTTGTACCCACTTTCCCACTTAATTTATTGAAAAGGTTCAAAGCCACAGAGCAATTTATCGTGAAAATAATATTACTTTGTTAAAGTGAGCCTACATAAACACTTATTAAACACTTATTTGCTTACGCCCAGTATATGACAACATTTTTTAAAGGAAATACACTTTTGGCAAGTAGTAATTTTAACTATGCATAGACATAAATTATACAGACAAAATAATGTTTTTAAAATATTTATGTTAAAAAAAAATAAAATACAGCTAGCAATTTCATGAAGACAAAATGTATTTATAATAAAAATTAAACGTAAATATACATTACGACGAATGTCACCTTTTTAAAGAAAAAAAATACTGTGCAACATATTTAAACAAAAACTACTTTCTGCAATGCAAAACCTGTTTTCGTTTATCAAAAAAATACAAATGGTGTCCTGTAATTTTGGATGAATCTCCACAGAGAACCTTGCCTTTAAGTTCTAAGATTCGCACCTGCATAGAAAGGCTCAAAAAGGCCAATGCTAACTTATTTCCCAGCTAACTTATTTCCTGTGACACCGGTATGGATGCTTTTTTGATCCAACTTTTCATTCATTCACACCAGTACTAAAAAGACGCTTTATTTTTCTTTGTGCCGTGCAGACAAATGTGGGATTCCGTGAATACGCTGACTGAAGAGAACGACGAACTTAGTGCCAAGGCGGTCTGTGATATCATCCATAATAGGCATGGAATCTGGATAACCACAAGTGCAGTCAGGAGAATTAATGTAAAATGTAAGAGTCCAGGTTTTTTGATGCCGATGCAAGCGCAAGTAGTCGAGATATAACTGAGGTGGCGGAGGGAGAGAAAAATCGGGGGTTGGAGGGACCCTGGATTGAAGCTGGAAGAGAATGGTCTGGTATAGACAGGTAATCCTGAGAATCTTCTGAATCAGAAGACAGATGCTGTAAGTTCTCCATTATGCTTGATAGAAGTCTAGAGTCTTGAAATCTGCTTAGGTTTACACCGAAAATGAAAAAACACAAGACAGCTAGTTAGGGGTGACCGATGGCTAAATAAGATAGATTTAATTGATGAAAGCAGATGATAGGATACAGCGGGGGCCTAGCTCCACCCCCAAACAACACATAATAGGTTAACAGAAAATTCCAAGATTCTATTTTATTTCTGATTACTGCTGTAAATCTAGTCCCTTTTCTGTATCTTCTCTCTTTGATATCCACTTTCCATCTTGCTCTATCTCTATCTCTATGTTATCCTCCAGTGTCCAATCTGAAAAACAGGCCCTTCCTGTATGAAACATTTCATATCTCAATATTTATGTTTATTAAACGGTTACTTAATACAATACATTTTTTTTCAAAATATTTAATTTCTTACCATTTAATATGACATGGTATTTGTTCTGTGTATTTTTTCTATTGCAGTTTCTGCTTGGATCATTAGTGTGCCATGATTAATAGATACTAGGAATTTTTTGTAGCCACTTTCTATTATTAAACTGTTTCTATTAAAGGTGATGAAATGTGTTAAATAGTCTTTTGACTATGTGTAATAAATGAAGCCCACTAATTAGCTTTTCTGAGTTTTATTTAGAAGCTACCCTGATTGCAGAAACAAGAATTTTCTTCTGAAGTAGTTATTAAGTATGGGAAATAGTAATTCTTGTAGGCAAACGCTTTAAGTTTCTCAGAATATTTGATGCACAAAGTGTTCAAATCAGGACAAGCTTCAGTGCACTGCGTTGTAAACATGGCACAGCGATGTGACATGACAGTGTTGATTTCTGCAATTGTCACCAAGCAAAGTCGTTTGCACAGATATATCATGGATGAAGAGAATAATTCCAACACAATAAAATGGTACCTGTATGAGCCGTTATTGTTAGACTATAGTAGTCTAAGCTCTTCAGGCAGCGAGAGTGATGATTCAGACAAGGATATTGGCCAGTTCATTTTTGCAACAATCTGTGGATAAGACCTGCCACAATTCTCTGTGATTGGTTGCAAATGTGAACGTTGACTGTTCAGTAATTCTCTAGATTTGCATGGCGCTGTGCAGCTACTTTTTAATGCTACTTGGTTGTTCAATCTTCCCTTTATGGTAGTAACACAGCAGCCTGCATGAAAATACAGTATTCTGTTACCGGCACGATGATGCTCTGGGAAAAAAAATGGGATGAAATGAGTGTCCCAAGAAAGGTTTTGGGGACACTGGGACCAGTGTTCCAAAAGTGTGACTGGCCCATCCAAAACGGGACGTCTGGTCACCTTAATAATAGGTCCTACCCCTGAAGATGAAGTATAAAATTATCTTAGTCCTCTCCCCCATTACTTTCTATATGAATTTTAACATCTGAAATGCCATAAATTATATACTCTTTTAATATATTAATTCATAACCCATTACTTCCTATCTGTATTTTAACATCTGAAATGCCACAAATCATCTACTATTTTAATATATTAATTCATCAGTTAAAAAAATGTTAGATGTCAGTACTGTAACATTTTATTTTGTGAATAAAACATTTAATTGCATTCAAACGCTGTGTGTATTGTTAATCATTGTGTCCAAATATGTTATTTCCCTTCTTTTAATCACATTTTAATGTTATCTTTTTGTAACATCCTGCTGTTTTTAAAATTAGTTAACACCTGTACATCTGTGTCCTGTAGGACTGCCATGAATCCTGTAGGACTCAAATACAATTCCTGCAGGACTGCCATGAATCCTGAGTCCTGCAGGATTCATGGCAGTCCTGCAGGAATTGTGTTTGAGTCCTGCAGGATTACTATAACTCCTGCAGGACTGGAGTACAAGTCCTGCAGGATTCCTCTGATTCCTGCAGGACATCTTCACAATTCCTGCAGGACTGCCATGAATCCTGAGTCCTGCAGGATTGCTCTGATTCCTGCAGGACACCTTCACAATTCCTGCACATACCTGTTGGAATCCTGCAGGATTTGTTTGTAAGGTAGAAAAACTTTGAATACCCCAACAAATCAACTAATTAACCCAGTTAAAAAATAATATTATTTTACTTAAATAGTTAAAAAAAGAGTTTGTTTTCTAATACATGACTTAATACCAACGTTATATTAAAAATAACATTAAAGTTTTGTAGACATCTCATATATTCACACTAAGAAGTAAAAATAGCATATGCATCTGCAAATATGATGAATGTATTTTAGAGAAGGATTTATGCTATTTTCCATGGTGTCTGTTGTCAGAAAGGCCATAGGAACAACAGCTATTAGCAAGACAGATATTTCACATATTTATAGCGGGAAACATGTTACGGACAAGATTATTTTTTCCTAGAACTATGAGAATACGTTTGCAATGTGCTTGATTCGTGATGGAGCTCTGCAGCAGCGCAACCACAACATAAAACACAAACATACTTAAGCTCACAAGACAGTCAGCATATCTTAATTAACAGTTTATTTAGAAAAAAGCTCGATCGAAAAATGTTTTTGGAGCGATCAAGAAAACAGAAAATACTTTTCGGAATATTTATTGTGTATACGTTACGACCCCAAGCCGAAATACAACCCAATCGGGATCGGATCGACCAAAAAAAAAAAAAGAAAAGTTGTTTAAATCCAGTTGTTTAACAACCAATCCAGAGAACAACATAACTAATTTACAAAAAGTAAACACTGTCTACAGCAGTAAATTCTCCTTGGAATATATTTTGCTTGGACAGTCTTTTGGCAAAGCATTGGGTTGCCTGGTGCATAATAGTTTTCGAAACAGGGAGAAGATGAGCTCAATCATACGCAGTCAGTGAGTCTGACCTGAGGCGAGTGAGGAAACTGCGCTGAAATCCAATAAATGATTGCCGATTAATTTTTTTTTTTTTAAATCCCTTTGCTTAAAACCTTTATACAGCCTTACTGATTATCATAACACCTAAACACTTATTATAATTATACGATTTTAAACCATCAAAAATGAAACCTACCAAACCTCTGGAACCTCCAAATAAGAAGACACACAAATCTGGATGTCAAAAAAGGAAGGAAAAGTCTACCAAAAAAAAGAAAATCTAAAAAAACTGCAATAGGTACACTGTCAAATTTTCTATGTAAATTTAGAAATTATTATTTCTGTAAAATGTGTGTTCTGTTTAACATTAATTGTGTACTAAATAGACTACAGTAAAAAAAAAAAGAAAATGCACTAAAATCATTTAGTTTTAATTAAAAAAAATCTTTTACTATTTTCACACTGTACAGTAATGTGTAAAATGAAGCAGCATGATATTTGTTGTGTTACTGGTAGGCTAAAGTTAAAAGAAAGTTCACTACAGGTTGTTTTTTTTTAATCGGACAACTCATGTCTCCAGACATGACTGGTTTAGCGAGGGACTACTGATTATGAAAACCCTTTTTGATAGAAAAATATTTTTTATTTGGGGGTGAAGGTGGGGTTCCATTGCCCGGGGCCCACAAAAACCTAAGTTGAGGGTTCCTAAAGACACATTTTAGATTTTGTTACATATCTCCTGCATACGGTTTCAACCCCTCAGTCTGAAGGTGACACTACAAGGGCACATCAAAATGATATGTATAAAACTTTCAGTTTTGTTATTTAATCTCGTTACTTTTACTTTGAATTAGTTGCATAGCAACAACAAAGCTCCATTTGTGATTGTGCTTGAGGAAAATGCTGTTTTGGATAATGTAATTAAGGCTTAAATGGAAATCATTAAAAGTGGCCTATCTAAAAGAAAAAAGGAACCTCTCAACAAGTGGTCACAGTGGAGCCATTAGATTTCGGTTCTTCAAGGAGATGGACAAAATATTGAGCCATCATCCAATAGTTGTGTCCACTAACTGCAACATCAACACCTCCAGGGGTAAGCACACTTTTCTGATTTTTTCTTTGTAATTTTTGATCACGTATTTCATATTTTTTGTTACTTATTCTACATTTCAATTATGCTATTTTATTATCCTGTTCAACCCAATCCAGGAGATGAAGGAATCTGTCAAAACTTACCTTCATCTGCCAATGATGAGATCACCATAGGTAAATTAAAAAAAAAGTAATTTAATTCAGATAATAGGCCTAATAAAAGCGTACATGAATATTTTCTTATATGAGGCCTGTTATACCCTTTTTGTCAGGATAGAACACATAATTCAGAAAGCATATTTTAGTTTCTATAGATAGCCTAAGTGTTTTCTAAGTCTTGACAGCTTTATCTAATTTTTAATTCTCTGGTCTTACCAGTTTGCTATGACAAATTTGACAGACTTGTTTTTTTAGGCTATTTTATTTAAATTGATCAATATAATTATGATATAGCCTAGAGACTGTTTTAAGGCGAACACTCAGATAGCTGCGGTACACAGCTCTATAGCTTACAGCAGAGTTTGTATTATGATTTTATGGATTGTATATTTCTGTACGATAGACATCACCTGACATGTTTAGACCTATGTCTTAAAATATAGTATTCTGCCTTCAGGGTCACAATCTTTTGTTGCAATGGAGGAGGATGAGACAGAAATTTCAAACCCAGACCTCCATACTTTAAGTACCAACTCACTTGGAGATAGTTTGGATGCAGTGGGGGTTTCAAGTGCACCTGGATTATAATTGCCTGTCTGTTCATTGATCACCTGCACCTGCACACTGTTAACCACTTTGCCACACAGTTACTAAAAGGTAAACATAAGATGTTACTGTACTTTTGTATTGTTTTTTTTATGAATGGTAACTCAAACTTAAGATGTTCGAGTATTTTGTTACTTTATTAAGATGTATACAGACATCAGTTTACTTGTGTTATTTCAGTGTTATAAATAAACAGATACCTACTCAACTTGTTTGAAATTGTACAACACAGTAGCTATTGCATTAGAAATAAAATAAAAACTGAGGTTAGCAAAAATGTATCTTTTTTATTGAATAACTTGTATATTGTTGATAAATTATTAGCCTATTCAGATTCAAACCTCATTATTAGTGTATATATATATATATATATATATATATATATATATATATATATATATATACACTACACTTGGAAATTTTAAGTGTTGGTCATCATGTCTTGAACACAACTAAGCAATGTGTTGTGAGTGTTGACAGCATCTTGGACAGGTCACCATTCTGGTGGACGCGCATCTGGCTGCTGGCATTGGCGAGCATCATTTAGTGCTTGCAGTTTCCATTGTCTGTGGTAGCCCTGCTGTTTTTCTTCGCAGTAATTGTGAAACACACAACAAACTGTTATTACAGTGGACATGAAAGAGCACTTGATTTCAGATCATTTTCCAAGCACACACCATCGGCTTTTGAGTCTTCCAAAGACTTGTTCCACTGTTACCCTGATTCTGTTAATAGGTTTGTTGAACATCTCCTGTTCTGGTGGCAGGTTGGTTCCTGGATAGTCCAGGGTAGGAGAGGGTAAGCTGGATCACCGACAATCATCAATGGAACCTCCACTCCTGCCACAAGCAAGGTGTTTTGTGGGTGGCACTCGGGTTGCAGGTACAGGTGTGAAAAACGGTAGCCATCTGATGGAGCTAACATGCGAATATAGCTTCCATCCACAGCTTCATAAATTTGCGGAATGTGGCAAGACAAATCATCCTGTGGGCTATTTCTTGAGCCTCAGAATTGCCAGGAAGAAATATGTATTCTGCCAGCATGTGGTCACGGATAGCTCTGCAGACGGTGTAAACACAACGATGAACACTGGTCTTGCTCACACCAAACATCTCCTCAACAACTCGAAATTCTGCACAGCTTGCCAATTTATACAGAGCAATAGCAACTCTCTTTCTAGTAGGTATAGGTGATCTTGGGCTGAACTGTTCTGCAGCAACATACGGCTCAAGTTTAGTGCAGTTCATCAAAAGCTGCCCTGGTCATCCTGAAATGGGTACATCAGCGTTGATCATCAAAATGATCTTGCACAATGTTTTCCCAAAATACATCAGAATGCTTGTGCATCCATTTCCGAGGTGGGTGAGGTTTGGTGGGCAATGTGTTGATATTAGCCGTTCCAGGTGATACAGCTGCCTCCTAGTTTTTCTCCGTCTCTGAACAATAGTATTGACAGCTGAAGCAAGCTAGAATAACAGCATCGATATTATTTGGCCTTGTTCGAAAACATCCTGAAATTGTGTTCTTTCTTGTAAAACCAATTTTAAACGTTAGAACACGCAGGTCTTTAATACTGCACCTCGAGTTTGCACATTAATAAAGGAAATAACGTCTTTACGTCACAAGCCGTGAACACAAATGAGATCTTGCTTTTGCAAATAAATTTCTTGTTATTATGACATTAATTTTATTTATATAAAAATATCTGTGATGAAATTCTACATTTTCTTTAATGAAGATGAGCCTTATAAATAAAATGTAGTAGGCCTACAGATTTTCCATGTACAGTATTGGGCTCCTCCAGCTTGGACTAAGCAAATCTGAAACACAATTGCTTAGGAAGTCCAAGATTACTGCTATAAATAAAATATCATTTAAACAACTGTTTTACTTTTGACCTGGCTACTTTAAGTTGGCTTTAATAGTGATAAATAGGCTACTTGCCATTTAAACTGGGGTTATTCGCTAGAGGTTGTACGTCATTGTATAATAAATGCGGATACATTTGTAAAGTAAAATCAGGGAAAACAGTGGAAACGGTCTGTTGCACTATTTTTCTAGCGTTTTACCTTTTTCGATGTGAATTGCTTTAGCTCCGCCCACAACACGTCGACCAGTTTATCCGCTAGAAATTGATTTTAATGGAAACCTGACTTATGTTGATTGTGCGCATAACTTTTGCAGAGATTCAAATGCGCATAAGACGTTATTTGCTTTGATATCCTAATGGAAACAAAGCCAATGAGATCTTTTAAGGACCGACGAGACACAGTTGTGAGACTTATAGTGTCATTCATTACTTTTCTTATGTTAGGAATATGTACCCTAGTTGGAGATGTTAAGCTGATAAATATGAGTATAAAAGTAACCAATGGCATTTCTCAATTATGTTGTATTGACTTTATAAAAACTGGGTTTTAAAAAGACAGACAGCATTTTATTCATGCAAGACCAAACCTCAATACGTTAAAAATCAACTGTTCTTTTACTGTAATAAAGATGTTTTGAAAAATAACATTTCAGAATATCAAATTATATTATTAAAAACATCTTTACTTTTTTAATCACTTCTATCAATGCTCTGTTTTAAGAATGTCTAGCTATATGCTAGAATTATAGTGCCCGTTTCAAAGATCTAGTTTTAAAAGATAACTCATATCCCTTGAGTGATACAGTTGGCCACCATCAGATATTGTTTAGAAATTTTTGTTTTAAAAATAAATGAAAGGTTGTTTCAGGTTTTATTTAACAGAAGTGCTTAGTGAACTTAAGATCATTAAGTGAATTAAAGCCATTGCAAAGGTGGCTGGTGTCCAAGTGTGGAAACTGTGGGCAGGTTATTTCACCCTCTGTATCAATTCAATTAGGCCTTTGTCTTTACTGCATTTCATCTCAGCTGTTCTATGGGAAATATTTAAACTCCAACCCTCAAAAATAAAATACATTTTAATGCTAACTTTAAAATGATAACCACAAAAATCATATTTTAATTTGTGAATCCTTAATTGCATAGTTTCTTTTATCATTTACTGCACAAAAATGTAATTTATTTGAATGGTGAGAATTCCAATGACAATGCAATATTCTATAATGTAGATCTATTCTAAACTGTTATCTGTATTAGCTGGCACAAATCTTACATCATCAGTACCATGTATAATAAATATAGCAGGAGCAATTACTCCAATAGAGAAATACCCATTAAAACATTCTTAAATAAATGCAAACTTTAATTGATTGCCTTAATTACTGAAAATAAATAATGCCGTTAAGTAGTTAATCATGCATACTTAATCATGTTTACAACATTCAATCAATTTCATAAATTATATTTAAATAAATGTACTTCCAGGTTATGTATTTCAGCTCTAAAAACATAACTATAAATAGAATAATATATGGGTCAGAATATATTACACATAATATGTCTCAAGTTGGTTTTGAGCCATAATGCAGGAGTGGCTACTGTAGATATCTTTTACTCTTAGTCAAGTTTTACACACATTATGGAATCAGAAGAAAATACTGTCAAATACCATTAGAATTGTCCAAACAACTTAAACTAACAATCCAATCTATAAGGTATCTGCTGCTACTACATTGTGTTGAATCTGAAGTAGGCCAAGTGTGCTCAATTTCCATAATGTAAAATATGTATATGTATCATTTTTTAGTTTTAAGGTTAGTATCCTAGATTTACCAGGGTATCTTACCGTAGTTTTCAGAGTATAATGTGCAGCCATTTACATACTATTAGGATGATGAAGAGTAAGGTGACCAGACGTCCTGTTTTGGATGGGACAGTCCCACTTTTGGAACACTGGTCCCAGTGTCCCCAGAACCTTTCTTGGGATGCTCATTTCGTCCCGTTTTTTCGCCAGAGCATCGTCGCGCCGGTAACAGAATATTGTATTTTCATACAGGCGGCTATTCTTCACTCTCGCTGCCTGAAGAGGTTAGTAGAAACACAAACCTATTTTAGTTCAATTGTTTCTGGCATATTAAACACCATAGAGTTTGCCATTCTGTTCTCGCTGGATCAGAATGTTTTGATGCTCTGCGTCTAATTAAAAAAGATGCTTTTGCCTGATAAGGGAGGTTTGGAACTTTCAGCAGGTTGGCCTGACCTCACACATTCACTAATAATATGTTTCTACTATTATACTTATGCTTGCTACTATTCGATTTTTATTTTGTTGCCAAATCGACGATTAATATTGACGTTTATTTTAGAAAGAATTTACTGTTTTTTTCGATCTTTATTTTTCACTTCAAGCAGAGAATGGGTGAAATCGACCTTTATGCTTTAAAAAAAACAGGCTTTTTATGCCATTGAAAAACGTCTCATTTAGCGAAACCCCTTCATCATATTCAACATGCAACAAAACCATGGTTACCAACATTCTAATTGAAATAGCGTTTGGTCACAGCTGAGCTATACATTTAGAAATGGTCTCAAATAAACTGTAGTGAACGCAGCATATAAAGTGTATTACACAGACCTTTATAGCATAAATTTACGAGTAAAAATAATATGCTCAGAACAAAACATTAGATAGCTGAACAGAACTAACTTATTATTCGGAGTCTGAGCTCCCCCTCTCCTGCTTTAGCACAGCCGGACAGAGTCACAGGCAAGGCAGATGGGCCCACTTCGTCCTGCCGCGGAGACTTCAGCAGTCAGGCAGGGTATTCTGCACAATATTCATTAAGTGTTTTTCTCTTGTGCCCCATTTTCAAATCAAGCTAGTAACTGTTACCGTATACCTAAAGCAAAAGCTTACATCCACCTTAAACCGCTAATTTCAAAGTAGGCGCTTTGAATGACAGGCGCTGTAGCTGGCAAATGAGAGCATTCTAGCACTGCTTCGGTCAATGAGATCTGTCAGAACAGGGTGAAACTACAGTACTAACGGACCACTGAGATGACTGACAGCGACCCCCAGGCATTCATCTCTACACAAACTAGAGATGATTTCGAAATGATTATTTTTGGTAAGAAAATAAAAAAAAATAGTGAGTGGTTTTACCGATGTTTATCGTATATTAATTTATTTCAGTTGAACTGACGTTTAATGAGCTTTATTGATTAATATCAAAAAGTAGCAAGCCTAGTTATACTACAATAAACAGGAATATGGAATCCTACAATATTCTCATAGACTAGTACAGAGTACATTATAACATGTTTTCTGAGTAGTGTGTTTTAACAATTTGTTTAATATTTCTGCTGACTTTTATATTCTTTTAAAAAACATTACAGTCATTACAATATTTGTTGCAGTTTCACAAATGTTCAATTTGTATCCCAAAGGTCAGCCTGCTTCCAGTAGCTGTGACAGTCTTGGGTCCGTTTCTGCTCTCAGTGAGTCTGTCAAAGCCACCACAGGTGTGGGTGACAGTCTTTAAAAGCCTGATACCTGTCCAGTGGTTAAAGAAAAGGGCTTGTAACCTGGAGGTCCCTGGTTCAAATCCCACCTCAGCCACTGACTCATTGTGTGACCCTGAGCAAGTCACTTAACCTCCTTGTGCTCCGTCTTTCGGGTGAGACGTAATTGTAAGTGACTCTGCAGCTGATGCATAGCTCACACACCCCAGTCTCTGTAAGTCGCCTTGGATAAAGGCGTCTGCTAAATAAACAAATAATAATAATAATAATAATAATAAATCTTGTTAGCTGGGCTCCCATCTCTGCATTCTCATTCCCATCATCAATGGGAAGACTTCATATAAATTCTATCAAAGAGCCATCCATCTCTGCCTGTGACAGGTTGTGAGCGGTGTAGTGCAAAAAGATGTATAATGTCCAAACAGAATTCTCCCAAAAATAATCCTTATTTTATTCTTACAACACAAATAGCCAAAAAATAATAAGAATCAAAAATAATAATCTACCCCTCTACCAGCGATGGTATCACGGTAAAACAGAAAGGTTCCAGTCTCTGGAAAATAAACAAAAACGACACTCCTCAACCACAATCCTCCGTGAATGAAAATGTGCTCTTCTCCTCCGGGGTTTGTGGTACGTGCGCTGTGCTGTGTTGTGCTGTGCGGTGAGGGCGTGCGCTGGGGTTCGTGCTGGCTCTGTAGCTACAGCCTCCCGGCATATCTAGGAGGCAGCATACCTTCCCCCTTACACTGCGCCCTTTCTGGTTGGTAGGGAGATTTACAGCATTGACCCTTTCTCTCTCTATCACACTGCCACATATACCTTTCACTCAAAAAAGGTGCTTGCACCTTGTACAAGGGAAGAGGGGTTATAGGGTCACTCATGACAGTGTCCGGCAGAGATCAAAAGCTAAACTGTCCTCTGCATAGTGGGATGAAGTCTCAGTGGGTGGGGGGCCATCCACTAGCCAACCACTCACAACTGCAGAGGAGGTTGCCTCATTGACCCTTCATAGGGACAGTGTTCGAGGGACCACAGGTTGGACATCTCTGTGCAGGTAATGAGTCTGATTTACATAGCGTAATGTACATGAATGTGTTTCGTTGTGACGTAGTAAATTCATATGGTAATCATAACCATACATAACATGTAAAGTTTATACAAAGTAACTGGTTTAAATATTTTGACCCTACTATCGTTGAAATGCTTTGCACAATAAACATACACCTGAAAACAAATAATTAAACACACTACTTAGTTATTTGCCAAAAATTAAGTGCATGTACCATAACACAGATGCGAAGGTTAACACGGTTTTATTGAAGTGTAATACAAACAAACATTGTAAATGTGTTCACCATTACAGCTGTAATTGCTCTCTGAAAATAAAAAAAAAGTACATTTTCAGCAGAGGGGGGAGGAGAAACAGCCAACACACCTCCGAGACCCAGCCAATCCTATGAGGGAAGAAGAGAATGATGAGGCAATGTCACATCAGGCTCCCCCCTCAGAATATCCAGCTATGCAGCCACATAGCAGGAGGGGGATAGTGAGAACACCCCCATCCAGGCATTTGCGCACCAGGGAGGAGGGAGACAACCATGACCCGTTCCTGCAGCTGCAGCAGTCAAGGTTTGATATGCTGCAGTGAGAGTTGAGGATGATTCGATGATCTGCAAGAAATGTGGGCACGAGTCATTGAAGACCGCCTTTCAGGGATAGACAACGGCATTAACAGGTTGGCAGATGTGGCAGAACGACACGTCTCGTGGTCCCACCACTGAGTCTGCATCCCAAACCCATTCCCCGACACTGTTACTACTAACTTGGCTTGTGTTTTTGGTGCAAGTTCGATCCACTTTTATTGTGCCTGAAAAACACAAGCCAAGTTAGTAGAAACAATTGGGACCCCCACCACATTTACAGTTGTGTCTGTTTGCTTGGTGCTGGCCATGGTTGCCCCAATTGTTTCTTGAAACTTGGCTTGTGTTTTTGATATCTCCACTTTTGGCGTTTTTTTCACATTTCCAGTGTTTCTGTTTCAGATATCACTTCTTTTTCACTTATAACACACACACACACACATTACATGAATAGCTAAATTGTTCAACTTATATTGAGGCAATGTATTGCCGTTTGGACAGGGTAAATGTAAATAGTAGTCTGTTGAAAGGGTTAAGATGTGAATCTGTGTAGTGTAGCGGTTATGTAGTTGGAATGAAAGTATGACTAGTTAGGATTCAAATCCTGCCTTATATATATATAATATATATATATATATATATATATATATATATATATATTAAAAAAAAAAAAAATGTATGCAATATGGCCTGACAGGCCGTTCATATGTCAAATATACGAACACCTCAGGGCATTGTGAGGCACGAGACGAAGTGGATTTGAAGAAAAAAAAGCATAATAAGCATAAATCATGTTTAGGGCAAACTTTTTTTAAATTAAATATCCTTATGCCAATAAAGTAGTCCCATTTATAACTTTGAACTAGACACTAAGTTAACCCTTTGCTGTCCTATGTCGGACCAGGTCCGTCATTACAATTTTCCCTTTCCGGTCATCAAAAAGACACAATGCGCAGGTCTCTAGTTGTTTTTTCTCTGGAAAAAGCAGAGAAAACCATTCAATGGCTGAGTGACACCGATAGGAGCCGAGAAAAGCCGAAAAAAGGGGGCGGATCTGAGCAATACACATAGCCCCGGCACCACAGAGATAACACGGCCATAAACAAACAAGAGCTGCTTCAGCATCCAGGGCTCAAAGAATATCAGATATTTGCAGAGCTTTTTGAGATGTTACAGTAATAAAATAATGACTTGGATCGCATTATTGAGGAGTTTGGTGATAAAACAAGTGATCAGGAGATGATTTATCAGTATGCATGACTATGAAAAGGTATGTGAAAAATACAGCGAACAAGGGGTGGGGCGGGACTGGAGATGCAGTACTGAGTGTCCTGTTGATATGCAGTGCCTTTTAAACCTGTTTTACTGTGAAAGAAAATACTTTAAACCCTTTGCGGTCCACTTATTCAGCGCGTCTCAGGCGCTTCAGGTCCAATTTATTTTCACACCTGTTTCTGGGCAGATTTCCCCATCAACCATTTTGCGAACTGGTCGGCTATTTTGTGTAAAATATCAGTTAACAGGGCTATGGTGTAGTTAAGAATGAACCTTCTATAATACCCTGTTAGTCCCAGGAAGGCCCTCATTTGTTTTTTATTTACTGGACAGGGCCAGTCTCTTATGGCCTCCACCTTGGAAACTTGGGGTTTTACTACCCCCCACTCTACTATATAGCCTAGATATATAGCCTCTTCGAGACCCAAGCTACATTTGTTGTAGTTGGCCATTAATCCTGCCTTTCTGATGGCATCCAAAACTGTCCCCGGGGTACATGTGACTCCCAGTTCGAGCTATGGATGACGATGTCATCCAGGTATGTGGCTGCATATTATCCATGAGGTCTTAAAATCTGGTCCATTAACTGCTGGAAGGTCACTGGAGCGATGTGTAACCCAAAGGGCATGACAGTGTATTAAAACAAGCCATCAGGGATGGCAAAAGAATTTGCCAGTAATCTCTGGCTAAGTCCAAGCCTAGCTTTCCCTATCCTCTTTAATAGTTAATCTACCCGAGGCATAGGGTAGGCATTGAATTTATACACCTCATTTACCCATCTAAAATAGTTACAGAATCTCCAAGACCCGTCAGGCTTGGAGACCATCACTATGGGGCTGGACCACTCGCTGTTAGATTCCTCAATCACCCCAGCTGTTAGCATTTCCTCTACCGGATTGCAGCTCTGCGAGCTTCTGGAACTTGGTATGGTCTCATGTTAACCTTTACTCCGGATGGCGACTCAGCCTGGGTTTGCCCCGGAATTCCTGAAAAGACATCCCTATTCTTTTCTATCAAGGCTCCAACCTCCCTTGTCTGTTCAGGAGAAGGGGTCGGTGAGATTTTAACCTTGGGTGTCTCCAGGGGTGGGGTAGGATAGGTGACCACTAGGGCTTCCCTATACTGCCACGCCTTTAACAGATTGACATGGCAAATCTTCTCAGGGGGTCGTCGGCCTGGCTGTCGCACCCTGTAATTGACTTCCTCAACCTTTTCTATAACCTCATGCGGGCCTAATGAGGTTTGTGGATCTTTCCTAATGAAGAACATCAGGTATGGGAGCAGAAAGTCCCAATTCTTCCAATCTTTACCAAGCACTTTACGTAACATCGACTTCAAGGTTCGATTGAACCTCTCAACTAACCCATCCATCTGGGGGTGGTAGTTGGAGGTCCTTCTGGATACCTGTTGGCATAATCCAATACCACCAGGATGTATTGGGGTCCCCTGGCAGATTTAGGGAGAGGCCCCACTATGTCCATCGCAATGTGATCAAATGGGGGGATAATGGATAGGGGAACTAAGGGACTCCTAAAAGTGGGTTTGGGGGCAGCCAACTGACACTCCGGACAGCCACCACAATATTTGGTGACTTCCTTTTATACCCCAGGCCAATAAAACTTAACACTCTATCCCTGGTCTTATCAATTCCCAATACCATTCTCCGAAATTGCAGGGGAACCAATAGTTGTTCCACCGCCTCCAGGCCTACATTGGCTACTCAATATACCAGTTCTCCCTTAAACATAAAATATGGGTAACTGTTTGGCATTTCTTCGTTATTTATTGGGGAACCATTTACCACTTTTACACCTGCTCTAGAGTGCTGTATGGTAGGATCCTGCGCTTGCGCAGCCCCAAACCTAGCTGGAGACTGGTTCGGGTAAGGTTATGTCACCTCCTTCAAGGTCGGTTATCCCCTCGGGTTCTCCTTCCCTGCTGGGATTAGGCTCAACTCCCTTCTTCCCCAAAATCACAGTTTCCTCAGCTTTAATATTTACATTTTCATTTTCCCCAAGGAGTAGCTTTACTGGGGTCTGGTTTCCCAGATGAGCGAGGGGTTACTTCCTGCTCTACAATTTTAAGGGGCGGGGCCAACTTGTTTCCTAACTTTTCAAAGTTCTGAAAATACTGTCTCAATATTACATCATACGGCAGCTGAGGAACTACCCTGATCTCGTACTCCAGGGTGCCTGCCTTAGTTTGCATGGTCACCACAGCAGTAGGGTGCGGGTGGGTGTCATACATGTCGACAAACGCATCTGCAGTCAGTACCGCGTTCTGCCCAACCCAGCATTGAACCTCCTTGGGTAGACCCTGTTGGTAGTGATCCAACACAATCTGAGCCATTTCCTGGCCATGTGTATCAGATCGAACATCTGGGTTCGAGCTGGTTGTCCTGTGGTATATCTCCACTGGTGGAAGCGATGTGCCCTCACGGTGGGGGTTACTCCCAGTTGGACCAGGATCTCCGCCTTCAGCTTTTTGTAATCCTGGGCTTCGTCTAGCTCCAGGTCGTGGTAAGCCTTCTGGTCGTCCCCAACAAGGTGACAGAGTGAAATGTACAGATTAGTACTAAACAGTACAATTCTAATAAGATAGTGGAAATCGTTTAAGCAACTAATGTATGTCTAAGAAAATATTATAGGAAGGTTGGTGTTTCTTATGCGTTTCGCTTAAAAACCGGACTTTAGGGCGTCCGGGCTTGTTAATTCCTGACACCTGGACACAGATGCCAATTCCCGGACTGTCCGGTCAAACCCAGACAGGTGGCAACCCTAACTCAGGGAGATGGTGTTGAATTCTCAAATTGCTCTCCAACCACCTGTGGCAGGGGGCAGTAGAAAATCCTGCACATAGCCCTGCTGAAAAATGTGTTGTTTTGTTTATGTTAATTTGGGGGAATGTATTGTGATTTTGAATGTATTATAAATACTGTATGGTTTTGGTTAGTTAAACAGGGGATGTTATGGTAAAAATATGGTGTTGGGGTGGGGGGAGGAGAAGGGCATTTTTACCTTACTTTGGCAACTTATTTCTCTTACTGTATGACAGGTATTGACTTTTTTCTACATTTCACCTTAGAGTGTTGGGAACTACAAATTAAAAGTGAAACAGTGCTTTTGGCTGATTTACTTTTGCTGCACTAATACCCTGAAAATACGTAAACTATCCTTGCTGTATAGAGAGTCTGGCAGTTCTCACACTTCGCTGATAACTTGGTGCGAGGAACTACTGTTCCTCTCAATTGTGTAAATACACAAACTACAACAAACATGTTACACACCTTCAGAGGACTGTACTGTAGTGTTCCACCTGAGCGATCAACACATCTAAAACGCATTTTCAGTATTTCAAATGTACGCTCAATGACACTTCGAGCAGAGGTGATGGCACTGTTATACCTGTTTCAGCAGTAGTGGGATGTGAAATCGGTGTCATGAGCCACCGTTTAAGTGGGTATTCTTTGTCACTTATCACCCAGCTGTTCAGACTGTCATCCTGCTCAAACAAAGCTGTCAGCTGTGATTTTGCAAGGATGAGTCATGAGCTGAACAGTTTGAGAGTTTGCATACAAATGTGTGATGATGTTGCCTGCATAACAGACTACTTGCACGTTGTAGGAACAATTCAATAATTGATACTTTAATGTTTATCTGGGTTAATTAGTTCTCTTATTAACAATATTTAATTGACGTGTTACAAAGATTGAGGATTTACTATGAACACACATTCACACACAGACACGGAATGTTTAATCAATAGTAGTATTTTATTAAGTACACAAATAATAAACAGAAATCAGAAAAGTTAGAAAGTAAATCTCTTAGTCTCCAAGCACAAAACACAATTCAAAACTCTCACTGCGTTAACTTGACTAGCAGGCAATTGAAATATGACACCGCCTGTCTCCTCACACAGAAGCAGCACTCGAGCAAGCTGTGATGTAGTAGCTTGCTCACACATACACGCCCACATACAATCACAGCCTCAGACTGAAACGATGCAGACAATCGTAGAATATATCACATTAAGCTCATTAATGGTATCTAGATTAAGTATATGGCAAGTTTACTTTTGAAGAAATTCTTCATACAATATGCGGTAGATTACTTATAGTTCCTGTTCAGTACAAAAACTCTCCTCTCCGCAATGAAGTCTTCAATCCTACATTGGATCAAACTCGGCAACAAAGCTTTCAATTCTCGATAGAATCAACAAACAGCTGCAACAAAGTCTTCAGTCCTCTGTATGAAAGAAATGTTAGTATTCAATTTCAGATATAGCTGTGTGTCATCTGCATATGAATGAAACTGAACACTGTGTCACCCAGGGGCAACATGTAAATGTTAAAGAGCAGTGGGCCCAAAACTCATTTACATATTGAAGTTTGTATATGCTTGTGAAGTCTTGAGAGGAAAACATTGATTGGCTCTGCTAACTCACTTCGGGCTCACATTTTAGGGCCCCCCTACTTTTTGTGCCATAATTCAAGCTCTGTGCCAAACCTTTCAAAATAACTGTGATACGTTTGGCAGGTTCCTTTATTGCTTTAACTACATATAAGCAGTGGTACGGAAAAGACACTCCTCTTCCACACACCAACAAGGGTTTTCAAAGCATCATAATTGGAAATAGGAGACACTCACTAAGACAAACCATGTGATTCATATTATTGTAGTATTTTAAATGTGTAATGTTAAATTGAATAGCTGTTCTGGTTCACATAAAAGATATATGAACTTTTTAAAATATTATATATATTTTAGATGATCCTATTAAGAATGTACCACCAATTTTTTTTGTTTTGGTTTTTAGGTCAAAACTACTATTCTAGTGCAGATGTATCACCATATAAAGAAGCTCTCCTTTATCATAAAATTGTATTATTCAAGAATGCAGTCCTGTTATATTACTATATGTTGCTCTCATCCCTTCATCTGCCACATCAAGAAGTTATAATTTCTGTTATCAGAATTTAGATCTGGGATTAAAACTCCACATCAAGTCAGCTGCTGAACAAGGCAGCATACCCATTTTCATTAAACTCAGTATGTATATATAAATAACAACAGACAGCTTGTATCATCCATTAAGAGAATACTAAAAAGTATTTGATTTCAGATGACGATAAACTATGCAAACTACAGTCTTGTGGCTAACAATGTCTCTAATTACAAAATCAAAGCCATATATAAACCTATACTATTATTATCAAAATTATTATTATTGTGAGTGACTTACTATTTGATCTACAGTGCCATATATTGCAACAGCTTCATAACACAATTAGGATGAATTATGCACTTTGTGATAAAGCATGAAACTTTGCATTATCATACATACTGCAATATTATTCCAAACTATTTTTTTTTTATGGAAGCAACCACAAAAGCACTCTTGCGTGGCTAGTAGTGATCTGGACAAAGATGATATTTGTGACAAAGCTATGTTTGTATTGCTAGTATTTACAAAAATCAATAAAAAGCACAGACCCCTTTTAAGAATTGGTTGACTTTTTTATCGTATACATTGCCAAACCTAAATGATACACTTAATTAAAAAATACCTTCCTAGTAACACAAAAAACATTATTCATACAGCACATCATCTTTAAATCCAATTGACAATGCCATCTGCCAGGATAACTGAGCATACTTACCAGTACTTATCCCTCTTTTCCAGATTGTACTGATATAATGTTTACTTAAAAAAGTAAGTTCCGATGTCATTTTAATAGATTTTTTTGCTGTGTTGCTCTAGTAATATAATGGGCGGAGTCTGTTCAGTGCCAGTCATCAGGATCTCCAGGCAAACCTGCTCTGGTAAAGATATACAGTATATTGGGAGCAGGGAGAGGGTTAAATTCCTTCCTGCCAAAAAAAAGCATGTGCGTATACATGTTTTGTTTAATTGATTATTATTATTTTATTGTTAATTATCCCTTGCACCTGGAAGTAATTGTAAATCAGAGGTATATCCGGACACAACAAAGACAGCATGTGATTTAAAAGTGAATACTGAATTACTTGTGTGGTAGATATGACATTTAAATGAATTAATGTGCAGACTACAGGCTATTTGTAAAATGTAAAGGGCATGTTTCATAATTTTGAAAAGTGATTTCCTGAACATGTTTTCTGCAGGTAATGTTTTCTTTGTTGATGAGGGTGTGGATGTGCAATGTGGATATGGAAAAGCTCCAAAACGCATGTGTTATTATGTGTAGTAGTCGTAGTAGTATGCAGTGCAATATAGCATATATTATTATAATTATTAATATTGTTGCTGTCTTAGTGGGGACCCACAAAAAAGTGAAAGTTAGTGAAATTTTGATTGTGATTATTATTCAACCTCTGATTTCACTATGGCCGAAGTGGACTTAAGTCCGATATCACTTACTACTCAGGGAGCTTGATTTCACTTATGCCTGACAGGGCTTAGACAAACCTACTTTCCAGCCAATTTAACCGGTACTTGTGATCATTGACACTAGCTATTGAAGCAGCAGGATCCATAATGATTGCAAAACATGTAAAAAGGACAAAATAAATAATAAATTAACATGAAATTTGAGGCTACTTCCTGTTTAATAAACACAGCTTTTATGGAGCTCTCAGCATACTGTAATAGTGGCTTTTTAAATTTGATTTTGTATTATGAAAAAAATCAGTAAAATTACTGGTCACCAAAACTAAGGCTGGAGGGAGGTCTCACAGCAACCATCAATTTAGGCACTGTTATGTTTCCCCCATGTGGATCAAGTGTCTCACTTTCAGGAGACCTGCTATGCCCAATAAAGCCTGCAGCTGGCTAATTAACTGAATACTGCCTGGAGACAGTGTGAGTTATCCCTCTGTCTCGTACATCATTATACCGCCATACCCCACACCCCTACTACTGGCAAACAATGTACTATAAATAAACAGTATATTATGTGTTGATCTATAAACAGAATAAACAGTATATTTCAAATTAGAGCTGTAACACCTCTGTGAAAGACACTAGAATCTGGTATCTCTGACTAGTGAAATGCAGGATGAGTTGGACACTGAGCAATTAAACTAGGATTGCCTAAAGACAATTAATATTATAAGTAGGTTTTGAATTTTTCTGCAACCCCTGGGGATGCTTGTTTGCCATCGCCAGGGGAAGCTAGCTTGCCATCACCTGGAGAGGCCTGTTCGCCATCGCCTGGGGATGCCCGTGCGCTATTGCCTTGGAGTTGCTGGGGTTGGAGGAGTCAGCCATGGCGCTGTCAGCATTACCACCAGCATATCCGCTGCCAGTGGTGCAGCGGGAGGAAGGATTGCCCAGGCTGACAGCATTACCACAGGCAGCATTTCCACTACCAGTGGTACAGTGGGAGGAGGAACTCGCCCTGCCTTCAGCATATCTGCTGACAGCATTGCCAGTAGCAGCCTGGCTACTGGCAACATTGCCACCCATGGACCGCTTGTTGCTTCTGTTCCTGGGCCAAGACTTTGAGTGAGACTTTGAGTGAGACTTTGGGGATTTTGGGGATTTTGGGGCGGGGGTGGGGGGCCATTGAGACCATGTGTGCTGCACACAAGGGGAGATATCTGGCGGGCAGCCCCCCCCCTGTGCGTATTTTGTGTTTTATTTTGTATGTGGTGTGTTTCATGTTGTCTGTTATATGTGGATATAGTAGTGCACGGGATATAAATTGGGCTACGTAGCACGAGTGTTGTAATATGTATTTAGGCACTGGGATTGCACAATCACTTCACATGCAGATCAAATGTGTATTAGTATGTGAGCACGAGGAGTGCACAAATTAGTTCACGTGCTGGGATTCAAGTGAATAATTAATTAGTAATAATTGAATCCTGGCACAACTGTATATATAGGTGCACGTTTCACTCACTCAGGGTTGTGTGTTCGATAGTGGAGAAAGGGAGAGCGACAGAGGAGAGAATTTATAGAAGAATAACAATTGCTATTCGTGTTGGAAGCTCCAGCACGGTGTAGCAAACATGGTAAATCGATACTGTACGTTTAAAAGAAAAAAAAATAGTGTATAAAAGCTGAGCAGTGAGCTTGCTTAGGAGGCTGTTTTGCTGCTTAGTCTGATCAAATTTAACTGTATTGCTGTTTAAGTACTATAGTTACATATTCCAAAGTGAAACATTGACAAATATTTATTATTAAAATGAATAACCTTAATACATATGGAAACCATCAAAACACAAATAACTGCCTTTGCATCTATGGCAATATAATCTCCTGGGATTTCCTGATAAACTATTCCCAGTAGAAATTACATTGGACAGATCTCCAGCAATATTTCAATATTTGAAGAAATAAATTACATAACCGAAAATATGACCTCTTCTTAAAATATTCTGAACCAAACTTTGCTCGGGTATCTGTGTGCCCAAACAAGATCCATGACTGTTGCTTTGATACAACTTTTAAAATAAAGAAAAAAGAAACAAAGTAGTATTTTATAGTATCCTTCAATATGAATTAATTACATCTTAAATGAGTTAAATCTTAAACTAATGTATTCTTATATCCTTTTCAAAAGTTTACCATAGTAAAAGCATTGATAATGTAATAAAACATAGTGAAAGCATGATACAGCATAGGTAAACATTGTAATGAATAGTGAGGTATAGTAAAGCATATTAATAAACATGGCAAACCAGGGTAAACTACAGTAAATGCATAGTATAACCATGGGAAAACTGCAAGAACTTTGCAAAAATACTGTACTAAACTTTTAAGGGGTGGTGGGTTCTCCAGGCACAAGAGGATAACCAGTTTGAACATCTAGTGCAAAAGATTTTCTGATATGTAATTTCTAGACAACTTCTTACAGCATTGCAATAATTCTTTTAAAGTAACATTGTTTATCCTAAGCAAGCTGTTATTGCTGAATAAGTCCAAAGACAACATTATTGTATCTGCCATATTATGGTTTCTATGGTATCTTTATAAAATGCGAGCAGCTAGGAAGAGAGCTCATAGTAGAAAGGATAATCACTTAATTCCAGATGGATGTTCATGTAAAGGCACTTTCCCTATGATTTTAATTAAAGTCACAGGTTTTGTTGCATAATTAAATTTGTATTCACTAACCACAGTATTTTCCAAGGTCAAAATCAAAACTAGAACCTCTTGTTCTTTTCCTTTGAGCTGGCCCAGGGTCCAGGAGTCACATGAGCATTTTTATAATGTATTTAAAACAGCTTGCTTGACTCAAGGGCTGATATAACACACATATTTATATATACTATGTGTATATATATATATATATATATATATATATATATATATATATATATATATATATATATATATATATATATATATATATATATATATATATATATATATATATATATATATATATATATATATATATATATATATATATATATATATATATATATATATATATGCCATGAAAAAGTATTTGCCCCCTGCCTGATTTTCTGCATTTTTCACATTGTATTTGGTCAGATTTTTTTGTGGGTTGTAGTAGTATATAGAGGGAGTCTGAGAGAAAAAATGACACCAAAGTTTGGTGCTTCTTTCATTTGTTTGGTGTGCAAGGTAATCAAACATGCAATCTTCAGGTGTGAAAAAGTTATTGCCCACCCTTGTTAACTCAACCCAATTAAAGGGATAATTAGGGTCAGCTGTTTGAGTACTTTGGTTAACAACCAGGCCTGATTTGGGCCAGCCCTGCCCAATATAAATCTGACTAACTTTGGCCCTTACCATCAGAGTGAAGTTGTCAGCACACAGTTTCTAGAGGCACATCATGCCACGAACAAAAGAAATTCCTGAAGACCTCCGGAAAAAAGTTGTTGATGCCTATCAGTCTGGAAAGGGTTACAAAGCCATTTCTAAGGCTCTGGGGCTCCACCGAACCACAGTCAGAAACATCTTGTCCAAATGGAGAAAGTTTGGGACAGTAGTGAATCTTCCCAGGAGTGGCCGTCCTGCCATAATCTCTCCCAAGAGCAAGGCGTAAAATTGTCCAGGAAGTCAAAAAGAACCCTAGAACAACATCCAGGGATCTGCAGGCCTCTCTCGCCTCGGCTAAGGTCAGTTCATGACTCCACCATCAGAAAGACACTGGGCAAAAATTGGATTCATGGCAGAGTAGCAAGGCGGAAACCATTGCTCACTAAGAAGAACACGAATGCTCGTCTCAAGTTTGCCAAAAAGCACCTGGATGATCCTCAAGAGTTCTGGAACAATGTTCTATGGACAGATGAGTCAAAAGTGGAATTTTGTGGCCAACATGGGCCCCGTTATGTCTGGCAAAAACCAAACACTGCATTCCACAGTAAGAACCTCATACCAACGGTCAAGCAGGGTGGTGGTAGTGTCATGGTTTGGGGATGGTTTGCTGCATCAGGACCTGGACACCTTGCCATCATTGAAGGAACCATGAATTCTGCTCTGTATCAGAGAATTCTACAGGAGAATGTCAGGCCATCCGTCAATGAGCTGAAGCTGAAACGCAGCTGGGTCATGCAGCAAGACAGTGATCCGAAACACACAAGCAAGCCTACATCAGAATGGTTGAAGAACAAGAAATTTAAAGTTTTGGAATGGCCTGGTCAAAGTCCAGACCTAAACCCCATTGAGATGTTGTTGCAGGATGTGAAACGAGCAGTTCATGCTCGAAAACCCACAAATGTCACTGAGTTGAAGCAGTTCTGCATGGAGGAGTGGGCCAAAATTCCTCCACGGCACTGTGAGAGACTAATCAATAACTACAGGAAGTGTTTGTTTGCAGTTATTGCTGCTAAAGGTGGCGTAACCAGTTATTGAGTCTAAGGGGGCGATTATTTTTTCACACGGGGACATTGGGTGTTGCATAACTTTCTTTAATAAATAAATTAAATATGTATCAACTTTTGTGTTATTTGTTCACTCAGGGTCCCTTTTATCTAATATTAGGTTTTGGTTGAAGATCTGATAACATTCAGTGTCAAAAATATGCAAAAATGCAGAAAATCAGACGGGGCAAATACTTTTTCACGTCACTGTATATATATATATATATATATATAATGTCTCTATACAGTTAAAAATAGTTAACAGCAATAACAAATCAACCACATATACTTTGCTCGATGACCCTCGTAGAGACGAAGTTGGTCGCACACTCAAAAATCTCAAATACTCTTGCTGCTATAGCAACTTTTGAGTCGCTGGTTGTGATAGTGGAGCACTCTTAACACCACTAAACAAGTCCAAATCTGTTCCATGTATTTTGAAGTGAATTTTTCCAGGAGCCAGTACTGAAATTTGGTGGCCTTTCTGAGTTCCAGCCAGTGTCAGGACCCCTTCCCAAGCCTGATCTAGCCTCTGTTTGGTTGGCTCTATTTCTGCTGTTGGAATAAATGTGATATTTACATTTTCTGTAACTTTTTAGCACACTCTGCAAATGTCTTGGTACCGTTCAAAGTACCTTTCTTTGCCAACACTGCAGTCAATACTGTTCTTAACACAGCCCCCATTCCGTGACACTTGCAAAGAAGTTCCAGCCCAGGTCTTCAAGGCCGCCCTCATCCCTCAATAATGTAATGTTTACAAAATTACATTTTGCTTAAATTGTGATGCTGCACCATCAGAGAAAAAAATCAATTGAGGTCAGCCCTGGTGTGCATTGCTGAAGATCTTTAATGATTGCAGTAACAAACATTGTCATGATTGATATGAAAGCATATGGAATGGTGGTATCGGAACCTGCTCATGACAGAAGTAGGCACTCTGAATTTCATTCTGGTCCCTAGCAGTATAATTCTCTGCCAAATCCACCTGAACAGCATAGCAGCTGTTAGTTTTTGCTTTTTGATGATCAAAGTGTCAGCTCATGACATCTTTGGTAAAACAATGGACAAGGAAATGGGGCAGGGATTCTCTAAAATTCAGGGTAAGGTCAGCCAAAGTTCCATTCTTAACAATCTTTAACATTCTGGAGCGTCCACTTGTCTATTTCTGCATTGCTTGCCACACATGCCATTGCTTCTGCTTCATACTCAATCAATGACAATTTGCTGTTCAGTAGCTGAAAATTCTTGCAGACATCACACTTATTAAACATGCACTGTTCATTACTTCTGTCACAGACAATGTTCTCAATCAAAGCTGTATAGTTCAGAATGATGCATTTACAAAAAATACTAAAAGGTGCACCAACTATTATCTTATTAATCTAACTATTATCTTATTAAGATTAAATTAAATCTCAAGTCATTAAGTCAAAAATCCACCAAAACCTTAAATGTATGTCAACTGTTTTTTTTTTCTTTTTAAAAAAACCCACACTATTAAGGATAAAAGCTGATTTTAATCTTACCTCTATTAAAAACTTCTGGCTTCATAAACCATGCTTGCACCATGCTTCTGTACCAAGTTCCTAGTTTTAAATCACATGACTTGTTCAAAGTCTTTTTAAAGTTTAACACTAGGTGGCAGCACATGTAATGCAATGTAACGTGAGGCGCATAACATCTGTCACAGCAAAATGAAGCATTAATAACATCCAAAAACTTAAATAAATGTACTAATCTTATGGTGCCCACAAATGTGCTTTGCATTTAAAAATGCAAATGTATATCTGCAAGACTTTAGCTGCAATAAAACTTGTACAAAATCGTGTCGGACGTTACACAACTGCCTTACAGTTAATTGTATTTTTTTTCAGTAAAGAAAATATTTTTTGGAAAAAACAAAAACTCAACTTAGGTACTGTGACGAAGAGCGAATGAATCCGAATCAACAATCTCCCTCTCGACCGGTGAGGGCACTGTACAACAGAAACTGCAGGCTTCGTACTGAATGGTTGGGCAGTTCATTCCGGGGACAGTCGGAAGCCGGCCATTCAGGAAGAGGGCGGCGTTACGGTACCTGGAGCCATCGCCCTAGTACGGTGAGCGAAGTTTCAGTCATGAATTGGAGGAGGCGTGATTGATCTAGCTATCGGAGGGGGCGGGGCTTAGGGTGCTTTAGGGGGACGTGACGCCGTAATCGGTTCCTTTGTTGTGGTTAATGGGAGGAGACAAGGACGGAACCTTGAATGAAGTGTGGGTTCATTGATAAAACGGTTGTGTTTGTTTTGGCACACAGCTGATACGAAGCCGGAAGCTGCAGCGAGAAGCCAGCCCGGACCTGAACGCACAAGAGCACCTGCACCAGAGCACACAGTCTGGAGACGTGTTGTTTGTGACTGTATTACGTGTGTTGTGTTTGAATTATTATTTCGGGACTGCAACCCCTTTGTTTTGTCGCTGGCAATACCCATTGCTGGGTAGAGCCAGCTTTATTATTTGAGTCCAGTTTTCGCTGGCAATACCCATTGCTGGGTAGAGCCAGCTTTATTATTTAAAAACCTCATCAAGGAGATTAAAGAACCTGACCTGTGAACTTTGTGTTTGTCCTTTGTCTGGAGCACCTTGAATCACCTGTACACCGGAGCACTACAAACCACTTTGCCACAGGTACCCAATTAGCAGACACATGTCATACAGACTTTATTTTACAGGTTGATTTTATTAAGTCGCAAATAAACATTGAAAATGTCAGCTGAAATAATATTATCAAAACAACCTTGGAATAGGGCCAAGGATTTGTATATTTTTCAATTTTCACTTAACCTGCTCATCATGCACAGTGAAAATTCATAAAACTAGAGATTTCTAGGTTTCAAATGATGTATAACAAAGGTGAAATCTAGATTTAAAATTTCAAATCTAAAATGACCACTTTTTATGGTTTCGCCCATATTGTATTTTGGTATTATATTGTATGTTCTGTTTTGATGGTGTTCAGCATTACACCACAGCCCAGTCAGTGCCGAATGTGAAGGAGGTGGCTGTTTCGTGAGAGGCGCCTATTCATTAATTTTCATGCTTTATGTTTACGCAGGAAAAATAAAAGAACCCAGGATTGGTCTGAGGCTGTCTTTCCTTTTTATTACCAGAACAGAACGCAAAGCCAATACACTCCAAGAGTTAATGTGGGAAATTGGCCCCAAGCTTTGCATAAGAATTCGTTCTTAGCATTGACTGGCACACAGCCTCCAGTGTTGTCATTTGATGGGGTAGATATGTCAATAATGCAAATTAATGACCTGATAAAACAAATTAGGACTCAGATTTGCGATTCAATAAGGGGGAGCCTAGCAGCTAATACCAGGCATAGTAATGCACCTACTCTTGAAGAGTAAGCAATCCAATTCTGATCAGCCTGTACAAACAAATTCAAGTTATATTGACATGAGTAAATTAAGTTTAGTGCTGAAATCAGATGCCAAAGAACCATCACATTTCAGGGGCGATAGGTCAGATAAATATTCAATTGGGGATTGGATTGGGTTGATGGAAACATATCTGAAAAAGGGTTTTGAGCAGTGTGAATGCAAAGAAGAGGTACACTGTAAATTGGTTGGGAGGGCGAGGGATGTTAAGGTCAGTTTATGCAACAACAGTACATTTCATAACAACCAGACCCCCGATGCTATATTTTCTGTATTGAAACAGCATTTTAGTGAGGTTCTGTATTACACCATGCCCCTTGCTGACATTTATGCCAGAAAACCAAAGTCAAATGAGGACCCAATTGAGTATTGGATACGGTTAACAAGACAGCTGAAGTAGCCGAGGAGTGTTTGAAATCTTAAGGGAACTGTATGGATGATTGGAGCCTAGTAACTGCAGTTACGTTTATCAGAAACTGCCCCGATAAAGAATTGGCCTACATTTTTAAGAGCAAAACCTGTCAGTAACTGGATGGCATGTAAGGTTCAGGAGTGCTTGGGATGAATACCAGTATGAATGCAAAGCAAAGGCAAATGATTTGGCCCAAAACTCGGTGGCTACCAAAGCTTGCCTTATACGGGAGAGCAGCCCCCTGAATAGTAATAAGGTACAGGAATGTAAATTGGCTGCAACAAACCAAACTTCCAAGCAGGGAACACTAGATATTGTTCTGGGCCTATTGGAATGCACCCTAGCACAAAATAACTTGAGTACTCAGAGCCAGCCACCAGCTCAGTCACACAATAGGGGAAGGGTGTCTAACAAATTAGTGTGTAAAGTTTGCCATGATATACATCACAGCACATATGCACATTATTACGAAGAAAATCTGTGTTTTAAGTGTCACCTACCTGGGCACACTCGATCAACTTTCCTGAAGAACATAAATGCAGTGGGACACACAAGATCAGCTGGTTCCAGAATACCTGAGCATCAGGGGAAACTAGAGAGCCACCATTTAGTGGAGGAAGATGGCAGGCCAGTAGTTGATACCACCGATAGTGATGATTTGGAATCACTGTATACACATTACCATGATACACTACCTCAAACCAGTGAAGTAATTTGGCAAGATGTGCAAAGAACATCAGCGAGTGCCAGTCTCTTTTACACCGACGTGCTAATTGGTGGCTCGGTAAAATTGAGAGCAATGATTGACAGCGGTTCTATGGCAGCTACATTGAGTTCTGCTGTAATTCCCAAGTTTAGAGACACAGGCATTATCTCCAATGATGTTTTACCAACACCTGATGTTATTCTTGTTGGATGTGGAGGAAAATGTACACAGCCACAGGGTGTATGTGAACTGTCTATCCAAGTGTATGGCTGTGAATACACTGTCCCAGTGTTAATCGCGGAGGGTCAGGCTGATGACATAATTCTCGGAACGAACATCATCAAATCTCTCATGAAGACACAACAATGCATAGTTCTGGAACATTGTGAGTAAGCCTGATACGACAGATGTTGGTACTAAAACAGAGTTTTTGCGTTTACTTTCTGGTTTAGACAGGTGGCGTAGAGTCGATTCCAGACAAGGTTGGCACAGTGAGACTGAAGAAAGCTGTGATGTTACAGCCCATGAGGGAACATCTCGTCTGGGGAAGGTTGCCTGTAGGTAGGTAGCACTGTAGTTATCGAAGCTTCATCATGCAGTACAGTACCACTGAATGTTCTTGTGGGATGAGTGGTGTGTCTTCTGTGGGGTGATGGATGGCTCCCAGTAAAAGTAGTTAACCCACCCACAAAGCCAGTCAAGATACGAAGAAACGCAACGTTGGTTGACGTGTTTCCATGTGTGGCATTGGAAGACTTGGAGATTGACAGTGCTAGCTTTTCGGCCAAACCTCCCACTAGATATGATCAGAATGTCGGACCTGTTAAGAGTTGCAAAAGCACCTGTAAGCACATTCTGAGTATAGCCGACTAGAGGACATAGGGTTAGAAGAACTGCCCTTAGATGAATGTGAGATCTTCTCTCTCTGGAAATCCAAGCTAACAGATTTGATTGTGCAGTAGGAGAGCATCTTTTCCAGGCATCATCTGGCCTGTGGTAAAGTGCAGAACTTTAAACATTGCATCAGACTGACAGATGACAAACCATTCCCCTTGCCCTATCGCAGACTACCTCCAACCCATTATCAGAAGGTAAAAGAAGTCCTGAGTGAGATGGAGGAGAGGGAAATCATAACAAAGTCAGCAGTGAGTATGCGTCTCCTCTAGTGCTAGTGTGGAAGAAAAATGGGGACCTGTGCACCTGTACTGACTTCCACTGGTTGAATGCTCGCAGTGTGAAAGATGCGAGTAAATTTGTACTGCGGGCTGGAAACCTGTATCGGGTTTCGAAGACTCTGACTACGAAAAAGAAAGTGTTCCAGTATATGGTACCATCGGAACTATAGCTCACTGTTCTAAGAGAACTGCATGATGAAGTAGGACATCAGGGCCTACAACGCACACTATGACTGGCCAGGCAGCTCTTTTTGTGGTCTTCAATGGAACATGATGTAAAGACCTACGAATTTTTGCATATATGGTTTCCAGAAACGCATTCATTCAGACCAAGGTGCACATTTTTTAAGTCAATTTATTGCCAAACTGCTGAAAGTGGCTGGAGTCTCTTAGTCCCATACCACACCATACCATCCTATGGGCAATGGCATGGCAGAACATTTTAATCACACCTTGAGGAACATGATCCAAGCCTTAGACCAAGGGCTAAAGCAATACGGCCCAGAATGTTAAAAACACTTACATTTGCCTACAACTGTACTGTCCACGAGACAACAGGTTTTCCACCATTTCATGTTAATGTTTGGCAGAGTACCATGCCAGTAGACGTTATGTTTAACAGTGATAGCTTCAACAGCTGATATTTGCAAACTAGATCAACACTGTGGTACAGAATGTTATGACTTTATGAGGCCTATGACTTGAGAAAAACACAATTGTTTTATATGTACTTTATTTTTTGGGGGGTCAAATATATATATATCCGCTGTAAATAGTACATTTTTCTGTAAGAGGTCTGCTGGTACTTTGGACAAGCTGGTGAAAGTCAGTGGGAGTGAATGTAGCAGGGTTACGATTTCACCATAGGAACAGCAGATCTATATTCTCAGTTCTAAAGTTATTATTATTAGTTTATTTAGCAGACGCCTTTATCCAAGGCGACTTACAGAGACTAGGGTGTGTGAACTATGCATCAGCTGCAGAGTCACTTACAATTACGTCTCACCCGAAAGACGGAGCACAAGGAGGTTAAGTGACTTGCTCAGGGTCACACAATGAGTCAGTGGCTGAGGTGGGATTTGAACCGGGGACCTCCTGGTTACAAGCCCTTTTCTTTAACCACTGGACCACACGGTCACACAGTGACCTCTAGTGTTCTTTTTGAGGTATCACAAGAGCTTTGCTGAGCAGTTGAATGGACCATCTCATTTTGGTAAAAATAGGGGGATGCAATGAAAAAGTGAAAGATATCCAGCCTATGTTAAGCAAGGAAAAATACTGTTGAGGTTGCATTTATAAATCTTTACTGCACATGTATAGCGGTCGTTGTTGCTATGGATCCAAAGGGAACTTAATTCCATATTAGAAAAATGTTGTTATTTCAATTCCTCCTTCCCAGGCAGTGCCGAATGTGAAGGAGGGAAGTTGTCTTTTCCAACGTGGTCTGTTGGGCAATAATATCACTCCAGCCAGAGTAAAACTGCAGCAGAGAGAATATAATTTCTAGATAGGAGAGTGAGAACAGAGAAAAAAAGCTCTGTGAAGTTGGCCTCCCTACAAATAGCACAAACGTTGAGTCATATATCATTTGTTTGTGGCACATTTGTTCCGGTATGTGCCGTTGAAATGAACGTTTGTGCCATTATGGTTTTTAAGATATTAATGATTATTTTTTAGGGGTGACGTCACTCAGCCCCCCTACAATAATGGAATTGAACCAAACTTGTTTCATTCGTTTGTGCGGGTTGGGCGTTTCACTCAGACTGGAAGAGCTACTGGGATATACAGTAATCCTTTTGTAGCAAATGCTTCTTATTTTTTTCTTTCAGTACAGTAGCAATTTCATGGTATATATTAAAAAAAAAACATAGACTATTTTGACTTAATGTTATGGTGTGTAATGGGGTGACGGTCCGAGCTTACCCCCACCCACAATCACATTATTCTCTTAAGAACACAGAGGTATTTAGAACGCGGGAAACAGCAACTTGCTAGTGTTGAAAGATATAAATATTTATTTTCGGAATGGATATTCACTCAGATTGACTGACAAACTCACGACTGACCACCTAATAGTACGACTGCTCCCTCCTAAGGAAAGACACAATATTAAATAATGTTACATACATTACACATGTTTCTTCTCAGTTATATATATTTGTTTAACCTGCATGAATAGTGTTTTTGTTTACAAGCACGATCGTTCAGCTATTCTATCGCTTACTCGTTATTGTTATTCTCATGTCCCTAACCATTAGCAGTAAAGACTGAACATTAGCATTACCCCTTCTCTTGGAAGATTAGGGTAGAGTGGGGTAAGAAGCCTACGTGGGGTTTTGTCCTGGTTCTAACAGGAGGGGATTGATGCCCTCTAGAGGCACCTGCTACCAGTTTTTGCAGTTCAACACACAACCATGTGTAAGTATTTCTCTATCTTTGCTTTTAAAACTAATTATTATAATATTTGTTTCACTTACGTTGCATGGTATTAACACTTTGAGGCCTGCAGATTCAAGGGGGTATATTAAAATGATTAATTAAACTATTGCCGTCATGATATTGTCGTGTTTATGTAGGTGTTAATATGCACAGGCCTTAAAATAATGAAAACAAAATGTCTGCCTTTGGGTAAGAGCCCCCTCATAACAGTAGCGCAACCAACTATTGAGAATAAGCATATCTTGATTTTAGATGGCCACCACAGCCACAAAACTCTAGCAGCTGTTGAGTTTGCACGTACCTTTGGAATTTAAATGATCACTCTCCCCCCAGCACTGCACCCACAAAATGCACAAAATTGTAGGGGGGCTGAGTAACATCACTCAATGTTTGTGCTGTTTGTAGGAGGGAACTGAGAAAACAACATGCGAGCCTACACACATACGCGAAAACACAATTTCCAAACTGGAAAATGATAATAAAGAAAAAGCAGAATACTTCTCTTTTTTCTATAATTCATACAAGTGTTCTACTTTTTCAAGCTTTAGTAAACGGCTACAACTAGGGAGAGCAAAGGATTTTTTTTTTTATTTCAACAAAGAAAACTCCAAAATAGGTTATTATTAATAGTTTTTACTTAAACATATCTGAAATTAAACATTTTAAAAATGTTTTAAAAAAACATTTAAAAATGCTTTTTTATACACCAAATTCGACTACAGTGCCTATCAGGTGGCCATCTTGGATTTAAGTTTTACACTAAAATATTAAAACTTTTCATTGGAAAAATTCATTCCAAGCTAGATTGTGATTTTAAATTTAAAGATCTTTTTTTTTATTACCCTAAGGCCTACCCTTAAAAACACATCTCTCACTTTGCCAAGACTGTCAGGAAGGTGTGTCTTTTAAAGGGCATTTATTTGTATGTTACAAAATTATACCCATTTATGCAATATGTTTAGTAGTCTTTCTTGGGTCAAAAAGTCATAGTAACAATGTTTTAAACATTAATAATTTGTAAAGAATGCTATTATACAACAAAAGCAGATAATGTGAATATACATAATTATTATGAAGCAATTTTTTAATATATGAATCTAATCCAATTTAAACTAAATCTGTGCATTGCAAAGTCATGTCTCACATGTTTTAACTTGCTTTCTCTATTACAAATCCATGTAGCATACTTGCAGACTCAGATCCACTGTGAATTGTATCAATGCTACTAGCCCTGTGAGTGTCTGCACTGTCTGAGCTGCCCTGTGACGTTTGTCCAGTTATACCATCTATGTCACTGCTGTCAACCACGTATCAGCTTGCAAGTAGAAATGTGCCTGTGACAGGCTGGCTTGCAGTGGTGAAGTGTGGTGACGTCACGGACCAGGAAGTAACTGAATCACAACAATGGATGGGCGGGTGAAACTGAACGCAACGGCGTTCAGCTGATTTTATTAATAAACAAAACAAAAGATTTAAACAAAACAACAAAACAAAAGGGCACGAGGGCCAAACGAATCAGACAGACTAACAAGTAAGTGTCGTGCTGGCTAATCCAGCACGTTTTAGCAATTGTTATTTCTGTTTCCTCTCAATGTCCCCGTACCTCCTCTCTGCACCCAACCGTGCAGCACGGACAGCTGCAGGTTCTTATACTCTGGCCGAGGGGTTAACTAGTTGTTAATTATCTTATTACCCCTCGGCCAGAGTCTGCACGCGTTTGGTAAGGATGCATGACTGTCAGCTAGTTGCATAATCAGTAGCTGATCAGTCATGCATCCTCACGGGGTTTTTAAATATAAATAATAAGAAATACGTGGCGCTGTTATCCGCGCCGCAAACAATAATACAAATAATAATAATAGGGGCGGGACACTCCGCCACAGTGCCTTTTAATTGTATCCTGCATATTCTTAGTGGAGTTTCTTTTTTTTTTAATGTTGTGACTGTCAAAATAATCTGAAAACTGAGATTCAGAAACATTAAAATATTTGAAGTTTTTTAATGCAGTTTGTGTGTGTAGTATAATGAAGTAGGTGTGTGTGTTTTTTTTTTTTAAATAAGTAACCCGCAAAACAAAGCTGAGTGCGCCACGGCGAAGTCTGGAAATGCCTGCCGCTTGTCTTAAAAACAAACTTTTATACAATAAAATCCACTTACAAAAGTTTTTGGGTTTTTTTGTGCTGAATGGAATCTAGGTGAATTGTATAATTCAAATAATTATATTTTGTGAGCTTTATATAATATTGAGAAATTATTATTACGATAAATACGACAGGTTTCATTGTCTCTTGCGATATGTAGTGACTTTAGAGCTCTGTAAACGTAAAACTACTCAAACATACTTCAACATTTTAAGACGTGTAGTGGACAAAAAGTTAATATATATGGATTATTTTTGGATTGATGATTACTGAGATAATTTTACATCGATTTCAAAACTGCTGTAGCACACCCAGTCCTTCCCATAGATGATGAACACAATCACACCCTACAACTGATAATAAAGTACATCCTATATGTAATACTAGTATCTCAGGATTCTGGTGACATTGACCTTCGGTCTTGTCATTTATCTTGCCCACTTTGATGTAGTTTAATCCTTTTTGTTGATAAATACAATTGAGTTATAAACAATGACCTACCTTTTGATGATTTTGTCGTGCTAAACGATGATGCTGGCCTTTGCTGTGAGACATTTCTTCTTGTTGTGGGCAAATATTGTTGGCATTTGTCACAAAGACGGCCGGAGTG
Source organism: Acipenser oxyrinchus oxyrinchus (assembly GCA_030684275.1). NCBI lineage: Eukaryota > Metazoa > Chordata > Actinopteri > Acipenseriformes > Acipenseridae > Acipenser > Acipenser oxyrinchus. Next base: position 42,333,887 of record CM060250.1, read on the forward strand.
GGTGGCGTCAGACCAGAGCCAGGAAATAAAACAACAAGAGAGAGGTGGAGTTTGGTGGAGCTGAGCGAATGGTCTCGCTCAGCATTTAATAAATAAACAGAACAGCAAAATAAAAAGGTTGTAACATACAAAAACACAGGGCACGGCACTGGTAGCCAAAATAAAGAGACAAACAAAACGAACTATACAGACAAAACACGGTGAGCAGATTTAACTACTTATTACTTTTACAATTATTACCTCCGTCTCCTATCCCGTTCTCCACTCACCGAACACACAACCCCGAGTGAGTGAAAACATGCTGCTTTTATGCAGTTGTACCGAGACTCGATTGCTAGTCAATCATTCAATTGGAATCTTGGTACAACTGCACGTGAATTAATTAAAGTGCACTTTCCCGTGTTCACATACTAATACTTTAAATGCATGTGATGTGATGTGCCATCCTCGTGCCTAAATACAAACATACATTTTTAAATCACTCGTGTTACACAGACCCATTTATATCCCGTGTACCGATGACTATACACCAACATTTACACACAACACGTAACATACAACACAAACTACGCACAAGGGCGTGGCCACATTGCCACAGCATTGCATCGGGTTTTAGCCTCTGCCTGCTTGTTCCTTTCGTAGCACTCAAGTTCAAAGTGGTCCTCGCACATGGAAAGGAAAGGTTTTCAGTGTATGCCTCGTTGTCAAATTATGTAGTCATTTTTTTTGCTGTGATCGCCCATTCTGAATTAATAGGCTTTGGCACACAAAATAACTTTTTCGTCCTGTTTTTACTCTTATTATTCAAGCACCCGAAAGCTTTGCACTCCCCATGTCGCACGCTTTGGATTTTCACCGAAATCAACGATTGACGTTACGTGGCTGCCTGAAAGGCTCCAATATGTCAGCTCCCTCAAGTGTTACTTGACCCAGAAAGCAGACAAAGAAATTGAAAACATCACTAAACACTCTACTTGTTGACCAAATTGGTGCAGCAAGAAGCATTTACTGGATATGCAGAGCACAAAGAGAGCTTTGTTATTTTTGGGTACAGGGAACCTTTAACGTTACTTTAACAGTTTCTGCAAGAAAATAAATCAATTTTAAAAAGTTACGAAGGTTTCAGTTAACATTCCTTATTTAAATGACGGACAGGTTGAAACAAAGTCCTGCTATGGAATGGATTGCAAGTGCCAAGATTGGCTAGCCCTGAGTGTTTTTGTATATTAATTATTTGTCATAAAAAACATATGAAATAAAAACTAATGACACATATTAAATAATTAACGTATATAGGGTGCCTGTGGGTCTGCTGTAGAAGCCACTCAGATCTGTGTTGTCCTCCGGCACTATGGGTCCGGTGGCTTCGCTGTAGACCTGCAGCGAGAAAAAAGACGGCTTGTCAGGACATTTCAGAGGTCTGCCACCTTTTCCGAGTCATCGCGGGAGTTGCAGCGGTGAACCAGGATAAAAATAATAATTTGGCATTCCAAATTGGGAAGAAAAATCATTGGCGACGACTAAATTTCTAACGACATATATTTTGAAGAAATAACTTGTTTCTTCTCCTTTATAGGTGTTTGTTTAACCTGCATGAATACCGTCCTTGTTTACAAACATGATCATTAAACTATTCTATTGTTTACTCATTATTATTATTATTATAATCATTGTCATTATTATTCAGTAGACCCAAACTATTACCAGTAAAGACTGAACATTAGCATTACCCCTTCTCTGGAAGATTATGGCGATAACAAAACCATTGTCCCACATAGCTACGGCAACTTCATTAAGGGACGCTTCCTAATCTAAATACAGCAATACACAGTCATATATCAAATACACTTGTTCAACCGCATGCACTATACATAATAAACCACAGCTCTATCGCCAGTAGAATAACAATCACAATCATAAACACAATAAAATTAATTTAAATATTACAGTGAAGTTCACACCCTCACACTCTGTTCTAGGATAGAAACTATACTTATATAAGTAGGCTTTGTACTTTTCAATATTTCTGTCCTCTATTCCTGCCTTTACATCTATAACTAGCATTGTTAAACCATCTCCATTTCTCAATTACATCGTGGATACCCAAAAAAGATAAAACAGGCTTAAAGTTTGACATACTGAAATACTCTTCTTTATGTACAATGACATTAATAATATTACAGTATCAAACTTTTGTGTGCTTTTACCTGTATTTTGCTGTACTAGGTTATTTTTCTAAACTTGGTGTGTGCGCCCTTATGAAAAAAAAAAACGCAAGGTTACTTACCTTAGCCCTGGTTCCCTGACAGAGAAGACGACCACCAAAATATTACATATACCTATTGGTAGGTATTTTCTGAGCTCTCTATACCAGAGCTGCTGATAGGCCCCTTCCTGGGGTGACGCCTTCTGTCCCGCTTACAGAGGGGTGAAATAGTCAAACCACGGAAGCCATGTTCTCTTTTTGCATCAAAGCCGTGAGGGAGCCAGATGCAACCTCACTGGTTGGTGGTCATCTTCTATTTCAGGGAACCAGGGTTACGGTAAGAAACTTAACGTTCCCTTTCAATTCGAAGATGACCACCAAAACATTATGTATAGGAAATGCATACCAGAGCCGTCGCGAGGGAGAAGGAACGGCAGCTTATGAGGGATGCATCAGAACCGCTTAACCCTAGGTTAGCGGTGCGAGCGTGCAACCTCAAGGACCCTCCTGCCTATTGAAGGCAAAGAAGGATCTACCACATTCAAGCGGTAGAACCTGGAGAATGTATGTGGCGTAGCCCAGCTAGCTGCCGTACATATATCAGACAGTGAGGCCCCTCTGAAGAGGGTCCAAGATGTAGCCAACCCTCTAGTGGAGGGCGCAGCTACTCTCCCAGGTGAGGGTAAGCCAGCACTGTCATACGCCGCAGAGACTGTATCCACAATCCAGTGGGACAGTCGCTGTTTTGAGAGGGGCAGTCCTAGTGTCCGTAAAGGTGACAAACAAAGAGCTGGTCAGAATGACGCAGAGCTCTTGTTCTATCCAAGGAACATCTCAGCACCTGCACTGGGTACAGAAAGTTCAATCTCCTGTCCTCCACCGAAGAAAACAGAGGTGGATGGAAAGACTCCAGTTCCACATACTGATTCATGTGGAAGGCTGTGATCACCTTGGGGAGGAAAGAAGAGTTTATACACAGTGACATCCTGCTGCCATTGTCCCAAATCCGCATACAGGAGCTGTGCACAGACAGCGCCTGTAGTTCACTGACCCGCTTTGCGGAGGTGATATATAATAGGAAGGCTGTCTTCATAGACAGATGCTTCAACTCTATGGAGTGTATGGGCTCAAACTGGGCCATCGTGAGAGTCTCCAGTACAACATCAAGGCTCCATTCAGGGAGAACAGCCCCCCTGGGAGGGCGTAACCGCCGAGCGCCTTTAAGAAACCAGGTAGCCAAAAAATGCGCACCTGGAGATACTGAATCTACGGGGGCATGACATGCAGAGATAGCCACTAAATACACCTTCAAAGTGAAAGGTGACCTACCAGCATCAACCAGTTCTTTCAGAAACTGTAAGATAACTGGCATAGGGCAAGAAACCGGGTCATGACTTCATCAGACACCAATTCTGAAAATACTTCCACTTATAGGCGTACAGCGACCTAGTCGAGTCTGCCCTAGCGTTCTGCAGAGTACCCACAACTGCGTCTGATAGCCCTGGGGCTGTCCAGCGGTCCCGATCAGGGACCAGAACCATAATTGGAACCTGCCCGGTTCCGGGTGCCAGAGAGTGCCTCTCACCTGACTGAGGAGATCCAGGTGAAGCGGGATCTCCCAGTGCAGGCCTTGTATGAGCTGGCATAGGGTCGAGAACCAGATTCTCCTGGGCCACTAGGAGAACTGTCGCTTTATCTAACCGTACCTTCTCTAAGGAGACCAGAAGCAACGGTACTGGCGGGAACATGTAAAGGATTGTCCTGGGCCACTGGTGGGCTAGGGTGTCAACGCTAAGTGGACCGCCTAAGCGGTGGAGGGACTACTACACGGAGCAATGCGTCATCTTTGGGGCTGCTGAGGTTGGGGCGGAGTACACTGAGGCGTTTGCCTAGGGCTACGGTCGTGGAATTTCCTCCAAGAAAGCTGTTGGACAGAAGCACCGTGCCCTGCGTTCTGCCCTGCAGAGGGGCTCGGTTGCCTGCCGCCGCTGTGGCAAGTAGGCGATGCAAACATATTAGTATAATGAGATACATGTCATAACAGATATGAATAGAGTTGCTTATAATCCAATGGCACAAAACAAAAACAATCAGACTAAAAAAAAAACAAGAGACAACTTCCATACAATTATTTTGTACAGCGGTATCGGCACTATGCTTTAGTGTGAGAGGTCCTGGGTTCGCGCCCGCCCTCCGCCTGTGTGTGGATTGCCTACCAGCCCTGCTGCTGCCTTCCCCTGTGCACACTACACTCTCCCCTGCCAGCCTCAAGTCCGCCCAGGACTTGCTCACCAGGCTACAATCTGACAAGTGTGTGCCGGGGTACCTGCGTCCACTTCTGACACCAATGTGGCGATCTCGGTTAACGCAGGTACCCCAGCACGCACTCGTCGGACTGTAGCCTGGTGAGCAAGTCCGGGGCAGACTTGAGGCTGGCAGGGGAGAGTGTAGCATGCACCGGGGTAGGCAGCAGCAGGGCTGGTAGGTGACGTAGTCACACACGAAGACATAAGCCCGATATACATTTGTGACAACTATTAACACAAAAACAATTTAACAAAAAAAAAGCCTGTAGTTACTGTCAAACATTCCTAATGTCTGCCTCAACTGTGCATTCTCTCTTCTTAGTTGTCTGTTTTCCTTGTTTAATATTATAAGTTTGTTCTGCAGCACATGTCTTCATGTCATCGCTGGAGGTGACCTTTTAAAATAAATAAATAAGTTCATGCTAGTGACTCCAGAAAAGTTAAAAGAAAGGCTGTAATGTTTAAGTAATGTGAGTGACATGTAAACACCTTTTGGCCAAATCTGAGGTATCTGAGGTAACATTATTTTGCTTATGAACAAACTATTCTTGTATTTGATTTTTTTTTTGTTTGTGCAAAAAGTTAGCTGAATTAAATTTCAGCCTTAGACCCACAGCCCCCCCCCCCCCCAATAGAATTCAAGACAATACCAATATAGTACTAAAATGTACTGAACAAAAAAGATCTAAAAAGTTAGCTGAATTAAATTTCAGCCTTAGACCCACAGCCCCCCCCCCCAATAGAATTCAAGACAATACCAATATAGTACTAAAATGTACTGAACAAAAAAGATCTAAAAAGTTAGCTGAATTAAATTTCAGCCTTAGACCCACAGCCCCCCCCCCCAATAGAATTCAAGACAATACCAATATAGTACTAAAATGTACCGAACAAAAAAGATCTGTAAACATATGTAGTGTTTCTTCTTCCTGTGAATTTAAGAAACATTGTATTCTTTAAAAAAAGTGATTGTGAGCTACTTTTAAAAATATATATATATTTTTTTGTCCCTTACCATTTCAACTACGTCCTCGATTTGTGTTTCTGAACTTTGTTGAATAATTTCTCTCATAAGAGCATCTGGTCTCTTTGTATTGTATTTTTTAACAGGACGCTTGCTCTAGTAGAAAATAAAAATAGGAGATTAATTATGTGATTTAACCTATGCGTAATGGGGTGTGCATATCTCTCTATTCCTCAGACCCATCACAAGGCTATATTAGATCTGTCAATTTTAATCAAATTAAAATGTAATTAAACTTACCAAGCAGGTGTTGTCATCGCTGTCTTCCTGGTATCTCAAATTGGGTTTTTGGTATCTTTTGCCAACATTTCTTTATTTCATTTCTGTTAACTTATGTTTTTAAATAAACTAATCTTAACTTAAAAAGAACAGATTTAAAATAACGATATTATCAGAACTCTGTCTCGAGCCCACATGTGTGTCTACACAGTCAGTATTCTGTGTAAACAGACGATTGGTTTATTCTTGTGCTGGTGCGTAACACTGTAATTATTTTATTTTATTGACTTTTATCTTTCTAAGGATGTCATCCAGTAAAAATAAATAGTGAACAAAAATACCACAGCAAACAAGATGTAGATGGAAGAAAATATCAAATGTGGCTTTCAAAACAAATGGGAAGCTCCATGTAAGTAATCTATTTATACATTTTAATTTAAATAATATTGCTACTTCTCACATACAGTAAACCATTTCACATGCATTTATTATTATTATTATTTTTAATTAAAGTCCCTGTCCTTCTCACATACAGTAAACCATTTCACATGCATTTATTATTATTATTATTTTTAATTAAAGTCCCTGTCGTAAAGTTTTATTGTTTTTTTTTTATTTTTAGGAACCTACATCAAGTACCATAGAACAAAATATGCCTACTGATATAAGAGAATATGGTGGATCTAAGCTGCCAATTCAGGTATGCAGTACCTAAAGTTTTTAGTGGGTTGGTAGTACTATTAATACAAAATTCTACTTACAATAAGATACTATAAATATAATTTTGTAACAATCCCCTGTTGAAAAATATATTTTGCACCCTTTATATAAATATAACAATTTGAATTTTATTACAGGATCCTGCTTATAGAGCCAGTGAACTGCTGCACAAGGCTACTGAGCCAACTGAGTATGAAAAGGTATGCATACATGCTCTTAATGTATTTTGTGAAGTTAATACAGTATTAAAAATGTTGAATTACCATATTAATTTAGTTTAATTTTAAAATAACATTTTCATTGTAATACATGTATTTCATATTTTGCAGGACTTTGAGTATACAACAGACTTACATGTAACAACTATAGAAGAATCAAGTGATATACAGATTCAACAGGTACTTATTCAAAATGAATACAATATAAAAATCTGTTTTGCTGTTAACACCCAAAGCTCTCTTAAGGTCAAAGACATCAAGCACAACATGCTGTACTCTGGTGCTGGAAAAAAAAGTCAAGCACATGAAAAAAGAGAGTTTCCGCAGTTATTGCTCACTGTTACTTTTTTGATTCATCACAAAGTTATGTACATGTTTGTGCTGCATGCACTTTCATCAACCTATAACATACTTAATTTTTTGTATAAGGGTATAAGAAGATGACGCTTGTGAACAAGAACAGCCATCAGATGATGAGTCCAAAGATCACAGCAAGGTACATTCTTACATATATATATATATATATATATATATATATATATATATATATATATATATATATATATATATATATATATACAGTACTGTGCAAAAGTTTTAGGCAGGTGTGAAAAAAATGCTGTAAAGTAAGAATGCTTTCAAAAATAGACATGTTAATAGATTATATTTATCAATTAACTAAATGCAAAGTGAGTGAACAGAAGAAAAATCTAAATCAAATCCATATTTGGTGTGACCACCCTTTGCCTTCAAAACAGCGTCAATTCTTCTAGGTACACTTGCACAAAGTCAGGGATTTTGTAGGCATATAGTCAGGTGTATGATTAAACAATTATACCAAACAGGTGCTAATGATCATCAATTCAATATGTAGGTTGAAACACAATTATTAACTGAAACAGAAACAGTTGTGTAGGAGGAATAAAACTGGGTGAGGAGCAGCCAAACTCAGCTAACAAGGTGAGGTTGCTGAAGACAGTTTACTGTCAAAAGTCATACACCATGGCAAGACTGAGCACAGCAACAAGACACAAGGTAGTTATACTGCATCAGCAAGGTCTCTCCCAGGCAGAAATTTCAAGGTAGACAGGGGTTTCCAGATGTGCTGTCCAAGCTCTTTTGAAGAAGCACAAAGAAACGGGCAACGCTGAGGACCATAGACGCAGTGGTCGGCCAAGGAAACTTACTGCAGCAGATGAAAGACACATCATGCTTACTTCCCTTCGCAATCGGAAGATGTCCAGCAGTGCCATCAGCTCAGAATTGGCAGAAAACAGTGGGACCCTGGTACACCCATCTACTGTCCGGAGAAGTCTGGTCAGAAGTGGCCTTCATGGAAGACTTGCGGCCAAAAAGCCATACCTCCGACGTGGAAACAAGGCCAAGTGACTCAACTGTGCACGAAAACACAGGAACTGGGGTGCAGAAAAATGGCAGCAGGTGCTCTGGACTGATGAGTCAAAATTTGAAATATTTGGCTGTAGCAGAAGGCAGTTTGTTCGCCGAGGGGTTGGAGAGCGGTACACGAATGAGTGTCTGCAGGCAACAGTGAAGCATGGTGGAGGTTCCTTGCAAGTTTGGGGCTGCATTTCTGCAAATGGAGTTGGGGATTTGGTCAGAATTAATGGTCTCCTCAATGCTGAGAAGTACAGGCAGATACTTATCCATCATGCAATACCATCAGGGAGGCATCTGATTGGCCCCAAATTTATTCTGCAGCATGACAACAACCCCCAAACATACAGCGAAAGTCATTAAGAACTATCTTCAGCGTAAAGAACAACAAGGAGTCCTGGAAGTGATGGTATGGCCCCCACAGAGCCCTGATCTCAACATCATCGAGTCTGTCTGGGATTACATGAAGAGAGAGACGCAACTGAGGCTGCCTAAATCCACAGAAGAACTGTGGTTAGTTCTCCCAAGATGTTTGGGCCAACCTACCTAACGAGTTCCTTCAAAAACTGTGTGCAAGTGTACCTAGAAGAATTGATGCTGTTTTGAAGGCAAAGGGTGGTCACACCAAATATTGATTTGATGTAGATTTTTCTTCTGTTCACTCACTTTGCATTTTGTTAATTGATAAATATAAACTATTAACATGTCTATTTTGAAAGCATTCTTACTTTACAGCATTTTTTCACACCTGCCTAAAACTTTTGCACAGTACTGTATATATATATATATATATATATATATATATATATATATATATATATATATATATATATATATGTTGCATGCAATTTGTTATATCATGCATTTTGCAAAATGCTCGCAAAATGACTGAGTAAAACAGGCAAATAGTGTAATGGGAATCTCCTAAAATCAGTCATTTTGTGAAATGTCTGAAACATATATATTGTGCTTTATTCTAAAAATAATTTTGTTATTCCAATTTAAAGTCCTATTAATTTTATTTATTCCACAGAAACAGGACAATGCAGATGACCCAGCAATGTTAACTAATGGAGAAAGTTTGCTTTCACTGCTTACATTTTGCATTAGACATAATATTACTGGAGATGCACTACAAAACCTGCCAGCAAGTAAATATTTGCTAATGAAATCTTTTTCAGAACCAGGAATATGTGAAGTCCATTATTACTGCAGTCAGTGCCAGGAATATATTGAAAACACCAATATAATGAATGTACAGAATGTGCACATCCTTTTAGTATTCAGAAGAGTCTAAAGAATGGCTAATCTTTTTTGTATTTGCCACTGCGGGAACAATTGCAAAATATTTTGGGTATGCCAGATGTGTTCCAAAATCTCAGGACTAAAACCGTCTGGTCAAATGATAAAATATGCGATATTATGGATGGTAAAGTATACCAGAAATTAGTGTCTCAGGGTAAGATAGCAAAAGATTATCTTACCATCTTGTGTAACTGTGATGGTGCTCCAGTGTCTAAGTCATTCAATTATTCAATTTGGCCTTTGCAAACACAAATAATTGAACTGCCATCCAAAACTAGATGACAAAATATAATTTTGACTGCTCTGTGGTTTGTTCCAACAAAGCCAGACATGAATACCTTCTTAAAACCTTACATGAAAGAATGTCAACACCTAGCTTTAGAAGGGTTTTGTTGGAAAGATGTACATGGTAACATAAAGAAAATCAAGTGTCTTTAACTTAATTTGTTCTGCGGATGCAGTTGCAAGGCCTCTTTTAAAAAAACATAAAGCAGTTTAATGGTGCATATGGTTGTGACTGGTGTTTACATCCTGGTGAATCAGTTTTTAAAGAGGATGGACATATGCGGTGTTATTGTTTAGATGAGCTGCAGCCTGCATCTCGCAGTCATCACCAACAAAATGCATATGCTACGGAAGCTTACAACAAAAGAGATTCAGTATTTGGTGTGAAAAGTCCTAGCTCTTTAATGACCTTACCCCTGTTTGATTCCTCAAACCACAGCAAGATGTCGTATGTATATTGTGCTAGACTACTCCAACTAACACCTCCATCTGAAATCCCACGGTCTGTCACACAAAGGAAGTATTGGAAAAGGTCAGAATGGAGGGCATTTCTTCTCTTCAATGCTTTCATTACATTACATGGTATCTTACCCAGTGCTTTCCCAAGACACTTTTTCCTTTTGTCTTTTGCCATTCATGTATTAACACAGGAAATGGTAAAAGCTTGTTCCATTAATACTGCTCACCTTGCTTTATGCAAATGAAAGAGTTGTATGGTAAAGAGAATGTAACATTTAATGTTCATCAACTAGCTCATCTCGCACAGAGTGTTAGGAACCATGGTCCGTTGTGGGCAAACTTTTTCTTTTGAAGTAAGTAATGGTACATTGTTATCTTTCTTCAATGGAACTCGATATGTACCATCACAAATTTGCAGACATTTATTTTTAAAAATAAACATTTTACAGGAAGCTTCAATGCTTCACCCTTTTTTCAAAAGTGACAGTAAGGTTCTGTATAATCATTTACAAGGACGAACAACTGGAGTAAATGGAACTGAATTACCACATAATATTTATGGTTTGGGGAGACCACAATTAAAGTCCATGACACATGAACATAGAATAGCATGTGAACATGTGTTAATGGACTTTTCAGATTGAAAACTGCTCTCCACGCATGCGCAAAGTTCACGAGAATTATGGGAAATGTAGTCTTATAATGTAGTGTCTGGTAATTTTCATTTTAATTAACCTGGTAGTTTTAGAGAACCACAAGGATGAATTTTTTTGTAATGTTACTCTATGGGGAAAATACAATTTTTTCGATGTGTCAGTAAAACAAAAACTACCAACCAGAACTACACCCCAATTGCGCCTGCCAATCTGACCTGAAATCCGAAATATCAGCCAGATCGATTAATGTTAACCTCCTTTTTGAGCTTTGCAAAAAAAGGGGTTTAACATGGGAAGCTCATTTTAACCTTAACTATAGTGGTGCTACCGCGCCACTATAATATGTTGTACAAACCTTGCTTCACGCAGGCAGGAGCTTCTCACAGGCGGAGGTTGGACGCAAACCCGGGACCTCCCACTTTAAAGCATAGTGCCGATATCGCTGTACCAAAGAGCCAGCTCCCTTGCAGGAGCTGGTATCGGGCTTATGTCTTCATATTTGGTTGTGTCACCTACCAGCCTTGACACCCTGTCCATGTGACCCCAAAACCCTTCCTCCCTTATACAAGGTGCGAGGACCTTTTTGAGTGAAAGATGTGGCAGAAATGTCTGGCTCTTTGATAGAACCAGCTTAATTTCTTTGTGGGGTTTTCCCACTGATAATGGAGATGAGAATGCAAAGATGGGAGCCTGGCTAACAAGGTTTATGTTTTTTGCAGGTATCAGGTTTTTAGACTCTCACTCACACCTGTGATGTGCAGAAATGGATAAAGGATCCTGTTGTATCTTTAATTAGGAAATAGTTTTTACGCCAAAACACAGCCTCCTAGGTATTGCAATCTAGTAAAAGAAAAACAGTCTCAGGAGAGAATTAATGTTTGGGTAAATTGAATGTAAAAAAACAAGTTAGAAAAACGCAACAGCCGTTTAAAGGGGTGATATCAAACACAAAAGTCCAAGTTAAGAGAAGCAATTAGGCCAATCTTGTCAAGCATCAAGCAAATAGGCACAATTGGAAAGGTGCAGGGGCCAAGATTCACACAATTCTTGCTTCTAACGGCGCATTTTTTTGATCAATTTGCTCTACTTTATCGCTTCACTTGAAATGCTCTTTGTATGACTTGAAGTGACTGAGACACACACTGAGACATACACACACACTGAGACACACACATACACTCTGAGACACACACAGACAAACTGAGACACACACACACTGAGACATACAAACACACTGAGGCACACACACACTGACACACACACACACTGAGACACACAGACACTGACACATACATACTGAGACATACACACACACACACTCTGAGACACACACAGACACACTGAGACACACACACACACAGAGAAACACCTACACTACAACACACACAGTCTCATTCTCAGTCACATCAAGTCATACAAAGAGCATTTCAAGTGGAGTGATATCAATTCTTTTTTTACTTCAACAAATAATGAATAAAGCGAGGGAAAGATATTCGAGAATGTGTATGGTAGACAGACAGACAGGCAAGCCACAAGAGTAATAAGTCAAGAAAAGATTTGAAAGTAAGATAGTAGTATATAAGGGACTTTTTCACAGTGTTGTAAGTGTAAAGAAGTTATTGTTTTGGTTGCAAATGTACATCCATCAGTGGTAAAAACAATATGTATATTTTGGTAACTTGATTTTTACGCAGGTACAAAAGTAAAATGTTATGAATGGTTCAAAATGTACATATGAATGTCAGTGCTAAAGGGCAGTGTACTAAGAGATTTCCTTTGCATTTTTTGGCCATGGTTTGACTTCAATGAGTGTGTCGTTTGCATACACCCATTTTCCAGTAGCACCCAATGCAAGAACAGACACATAGTGTCCTGAATCAACACCATGTCCTTGGTTTATGATAATGGAATCTAATTGGTAATTCCTGTTGTCCACAGTAATTGTGCTCTTCTGCACAGCAGTAAACTTAGCATTGTGTCACTTTGTAACGGTCCCGTCTGGTTTGGTTTCCCAAAGGATAAGTTGGACTGCAATCATTGTTCCTGCTGATTGAATAAGTTGATGTTTCATGATTGGAGAAGTGTTGCATTGCTTACATTTGCTTACATTTGCTACCATTTGTTATTTATATATGACATTGGCCTTTTTCATCAATGGGAATGCATGATAGAACAGTGCTATTATATGTGGCTTCCCAAAAGTAGGCCTCAGTGTGAGGTGTGTGTTGACTTGGGCCGCATATCATCTCTGCTTGTGTCCTGTGTGTGAGAATTTGTTTAAGAAAGACACATGTGCTGCTTTGTAGTGCAGTAAACAGACGTTGTAGGTTGTTCTGCATTTTCAAAGACACCTTGATGGAAAGGTCAACAAGATATGTTGCTGTCATGAGTTTTGAAGCATGACTCCTGCCTTTTAAGTTTTCACTAGTTGTGTGACATAGTATTGTTTTTGGCGTTGGAGTCTTAATGTTTTTCCTTTTGTATGTGTTTACTAATTGTTTCACTTTGTATCAAATGTTGTAGTTGTGTCTTCTTTTAGCTCTTACAAGGATATATTTGTCAGCATAATATGGTTTGTACAAAGTTTTTTTTTTGTTTGGGTTCTGATGGTATTGTCTTTTCTTTGCAGTTGTTTGTAAAGCAGGATTTGCAGCATGCTTTGTCTTTTCACTGTTTCTTTTTGGTTCTGCGTGGTGTTTGTAGGTTTCACGTTCCCGGTTGCTTTGCCGCTGCGTTTTGTTGGTAATGTTCCCGCTGTTGAAGTTGCTTTGCCTCTAAGTTTTGTTGGTAGCGTTCCTGCTGTTGAAGTCGGTGTCAAAGCAGATTTCAAGAATTTGAAACACTGTGTCCTCAAACATGAAACTTTGCCAATGAGAGTGGACAGGTTCCTTATTCACCACTTGGCATCCATAGAAGGAAACCTGAGGGTATCCGTGGCAACTCATGATGCTTCTCAAAGCTGTGAGAATGCTGCTGTTTTCAGTGAAAACTCCTGTGGGTTGCAGATGTTCTACTCCCTAGAAGATGAGTGCAGAACAGTTGATGTGCAGACTTCTGGAAAATTGCAAGAAGTTGAAAAATTAATAATGAAATGGTGTATCCATCAAATGACAGCTGTATAGAAAATTGGAGAGGACTTGCTGTTCCACCAAAAAAAACGAAGAAAATCATCATATCTATCCCTATATCGCTATATCTATATCTATGGTTGCACACAGATTCATCTGTTTCTGGGAAAAAGGCTAAAGTAGGTCTGATAAGGAATGGCAACAGCAGAGACTTGCTCCCTGTAAAGGTGTGTAGAGACACTGTGAGTGTAGTAAATACCTGTGCCTTTGATGCATTTTGTCAATGCTTTTGCTGTGCTTTCTGTGATAGTGGGTCTTACAGCAACTATGTCAACCAGGCGGCAGATACAATTGAAATATTTCAACTAGTGAAGAATATGGCTCAAAGGGGTGTTCAGAAAGATATCTATGTTCTCAGAGCAAAAATGTTGAGGGACATCTTTGGTGCTGTTGAAATAAAGACAGCAGGTTAGAGCTGAATGTCATATTTCAACTATCATTTCAAAATCATTTATAACAGTGCCTAGTGTGGTAGCAAAGAGTCAATGCTTGTCAACACATTGCCCTCGGCATGACGGAGCTTCACGTAATGTCACGTTAGTGTCCATAAATGTAGATACACTGAAGGCAAGAGGAGTGACAGGGCTAGCAGAGGCAGTTAAGCAAGGAATTAAAGCAGGCCAATCCAAATGTCTTGCAAAAGTCCAGGATGTTGAGAATACCCCTGTGAAATTGCAATTATTTGACCACTCTATTTCAGAGAACATGCTGTGCAATGGGACTGTAACCCACACCTTGACAATTGGACAGCATCTTTGTATTGATACTGACATGGGATACTGCTCGAGCAATGAAAAGAAAGGCAGTAACCCTATTGAAAATGTTTTTGAAAGTCGACTTTCAGAATTTCCACACAACATGGAATTAAATGGGGAGAAATTCACATTCAGAGGTGTCATTGCTTTTTGCCAACCTGCTAGCAAATACTTACTTGGTCACTACATTGCATATTGCAAAAGGCATGATTTCACCCGGGAGAAGTATGATAACTTGTCAAAGGAACTGCTGCATCTGCGCAACCTACTTAGAAATAATTTGCAATACAATGATGACTCACCTTGCTGCTCAAAGTAATAGTTTTTCAACACAGGTCGGGAGCACAAACAAATGACACAGTTTGGTTCAATTCTGGCATTGTAGGGCGGCTGAGTGAAGTCACTGCCCTAAAATAATATTGTTAACATCTCAGAAACAATAATAGCAAAAACGTTTGTTTCAACGGCACAAACCGGCACAAAGGAATGATATATGAGTCAACGTTTGTGCTGTTTGTAGGGGGGCCAACATCACGGAGCTAAATAAATTCCGTAATATAACTGGTATGTATGTCAAAGTGCTTGATTTCTCTGGTTTAATTAGATGTTGACCAACATGTGAAATGCCATGACTGCTACATATCCCGTTCTTAAGTTATTGTTTTCCAAGATCACTACATACAAAAAGTAAAGAACGGAAGATGATGGTGATGATGATGATGATGATGAAGGACACATTTTACCTTAGTTTGACGACTTATATCTTAATATATCTCAATGTGTATAAGAGGTATTTATGTTTTTTCACAGTTGGTCTAAGAAAGCTTAAAACGTTATGTTTAAAGTGGAATCAATATTTTTTCTGGAGCAATAGGTAAAAGAGCAGTGTGTCCCCCACCAGGGATTGAACCTATGACCCTCTAGTATGTAGTGAAGTGCCCTAACCATTACACCACTGAACTATACTGCCAAATGCAAACACTGTGATGGCTCACGAGTGTCATATTGTATGACTAATAGGCTATCGGTATACTAAATATATTTTTTTGACATTACTTTTTTTTTTATAATATATGGGTAGGCCTATACAAATATCAATTGCTCCGGATAAAAACATCAACCAAATAAATTCATGACATATATTTACCTGGTTTGCCATTTATTAATTTATGTCAGTTTAATTTATGTCAGATTTTCAGTCGAGCAGATCCTTTTCAGTGCAAACTTGTCAAGTACGGATGTAAGCATCAAAACTGGGGGCATTCCAACAGCTGAACAGCAGCGCAGCGGGCTAAAGTGTGTCTATCAGTGTAGAATTCTCATGCTGCAGCTTCGAACCCCGCAGGTTTTTTTTTCTTTTTCGCGAGTAAGGAACGGAAGATGATGGATATGATGATGATGAAAAAAAGAGAATGACAATTTTGCCTTAGTTTGACGACTTATATCACAGTGTGTATTAGAGGTATTTATGTTTTTTTCACATTCGATCTAAGAAAGCATAAAACTTTATGTTTAAAGTGGAATGGTACTTCTAAGTTATTTAGTTTTGCCGCTGCAACATGGTCAAAACAGCACAACTCTTGGTGCTGTATAGAGAGTCTCGGCAGTTCCGCCAAGTTTTTCTAACTTGTAGCGAGGAACTACCGTTCCTCTCAATTTGAACTAAAATACATGTTTGTACTTATTAAAAGTTTTACTGTAACAGAAAAACTGTTAAGTCTAAAAATGAGACAATTCAGTGCAAAACTGTGACCTAATTAAAAAACATTGGTAAATGTGTGAAGCTACAAGCCTTTATCAGTAGACTTACTGAAAAAGGCCCCTCGCTTTTGCCTGCATGAGCAAGGCAGCATCAGACCTTCAGAGATAAGGGAACATTAATTTTTGGAATCCAAAAGTGGGATCTGCTGGTCAAGCGCGGTCTTCAATTCAACGTTTTTGCTCTGAATAAACTATTATATTTCACTAATGAGAAGTACTCATTAGTGAAATGGTCTTACTCTCATTACCTCATTATGTTATCTATAAAATTAATGAGAGCTTTTGTTAGAATTAGTTAGAAATTAGGAATTAGGAATTATGGTTATTATTAATATTAATAATAATAATAATAATAATAATAATAATAGGTATTTATTTTAAGATAAATAAATACAGCACAATATGGAAGGTTTTTTTTTTTGTCTAGCCCCCTCCCAAATAAAATTATTAACATCAAAGTTTTACTTGTAATATACTTTTTAAAAAAAAAAATAAATAAACATTTTACTTGATAACTTGTGTGTTGTTTCTTTAGTTTATACTGAAATATAATTGCATCTCAAACAGGGCAATAATGTTTCCAATCTCACTTTTTGGCAAATCTTAACCCTGGTCTGCCTTTGCCATTTTGGAGGTTGATTTTTGTAAAATACTACGCATTGCAAAACCTTATCTAGCTCTGCAACTGTACAAGATATTTCAATTCTGATTTCAGATTTGAAATCCTTGACAAATTCTGAAGCTAAAATATACTATAAGTTTTTTTCTATAAAACTTGGAAAGAGGTTGAAATTGCCAGTTTTTTAAAATTATTTATTAATATTTTACATTTGCCATTCGGAGGTTGATTTTTTTTGTAAAATACTATGCATTGTAAAATTGTATCTAGCTCTGCAACTGTTCAAGATATTTCAATTCTGATTTCATATTTGAAATCCTTGGAAAATTGTGCAGCTACGACATGCTCTAAGTTTTTTTATATGACACTTGGAAAGAGGTTGAAATTGGCAATTTTTAAATATATTATTTATTATTTGTCATATTTCAATAATTTTTGGGAGGTGTAGCTCATATAAAAAATAAATAAATCACCCCACAACAAAATAAATTACATTACTGAAAATATCTACGTAATGCCTTTCTGTAGATGTATTGGGTTTTAATTTCTGATTTAAGGTTCCAAAACTACAAGCGTTTAAACAGAAAGTGTTCATATTTATGACCAAATATGGTCATTCCCCGTAGGCAGCATAGGGTTAAAGGAGTTGCCTGGACTTTTTTAAATATACTATTTACTTAAAGATAAGAGCTGCCAAAACTTAATTAAGTCTTGTGATGCACAAAAACGTTCTATAAAAGTCAAGGCAAGACTACAGTCAAGTATCATTCAGCTTGGTAACACAAGTTGTTTTTGGTCCATTCTCTGAGTTGCTGGTTGCTGTTTGGTCATATTCAGAAGCCTCTGCCTTTGAAGACAACTCTTGTCTATACCTATATTTCACACAACACTTCTATATATTGAAAGATAAGCATAATCTTGAATTTATAATCTCACTTATTTTGAAGCATTGCTATAGGGATAGAAATTATGTTTTAGCTTTAGAGTGTGACATATTAGATGATTTAGGTTTTTTAGCGGTGGGCGTTTATTAGCATTTCACATGCTAGCCCAAGGGCAAAATATGTTATAACCATAATTGTATTAACACTGTTAAGTTTGTACAACGTACTGGACCGCCCGGATTGCCTAGTAGCTGAGATCCAAAGTGGTCTCTATCCATTTTTAAGCATTTAATAAACTGAAGGAGTACTAATTCTGCTCTGATTCATTAAGACTTCACATTGAATTAATCTATGTGATTATTCTTGATTAAAGTTGTCTAAAGGCATCACACTGTAAGCCAGTACACAAACTATGCACTCTAGGGTTTGAACCATCTATATATCTCCCTGTTAGCCTCCTCTGGGTTCTCTGATCAAGAACCAAAGTAGTGCTCGAAGTGACACCCTACCCCTGTGCACGCTACACTATATCTATATCTCTATAGCGAGAGAGAGAGAAATTTTTCTTCAAAAAGGTTCACCCAAATACGTTTTTGCTCAAAGAGCTAACTTCCTTCGGTATGTTTAACTGTGTTTGAAAACAAACATTGGAGGCATTTATAGGCTTTTGATGCCATGGTAACCACACATTTATCTTTAAATCTAATGTCTTTGCAATGTCATTCACTATATAGCTGAATGTAGCAGGTGAGACCTTTTTGCTATTTATTGTTATTTAAGTAATAATTGAATTAATGCTGTGTCATTCTCAACAATCTGCGCATCTGTATATAAAGAGATGCAGTTTCACTTGGTGAATCAAGATTGTTTGCTGTTGTTTCTTCATTTTGGTCTCCCTGCTACAATTTGACGGTAAGATTAAAAAGAGAAAATCAATCTTGTTATGAGCTGATCTCCCTTGTTTCTAAGAGAGATGAAAAATCTCAGCTGATTGGCGGTTTTCCGCTTTTACTCAGTCCCCCGGGGCTATTGATGTGATCAATGCAGATCCGGAGGGAAAAATGTTGCAATGTTTTGTTTTTTTTTAACCTATTTTTTAACCATTTTTAAGTTATTAACAAATGTTTGACACTTGGTGAGGTTCGTATTTTTTTTTTTTACATAACACAAACAAAAAAAAGGCACAGTTTCATTAAGGTGGTTGTTTTTACATTACGTACCCCATTGGTGCTTGCAGATGGCTGTCTTGGCAAGTTGCTATTTCATTGGTCCACAAACAAGTGCTGCAAATTAAACAGTTATGGTGCAATTCTACAGTTCACATTGCAGAAAATGGTGACAATAATGGAACGAAATGAAGGTGTTGGCGAAAAATTGATACATATATATTTCTTTTCTGTTTCACTTGTGCAGTGAGTGGGGGAGTTATAAATTTAGTCGTTGCCAATGGTTTTTACCCTGGTTTTTCTTCCCAATTTGGAATGCCCAATTATTGTTGTTATCCCGGTTCACCGCTACAACCTCCCTGGGACTCGGGAAACGGAGGTTGAAACGAGTCCTCCGAAACGTGTTCCTGCCAAGCCGTCATTTTTCGCACTGCGGATCCACAGCAAAGCCACCAGACCTATAGTGCCAGAGGACAACACAGATCTGAATGGCTCCACTGCAGATCCGCAGATTCCCCTGCTGAACTAATCCCTGCATACCCGGGCGGCGCCGCCACCAGCGCCGCCCCAAGGTATGGGGTGCCATGTGTAAAAAAAGTGTTTTTCCAGATTTAACTTAAATCTTGTATTTTTTCCCCAGATTTATAAATGTTGTGAAAATAAATAATTATCTTTTTAAATGTGTACATTCAGATATAATTTATAAATCTAGTTACAAGATTTAACATTTAGCTAAATATTTAACTAAATCTTAAATCTCTTAACTAGATTTAACATTTAGCTAAATATTTAACTGGCCAGCTAAATCTGGAGTTTCTATGCAAATGAGCTCTGTCTACTTTGTGCTTTCACATGATTTGATCGGCTCTTGTAATGTTAATCGGGAAATATGCAAATTTCAGCCATTGTTTGCAAAGCCTGTAGACCCCCACTCTCCTGGAATAATCCATAAGTTATGCATGTATAGCTCACCTTCAAACCATCAGCACCATCTCTGCCTTCATTATAAATGTTTTCCTGTTAAAAATATACTGACAGTACGCTTGCATCTTATACAACAATAATTAAGTACGCATTTTTTTTTTATTGGTCCGCATGCGTACCTGCGACGTACAAGTTATGTGAACCCCTGATTATGGATCAAGAGGGTTCAAGCGCTGGAAAGCCATATTCTCTGCAGAAAACATGTAGACATAACAACTCATCGCGGTAACTACAGGGAGTGACTTTCTGATGTAAATAAGTTACATTTGAGATCCAAAGGAACAAGAACATTAAAAGAAAAGACATGCAGCATTTATTTCAGCCCCTGTGCACAGGTAAGAAAACAGATTTCATGTGAAACTTAATATATATTTTATCTCAACTTTATTTGACTGGATACTTGCATCAAGTTTCACATACCCTACTTTACCGTCCTGACTTGTCAAAAAAACAAACAAACAAAAAAAACACCTAATTTTGCTTGGCAGGTGCTGTTTTGTTCACCCTCAATTATTGGCATCTCTGGGTTTGTAAAACCAGCAGTTAAAGTTCACTTATTGTTTGGTATACATTCTAATTTCAGGTGTAATCTGAATCTTAACTTCATTCAAAAAATCCAACACGGCAGTGGATCCCAGATTCCTGCCACTTTTCAGCTTTGTTTTATTTCTCCTCATTTTCATCTCTGTTCTAAATGCTTTTATTCTTTTATTGATATTTGGTAGGGTGAACAGCGAAATGAGAGACGATTGATCAGTCCGGTTCACCCAAGGTAATGTGTGGTTTGTTTTTAAAATAATTTTAGACAGTTTACCTGGTATTAATAAATAATAAAATGAATGTAGTTGGTGTTTTGTTTTAAGTAAACTGTCTGAATTGTGTTTTCTTTTGGTGGTCACACATATTGTTTGTTCGCTTTCTATAGGAGATGCGTTGGCCACTGTTTTGTTTCTGTTGATCTTCGTTGTTTTAGTTTTAGTATTACATTTTCAGGTTTTTTCCATTTCATTCAGGCAATACAGCATATAGGGGATCAGGTGATGCTGCGTATACTACCCTGGCTTAGAAACCCTACCCATCCGGATGGCTGACAGCTGCTGAGGAAGCATTCAACACCACCCTTGGGCAAATATGGGTAGGGGGCACTTGAAAGGGAGGTGGAGGATACTGATGAAACAGACTGAAGTGCAGCATTATTTTGTTCCAAAAATTGCCACTGCCTGCTGTATCCTGCACTGCCTTTCAAAACAAGCCCAAAACAAGCAAACCCATGTTAGAGTATGGGTGTTTATGCAAATTCCAAACCACGATGCTCAAAAAACAAGCCAAATCCTGCTTATTATAAGCAGACTTGGCAACTGTGAAGGTTACCTCAGCCGCCAGTTTCAATTGGACAGCAGCAATCTGAGGAGGTTCGTGATGTCAGAGATTCTCTCCTTTCTTTTAAGTTGTGTTGGATTTACTGTTGTGTTAAATATTCATGATGCAAACAAATAAAACACAATCAATACGTTCATTTGTAGTTTTATTTGGTCAGTTCTGAGAGGGCATCAACAACTTGTTGGATAGTGTTGCACTGTTTTGGGCAATCGAGCTGGCTCATGACATCCAGTTCACCAACTATATTTATTAACATGGAGGGCAGACACGCGGTGTCTTTGGACATAGCTGGGATAAAAAAAAGGACTTAATTCAGTTAGACATTTAAGCAGCTCACTTGCTCTTTGTGTTTAACTTTAGCATAGTTTTTACAGCAAGGGTATTCTCAAACAGCTGATTTAATACTATAAGACAGTTCATGGTAAGTGGTTTTATACAGAACTGTAAACCCACAAGAGATATACAACATGACAGACCAGACACAGCAAAAAAACAATAATAAAAAAGCCGCCTGCATTATCATTAAGGTAAACTACACCACTGCTAACCATAAAATCACCCATCAGCCACTACTTTCTCCCTTGCAATATTTATAGTTAAGGATAAACACAATCTTTAACACGTGAAATGCGGGTTTCCATGCGAAACTGTGCGTGGATTTTCCCATGTGTTTCGTCATTTACACGAGTAAATGAGATTTACCCTATCCCTCTTTGGCCGTTTTTCACACAAGTAATTCTCCCAAACGTGCACGCGCATCGCCATGCCCCGCATGGAAACCCCATGATTGAAGATTTGTTAGCACTTATTTTGCTAATTATTATTTTAACACTTATTTTTTACTTTTTGTTTTCTTTCTGTGAGCACTTCTCCAGGTGACGGTGGTATATGGGAGAGGCTGCCCTGACTTCATTGTGCTTTATCAACCCATCCATGCTTTCTTTTTAGGTTTGAACCTACCGTAGCATAAAATAACTGCTGTTAGTTAGTAAAGAAGATATCTGTATAGTCTCTTATTTTTTGACTGAATTAATTTGTTATATTTAAATAAATAACACCTTGCCTATGCTGGGTAAGGTTTAAACCATATGCACGTTTTTCTCATTATTTTTTCATTTGTTTGAAAGGGACTCAAGCGGGAGTCACAATATATGGGAGATATTTTAATTGGGAGCTCTCCTTACTCCTGGTATAATTAAGGAATGGCGTAGTCGAAAAAACAGTCCCATAGAGTGGGGAAAGTGATGTAGTAATGATGTAGCAATCTACTGTTCCTTTCTACTTAAACATTCAGGCATCACGGTATTTAGTCTATTTATCCATTTATTTTCTTTTATTTTTCTATACTGTACATTATCTCATTTTATTTTTCTAAAAACACAAACTTAAGGTCATCCATGGTGTGTCTGTTCCTTGTAAGTGTTGAACTATTGGTTAATTTTCTTTTTTATTTCTTATATTTGATAGGTGATAGAGCCCTTATCATTAAGTCATCTGTGCCAAAGAAACATGGTGACTGTCTGTGATAGATTTTAAGGGGATGTTGCTTCAGGGGATACTGGATTTTCTTATTGGACTGCAGGACAGAAAGATAGAAATATGCACAGACCAGTTGGAGAAATGAATGAAACAGTGGGAAAGTGGACATTTTAAACAAACAGTAAAGTAAGGTGTACTGTGACAGTGATACACAGGATTGTTATTTTCTTAAGATGCTTGTTTTGATTTATGGTCATTGTGTGTACCCCCATCCCCCGTTAAACAAATCTGTAAAAAATACACCTACAGTATTTATTGTACTGATAACTTTATTTTAAGATAGCATGGTATCCCCTGAAGCTTAAAAGGGTGTGTTCTTTCAGTTCCTTGTATGCTTCAATTTATCAAGTTTGCATGAAATATTTTTTTCTCTGTTGTGGGAGTATAGGGCTGGCTATCCGAGTACTTGTGCATGTAGTTGACACTAACTTTCAGTAGATTAATTTGTTTGCCATTGGGACTACATTCCTAATCAAGTCTAAACTTGTAAAATTATTTCACTCAAGGTATGGCAAAGGTCATTAGTTTCAATAATTAATGAGCTCTTCTGAGATTCATCAAATGAGACAAATACAGGTAATTAGGGAAAAAATAATTATTGAGCTGAAAAATCATACAATATAATCTCAATCTGACTGACAGGTTGTTGGTAATTGAATAGATTAATCACAATTAAAAGATACATTAAATATATACATAACATTTGTCAAGATAAACCAGATCATTTTTCAAAAAAGGGTTTCTAATTCATTGGGAATATACTTCATATCAATCCATGTCTTGTTTTTTTCATTTGTGTATTTTTCCTATAGAATTTATTTACCAAACCAATTCAAGTAAGTTTTTGCTGGAAAAACATTAATAAAATGAAAATTGCATTCAATAAGCAGAGCGAACAGGATGCAGTGTCAATATTATGCTATTAAAAGTTCTTATAAACCTGTGCAAATATTTAGCCAGGGCTACCCAGTGACATCAGATTGCCACATACTCCCATTAAAACCAGTTGTGTGTTTTCTTTGTAATTTTTGAAGACTTTAATAAAATTGACTGGGTGTTGTGAAAACTTTTTCATAATAATAATAACTTTTGTTTGATATAGCACCCTTCACATCAATGTGCCTCGGGGTGCTGCACACTATGAAAAAACAAAATTCATATTTTACTTCAGTATTGATGCCTTTTTTTCTACAGGTTTTCTCGCAACCTTAGTTCTGACTAATGAGCCTCTGTACGTAACTATTGGCAGGTCAGTTACAATGAATATATATTTTTAAATGCAAGTGCACAGTACAATTAAATGTAAAACCCTTGATTAGCTTCACTGTTATATCAAGTACTTACTAAATCATTTATTTGACTTCACCTTGGTATTTAGATGTACACAATGTGCAGTAGAACCTGTCATCCAATTCTGGAAGATAAGATACCCTCTATTAACCAATGAACCTCTGGCACGGCATTTACACATGCTGCTACCAACTGAACAGTATTGATGGAAACTGATAAATGCACATTTTATTATGGATGTAAAAGAAGAAATTCAGCACTTATTTTAGCAGGACAGAATGGATTCAGTCGCAGATAAAAAAATAAAAATAAAAAAGACGGTGCCAGTTTCACTTTTTACATGCTGTCACTTCAAGTAACTGCCCAGTTTAACCATGTTAAATAAAATAAAACAAAGAATTAATAAAATTACTGTTTCAACAACCTCCAAAGCCAGTTTGTGTTTTTTGTGCACGCTTTCTTGTTATTCCTTCTGCCTCTGGTTACGCACGGTGCACAAAAAAAACTAAAAAAACCTGTCGGATTACTTTAGGAGAGACTGAAAAAGCATGGTAAGAATGGTTTTTGGAATGCTGTTTTGTAAATTGAAAAATACTGTATTATAGTGCTTTGTTTTTCAATAATTATCACTGATTTTCTTTGTATAATATACGTACAGTTCTTCTGTGTTTTAGACACACTGATGTACATGACATGGTTAAGTTATAATGCAATAAAGCAAATACAATTTAGCATAATGACTCCCTCTGAGATGCAATATTTTTACATATCCGATGGACCCCGGATATGCCAGGTCTACTGTATAAGTAAATGCAATTGTTGCAGAGGATAAATGAGCAGCCTGCTGTATCCCTTAAACCCAATTCAGCCAGGAAACCCACTCAGATGCTTGTCCTCTGGATAAATGACTAAACATTTTTGCACATATGTCAATAATAATATAGTTTACTTGCACTGCACATGGGCACTCATGGCATTAGGCCATATCCCATGTTGAAAGAACAGATTGAGCAATGGATGTGCAATCTGTGGTGCCCAACACAGAAAGAAAGTAGGCGCTGCAATAAAATATTCATACTTGACCTGCTGTTGTTGTGTTAAGTAGAAAGTTGCCTGCTTTTCATACCAAAGCAGCTGTCAACAGTGACAAACATCTGGATTCAGATGGCTAGCCAGCAAGGCTTCCAATGTAACTCTAAAAAAAACCTGTGCTGTAGAAATATTGAGCAAATGTTGTTTTATAACATAGCTATACTTCAGTCTTACAGATATAATGCCTTATCAATACTGAATTACAGTTGGTTTATTTCATGACAAAATGATAATCTTAACTGTAAATCAGGAAAAAAAAAATCCTAGGCTTAGGGCATTCTGGCTTCTTCATTTAAAAATATCAAGAAATGTAAAAATGCACTTTAAAAAAACATGTTAAAATGTATTCCCTTGCAATTTTTATGTCAATGAAAAGTGCAGAAGACATTTGACATATCAAATAAATGAAATATGTTGGTTTATGACAGTCACAAGACAAGAGTATGGTGTGGATAGGTCATTTTTAATGGAAACAAGCAGGGAATTTCTATGCATATACTATGCACAATTAAATACTATGCAAAATCATTTAGTAACAACATATTTAGTAACAAAATGTAGATAATTTCCTCAGAAAAAAACAGTACAATTTATGAGAAGGTAGGTATAAACATGTAGATATTGGAAGATTAAATGTTATTAAAAGTTAAAAGCAAGTTTCTTGAAGACATCTCAAGCTGCAGACCAAATGTCTTTGAGGCAGTGGTTATTGCTTGTCTTGATGTAATAACCTGTATTTAAAACATGTCTGTGACGTCATCTTTTGATTGATTAATTCTACAAATCTAATAACTAAAGCCCCTTTCATACTGGCACTTCTACCTGGGTCCCGACCTGGGTTCTGGCTACCCGGGTCACAGTCCTGCATAGTGTGAAACCACGTACCTGGGTCGTACCTGGGTCCCAGTGACCCACCTCATGATGAAATAACAAACAGCCACGCCTGCATGAAGGTTTCACTTCCGCAAGGAACATTTCTGTTTATTCTGTTTAGCCATATTTTTGTTCATTGAGACACACCATGAGCCAGATTGCAGCTGGGATGAAGAAACATTTGCTCTAATCAACAATTGGGCCAACAGTTTAATCCAGAGAAGCTTGGATGGAACATAACATAAAAATACTGTGCTAATAAAATAATAAAGTTAACTGTTACCAATGTAGAAGTACATGTATCAGATGATGTTTTTTTTAAATACCACTACAAGTCAAAATAGAAATACCTTACAAAAGATAAAGATTACTTAGAAACACAGTAAGATACAAGTTATTTTTTTACAAGTGTATCTAAATCATGGAAATGGTCAAAGTAACTCAATAAAAAGTGATATATGTATCGATGGAGAAGATTTACTAACGTATATTTTAAAGAGTTTTATGACATGGAGAAGAATCAAAGAAAGGCATTGTGGAAGTATGTCAAGAACTTCAAGATTGAAGGTGAAGCACCTTTCAGTTTGTTATTGCATAAAACATAATGATAATAAACTACTGTGAAATAATCAAATGTAATATGAATATGCAGTGTCTTATTTTAATATTCTGCTACACTTTCAGGCAAAGATCTGTTTTACATTAAAAATCAGATCCAAAGAAAAGTTGTCTTTTCTGAAGAAGAAAAATAAGCTATTTTCCATGCATGCCACGATTCTGCGCATGGAGCACACCACAAAACTTTCCTCCAAGGACAGTTTACATCATACATCAGAGACAGGTTAAATCAAATCAAAACATTGAACCACTTGCTACTGTAAATGAAAATGACAACACAGTTCTTCATGGCAGGTTTCTTTAAAAAAAGGAATAAAAGAACCTTGAACAAAACATAAAAAGCTGCTATGGAGTACATGTTTGGATTAGTATTTGGGTCAAAGCTTGGATTTTGTCTAGACCATAGTTAAGTGAAGAGATTGCTAAATTTCAGATTAATATTTTTTAAATAATTCACAGTCCTGCACTACCTGTTAAATGCATATAATAAGACTTTGACAGTGTAGGCTACAGATTGATACACTGTTTTGTGGTAGTATGTAATTTCAAGTGCAATAAAAATAACAACTCAAGGAAGTAGAATACCTTTATAAATACATGTAGTAAAATATTTTGTTTTGTTTCACGCGTAGATACCACTGGCAGACCATGGTGGATTTTGTATCATTACGGGTAAAAGGATGTGAGGTGTCAGCACATGGAGAGCATTAAGACAGTGGCCCCAGAGATGACACCAATTGTAACAACAGGAGTCTGGGAGATCCTTGGTGTTGATCTGGTAGGACCTTTGACAGAAACTAGTGGCAAACTTGTGGCAATAGGTACATTTTAACAGCCACATGTCTGTTTTCCAAGTATGTAGAAGCGTTCCATTTGAAAGATAAAACTGCACAATCAGTTGCAGCTTGTTTGAGAATGCTTTTTTTTAGATATGGACCATCTGGAAAAATACTAACAGACCAAGGCAGGGAATTTGTGAATCAAGTAAACAGCATTTTGTTTACAGAGTTTGGTGTTAACCCCTTAATTACCTCTGCCTATCACCCTCAGACAAACGGGCAGGCTGAACGCACAAATCAGAACATTAAGAGACTCTGCCCAAGTTAATAAATGAAAAGCAAGATTCTGGAGCTTGTTCTTTATGGAAATAGAACTTCCATGCAAATGTCCACTAAGTACTCACCTTTCTTTTTAATGTTTGGCAGACATCAGAAATACTTTTCTGAAGTTGGCATTGCATCAGGAGAAGGGGATCCTGGTGCAAGTAGTGATAGTGAAATGCAGATGACTGACATTTAAAAAAAAAAGTCAAAGTAAATATTTCTGCGTCCCAGCAGAAACAGAAACTCTCTTTTGAAAAAAAAGAAAACAAAGGGTGTGAAGTGTTTTCAGTTTGCCAAGGGAGATGAGGTGCTGCTAAGGAATATGGTCAAATTGAGCAAATTAGGAGACAAATTGAAACCCGATTGGCTGGGTCCCTATATAATTGAGGCAATTGCAAACAGTTGTGCAGTTTAAAGCCCTAAGTGTGCCTGTCTTGCAGTCCCTCCTGTGTTTCAGGTTGTTCATCAACTCCCAGCCCACCTGCCAGTGATAGGGTTGCAGACAGCACACATAATTTATCCAGCCAGAGGATGGAGTATATATATATATATATATATATATATATATATATATATATATATATATATATATATATATATATATATATATATATATATATATATATATATATATATATATATATATATATATATATATATATATATATATAGTGCCTTATGAAAGTATTATTTATGAACTTTGTGACCTTTTGCCACATTTCAGGCTTCAAACATAAAGATATGAAACTGTAATTTTTGTGAAGAATCAACAACAAGTGGGACACAATCATGAAGTGGAACGAAATTTATTGGATATTTCAAACTTTTTAACAAATAAAAAACTGAAAAATTGGGTGCAAAATTATTCAGCCCCTTAAGTTAATACTTTGTAGCGCCACCTTTTGCTGCGATTACAGCTGTAAGTAAACTTGGGGTATGTCTCTATCAGTTTTGCACATCGAGAGACTGAAATTTTTGCCCATTCCTCCTTGCAAAACAGCTCGAGCTCAGTGAGGTTGGATGGAGAGCATTTGTGAACAGCAGTTTTCAGTTCTTTCCACAGATTCTCGATTGGATTCAGGTCTGGACTTTGACTTGGCCATTCTAACACCTGGATATGTTTATTTGTGAACCATTCCATTGTAGATTTTGCTTTATGTTTTGGATCATTGTCTTGTTGGAAGACAAATCTCCGTCCCAGTCTCAGGTCTTTTGCAGACTCCATCAGGTTTTCTTCCAGAATGGTCCTGTATTTGGCTCCATCCATCTTCCCATCAATTTTAACCATCTTCCCTGTCCCTGCTGAAGAAAAGCAGGCCCAAACCATGATGCTGCCACCACCATGTTTGACAGTGGGGATGGTGTGTTCAGGAGTGATGAGCTGTGTTGCTTTTACGCCAAACATAACGTTTTGCATTGTTGCCAAAAGTTCGATTTTGGTTTCATCTGACCAGAGCACCTTCTTCCACATGTTTGGTGTGTCTCCCAGGTGGCTTGTGGCAAACTGTAAACGACACTTTTATGGATATCTTTAAGAAATGGCTTTCTTCTTGCCACTCTTCCATAAAGGCCAGATTTGTGCAGTATCGACTGATTGTTGTCCTATGGACAGAGTCTCCCACCTCAGCTGTAGATCTCTGCAGTTCATCCAGAGTGATCATGGGCCTCTTGGCTGCATCTCTGATCAGTCTTCTCCTTGTATGAGCTGAAAGTTTAGAGGGACGGCCAGGTCTTGGTAGATTTGCAGTGGTCTGATACTCCTTCCATTTCAATATTATCGCTTGCACAGTGCTCCTTGGGATGTTTAAAGCTTGGGAAATCTTTTTGTATCCAAATCCGACTTTAAACTTCTCCACAACAGTATCTCGGACCTGCCTGGTGTGTTCCTTGTTCTTCATGATGCTCTCTGCGCTTTAAACGGACCTCTGAGACTATCACAGTGCAGGTGCATTTATCACGAGAACTTGATTACACACAGGTGGATTCTATTTATCATCATTAGTCATTTAGGTCAACATTGGATCATTCAGAGATCCTCACTGAACTTCTGGAGAGAGTTTGCTGCACTGAAAGTAAAGGGGCTGAATAATTTTGCAGCCCAATTTTTCAGTTTTTATTTGTTAAAAAGTTTGAAATATCCAATAAATTTCGTTCCACTTCATGATTGTGTCCCACTTGTTGTTGATTCTTCACAAAAATTACAGTTTCATATCTTTATGTTTGAAGCCTGAAATGTGGCAAAAGGTCATAAAAGTTCAAGGGGGCCGAATACTTTCGCAAGGCACTGTATATATATATATATATATATACAGTATATATATATATATATATATATATATATATATATATATATATATATATATATATATATACTGTATATACTGTATATATAATATATATTGCTGCAGGAATCCTCCAGAAATGTGTTTTAAAACTGTGATTTAGCTCTCTTTGTATTGAAACTAAGAGTCTGTATTATGGGGCCTGCATCAATCTTTCAAAGGGCAGTGTGGCGGAGTGTCCCGCCCCTATTTATTATTATTTGTATTTGTTCGCGGCGAGATAAAAGCACCGCGTCTTTGTTATTGTTTTTGTTATTTATAATTTAAAAAACCCCGTGAGGATGCATGACTGATCAGCTACTGATTATTTAACTAGCTGACAGTCATGCATCCTTACCAAATGCGTGCAGACTGTGGCCGAGGGTTAATAAGATAATTAACAACTAGTTAACCCCTCGGCCAGAGTATAAGAACCGGCAGCTGTCCGGGTTTGGGGGTTGAGTGTTGGATGCAGAGAGGAAGTACGGGGAGATAGAGAGGTACAACAAAACAATTGCTAAAACGTGCTGGTTTAGCCAGCACGTCACTTACTTGTTTGTTTGTTTATTTGTTTGTGCCAGCGCCTTTTTGTTTTGTGTTTTGTTTAAATCTTTTGTTTAATTATTAATAAATACGCTGAGTGCCGTTGCACTCAGCTTCACCCACCCATCCACTGTTTTGGTTTCAGTTACTTCCTGGTCCGTGACGTCACCACTCTTCACCACTGCGAGCCAGCTTGCCACAGGCAGTTAGTCACATTGTTTATTCTATTTGGGAAGCTTCTTCCTAGAAGATTCAGAGTCTGCATTATGGGACCTGGGTTGGCCTTGGAAGGGTCAGTTTACTTTCTTTACATATTTAACATATTATATGATTGTAAATTCTTTAATTTACTAATATGTGTGTTTGGATTTTAAACACAAACTAATTATTCATTAATAATTTACTACAAAAAATCCCCTCCTGTTATGGGTTATATGAGGGGTCTTTGTTCATGGGAAAGTGTTGTTAATGTTCTAATGTTGCAACATTTTTTGTTTATGTTAGGGTAAAATAAGAACATAGATTTTATGTTAAACTCAATACTAACTCCCCACTCTGATGGCCAGTACCTTGACGTGGTGAGTGGGCTTTTCACTAAAGCTGGCCATTTAACCCAGTGTTTTTATTGTATTGTGTTCTATATTAATGCAATGTAAATTACAATGGAGTATGATTTTATTACACCCTGGACGGGACGCCAGTCCATCGCAGGGCACCTCACACACAGAGGACAATTTAGAGTGATCAATCAACCTGAACAGCATGTCTTTGGACTGTGGGAGGAAACCCACGCGAACACAGGGAGAACACGCAAACTCCACACAGACAGACCCCTGAGGCCAGAATCAAACCCAGGACCCTGGAGCTGTGAGGCAGCAGCGCTAACCACCACGTCACCGTGCCACCCTATTCTCCTAATGCCTTTATATATATATATATATAGTTAGTATTTTATTAGTATTATTAATAAGATTTGCTCGCATGTCTCATTGCAGTATACACAAAGACGCAGTTTTTGTAATACTTAAGAAGATTACCAATATATTAAGCATTTATCACTTGCTTCTCCCAAAAAATCTTTACATCAGACATGGGATCAAATGCATTCAGATTTAAATGCAAATGACTGCATGTATTTGAAAATCTGAATTTGCTCAATGCAAATGTGGTATATTTACTACCAAACTAAATACGATTTCCATTACATGAGAGTAGATGTTAAAACTTCATGCTGATTTGAACTTGGCTCTCACCAAGATAAGCGCCAACTAAGACGTTGCTTTACAGTAAACTAATGTGATCCATCTGTGTCTCCATCCATTTGCATTTCCTTCCATCTGATGATGTAGATATCCTTCTGCCTGGTGTTGATGGCTGAAGTGTAATGCTGGCTCCAGGGATCAGCTTATTTTGCCTCCCTAGCGCATCAGCACATACAGCGGCTGCGATGCTGGCTCCGGGTATCAACCACAGTGCGGTTCCCCCAGTACATCAGCATGACAACCGTCTGGATTGAGCTAAGTAGGATACATCTTTGCGGTCTTCATGTGGGAACCTTCCATCATCTGTGTTTCGTCGACTAGCCCACGACACCTCAAGAGGGCTCGACAGTGATTCTGGCGTCCCAGCATCACCCCCCTCCGTCCCCCACTCAACTCAGCCCAGCTTACTTACCTGTACATCAGCGTTGCTTTCTTTCTATTGTGCTATTTTTTGTTAGGCTAATACATCTGGTCTAGAGCGACATTCACATTCTCTTATCTAGCGTCATACTGTCGAAGACATCCGATCTACTAATTTATATAAATTATACTTACAAAATTAATTTTAAATTAATTATTGTTTGTTAATATATCTGATCAACTTATTTCCTAGGCTCGATGTACTTATTTACTAGGCTCGATCCACTTATTTCCCAGCCTAAGCTTGTAGACATTAGAAACAATGGAACCTCCCCTTTAAATTCTAGAGCCTGATCAACTTATTTCCTAGGACACCTGTGTTTACCCTGCTCTGTATTATGTGTATTTGTAACTGGTGCAACTATGACTAAAAAAGGCAAGGGGAAAGTTTCACAAGCAATAATGTACGGTGATATTAAGTAGGATGTCTCATCCTCCTTAACTCATCTACCGAAAATGAAATACATAATTATTGTGTCACGCTGGTGACTCAGATTGATGATGCACCAGAGCAGTTGCAAGAAACGGAGGAGTGCCTTGCCGCTGCATTGCCCGAGACTCCCGCCAAATTTCCTGTTGCAAAAAAGAAAAGACTCGATACAGTGGATGAAAGTGTTTCTGAGAACAACCCAAAGAGCACCATTTCAAATGCTGATATTCTAAAAGCTGTTAACAGCCTCTCTACTCGATTTACAAAACAAAACAGGTCCGCGGAATGTCCGCAAAATTCTAATTTTATTCCATAACCTACCCACGAAAAATATCTAAATTCTCTGCAATTTAAGTAGACCCCTAGCTATAATCTAGCGCCATAGTGCCTATTTTGCACCCCTGAGTTTGATACGAGTAGTTAATCATTATAGTTGGAAGTGTACTTGTACTGCACTGGTAGTATACATACATATTTACATTAATATTATAATAAGGACACTGCAGATCATTTCAGATTCTTGCTGGATTTGATCATCTCCTATACGCTTACAAAAGGGTGAGTATTTTGTCTAAATTGCTATTTCAGGTTTTTCATCGTATTTGTATGATTCTGTATGACACACACATCCACAATGTTTAGAATTCACATCCTAGCCTTTTATTTAATGTATTATGCCTATATTTAATGTATTTGCTTTTTTTTTACTGTTTGTACTTAATGCATTATGCCCTGTATTTAATGTATTATGCATTGTTCCTCACTATCTTGTAAAGTGCTTTGTGATGGTCCACTATGAAAGGCGCTATATAAAATAAATATCGATTGATCGATTGTTTTGTGGGGTATTTACACTTGTAAGCACTTTTTATACAGCCTGCTATATTGATTTTAATTCAATAACTAACTTCTCCTATTGAATAAGCATGAGAAATCACAATATGCAGTTTAGCTGCACTCTGACGAAATGCAGTTTAGTCTTTAAGTCCACAGCGCTCCCTGCAGTTTTGTTTAATGCATTTTCTGCTCCAGGTGGCAGGACTAATAAAGTGCAGCTGACTCAATGGTAGTCAGAAAAAAACAGGATTGCAAAGCTGCAACATTTTTACACTATCCCACTGCAACAATATTGCGACAGGTGAATAGCCACTTTTGGCTACTGTAGCTTTTAGCTACTATATCTTACATACAGTACTGTGAATTCTCAATGCATTTTACCTAGCTATGATTCATTTGCTGCTCAAACGATATAGGCAATTTCTGTGTGAACAACTATAGTTGTAATAATGGAGTTTGCTTTTGATCAAATATGACTACTTTATTTAAATACGGTGGAGTGCCGTGACAAAATGGACTGGGGTAGCAGAGTCGGCGCAAACATCCACCCCTTCTTCGACTCGCCTATTGGTTAAACTCACTCAAGACCTTCAACTGAAACGGAGAATACCATCAATTGTTTTTTTTCTAGCATCTGGTCATTGTTTTAGACTTATGCAGGTGAAATGCAGATCTCTTATTGGCTGATCACATCCCCTTCAGGAAACCCCTAAACCCCTGTAAGTCACCTTGGATAAAGGCGTCAGACAAATGAACAAATAATAATTAGAGTAGTATGTTTCATAGTATAAGCAAGCACACTATACACAAGTGAGTGAGGCAACGTAATGTCATTTGACTGACGGTTTACTTAGCACTGTCTGGTCAGCAGAGAATACCTTGATGGTCCTGACGGCACGCCACTGTTTAAATACCATTATACACAGCTATAACAATTACTATATTCACACAATTATTGATTCAGCTTTTATTAGGGCACTCCCCTAAATTCCTTGTTTAGAAAGATACAGGGTATTAATGCTTGTGACAGAGTAGCCATCTGCCGAGTGGGTGAGCGTGCATTCGCTGCTGAGTCACAGGCAGGAGATTGAGACTGAGGTTGAAGTTGAAACGCCCCGCAGGCGAACAGGATTTATTTACATATCAACACACTGAACAACTCACGTGACACTACCAGCAATGGTAGCGCATGAAGCATATACAGCACAGTGTATGAAAAAGGTTAGGGCACATATGTGATGGGCAGATACACAACAGATTAATCATTAAGCGGTTCCCATTATGGGCATCACTAGCCTGCTTTTTATTTACACCCTTACACAAGATGTCATTCTATAACTTTCCAAGGAAAACTGATAAAAAAAATAGTTATCATACTGTAACAACCCTGGGTTTGCTGTAACCACATTCTGAAAGGTTCTCTAACCCAGTCAAAGGTTCAACCGCAGCAGGTGTTCAGGGATGTCAGAGATGGGAGAATTGCCACCAATCAGGAGCTCAGCTTGCATGGGAAATGGAGGGAACGCTTCACTAATTTAAATAATACATTTGTTTTATTGTTTAATAGTGCATTATTCAGTTAGGCAATATTGCACAATTATCCTACTGTAGACATTAAACAAAATAATTTGAGAAAATATATTTTCCTATTTATGTGAGTTTTATCCAGTTCGGCTTGGCTTTTGGCGTCTGACCAAATTTTTATCAGAACTTCAGTTCTTTGCACTGTCCATGTGACATGTTTACGTCTGAGTCAGGTTATCTGGTATAGTTTATTTCCTACAGTCCAGCAGTTGTTCATTCTGAGGTTTAACAAGCAAACCAAACTAGGTTCATTTTCCAAGCAGACTTTGTTGTTCATACTTCACCCCAAACGTACCGAACCGTACTGAGTGCGGACCAAACCCTTTAAAAGGACCCAGTGTGAACACACCCTAAGAGAGCTCTGAGTCTTTGCACAGCTGCTTATACAGTCTTTCCTCTATCACTTCCGCTGCTGTGTGTTTTGATGGAAAGCAGCAGCTTTTAAGAAGACAGACTTTTTTTGTTTGGTAAAAGATATTTTCTGTGTTTTGTGTTTTTTCACTTTTTTTCAATCTTTTCTTTTTTTTGTACAAAAGCGCCTTTCCATCACAATAAACACATCAAATCCTCAGAAACAAATAATAAACAATATTACAAGTTTGTTGTCTTCTCTAATTTAATTCATCATACTTAACTGATCTCATCATTATTTACCATGTACTGTACAGAAGCACACTCCACTGTCACAACAATCCCATACAAACTTGACAATAAATGTTAAATAAATAAATGAATCTCGCAGATTTGCACATCTTCTCTAAGTTGTGCCGAATTCAACTTTGTACATTAATCACCACTCCCATCACAGACATTCCCATATAACTAGTAAATAAATAACAACAAATCTTGCACAGAAATAATTGAATAGTTTGGTATCTATACAAGTATTGTAGCGGGTTCTCTGCACACTAAAGTCATTATAAAAAAGAGGTAAACTCTTAAAGAGTACTGCAATGGATAATCTCAAGAGGACTAATAAGTACCCATTAGGAAAAAAATGAATAACTAAACCACGTCAGGTTTCCTAATAAGAAAACTGTTGTGACATAAAAATGTAATATCTCTTAGACACAAAAATGCAATAAACAAATACAACTAAACAGAATTGGTATCAAGAGGGTAAAGAAAATGCCTGTATCTTTACATTAGGCACTAAATGGTGTGTGTTGGTTTAACGTGTTCTAGATCATTACATCAAAGGTATGGATTGCATTTCTAACATGATAATGTATCTCATGCCGAGAATTGCAATTTACGAAAAATAGTGCAATGCACATCATCCACTACAGATTTTGTTTGTATTCAGAATAAGAAAATCCTGTCCTCTGTGACAAATGAAGCATATTTGTACAGACATGGTGCTGAATCCTAAGTAATTAAATGTTCAGCATACTTCATTCATTAAACATATTACTTATAACAGCTGCTAACATAAATTGAATGCTGCAGTTCATTATGCTTCTGAATACAAATGTATGATCTTGCTTTAATGTTAAACCAGCTTTCTTTTAACTGCATAATAAATAACATTATTATGACAGACTTTCATTTTGTGGTAACAGAGCTTTTTTTTAAAAATGCCCTTAGAGAGCTTTGGCTGTAGTAGGCCTATTTTTAATTGTTATTATATAAACAGTTAAACTTTTTGTTGCATTATCATCCTGTCACATTGTGTTTATTTCACTGTCTGCACACGTCTCCGAACAATGTTTTAACAATTTGCTTGAATCTCTGCAGTCTGGCTTCCAGCCACATACACAGTACCGAAACTGCTCTGCTCTGGATTGTAAATGATCTCCTGCTTAATGATGATGCTGTTGCTCCATCTGTCCTTGTCCTCCTTGACCTAACTGCTGCTTTTGATACAATAGATCAGGGGTTTTTAACCTTTTGTTTAAACTGTACCCCTTCTGTCTGGAGGTTTCAGCTCAAGTACCCCTTGCAATTTTTGCTCTACTGAATGGCACAACAGTTGCAATAAAATGGACAATAATCTGATTAATACATTTCTTTTCCTCCCCGTTTATTTAATAAATAATTTACGTCACAACAGTTTGGGTGACAAACTGATGGTTTAGGACAGACTAACAAACAGTAGGCGTAATTCTTAAAACTTTTAATTACAAGTATTTGGATGTACAGAATTAAAAGACAAGTATTTAGTAATCTTTTTGGAAATTTGCTTTCTATTTGGCAAAGTATAAATAATAAAAAATAGTGTGCACTCTAAATGTTTTTATGTTAATGTTTATACTTCCCATCTCCACATAATTATGTGTCATTTAAAATGTTTACCTCAAGGGGCTCCCGAGTGGCGCATCCGGTAAAGGCGCTCCGCGTGGAGTGCAGGATGCGCTCTATAGCCTAGACATCGCCAGTTCGAGTCCAGGCTATTCCACAGCCGACCGTGGATGGGGGCTCCCAGGGGGCGGCGCACAATTGGCTGAGCGTCGCCAGGGGGGAGGGAGGGTTAGGTCGGCCAGCGTGTCCTCGGTTCACCGCGCACCAGCGACCCCTGTAGTCTGGCCGGGCGCCTGTGGGCTTACCTTTGCATTTTCTGTAGACTCTTGTGTTTTCTTCCTTTGTTTTGCAAGTAAGCAATGTATCCATTTCATCAAACACCAAAAACAAATTCAACCAGACGCTATTGCTGTTACTAAAATGCAGCCGCTCCTAATAAATAAAACAAAAACCTTCAAAGTATGAGTATTATGATTAATAATTATATTTACCAGAGCATTTATACTGTTCTTAAAAATACAGAAAGATTGCACTTCCCTGATTAGGAGGCTTGGTGGTTAAAGAAAGGGGCTTACCAGGAGGTTCACCCCCAAGTCTCAAGTTGAGGTCCTCTGACTCAGGCCTGCTTGTTATACCCAAGCAAAAGCGCACCACACCCGGAGAGTGCTCTTTTAGCTTCATGGCCCCGACTCTCTGGAACTCTCTCCCAGCTTTAGTATGTGCAGCTCCCACAATCGCTTGCTTCAAATCAACTCTCAAAGACCCACTTGTTCTCTTTTGCTTTTAATGCTCTCTAAGCCTGGTATCTGTTATTAGCTGTTGTCTAAATTGCTTTTTCAGGTTTTTCACTCCATCTTATTCGTATGATTCTGCTTGACACACGCATCCACAATGTTTAAAATTCACATCCTACCCTTTTATGTAATGTATTATGCCTATATTTAATGTATTTGCATTGTTTTTTAATGTTGTATTTAATGTATTATTATTTCTTAGCAGACGCCCTTATCCAGGGAGACTTACAATTGTTACAAGATATCACATTATTTTTACATACAATTACATTATTTTTTACAAATTATTTTTACATACAATTACCCATTTATACAGTTGGGTTTTTACTGGAGCAATCTAGGTAAAGTACCTTGCTCAAATATACAGCAGCAGCATTGTCCCCCACCTGGGATTGAACCCACGACCTTCCAGTCAAGAGTCCAGAGGTCCAACCACTACTCCACACTGCTGCCTATGCTACTATGCCTGGTATTTCACGGTATTTAATGTATTATGCATTGTTCCTCTCTATTTTGTAAAGCGCTTTGTCCACTATGAAAGGTGCTATATAAAATAAATATTGATTGATTGATTTAAATGAAAGATTGCTTGGTTCATTTTTTCATTCAAGTCAAATAACCACAGTACTATCTCTCCATCTTATCTCCCTTTCCATCAGGGGTGAAAATAATGATTCACAGATTCTGAACAGGTAAATTAATATGGAATGAAAATCTAAAGATAGCGGTATTGGACTCCTTCAGACCGAAGAGATAAATGCTTAGTTATGTACATAGAAATGAAATAATATCAGGCTTAAAAAGTAGAGGTAAACTTAATTTAACTAAAAATGAAGAAGAAGCTCTAAAAGAACTAATAGAGGATGATGATATCATTATAAGACCAGCAGATAAAGGTTCTGGGGTGGTAGTAATGAACAAAGTTGATTAAATGAAAGCAGTAGGGACTGAATTGCAAAATATAAATGTATATGGAGAAGTACAAACTAATAACATTAATATCGTAATAAAAGAAGGGAACATTTTAGCAGATAGATTGTATAAAAATGGATTTATATCAAAAGAATAACACCCAATGTTAATGATTGTTAGCACAATTGATAACCCAGCATACGTTATTGCAGAAAAAGTTGAGAGGCAGTCACATGTTGAAAGTTTACCTAGCTATGTTAAAGATACAACACATTTTCTGAATAGGATTAACAGATTAAAAAATAAACTTCCAGAGAATACTATTTTATTTTGCATGGATGTAAAATCCCTGTACTCCTGTGTTCCTACGAATGAAAATTTAGAGGCATTTAAAGAGGCACTGGATAACAGAAAAGATAAGAACATAATAACTACAGAAGAGATATTAAATATGATTAAGATAGTTTTAGGAAATAGTTATTTTACATTTGGAAATAAATGTTTCAAGCAGAATGATGGCACAGCAATAGGCTCAAAGTTAGGTGTGCATTTTGCAAGCACATATATGGGTAAATGGGAGGATATGTTGTTGGGTAAAGTATACAAGAAACCTTTAGAAAACATAAGATACGTGGATAACATTTTCGGAATACGGACACATGGAGTGGAATCTCTTTTCCAATTTCATGAATTAGCAAATAATATCCATCCTAATATTTCGGTAGAGCTAAGGTGGACAAAATCAGAAACTGAATTCTTAGATACCTTGCATCAGTACCTACATGTGTCATCTTCAGATCTTATCCATACAAAAAGAGCCATTCCTAAAGAACTGGGCATAAGGATAAAAAGAATCTGTTCTGATGAAAATGACTATAAAAAACAGAGAAAGGAATTAAAAATAAATCTTAAAAAAACAGGATATAAACAGATTGAGAAAGAATTGAGAAAAGTTGACAAACTCAATAGAAATGAAATACTTGAGTATAAGAAAAGGAAAAAGAGTACCATTAATAATTACATATTCTAAATTATTACCCAACATTTCAAAAATAGTTTGAATTTACTTCATAATTCAGAGAAAATGGAAAAAAAGATTTCCGAAAGTGCCGATTGTGGCTTTTAGAAGGGATGCAAATTTAGCTGACATTTTGGTGCACAGTAGACATATATGGATTACAGGACATTAAAACCCATTAAACCCATAAAAAACCATTAAAAGAGCACATGTAAGGTATGCAAATATATTTGTGAAGAAAAAATTGAAATCACAAATGGAGAAAAAAAGTACTCAATCTTAAAAAATCCCTCATGCAAAACTAGCAACTTTGTTTATGGTATATTTTGCCAAAAATGTAATACAATTAAATATGTCGGAGAGACAGGTACAACATTATAGAAACGCATACAGAATCACCTATCAAACATAAGAAATACAAAAGTAAATGAACCAGTGGTTCAGCACTTTACAAAGAACAAGCAGAACATGAATGACCTCAAATTCGTAGTTTTTGAAAAAATGTTATTAGACAATGTACAATATAGAAGACTAAAAGAAAATAAAAGGATAAATAAACTCAGTACCGTGATGTCTGAAGGTTTAAATAGAAAGGGATATGATAAAATGAATTGTTATAATGCTGCATGCTGATTGGCCAATCAGTGGTTCTAAGCTGTGATATAATCCCCGGTATAGTAACTGTTGAGTAAATCACTAGACCCGTGGCACTATTGTATCACTGTGCCTATTGAAATAACGGTAATAAACAAATAAAAAAAAACACCTGTCAAAATACCTGACAGTCATGGAATACACCACTGAAGGCATCACTTTTGAGCTGTTTGCACAGATTACAATCAATAAATGGGTAGAAATAGAAGCTGCATCGGCTCATATTTGCAAGTCTCCCGAAAGCGAAGAAAAGAAAAAGTTAAAACATCACGCTGAAGTACAGAACTCTAACATTGATGTGCTAGAAAAAAACTAGAAATGAAATGAATACAGCAAAACAAACCAGTTGGGCTGTTAAATGCTTTAATGACTGGTTGTCTGAAAAAAATACATATTGAATTCACACAACTAACAAAAGAAGAGCTAAATAATATCCTTAGAGATTTTTATAGCACAGTCCGAAACTGTAAAGGTGAGCAATAATGAATCATCAGCTATGTTGGGCTCCGTGCTGGACTGAACTGACATTTAAATGACCCCCTGTTGAGTTTATCCTGGTGTCTAATGAGCAACACAGAATTTAAGTTCAAATAACGTGGTTGTGGGTACAATTAAAAAATTTAGACGAGAAGGCCGGAATAAAACACAACATCATCATGCCATAACTGAAAGAGATTTTCAAATAATCAAACATTCTGAAGCCCTGAACCCTGACACAGCTGTTGGCCTTGTGAGTAAAGTTTGGTTTGACGTATAGTTACATTTTGGACGCAGGGGAAAAGAAGGAAACAGACAACTACTGGCAGTTTATTATAAAAACAGATGAAAAAAGAGTTACGTATGCCACCATGACCTTTAACGAAAGTACAAAAAAAAAATAATCACAAAAATCCCTATAAATGGAACTGCGGATTCATGTTTGAAGAGCCCGGAAATCGCTCGTGTCCAGTAGCATCACTAGAGAAGTACTTGTCAAAACTTCCAGCAAATCCGCCTGCCTTTTATCTTCACCCTAACAAAGGAGAACAAAACATGTTTAATTATTGCGGTGTATGGTATAGGCTAGAGCCAATGGGAGTGAATTACCTAGCAACAATGTTGCCTAGAATATCCAGAAAGACAGGCATCACACAAATATACACCAATTATTGCATCCGCAGTACCTTAATACAGAAACTGTCCAGCGCTGGATTGCAAGCGAGAGAAATTATGTCCGTCAGCGGTCACAGATCGGAGAGCTCCCTGCAGAGTTATTGGGAACCGTCATTAGAAAATCGAAAGCGCTGGAGCAACATCTTGACAGAGGAAAACTCCATATATATATATATATATTAGATTTTATTTGATTGTTCCTTATAAACCATAAAATGATGACAGAGTAACAACTGCCCTGCGGTGCAAGGTGGCTTCTTATAATTGTTCCCGGGAGGTGCGGGAGCTTGAGTCTACAGGGTTTGCCACTGACGGGACCGACATTGCACCTCTGCACCGACAGTGACCCCTTGTCAAGGGATTCAAGGGTCACATCTGGACTAAAAGAAGGGATGGGGTGCCAGCGGAAACGCTGTGCTCTACCCTAACTTGACTGGCTGGTGCGCATTACCATGGAAAAGAAAAAGGGGTTGGTTCCACAAGTTCAAAAGGATTGGCTCTGCGAGATCAAAAGGGGCAGTGCAGATTCTGCCAGTTTTGAAGCGGAAAGTATTTTATTATAGAGACGAGGTTCTGTTGTATGTACAGTAAATGCTTAGTCACCAACGTGGCGAGTTTACAGTAAAATCTACTGCCCATATAAACTAAACATATATATTTTTTTAACTACAAGGATAATTAACTTGCGTCCGCCATTTCAGCCGAGTTCAATGGGGTACTCACACATTTGAAACGTCCGTTCTACACGCCCTGAAGTGTTGTTGTTTTTTTTTTACCAATACAGTAGCATACTGTATTCACAAGTTTTTTCTTTTTGAATAAAAATAATAAAAAAGCATACTCAACATCTTGTGTGATACATATTTATATATATATATATATATATATATATATATATATATATATATACTTCTATACACATAATTTTATTTTATCACAAACAAGATAATATTACATTTCCAGTTTCATTTCACAGCTGACCTGCATTTGCCGTTTCGACTCTTTTTTGCAAAATACATGCATTACAAAACCCTGTATAGCTCTGCAACTATACAAGCAATTTCAATTCTGATTTCTGATTTCTGAAATCTTTTTTCTACATAGTTTAGAAAAATAATACATTTGTATGTTTTTTAGAAATATTATTTATTATTATACAGTTTTTTATAATTTTTGGGAGGTGTGGCTTATATGTGAAACAATATAACACATCCCACTACCAAACATATTATATCATTGGAAAGGTCTACTTAATGCCTTTTTGTTATTGGGTTTTAGTTTCTGATTTACGGTTATCAAACTAAAAGCACTAACAAAAAGTTGTCATATATTCACGCCCAAATATGGTCATTCCCTTGTTTAGAAAGATAATTGATTAGAAAGTATTAATGATTCTGAAAGAGTAGCCATCTGCCACGTAGGCGCGTGCATTCACTGCTGAGTCACAGGCAGGAGATCGAGATGGAGGTTGAAGTTGATACGCCCCGCAGGCGGACAGGATTTATTTACATATCAACACACTGAACAGCTCACGTGACACTACCAGCAATGGTAGCGCACGGAACACATACAACACAGTGTATAAAAACTGTGGTAGGATCTACAATATCTGAACTAATCTTCTCCGTTCAATAATAAACTAAAGTTGCTGAAGAGGTTGATCATGGGCAGATAAACGGTTAGGGGTCGTATATGTGACGGACGGATACATGACGGATTAAGCTGGGACACAGCAAAACAGGGTAAAGGAATTCCACAACCGTTCATCCCTTTGCCTGAGGTCAGGGCTGGAGAATTTAGATGAGAAAATGTAATCCACAAATGCAATCAGAACTGCGGGGAACCAGTACAATTAAATCCACTGATGCAAGAGGAAACTTAATCAGAGATGTAATCAAGACTGTGGCTCAAGAAGCTGCCAGCCTAAGTTAAATAGTTGGATGCTTTAAAGAACCTGTGAAATGTATAGCAAATAAAGAAAGCACTCTTGTTTATTTAATTTAAATGACGCTTAAATAATAACATTTAAAAAATATTCATTTTTAATATATTCCTTTGTAATGACAGATTGATTTTCTGGTGGAGACTGAAAGTTCCATTTACTAGATCTGCTTATTACAATTCTTGCTTTCTTCAATATATAGACATTACAATAGAACCTCCTGGGGTGTGCAAAAAAAACCCATTAAACCCATTATAATACTCTTGGAAACCAATACCCGTATGAATACTCTGCAGACGTAATCAGAATTGGGCAGAAGTACCTGAAAATCCATGTATGGCCCTGATTTTCACACTGAAACTGCTTTAATGCTTATTTACCAATATATATATATATATATATATATATATATATATATATATATATTTTTTTTTTTTTTTTTTTTTTTGAAGTCCTAATGTGTAATTTTATTTCATGTTGAGCAAGATTTATTGTCATTTAAATGCTATGGGATGTTTGTTATGGG
The DNA here is from genome assembly GCA_030684275.1 of Acipenser oxyrinchus oxyrinchus. Lineage (NCBI taxonomy): Eukaryota > Metazoa > Chordata > Actinopteri > Acipenseriformes > Acipenseridae > Acipenser > Acipenser oxyrinchus. Next base: position 42,378,508 of record CM060250.1, read on the forward strand.
GTGGTGATTAATGTACACAGCTGAAGAGGAGACCAACAGATTGCAAGTCTGTAAGATGTATTTATTTATTATTAGTTATTTACTAGTTGTTTTGGGGATTTTTGTGATGGGGTGCTTGTATAAAGTACATAATAAAGTATGATAAGATTAGTTAAGTATGATGAGACCATTTACAAAAGTCATCAAATCTGGAAGACATACTATTTGTTGTTTGAATGTTATTTGGAGATTTTAGGAACAGTACACCTCGCTATAACAAACCTGTTGGGGTCCAAGCCTTTTGTTTGTTATATCGAGGGGTTTGTTGTAGCAAAAGGACAACCAAAATGAACGATACACTGTTGGAGTAAGTTAATGAGATGAGATTGTGAATAAAAGTAGAATTACTCCGAGTTATTAGTTGTGTCTATTTACAGACACATGGCTTATTAAATGTTGTATGTGTATACCAGTTCTACTAGGACAACAGAAAATCAAACACTTCAAATAAAATGACAAGGAAAATTAAAACAATATCCCCAAGGGGTATTGTTTTTCTAATGCTACAGATTATTTTGGTCTAACAACAAGGAAAGGAAGATACAATTTAATGATTCTGTGGCTCAAGAAAATAAAAACTTTTTTTTTTTTTTAGCACAAGCAACTCGCATGTCGCAGACTAAAGTTGTGTCACCCCACACTTAAATATAAAATAATTCAAGAAAACATGTTAAATACAAGCATTTAGTGAAAATGAGTCATTAATTTATATAAAAAAGACCAAAATACACAATTGCTGGTAGTTTAACAAGCAATCTTTATAAAAAACAAAGCAAAAGCAGTTTGTCAAGTATTTATTCTCCTACCTGCTGTACCAATTTTGTATGTGTGCCTTTTTGCTTTTATTGTGGCTTTTAGACATTTATGATAACCACTATGTTACATCTTTTTGGTGAAATCTGCGCCCATTCTGTCTTGCATATTTCCTTCAGCTCAGACAGATTGGATACACAATGCCTGGCTACATCTTTTTTTCAGATCAGTCCAAAGCATTTCTATTGGATTGAGATCTCATGATTGCAAAGATACTATGCTCTATTTTTGGTGAAAAGATCTATTTAAACTCATTGGACCAGAGAATTTTGTAGAAGAATGCTTCAGATGTTTGTATTTCTTTGCTTATTTAAGATGATTTTGTTTCATGAATTTCCTTAAAAGTGGTTTGCAGTGAGGTCTACGTGTTAAACTGTATTGCAGTATACTGCAATTATGCTAGACCAAGGCTGACTGAGAAATATGTCCGGGTTTGGTCTGTGGAAAAGGTGGTACTTCTTTATTATTGCTTTGACTCTGGATTTTTGTATTTAAAATTTCTTTGATACTGTTCTGTAGCCATTTCTTTTGTTTTAGTCTACTACGAGTGCTTTTCTCAAACGTGAATCCAACTCCTTTGTTGTGTTGCCAAAATGTTCTTTTTTTAACAGATGTTGGAAGTAATTACCTATTTTTCTGGCTATTGACTTTATAATGCAGCTTAGTTACTGTGCAAAGGTTTTAAATCAATTAATATATATTTTTAATTAGATCTATTACATTTTTACAGACTTTGAATGTAAAGGTGAAATACTTTTGACACAAACAAATATTTGAAATTACTTTTTTTTATTTTTTTATAATTGCTTGTTAAACTACCAGAAATTATGTATTTTGGTCTTTGTCATATTAGTTAGTGGCTAATGTTCACTAAATGTGTGTAGTTAACATGTTTTCTTGAATTATCTTATATTAAGTGTAGATTGCCAGTATTTTTGTCTGCAACTGTATGATCTTTGTCAAGATAGAAAAAAAAAATTCTTTCCTCTTACAGGATTATATACTATTGCTTTCATTTCAATAGAATGTATAATAGTTCTTTGTATGCAAAAATTAGCAGGATAAATTGTTTGAGACACAAAAAGGCTGCAGGCACACCACATCTCACAATAACAAAAACAACTAAAGACACAGCAAGAAAAAAATACCTTTTTGTAACAGCAGTAAACTGGAAACATATTTTATGTTAAGACAGGACAGGCGATTACTGTTGCTTTGCTTTTCAACAAAATGCATTGAAAGCAGTCACAGTAATAACTGCTGTTTATTTTTTACTGCTAGCCTAGACAAAGACAAAATAGTAATACAGTAACACACACAGAACCCCCCCCGTCCAAAAATAAAAGACTTAAATACCAACACAAAAACATATTTTTAAAAAGTATAGCAAAATTACTAGTGTATTACTTTTGTAAATCAACATATATGTTACATGTGTTTGTATATTCGTTTCTCAGCACAGGCCTAAAATCTTGCAGAATACAAGAATAAAAGGACCTCTGAGATTATAGAGCTTCTGAATTGTTAGTCAGTTATGCTAACTATGAAAGTCACAGATGAAATAGAGCAACATAACTGGAATGTACTCAGTGATATCCAACAAGAATTTAGCATAATTGGATAATGCATGTTGAGATTATGGAATTGGTGTATTCGTAGGGCAGCCATGACTATAAAAGACTACGGCGAGCCACACTGCTACTAATATTATAAATATCTATCTGACCAAAACATTTCACTTTTTGATTAAGATTACCCGTGATAACCACAAACAGTACAAAATAGAGTTACAAAGTTTAAAAATAAAAACATATTTGATGCCTTATTCACGCAGTGATTCACACTGTGGGGGGGGGGGTATGTTGTTTGTAGAAAGCGGGGTGAGTGGGGGAAGGGGAGTTGTCACAAGGACATATGGGAAATATTTCTGTCTTTAATGCCTTTAAACTTAGTGATCCATGACCTTTCATCTCGACTGTTTTAAAAACAGATGCACGGATTAGGCAACGCATAATGCATTACCTGTAATTATCAAACCTAGGCACAATTTTCAAATACCTTTATGTATTTGTTTGTTTGTTTGTTTGTTTTAAATCCCAATGTTGAATTTAACACAAAAAATGTTGACATTGATATTTTTTTTTCCCGGCTTCTGCAATTTAACTTTGTTCAGTGTATTTCTTATGTCCTCAACCAGGATATATCTCACTTTAATTTTTATTTTTAAGAAGAGTTTTAAATGTATAATAACACATTTCAACCATGGTAATTTTGCACTGTAATTTTACATATGCATTGTGTAAATAGATTCTAAAATTTGTGGTCAACTGACCCGTATTGTTTAGTCCCCAACTTGCAGTGTACTAATCAGAAGATCCAGTTAATTAGTTTAGTTGATCTGATCAAGTGGACCAAGTTAGACTGATCATGGGAACTAACCCATAGACCAGTATATAGAAAACAAACCAGAATTCGCAACTTAAACTAATATTATCTGTCATATAAAAGATAAGAGGAATCCATCGATCTACACAAAGCATATGGGGTAAAATTGTACATTCACAGGGCAAGCTACACATCTCTGCATTGTGCTCTGCGTACATGTACTGATTAGTACTAGCCTGCTTGATAAAGGCTTTTTGGTAGTACGTTTGAGTGGTATTTTAATATGCCAGAAATCATATCCAAACTGCATAATAACATTTATAATTTGCATTGGAAATTTCAAGAATAAAATATACTAAGAACTTGTGCGATATCATTGTGTATTGTAGAGATGGCATTCTGCATAAAGTATTAATTATGTATTTACTTATTTCATTTTTCATTTTTATAATAAAGTTTATATTTGAAGTTTCATATTTTTACGCTAAACTGAAGCAAAATTCAGAAGGAACACTTTTTGGCTTTCTTTACACTGGGACGCATGTAACTGTTCATGTTTTTGTTTACAGAAGAAAACCAGACACCTGCATCCTGTCACAGATTCAGAAGTCAGAATAAGATGTCTGGGCAGACAGCCAGAAGTAACAGGTGTCTGGTTTAGATACAAAGAGAGATGGAAAGTAGTTTGTATGTTTGGGTACGGTGTGAAGGTAGACAACCACAAAAAGCAAACTAGTTTGACCTGGCTTTGACAGCAGCAAACATAGAACAGTAGGCTAAATAAGTTTATAAAGTGCTTAAATGTGACGCATTGTAGAATGTTCTATAGCTTTGGGCCGATTCCCCCAGAACCGGAGGTGTGCTAAAGGTGTGAGTTAACAACGTGGTCACCTCAACGACTGGATATTGAACAAGAAGACGGGAGGGGAATCACCCATGATGTTTGTGTATAAATATATGTGTTTTTCCTGTTATAACTTGTTCTGTTCATTTCCTTCATTTCTGTGTTCTTAATGCAAACATATACATTGAATCGAGGGATATTTACTTTACTTGGAACAGGATAGTACAGTATTACAGAATAGAGAAGTGTGTTCAGGACTACGTTGATATGTTACAGGCTCTGGCAAAATTCAGAAAAAAATAGCTATTTTCTGTTAGAAGAACTATGTTTAGCTGAATACACTTACAGAGAGAGATGGATGGAGCCAGCACAGAGCTGAGACAGAGTGACATTGTTTGAAAGCTGACTGTACTACTCATAGAAAACTAGAGAGAGAAAAAAAAAAATTCTTTGAAATCTAGAAATCTGTAACTAAGATATATACCATTTAAGGAAACCTTAAATCTGTTTTTGAAGTGTACTGGTAATTCTGTAATGGTTATAAGTGAAGCCAGACATGGTTTTATTTTATTTTTTGTTGCATGAATTGGTTAGTAAGCTTTAAATTACAAATTGGTAATACTAATTGGAACAGTAATGATAGCAAGGACGTTTATATTGCAAATGTGGTTACTTTAATGGTTAAATTCGGTTATTCTTAAAGTAAATTTGAAAACAAAAAATAATATTCAGTACTGAAAATCCGCCATGGATGAGATTTATTGATTGCAATTGTAGATGGTTTGATGAACTGTGATAGGCGCTCAAGGTCTGATTACTGTGATGGGCACTCAGGGCCCAAGTGAATAATAAATTTGCCCGAGGCCTCGTCCCCCTCCCAAAAAAAAAGACGAGGCCACCAAACCATGAATGAAAAATAATAATGATTAACACATCCCACAGTGGCGTATGCCACCTACCCCCCAAATATTGAAAAATTAATGCAAATGAAAGCTGAGACACAGCCTGTCCCCTGGAGCATGACTGTGCCGGGGCACTCAGGTAAGGAATAACCCCCTACTCACATATTTAAAATCTTTTAGGGGGGAAACCCCAGTGAATCCGTGGATGAGGGTAGCCCTTCCTCCAGGCTCCAAACGGTCGATTCTCATTTCGGCCGCCCAGCATTCGGCTTCCCAGCGCTTGACTGAGAGGCTGAAACAAAAGAAGCAACACAGGAAAATAACAACACGGATCCTTTATGCGCTTGCTAATGATGTGTTGGTTATGAGGGATTCTCCTGCAGAAAAGCAACCAAGTTTACAGATTTTTTGCTGTTGTGAAAGGAATGTAACAGAACTGTTATGACTTGACAGAATTAAAGAAAAGAAAATGAATGTGAAAGAGGGAAAGCTGTTAAGTGCCTATGGAGCACATTTTTGTGCTGAGAAGGATCGGGGGAAAGGTGGCGCAAACAACTCACAGAAATTAAACCATAGCAGATGCAGAGCTAAGAGTAAGTAACTTGAAAATGAGCTGCACGCAAACCAAGCAATGGTAGCAGCTGTAGGATATATATACAGTGCCTGCATATAAATCAAAAGAAGAGGACAGTACAATGAATTTTGTTTTCTTTTAATCTTTCTTTTTGATGTGCTCTGGGCGTCTTGCCAAAAAGGGAAGATAAACAGTTTAGTCTTTTTGTTTTGTATGTTTTAAATTTATAAATGTATTGAATCTGCAAGTTTGTAACAAGGACATGAGAAGGGAGTGAGACTGGTTTGGAAACTACATCTACACTGATAAGGAAGCCGGCTGGAGGACCAACCTTGACTCCCTAATTTGGGTGCAGTGGACCGACTAATTTGAAGGACAAGAAGCCTGTCTTGGTTTCAGTTGTTCTATACAGTGGTCACATGGTTTTTTTGTAATGTGTTTTTTTTGTCTGGGTGATGTGCTCAAAGATAGATAGATTTGTGGTTAAGAAAAAAGGAGCTCACACTTCCTCAACAGTGATCTTGAGGATCTATAGCCCATATGGTGAAACAGATGATTAAGCATTGAGCATTCTTTTTGCTGTTACAAACTGCATCATGAGAGTATGCATTCCCAGGTGAGAAAGGAAAAGTCAGGGAGTGAAGGACCACATTGAAGTTGAAGTGAAATCAGAATGTTGGCAAAGGAATAAATATTGCACCTGGTCTTATTTTTCAGGAAAAATGAAATGGTTAATTTCCTGCATGCAACTCTTATTCCTAAGCAAGGAAATAGAAACGCAACAATATACAAAATACAATTAAAAACCTGCTTCTATTAAATACATATAAGCAAAATACGCAAATACAGTTTTATACAATTGTAGCTCATCCTTGAATTAACTGCTTTAATATAAAAAATGTACAGATTTTATTTATTTTAAATATATACTTGTGTTATAAACAGAATACTGAATGATCATTCGTGGCATATGTTTTTTACTCCCGTTCAGTGACTCGACTCGCAATTTTCGGTGACATGACTTGACTCGAGTCATTGTCATCAAATGACTTGACTTGAGTCCCTGCTCAAAAGACTTGACTCGACTGGACTCCCGACCCAAAAGTCTCCTTTCGCCTCAAGTCGTAGTCTTTATGATAAAATAAATTACACAACCAGTTTCGTTTTCAATAACCGCAGCCTTGCTTCTGATGTGTACAAGTCCTGCCTCTTTATGAGTGACAGGAACACGAGACAACATAGAGACAGAGAGAAGAGTGTCAGCAGCATGGAAGGTAAATCAAGAGTACCTGGGGTCGCCGAGTTTGCAAGAACTATGGAGCAGACAGGCAGAGAAATAAGCAGCCTGCATCCTGCCAGCACTGAGAAATGCCAAACTAGATAAACAAGGTGTCTAAAATAATTGACATTTTTTTTGGTCTTTTTTATTATTTCATTAAGAAATTTCTTATTTGGTGGGTCAATCAATAGATTTTTATTTAAGTAAGCTTAAAAAAATGAGGTAGAAAAAATAGGGGTTTCGTGTTTGTTGCATGGTTTAATGTATATTGATCTAAAGTTATAGTATGTTTAACATCATTGTTTTAGAAAATAAAAAAGAACTGGCAAAAAAAAACATATTTTGCCAAAAATTGTTATTTGTTTTTAAAATCCAAACTACAACTTGCGAATCCAAACTCATGTACAAGCTTATAAACTAAAAAAAAAAGAAAACAATTAACGTAATAATGCACTGTACAAGAAACAACCCCCTGCAGCTTTAATAATTGTATTTATTTTTTTACATTGCCTTAGTCTTCTACAACCACTGGCATGGCAGGACAGGACACAGTACAGATGACCAATTAAGCTGTTGCACAGTCATCTTTGTCTTCCAGTGTTTTATTAATTTAATACATCAGGATTTAAATAATAAAGAAATAATACAAATGCCTGTAGCATCTTAGACTTAGTTATATAGTGATAAATATAGACTTTTTGATTATCTGCATTGGTGTGTGCTTACTGCGTTTCTTGTGACCGATACGATAGATAATAGCTACTGTTACTTTTTTGGTTTGGTAAATTAATATGAAGGCAGTGATGAAAAGTTACAGTGCCTTTTTCTTGCTGAGTATTTGTGTTTCATTTACTGACAATCACATTTGCTAGCGATCATTGTTTAGTAGGGCGGTTTATATTACGTATAACGTCACTTATTTAATAGCCTACTCGGATAATCTCATGCAGTTTTCAGAACTTGAGATGTCTGTGTTTATTAATTAGTTCTACTGAACACAGTGGCTCACCGATGGAAAAACGGTGAATAAAAAAAGCGCCCATATCATCTTAACCCATGTGAACTTGGTAATCATGGTATAGAAAAATGGTTGCGGTTTCAAAAGCGTGGCAGTTTATACCATGGTTTACCGTAAAACCAGTATACCGTGACATCCCTAGCTTGAACAGCAAACAGAAGAGCCGGGAGTCTAGCTGTGGGAGTCCAGCGAGGAGAGGCCTGCGCCGAGATGCTGTTGGAATATTTGTCTTGCCTGTCCTGCTATGACTGTCTCTGTCTCTCACATCCCTGTCCTGTCCTCTCGCCCTCGTCCTCTGCCCTCTCTCCGCCACTGCTCCTCCAACCCCTCTAACCTCATACCTCTGCCTCTTCCCCCCCTCCCGCACACTCTCTGGTGCATTCTGGAACTGTCACTCTTCTGCTAACAAAGCTGATTCGACTTCTGTCTCTCTCCATCCCCCCCCTACCCACAAAGCTGGCCGTCAACTGGACCTCACCTTCTCCAGGGCCTGCTGCCCCTCTACCCTCTCTGTCACCCCCCTGGACCTCTCCGATCACTATTTCATCTCTTTTTCTCTGTCTCTCCCCTCTCTCCCTGCTCCTCCTACCCCCACTGTCACCTCTCGCCGTAAGCTCCGATCTCTCTCTCCCCCTCTGTCCTTGCCTCCACTGCTCTCTCTCACCTCCCTCCTATCGACTCCTTCTCACAACTCTCTGTAGACTCTGCTACCTCCACCCTCTTCTCCTCCCTCACCTCCTCCCTCGACTCCCTTTGTCCCCTCACCTCCTGACCTGCTTGCCCCTCCCTTCCCCAACCCTGGCTCTCCACTGCGCTCCGTTCAGCAAGAATCACACTGCGATCTGCTGAAAAGAAATGGAAGAGAACCAAACTCCCTGCTGCCCTAGAACTCTACCACACTCTCCTCTCCTCCTTCTCCTCTACTCTCTCCTCTGCTAAATGTACTTATTTCCAATCTGTAATCTAAGCCTCCACCAACAACCCACGTAAACTATTCTCTACCTTCTCCTCCCTCCCCTATCTCCTCTGATGACTTTGCCTCTTTCTTCTCTTCTAAAATCTCAGATATCCGCAAACTCTTTAACACCTCTCCTTCCCCCGCACCCCCCCCTCTCCAATCCCTACACCCACTGCATCCCCTACTAACTCACCCTCCTTCTCCATCTTCTCTCCCCTCTCAGACTCTGACCTCTCCTCCCTGCTCCAGGGTCACAAACCCACCACGTGTGCTCTGGACCCCCTCCCCACTCACCTCTTTCAAGCTGCTGATCCTGCTCTACTTCCCTTCATCTCCTCCCTTCTCAACACTTCTCTCCTTTCTGGTCTCTTTCCCTCTGCCTTCAAACAAGCATCTATCACTCCCCTCCTCAAAAAACCTACCCTCGACCCCACCTCCCTCCAGAGCTACCATCCTGTCTCCCTCTTACCCTTCCTCTCCAAAACCCTCGAGCGGGCTGTCCACCACCAGCTCTCTGCTTTCCTGTACAACCACTCTCTGCTCGACCCTCTCCAATCTAGCTTCCGCTCTGCTCACTCCACTGAAACTGCCCTTCTGCCTCTCTCTCCTCTGTCCTAATTCTCCTCGACCTCTCTGCTGCCTTTGACACTGTCAATCACTCTATTCTACTATCCTCTCTCGCTGACCTGGGAATCTCTGGCACTGCTCTGGCCTGGTTCTCCTCCTACCTCTCCAACCGCACTTACCAGGTAACCTGCCGTGGAGCAACCTCCACACCTCGCCCTCTCTCAACAGGAGTCCCCAAGGGTCAGTCTTGGGTCCTCTCCTGTTCTCTCTCACACCCGCTCCCTGGGCCCCTCATCGCATCCTATGGTTTCTCATACCATTTCTATGCTGATGATGCTCAGATTTTCCTCTCCTTCCCCACCTCTGACTCCACCATCCCCTCCCGTATCTCTACCTGTCTGTCTGCTATCTCCTCCTGGATGCACTCGCATCAACTCAAACTCAACCTCTCTAAATCTGACCTCCTTTTCTTTCCCTCCTCCTCCTCCCCCTCCTCTGATTTCTCTATCTCTGTTCCTCTGGAATCTAACTCGGAGTCACCCTGGACCCCTGTCTCTCTTTTGTATTTAGTAGTATTTTGTATTTAATTACATCCTGATGCAACTTTCGCTGACACTGTTATCTGCTCCATTATTGAATCGTATTTTGTCATACTTGTACTTGCTAGAACCAAAGTCATTGTATTTATCTTGCGCTTAATTGTATTATTACTTGTACTGTGATTCTTGAAATGTATTTGTTTACGACTGTAAGTCGCCCTGGATAAGGGCGTCTGCTAAGAAATAAATAATAATAAATAATAATGAACAGCAATCAACTTAGAAGGAGACAGTATGGATGTGTATCTTTGTCAATACCCAAACTAGTCAACACTGTCACAATTAAAAACATTTCCCCAATCTGAAGTTGAACTTTTTGTGTTCCCTGAAACAGCTTAATCATAGTTCTGTTGTATCTTTCTGTAACAAGGGAGATCTGTGCTGACTGTCTGGCGCATGCGTGGTACTGCAGGAAGGGGCAGCAGCCTCGAGATGCCCGGTCAGTCATGGCAGTGACACGGAGAGGTGGGGAAGAGGGTGTGTTGGATTTCCCTCTCTCTGAGTGGCTGAGAGGCAGGCCTTGGGGGATTGCTGACCCTATAAGAAAACGCTCTGTTGTTCCCTCAGCTTGCCCCTCTAAGATGAAACGAACCAGCTGGCGGAAGATCTGCTGCTGGACCGAGCACGGCCGGAGAAGAACAAGCACAACAACAAATTAATTAAAAAGAAAAAAAAGAAAAGGAATTTTTAGTAGCTCGGAAAAACTTGGGCAGAACCCCGAACAGTATCAACAGGTTGAGGGAACAGGTGAGTGTAGGATGGAGACCTGGGCCATGCGGATAGTGACGGTTGGGGTAATGCTGCCGAGTGCAGCATCTTTATTTTGTAGTTTTATTACTGTGTTTTTTCCCTTTTTCTTTCGCCTTTTGTTTTCATTATTCTTTTCAGCACCTGTGAGTGCGAAACATTGGACTGTACCTGTATTGGTATTACTGTGGACCTGACTACCATTGGCGGTATTCAGGCCACAGACAACAGCGCCCTCTGTGGGCTAAAGAGAAAATAAAGCCAAATAAAAGAAAATAATAAAATTGGGCACCAGTGCGGTGTTGCAAATAAACCTTCTGTTTCCCATGTGTGTCCACCACCCTTCCACACCTTCAAACAGAAATGTTGATGTTGCCCACAAAGGACCAACAAAACGTACTGACTGGGCAAAGTGTAATAATGAGTGAACATTAAAAATACACTGACAAATACCATACAGTCGCTAAGTGAGCAGCATGAACTTACAAAAGCGAGCATCAGCTTTGTGAATATTGACTAGGGAGACACTTTCCCATTGACTAGGGAGACACTGCCCCATTTTCAAATCAAACTACTAACTGTCACCGTATATACCTATAATAACAAAAGCTTACCTACACCTTAACCCGCTAATTTCAAAGTAGGTGCTTTGAATGACAGGTGCTGAAGCAGGCAAATAAAAGTGCACCGTCGGTCTTATTGACTGACAGTCATTTATAAACGAATGAGAGCATTCTAGTGCTGTTTCAGCCAACGAGATCTGTCAGAACAGGATGAAATGACTGACGGTAAAAAAACGACCCTAGCCTATTAAGGGACCACTGAGTTGACTAACAGCGACCCCTAGCCATTCAGAGCGGAACTGAGATGGGACAGACAGCAAGTATAAAAACTACACAGACTAGAGATGATTTCTAAATGATTATTTTTGGTAAGAATTATTATTTTTGGTATAGTATAAACTAGTCTGATTAATATTTTTTTGTATAAAGAAATATTTGCAATAACCGTTGTGAGATATTGCTAGCCATCTTCACTGTTCTCCACACAATTAAAAGGTTTGTTGCCCCTTTAAAAACTGACCCGACACAAAACTTGAGGTTTAAGCTGGCGCTGTGTTTAATTTACAAAATGAACACAACTGAAAACAAAAACCTAGCTCTCTCCGAGCACTAACTACACACTTCAGGTTTCTAACTAAATAACCGGACAGATAAGCTGCTTACCGGTTTGCAAAACAGTTTCACACACACAAAACAAAAAGGCTTAACACACTACCTTTTTAATATGACTGAACCAACTCTCAGTTGGGCTTCTTCCCACAGCAGAGCCCCGAATAGACTGGCTGCTGTTCTTAAATACACTGCAGCTGGCTGCAATTTGCAATAATCGCCAGCTAACAGTAATTAACAAACAATTATCAATAATACAATTAATAAACACTCATGCACATTTTAATTTTTTTTTTTCCCACGGGACCTTGTGCCTTGTCTCACACTGTCTATTGTCTATAATCATGCAATGATGGTGTAAGAGGTTAGATTTCTTCAAAAAAAACAATAGGTATTCTTTAGATAAAGTCAGTCAAAAATAGTTTATTCAGGAATCAAAATGCAATCAGGAACAAAGCAAATCAAATGTGATACATCAGTGATCTCACATACAAGTCTCAGTTGATGGTGTTCTGAGCTGGCATCAGTGTAGATGTTATTTTCTTCTGAGCTGAGCTGAGCTTTCATGGCATCAGAGATGTTTGCTCTTTTCTGAGCTGGCATTAGTGTAGATGTTTCTGAGCTGAGCTAAGAAATTACTTCATACAGCACAGATATACAACTAGCTTACGTAAATTTCCTTGATCAAATGTGGTCTTATTTCCCTAGCATGATGCATGGTGTGAGAAAAAGCACATTAAAAGTTAACATCTGCATTTCTTCTTCACTTCACCATGGTCAGCAGAAACCCAGAAAACAAGAAGTTACATTTAAGAGTTTTGCTAAATTCTCACAGATAGCAAAGCGCTATGCCCATGCGTCACAAGGTGGAACGACAAGGCTGGTGATTGTAAACTGCTGATGTAAACCAGCTATGTACAGCTTGACTTTTTAGACTTTGTTTACCCTGTGTTGATTCAGAGCATACATTAAAACAGGAAAATCACACAATGTTTACAAACAGTTTCAATGATTTCTCCCTTCACCATTTAAATGGGAAGCATAAACAACGGTAGTATAATGGCAAAGAACAGATGGCTGATGAAACAATAAGAGCTTGTGCAATTTAACTGGAAAAAAAAATGTGTACAAATTCTACATGTTCCAATAGTGTGTTATTATGTGTTCCGTGACACTTACCTAAAGTTATAGCATCACTTTTAACAAAAGTAAATTATTTTAGAACCAGTTTTAATTGGTATGATTATGGTTTGTATATAGGCTCAAATCAGCTTTCTAAGCAGAAACAACTTATGTGAAAATAAAGGTTTTATTATCCCTCCAAGCTCACAGATGCACTCTGAGTTATGAAAAGCCAGTTACGTAGGCAAGAGTTTCAAAATCCTTACAATGGAATGAGTGTTATTAAATAAACCGTGTAATTCGATTTGATTTACCTAAAGAATTTGTCATTGTTATTATTATTATACATACAAGCATTTAATAAGTCATATACTTTCCTACACCTGCCATTGAAGAGCATTTACAGGCTACTTCAGAAACCAGTCTCCTGAAAGTAGTACAGCATCAGCGTTTTCAAAGATTTCTGCTGCACATTCTTGACATAGGGGCTATCCTGAAAAAAACATCAAGGACATTCGATTTCGAAGAGGTGGGAGATTCAGTTTTTTACCATTAAAATTTGCAAGATTCAGTCAGCTAAGGTGAGTCTATTTTCCTTCCAACAGTATAATTTACTTTTTACAGATTTTAATTGCTTTATTATCCAGAAACTATTGCTTTTTAGAATGGTATGAATTTAGCTGTGTGCGTTTTTGTTTGTCTGGTATTTAATACTTGCTCAGAATTGATATGGAATAAGACTGTAGTAATGGCTATGTGCAAGAATTGTTAATTATGTATTTAATTATAAGTTTTGCATTATGTTTATGTGTGTGTCTTTTATAGTTAAGTCGTTTTTTAATCATTATGTTTAAATTGTGTGTGATTGTTTTTTTTTTTTTAATTTAGTAGTCACCAATTGTTTTTTTATAATTTTCTCCCAATTTAGAATATCCAATGATTGTTTAGGCTCAGCTCACTGCTACCACCCCCACGCTGCAGCTGACCGCTTTTTTTCACACTCCAAACCCACCATGCAGCCACCTCAGAGCTACAGTGTCGGAGGACAACGCAGCTCTGGGCAGCTTACAGGACCGGGACCGAGACCTCCTAGACCGCCGACCCCAATGGGCAACCTTGCTTCCCCTCCATGGAGGCCAAGGTTGACCCCCAGCTGGGGTAGAGTTGCTGCACCTGCCTCGTTGCCATACCAGCAACAGGACAGATATTTAACCTCTGCTCCCTCCTTTCCCCCTACCTGTTTTAGATGCTCTCAGCCGGGACACCAGGCCAGGTCATGCCCATCTGTGATGGAGTGTGACGTGGCAGCTTACAATTGGGCATCAGAAGTGGGTAAGCGAGGGGAAAATGGTCAGGAGGGGCCTTGAATTGTTGATGTGGTTTTAGGGAATGTGAAAACCCATGCATTAGTGGACATAGGGTGTGAGCAGACTTTAATTCAGACAGCTCTCTTGGGCGGTGTGTCGTGGCAGCCACGAGGCCAGGTGGCTACCTCCTGTATCCATGGAGACATGCGGCATACCCGACCTTAAAGTATACTAATCAGTAGGACCGATAAAAAGCCACCTAGTAGTAGGAGTGGCGGAAAGGTTACAACACGCGGTTATTCTGGGCGAGACTGGCCAAAATTTAAAGAATTAATGAAATTAATGGCAGCCTCAGCCACACACATAAACGTGGCAGAAAATGTAAAAGGGAAAATGATTGGTGATATTTTCCCCTTACAGGAGGGTGCATCAATGAGACGAGATTGGGTTCTGGTGGGAGAATGCTCGGATGGTAACAAACGTCAGTCAAAAGGGCTCGAACACAGTGTGAACGAGAGGGCAAGGTTACTGGGCCATCTAGGGCAGAAGCTACTCCAGCCCCTCTCAATATACCGGACATGTGGCACTCAAGCACGGACATAGTGTGGGGCCAAAATAATGACCCCTCACTAGTGCACACTTCGGGACAGGTCCGGTCTATTGAAGGCCAGAATGTTGAAGGCGCTGGGGTGCTAGTATTTCTGCACTTCATTATGAACCCTTTGTGGTCCTATGTCGGACCCTGTCCGACATCATTAAAAAGACGTAAAAAACAGGTCTCTAGTCGTTTTCTCTCCGGAAAAAAACGAAAAAAAACATTCAATGGCCGAGTGAGACCGCTAGGAGCCGAGATAAAAAAAAAAAAAACAAGGGCCAGATCTGAGCAATACACTTAGCCCAGCACCACAGAGATAACACAGACATAAACAAACAAGATAGCTGCTTCTGCATCCAGCGCTCAAAGAATATCACAGACATTTGCAGAGCTTTTTGAGATGTTATAGTAATAAAATAATGACTTAGATCGCATTATTGAGGAGTTTGGTGATAAAACGAGTGATCAGGAGATGATTTATCGGTATGCACTACTATGAAGAGGTATGTGAAAAATACAACGAACAAGGGGTGGGGTGGGGCTGGAGATGCAATACTGAGTGTCCTGTTGATATGCAGTGCCTTTTAAACCTGTTTTACTGTAAAAAAAAAAAAAAAAAAACCTTTTAAACAGTGCGTCTAAAATAAACTGCGAGTGTGAAAATAAATTGGACCTGATGTGCCTGAGACGCGCTGAATAAATGGACCGCAAAGGGTTAAGGGGCAATTATTCTATAGAGTAAACCTTGCCACGGGCACAGGACAGCCTGTAACACAATTGATGGTTCCCCCGTCTTGTCGGCTCGAGGTCATGAGGCTAGCGCATGATATCCCTTTTGTGCGGCACCTCGGAGCTGATAAAACGAGGGAACTGATTTTATTAGCTTGATTTTATTGGGAGGGGCTTCATAATGAAGTGATGAAATATGTAGCCACATGCCCAGACTGCCAGAGAGTAGCGCCGGGTCGAGTGCGCCCCGGCCCTTTGGTTCCACTGGTTCCAACATTCCAGTAACTAATTTATCAAATTAGTTTTACCGTGTTAATTTAGTTTAGACGTGATCTACCAAACTGACAATATGTTATCAACTTCAATTTATTCTATATTCAAATTAACAGGAATGGGGCAATGATCAAATTCTATGCATTTATTAGGAAACTCCTTTGAATTACACATTTCAACAAACAAAACACATTTCTTGCACACTCCAAAACAGGAAGTTATATTGTATTCCTAGAACAAGTTATCCACTAACTTGACTGCATTAGCTACAGTTAATTTCTCGAGTCAAAAAATGTTTAATATTTCATATGTTGAATACTTATCGATTTTCAACAAAGAAGTCAGTCTTCTTAGGGTGATGAAAGCACAGCAGCTTTGCCCATATCTGGATCTGAAGTCCCACTGAAAGAAAAGAAGACGGTACTTTGCTTAATGTAGGCATTGTGACGGTTCTCAGCAAAACAATAGTTATTTTCAAAGGGAGGCAGGTGTTGATCTCCAATAGTCTTGCAACATAATCTTTGACTTGTCGGAGGTTTTCTAACTGGAATGGGTTCCATTCATTGGACGTAAGTCTCAGTTCAAAGAATGGGTTGCAGTTGAAAACTTATTTAGTTTGTAAAACTGTTCTCGTTGCAATTATTTTGTACGGCTACGGGACCTTCCAGAGGCACAGCTACTGACTTTTGCTTCAGTTCATTACGTGGTTGGTTTAAAGCAGCGAAATAAAATAAAGACCCGTTTTCCGATCAATGCAGTGTCCTGTTTCCTGGTTCAGCAGGGCCCTCGTCAGAGCTGATTTCAGCCTTCTCTTAGCCTTCTCAGAACATAGTTTTAGCCATTTTCAGACCTGATTCTACCCCCACTTCGAGCAGATTTCAGACCCCATTTCAGACCATGACATCAGAACATAACTTTATTATAAGTTCAAACTACAACTTCAGACACTATTTCAGAACCATCTTTCAGAAAATTTTCAGAGCTTGTCCCAGTCTTTTAAATTAAACCCGACCCATCTTGATTGGATCGTTGAATTCATGGGTGGTGTTTAAAGTCACACAACGTGCTTAAGCACTGATTGGTTTATCTCTGGGCCACTTCTTGGCCTTGCCCACAGCTTGTGATTGACAGTTCGACCAAAGTTCCTTTGTCTTGTCAAGGGTGATTGACCGCTCCCACCCCCACCCCCTTTGCATTCTTGAGGAGGAAGAGAACTACTTCTCTTCAGTATCCAGGATGGCCAGTTTGCAGAGATCTCAGTTCATGATTACGCAAAGGAATGTTTACGACCCAGCTTCACAAAGCTGTATCTGTCTCACTTTGACCAGGAGATGGGGAAGAGAAAAACATTAACTCTTAACTTTCTCAAACAAGTTTAAACGGTGCATATTAATATCCAGCAATAACCTGATTTGACTGCACTGTCCGCAAATCAAATGCTGCCCAAAGAAGCTCATGTAGTACTGAACCGTATGCATTAGCTAAATCCAGGAATGTCACGTGGAGCTCCTTCCTCTCCTTCCTCTCCTTCCTCTCCTTTTTGAAATTGCTGCCAGATCACACTGATGTGCTCTAAGCATCCTGGGAAACCTGGAATACCAACTTTATGTACTGAAGTGTCAATGAAGCAGTTCTTTAACAGGTAAGCTGACAATCTCTGAGCAACAATGCTGAAGAAAATCTTACCTTCCATGTTTAACAGGGAAATAGAGCGAAACTGACCGACACTCGTAGAATCTTTTTCTTTAGGTATAAAGACCCCACCTGCTCGGCGCTATTGCTCTTGGTACAACCTGTTTTCCCATGCTGCTTTCATCAAATTCCACAGGATTTATAGAACACCAAGGGCACTCTTGCACACTCTGTACGGAACTCCATTAGGCCCAGGATATGATGACGCCCTTACCTTTTTCACAGCTTGCTCTACTTCTTTCCACTTAGGTGCGCAGTCCTCCATTTGGTATTCTGGTGGATTGATAAGTGGGATGTCTGAAGGAATCGACATAGACTCCTGCCTTTTTGAATCTGTGTGCGTTTCCTCGAGATATCTCTCCAGCTCAGACTTAGTTGCTTTTATTGTGCCATTTTTCTCCCTGGTGAATAACTTATTTGCAAATTTGAATGGGTCTTTATAAAGTTAGTTCTCGACGCTCCTACTTTTTGCAGCGTTTCCGTTGGCACTCAGCTCTGCGCAATGCCGCTAGCTTATCTTTTATGACCCGTTGTAATAGATTGAGTGCCTCCTTCTGACTTTGTTCTGCTCTCCTCCATTGCTTCGACAGCTGCCTCCTTTCTCTAACTAACCGTTCAATCTCCTGCTGCCATCTAGACTTTACGGGAATAGTTTGTACTTTCTCCTTTTTTAACTCCAAACCTCTCGCTTCCATATGCATAAATGATGTCCCCAAATTTATCCAGCTTCTTTTCAGCTGTTCCACCTAACCTTTCCAATGCAAAGCAGAGATCCGTGTTTACTGTGTCCCACGTTTTCTCAGAAGCTCTTGGCCATTTAACTCCAGGCTTCTGCCCATTGAGGTTATTTTCTCCCTTATGCTGGTCCATCTGACTAGGTTCACAAGGATCATTAGATTCATCACTAGTTGTGTTTATGCAAGTCCTCCTCTCATCTATGACAGGGGTGCGGATATCCTGCGAACTGTGGTTTGCTTCCTGTTGCTGGATTTCATTCGACTGACTTGACTGACTTGGTAAAAGTACTGATCAATGTGAGGCCCTTGTCCCTTCTCCCTCAAGCATTTCATTCTTCCTTGATGAATCTTCAAACCCCTAACCATTGTCACTTTGCTCCAGCCACAGGCACAAACATGGAGCTCCATGTCTTTGCTAACTGCAGATCTTGAGCTAGTCCTTTGCAAAGTACTCTCTGTTCTATTATCAGTTTCCTTTTCTAAGTTGTTAACCGTGTTGTCAATCCTTGAGTCATCTTCCACCCCACTCTTGCAGACTCTAGGAGTATATTTCTCTTTAATTTCTTAGAAGCCTTAGGTGGGTGTCTCCAGCATCCTGTTCCATTTGAAAACACAGAACTGGATACTGCCAGCTAAGGTGGCTAACCCTGCCAGCCACAATGGGGTCTATTTCCTCCTGTCAGCTGTCTCTCCAGGCTGTCACAAGGTCTTTCCTTCGTCGTCAGCTGCACTATTCACAGCAGTCACTGGACGTATCCAGATCTTCATGATTTCCATTACATGATAGTAGGTCTTCAAACTTCATGCTGATATTGGACCCAGCTCTTGCCAAGATAAGCACCAACTAAGACATAGCTTATTTTACTGTAAACTAATTAGATCCATCTGTGTTTCTTTCCATCTGATGATGTAGATATCCTTCTGCCTGTTGTTGATTGCTGAAGTGTAATGCTGGCTCAAGGCATCAGCCTATGTTGCCTCCCTGGCGCATCAGCACACACAACGGCTACAATACTGGCTCTAGGGATCAACCACATATGTCGTAGGTCACATAGTTTGTCCGCCATATTGGACTGAAAAAAAACATTTTGCCTTAATGTAAAAATTCGTCTTTCGAAAACCACTTATTGCAGAGTGCTGAAAATTGAGGGATAGTCCAAGATTAACTGGTGTTCGTAAGAAGCTGATAGGTTGTGTGGTATGGCGGCTATACTGCATGACGTCAAAATCACAAGGTACAGACGTCATAATCATAAACTACAAAGATCTTCTTCTACCAAACCATTAGTCCAATTGAACCAAAAATTGGCACATATGATCCTGGTATGATTGTCTTAAACGTTGTTCAAGGGAAGTTGCTACAATAAAAACATGGTGGCCACTCTGGATGACATCATCAACTTACAAAACTGGCTAATAACTCCTTGTAGAGTGTAGATCGGGCCATGGTTACTATGGAACACATATAGTAACCCATGTATACATTCTGGACTATTTGCTAAAGTGTTTGGTACTGGTATGGTTACTGGTACTGGTACTGGAAGCCGTAAAGTTGCTGGCAACTCTAGTTTTTTTGTTGTTGTTGTATAAATTGCAAACTGTTTTATGACTGTAGAACATTTATTTAAATAATTGTATTTCCAAAAAGTACATGCAGCACAAGAATTACATTTTTGTCATTCTGAGAAAAAAAAATTACAAACAGCTTCTTTCAAATTATTGTCTTTGTAGTTGGTAAGGAGACCAGCATTTAATAACTTAACATGTTTTATAAAAACTGCTACATACATATCTCTTAAAAAGTCCAAATAGTCCATTGCTTGTCTTGTGACTAAAAAGCCCTTATTAGGGCTGTCAATTAATCATTAACTTCTGCAATTAATGCATCATTTTTTTTAGATACATTTTTTTTAATGCACATTAATCGCCCTCTGTCTTGACCTTCTCAGCATACCTTTATTAATTCCCTGCTACACTATTTTAATATACTCGAGTGCATGCAACGCAATAAGTGCAGTTATCGTTTGAATAGAAAGTTAGTCACGGAACTGCATTATGGAGCAAAGCACTAAAAGTGAAGGACTTATGTATGGGAAGTTTATTGGATAGAAAGACTATTACTTGTATCTGTCAGTTCCAGTATCACAGAATGCATCTAGTCTGCTGTACAACCTGCATGCTGTAAATACGCCTTCGCTTCTCACAATACACTTTCTAGCAGTTATTCTGCTACAGGCAGCAACAACAGAACACCAAATCAGTTTCAAGAGACTACTTTCTTTATTTATCCTGTGCATCAAGCTACATCATGTCAGTATGATACAGGGTGTCCCACTTGAAAGTAGCACCATAAGTATTTCAGTTAGATGTTGGCTTTCAGTTCATGTCCATGTTGGGACTGACATTCTCCATAGTATGAAAATGTGCAAAATGTGCACAGGTAAGTAGTTGCTGAAATATGTTTCCTTACCAACATGCTTTGTACATCTACTTCCTGTGTTTCTTTACAGAGCACTGGATACTTCTTACGCTCTTTTATTGCTAATGACAAGGAGACGATCTGGGTTTTCAAATGTGGGCATTTGATTGTCATGATCTGTCAACATTTGCAATAATCTCTGATGATTGCATATAATACCTCTTGCACCAACTGGACAACTACAGAAGCATTCAGCAGGGCATACCTTGTAAGTGATGTCAGAGGTAAATTCTGATGGGACATTATAATGGTATATGTTATCCTCTTTTAGACAGATTTTGCTAATCCAACCTTTTTCCATCATTCAGGAAGCACGTTGTAGTACTTCAGCAGATTTCTCAGTGATTCGCTTCTGTATCCGATCAGCTGCCTGCAAGTCCCTAATGACAGCAAAGCAATTATCTGCCTTATTTTGGACCACTATGAGGTCATCTAATCGTCTGTTTCTAACATCAGATAAAAACTGGTACTTCAGTCAACGGAAAAACCTGCAAATAAAAAATGATTATTAAAACTTAGAAAAATACTGACTTTTAATAACTTGAGGAGGACACACATGTCTAAAGAGAACCAAAGGGGTATTTCACAATCAATGTTTCAAATATGTCGTAGATTTCCCATGGAAAATATATAAAATATAATTAGCATGAAGTGTAATAATAATCACAGTTCATTCATTGGGAGACTTACAAAGCTACATGACAAAGAAAGACAATACATTAAATACAGCATGTTTCTTGGAAATTCACCCCCTGCATACATACAAATTAATTAGGTGCTCTACTGTTGTGACTGTGGTTAAATTGAATAGAGATTGATTTGCAATTTGATTGGTTTCCACACAGATTTTTGTAGTTGTATGATACCATTGAATTGCACTGAAACTATTGTATTGCTTAAGTGTTGTCTTTAGTGCAGTTTAGCAGCTATTAACCAGTTCTCTTGCAAAGTAAGGGTGCGAGTAGATTAAGGGTGCGAGTAGAGGCTGTCGGAGAAAATCTGAACCTAGCAGCGCTCTGGAAGATGCCAACTACTAGACAGGTCTGTACCCTCCCGCCACTGCTCCTGCTCCCACTACTACTCTACCTATCTGTCTCACCTGTCCTGCTATGACTGTCTCTCACATCCCTGTTATTCTGTCCTCTCACTCCCGTTCTCTGTCCTCTCTCCGCTGTTGCTCCCCTAACCCCTCTAACCTCATCCCTCTGTCTCACCCCTCCCTCACTCTCTGGTGCCCTCTGGAACTGTCACTCTTCTGCTAACAAAGCTGACTTCATCTCTGCCTTTGCCTCCCACCCCTCTCTCGATTTCCTTGCTCTCACTGAAACCTGGCTCTCTCCTGATAACACTGTAACTCCTGCTGCCCTGTCCTCTTTCTATGTCCTGTCCCATACTCCGCGTCTCACTGGACGGGGAAGTGGGACTGGTCTTCTCCTCTCTCCCTCCTTACTCTTTTCTGTCCCCTCTGATCTCTCCTCACTCTCTGTTAACACCTTTGAATTTTACACTGTCCAACTAATTCCCTGTCAACTCCTGCTAATTGTATTGTACCGTCCCCCTGGACCTCTCGCTCACTTTCTCGATGAACTTGACTATCTCCTCTCCTCCCTCCCCTCTCTGTCTACCTCAGCTGTCCTCTTGGGTGATTTCAATATCCATCTCTCAAACCCCACTCACTCTGCCGGATTCCTTCCTCTCCTTCACTCCTTCAACTTCTCCCTCTCTCCACCCCCTCCTACCCACAAAGCTGGTCATCAACTGGACCTCACCTTCTCCAGGGCCTGCTGCCCCTCCACCCTCTCTGTCATCCTTCTGGACCTCTCTGATCACTATTTCATCTATTCTTCTCTGTCTCTCCCCTCTCTCCCTACTCCATCTACACCCACTGTCACCTCCTGCTGTAACCTCTGCTCTCTCTCCCCCTCTGTCCTTGCCTCCACTGCTCTCTCTCACCTCCCTCCTATCGACTCCTTCTCACAACTCTCTGTAGACTCTGCTACCTCCTCCCTCGACTCCCTTTGTCCCCTCACCTCCTGACCTGTTCGCCCCTCCCTTCCCCAACCCTGGCTCTCCACTGCGCTCCGTTCAGCAAGAATCACACTGCGATCTGCTGAAAAGAAATGGAAGAGAACCAAACTCCCTGCTGCCCTAGACCTCTACCACACTCTCCTCTCCTCCTCCTCTACTCTCTCCTCTGCTAAATGTACTTATTTCCAATCTGTAATCCAAGCCTCCACCAACAACCCACGTAAACTATTCTCTACCTTCTCCTCCCTCCCCTATCTCCTCTGATGACTTTGTCTCTTTCTTCTCTTCTAAAATCTCAGATATCCGCAAACTCTTTAACACCTCTCCCCCGCACCCCCCCCTGCTCCAATCCCTACACCCACTGCATCCCCTACTAACTCACCCTCCTTCTCCATCTTCTCTCCCCTCTCAGACTATGACCTCTCCTCCCTGCTCCAGGGTCACAAACCCACCACGTGTGCCCTGGACCCCCTCCCCACTCACCTCTTTCAAGCTGCTGCTCCTGCTCTACTTCCCTTCATCTCCTCCCTTCTCAACACCTCTCTCCTTTCTGGTCTCTTTCCCTCTGCCTTCAAACAAGCCTCTATCACTCCCCCTCCTCCGATTACTCTATCTCTGTTCCTCTGGAATCTAACTCGGAGTCACCCTGGACCCCTGTCTCTCTTTTGTATTTAGTAGTATTTTGTATTTAATTATATCCTGATGCAACTTTCGCTGACACTGTTATCTGCTCCATTATTGAATCGTATTTTGTCATACTTGTACTTGCTAGAACCAAAGTCATTGTATTTATCTTGCGCTTAATTGTATTATTACTTGTACTGTGATTCTTGAAATGTATTTGTTTACGACTGTAAGTCGCCCTGGATAAGGGCGTCTGCTAAAAAATAAATAATAATAAATAATAATGAACAGCAATCAACTTAGATGGAGACAGTATGGATGTGTATCTTTGTCAATACCCAAACTAGTCAACACTGTCACAATTAAAAACATTTCCCCAATCTGAAGTTGAACTTTTTGTGTTCCCTGAAACAGCTTAATCATAGTTCTGTTGTATCTTTCTGTAACAAGGGAGATCTGTGCTGACTGTCTGGCGCATGCGTGGTACTGCAGGAAGGGGGCAGCAGCCTCGTAGATGCGCCGGTCAGTCATGGCAGTGACACGGAGAGGTGGGGAAGAGGGTGTGTTGGATTTCCCTCTCTCTGAGTGGCTGAGAGGCAGGCCTTGGGGGATTGCTGACCCTATAAGAAAACGCTCTGTTGTTCCCTCAGCTTGCCCCTCTAAGATGAAACGAACCAGCTGGCGGAAGATCTGCTCCTGGACCGAGCACGGCCGGAGAAGAACGAGCACAACAACAAATTAATTAAAAAGAAAAAAAAGAAAAGGAATTTTTAGTAGCTGGGAAAAACTTGGGCAGAACCCCGAACAGTATCAACAGGTTGAGGGAACGGGTGAGTGTAGGATGGAGACCTGGGCCATGCGGATAGCGACAGTTGGGGTAATGCTGCCGAGTGCAGCATCTTTATTTTGTAGTTTTATTACTGTGTTTTTTCCCTTTTTCTTTCGCCTTTTGTTTTCATTATTCTTTTCAGCACCTGTGAGTGCGAAACATTGGACTGTACCTGTATTGGTATTACTGTGGACCTGACTACCATTGGCGGTATTCAGGCCACAGACAACAGCGCCCTCTGTGGGCTAAAGAGAAAATAAAGCCAAATAAAAGAAAATAATAAAATTGGGCACCAGTGCGGTGTTGCAAATAAACCTTCTGTTTCCCATGTGTGTCAGAGAATTGTCCACCACCCTTCCACACCTTCAAACAGAAATGTTGATGTTGCCCACAAAGGACCAACAAAACGTACTGACTGGGCAAAGTGTAATAATGAGTGAACATTAAAAATACACTGACAAATACCATACAGTCGCTAAGTGAGCAGCATGAACTTACAAAAGCGAGCATCAGCTTTGTGAATATTGACTAGGGAGACACTTTTCCATTGACTAGGGAGACACTGCCCCATTTTCAAATCAAACTACTAACTCACCGTATATACATAATAATAACAAAAGCTTACCTACACCTTAACCCGCTAATTTCAAAGTAGGTGCTTTGAATGACAGGTGCTGAAGCAGGCAAATAAAAGTGCACCGTCGGTCTTATTGACTGACAGTCATTTATAAACGAATGAGAGCATTCTAGTGCTGCTTCAGCCAACGAGATCTGTCAGAACAGGATGAAATGACTGACGGTAAAAAAATCGACCCTAGCCTATTAAGGGACCACTGAGTTGACTAACAGCGACCCCTAGCCATTCAGAGCGGAACTGAGATGGGACAGACAGCAAGTATAAAAACTACACAGACTAGAGATGATTTCTAAATGATTATTTTTGGTAAGAATTATACCAAGAATTATTATTTTTGGTATAGTATAAACTAGTCCGATTAATATTTTTTTGTATAAAGAAATATTTGCAATAACCGTTGTGAGATATTGCTAGCCATCTTCACTGTTCTCCACACAATTAAAAGGTTTGTTGCCCCTTTAAAAACTGACCCGACACAAAACTTGAGGTTTAAGCGCTGACGCGCTGTGTTTAATTTACAAAATGAACACAACTGAAAACAAAAACCTAGCTCTCTCCGAGCACTAACTACACACTTCAGGTTTCTAACTAAATAACCGGACAGATAAGCTGCTTACCGGTTTGCAAAACAGTTTCACACACACAAAACAAAAAGGCTTAACACACTACCTTTTTAATACGACTGAACCAACTCTGAGTTGGGCTTCTTCCCACAGCAAAGCCCCGAATAGAATGGCTGCTGTTCTTAAATACACTGCAGCTGGCTGCAATTTGCAATAATCGCCAGCTAACAGTAATTAACAAACAATTATCAATAATACAATTAATAAACACTCATCCACATTTTAATTTTTTTTTTCCACAGGACCTTGTGCCCTGTCTCACACTGTCTATTGTCTATAATCATGTAAGAGGTTAGATTTCTTCAAAAAAAACAATAGGTATTCTTTAGATAAAGTCAGTCAAAAATAGTTTATTCAGGAATCAAAATGCAATCAGGAACAAAGCAAATCAAATGTGATACATCAGTGATCTCACATACAAGTCTCAGTTGATGGTGTTCTGAGCTGGCATCAGTGTAGATGTTATTTTCTTCTGAGCTGAGCTGAGCTTTCATGGCATCAGAGATGTTTGCTCTTTTCTGAGCTGGCATTAGTGTAGATGTTTCTGAGCTGAGCTAAGAAATTACTTCATACAGCACAGATATACAACTAGCTTATGTAAATTTCCTTGATCAAATGTGGTCTTATTTCCCTAGCATGATGCATGGTGTGAGAAAAAGCACATTAAAAGTTAACATCTGCATTTCTTCTTCACTTCAGCATGGTCAGCAGAAACCCAGATAACAAGAAGTTACATTTAAGAGTTTTGCTAAATTCTCACAGATAGCAAAGCGCTATGCCCATGCGTCACAAGGTGGAACGACAAGGCTGGTGATTGTAAACTGCTGATGTAAACCAGCTATGTACAGCTTGACTTTTTAGACTTTGTTTACCCTGTGTTGATTCAGAGCATACATTAAAACAGGAAAATCACACAATGTTTACAAACAGTTTCAATGATTTCTCCCTTCACCATTTAAATGGGAAGCATAAACAACGGTAGTATAATGGCAAAGAACAGATGGCTGATGAAACAATAAGAGCTTGTGCAATTTAACTGGAAAAAAAAATGTGTACAAATTCTACATGTTCCAATAGTGTGTTATTATGTGTTCCGTGACACTTACCTAAAGTTATAGCATCACTTTTAACAAAAGTAAATTATTTTAGAACCAGTTTTAATTGGTATGATTATGGTTTGTATATAGGCTCAAATCAGCTTTCTAAGCAGAAACAACTTATGTGAAAATAAAGGTTTTATTATCCCTCCAAGCTCACAGATGCACTCTGAGTTATGAAAAGCCAGTTACGTAGGCAAGAGTTTCAAAATCCTTACAATGGAATGAGTGTTATTAAATAAACCGTGTAATTCGATTTGATTTACCTAAAGAATTTGTCATTGTTATTATTATTATACATACAAGCATTTAATAAGTCATATACTTTCCTACACCTGCCATTGAAGAGCATTTACAGGCTACTTCAGAAACCAGTCTCCTGAAAGTAGTACAGCATCAGCGTTTTCAAAGATTTCTGCTGCACATTCTTGACATAGGGGCTATCCTGAAAAAACATCAAGGACATTCGATTTCGAAGAGGTGGGAGATTCAGTTTTTTACCATTAAAATTTGCAAGATTCAGTCAGCTAAGGTGAGTCTATTTTCCTTCCAACAGTATAATTTACTTTTTACAGATTTTAATTGCTTTATTATCCAGAAACTATTGCTTTTTAGAATGGTATGAATTTAGCTGTGTGCGTTTTTGTTTGTCTGGTATTTAATACTTGCTCAGAATTGATATGGAATAAGACTGTAGTAATGGCTATGTGCAAGAATTGTTAATTATGTATTTAATTATAAGTTTTGCATTATGTTTATGTGTGTGTCTTTTATAGTTAAGTCGTTTTTAATCATTATGTTTAAATTGTGTGTGATTGTTTTTTTTTTTAATTTAGTAGTCACCAATTGTTTTTTATAATTTTCTCCCAATTTAGAATATCCAATGATTGTTTAGGCTCAGCTCACTGCTACCACCCCCACGCTGCAGCTGACCGCTTTTTCACACTCCAAACCCACCATGCAGCCACCTCAGAGCTACAGTGTCGGAGGACAACGCAGCTCTGGGCAGCTTACAGGACCGGGACCGAGACCTCCTAGACCGCCGACCCCAATGGGCAACCTTGCTTCCCCTCCATGGAGGCCAAGGTTGACCCCCAGCTGGGGTAGAGTTGCTGCACCTGCCTCGTTGCCATACCAGCAACAGGACAGATATTTAACCTCTGCTCCCTCCTTTCCCCCTACCTGTTTTAGATGCTCTCAGCCGGGACACCAGGCCAGGTCATGCCCATCTGTGATGGAGTGTGACGTGGCAGCTTACAATTGGGCATCAGAAGTGGGTAAGCGAGGGAAAATGGTCAGGAGGGGCCTTGAATTGTTGATGTGGTTTTAGGGAATGTGAAAACCCATGCATTAGTGGACATAGGGTGTGAGCAGACTTTAATTCAGACAGCTCTCTTGGGCGGTGTGTCGTGGCAGCCACGAGGCCAGGTGGCTACCTCCTGTATCCATGGAGACATGCGGCATACCCGACCTTAAAGTATACTAATCAGTAGGACCGATAAAAAGCCACCTAGTAGTAGGAGTGGCGGAAAGGTTACAACACGCGGTTATTCTGGGCCGAGACTGGCCAAAATTTAAAGAATTAATGAAATTAATGGCAGCCTCAGCCACACACATAAACGTGGCAGAAAATGTAAAAGGGAAAATGATTGGTGATATTTTCCCCTTACAGGGAGGGTGCATCAATGAGACGAGATTGGGTTCTGGTGGGAGAATGCTCGGATGGTAACAAACGTCAGTCAAAAGGGCTCGGAACACAGTGTGAACGAGAGGGCAAGGTTACTGGGCCATCTAGGGCAGAAGCTACTCCAGCCCCTCTCAATATACCGGACATGTGGCACTCAAGCACGGACATAGTGTGGGGCCAAAATAATGACCCCTCACTAGTGCACACTTCGGGACAGGTCCGGTCTATTGAAGGCCAGAATGTTGAAGGCGCTGGGGTGCTAGTATTTCTGCACTTCATTATGAACCCTTTGTGGTCCTATGTCGGACCCTGTCCGACATCATTAAAAGACGTAAAAACAGGTCTCTAGTCGTTTTCTCTCGGAAAAAACGAAAAAAAACATTCAATGGCCGAGTGAGACCGCTAGGAGCCGAGATAAACCAAAAAAAAAAAAAAAAACAAGGGCCAGATCTGAGCAATACACTTAGCCCAGCACCACAGAGATAACACAGACATAAACAAACAAGATAGCTGCTTCTGCATCCAGCGCTCAAAGAATATCACAGACATTTGCAGAGCTTTTTGAGATGTTATAGTAATAAAATAATGACTTAGATCGCATTATTGAGGAGTTTGGTGATAAAACGAGTGATCAGGAGATGATTTATCGGTATGCACTACTATGAAGAGGTATGTGAAAAATACAACGAACAAGGGGTGGGGTGGGGCTGGAGATGCAATACTGAGTGTCCTGTTGATATGCAGTGCCTTTTAAACCTGTTTTACTGTAAAAAAAAAAAACCTTTTAAACAGTGCGTCTAAAATAAACTGCGAGTGTGAAAATAAATTGGACCTGATGTGCCTGAGACGCGCTGAATAAATGGACCGCAAAGGGTTAAGGGGCAATTATTCTATAGAGTAAACCTTGCCACGGGCACAGGACAGCCTGTAACACAATTGATGGTTCCCCGTCTTGTCGGCTCGAGGTCATGAGGCTAGCGCATGATATCCCTTTTGTGCGGCACCTCGGAGCTGATAAAACGAGGGAACTGATTTTATTAGCTTGATTTTATTGGGAGGGGCTTCATAATGAAGTGATGAAATATGTAGCCACATGCCCAGACTGCCAGAGAGTAGCGCCGGTCGAGTCGCCCGCCCTTTGGTTCCACTGGTTCCAACATTCCAGTAACTAATTTATCAAATTAGTTTTACCGTGTTAATTTAGTTTAGACGTGATCTACCAAACTGACAATATGTTATCAACTTCAATTTATTCTATATTCAAATTAACAGGAATGGGGCAATGATCAAATTCTATGCATTTATTAGGAAACTCCTTTGAATTACACATTTCAACAAACAAAACACATTTCTTGCACACTCCAAAACAGGAAGTTATATTGTATTCCTAGAACAAGTTATCCACTAACTTGACTGCATTAGCTACAGTTAATTTCTCGAGTCAAAAAATGTTTAATATTTCATATGTTGAATACTTATCGATTTTCAACAAAGAAGTCAGTCTTCTTAGGGTGATGAAAGCACAGCAGCTTTGCCCATATCTGGATCTGAAGTCCCACTGAAAGAAAAGAAGACGGTACTTTGCTTAATGTAGGCATTGTGACGGTTCTCAGCAAAACAATAGTTATTTTCAAAGGGAGGCAGGTGTTGATCTCCAATAGTCTTGCAACATAATCTTTGACTTGTCGGAGGTTTTCTAACTGGAATGGGTTCCATTCATTGGACGTAAGTCTCAGTTCAAAGAATGGGTTGCAGTTGAAAACTTATTTAGTTTGTAAAACTGTTCTCGTTGCAATTATTTTGTACGGCTACGGGACCTTCCAGAGGCACAGCTACTGACTTTTGCTTCAGTTCATTACGTGGTTGGTTTAAAGCAGCGAAATAAAATAAAGACCCGTTTTCCGATCAATGCAGTGTCCTGTTTCCTGGTTCAGCAGGGCCCTCGTCAGAGCTGATTTCAGCCTTCTCTTAGCCTTCTCAGAACATAGTTTTAGCCATTTTCAGACCTGATTCTACCCCCACTTCGAGCAGATTTCAGACCCCATTTCAGACCATGACATCAGAACATAACTTTATTATAAGTTCAAACTACAACTTCAGACACTATTTCAGAACCATCTTTCAGAAAATTTTCAGAGCTTGTCCCAGTCTTTTAAATTAAACCCGACCCATCTTGATTGGATCGTTGAATTCATGGGTGGTGTTTAAAGTCACACAACGTGCTTAAGCACTGATTGGTTTATCTCTGGGCCACTTCTTGGCCTTGCCCACAGCTTGTGATTGACAGTTCGACCAAAGTTCCTTTGTCTTGTCAAGGGTGATTGACCGCTCCCACCCCCACCCCCTTTGCATTCTTGAGGAGGGAAGAGAACTACTTCTCTTCAGTATCCAGGATGGCCAGTTTGCAGAGATCTCAGTTCATGATTACGCAAAGGAATGTTTACGACCCAGCTTCACAAAGCTGCATCTGTCTCACTTTGACCAGGAGATGGGGGAAGAGAAAAACATTAACTCTTAACTTTCTCAAACAAGTTTAAACGGTGCATATTAATATCCAGCAATAACCTGATTTGACTGCACTGTCCGCTACATAGGCTTTCACTAAGTTTGTTATTGTCCTCGGTCCACTGAAAAAATCAAATGCTGCCCAAAGAAGCTCATGTAGTACTGAACCGTATGCATTAGCTAAATCCAGGAATGTCACGTGGAGCTCCTTCCTCTCCTTCCTCTCCTTTTTGAAATTGCTGCCAGATCACACTGATGTGCTCTAAGCATCCTGGGAAACCTGGAATACCAACTTTCTGTACTGAAGTGTCAATGAAGCAGTTCTTTAACAGGTAAGCTGACAATCTCTGAGCAACAATGCTGAAGAAAATCTTACCTTCCATGTTTAACAGGGAAATAGAGCGAAACTGACCGACACTCGTAGAATCTTTTTCTTTAGGTATAAAGACCCCACCTGCTCGGCGCTATTGCTCTTGGTACAACCTGTTTTCCCATGCTGCTTTCATCAAATTCCACAGGATTTATAGAACACCAAGGGCACTCTTGCACACTCTGTACGGAACTCCATTAGGCCCAGGATATGATGACGCCCTTACCTTTTTCACAGCTTGCTCTACTTCTTTCCACTTAGGTGCGCAGTCCTCCATTTGGTATTCTGGTGGATTGATAAGTGGGATGTCTGAAGGAATCGACATAGACTCCTGCCTTTTTGAATCTGTGTGCGTTTCCTCGAGATATCTCTCCAGCTCAGACTTAGTTGCTTTTATTGTGCCATTTTTCTCCCTGGTGAATAACTTATTTGCAAATTTGAATGGGTCTTTATAAAAGTTAGTTCTCGCACGCTCCTACTTTTTGCAGCGTTTCCGTTGGCACTCAGCTCTGCGCAATGCCGCTAGCTTATCTTTTATGACCCGTTGTAATAGATTGAGTGCCTCCTTCTGACTTTGTTCTGCTCTCCTCCATTGCTTCGACAGCTGCCTCCTTTCTCTAACTAACCGTTCAATCTCCTGCTGCCATCTAGACTTTACGGGAATAGTTTGTACTTTCTCCTTTTTTAACTCCAAACCTCTCGCTTCCATATGCATAAATGATGTCCCCAAATTTATCCAGCTTCTTTTCAGCTGTTCCACCTAACCTTTCCAATGCAAAGCAGAGATCCGTGTTTACTGTGTCCCACGTTTTCTCAGAAGCTCTTGGCCATTTAACTCCAGGCTTCTGCCCATTGAGGTTATTTTCTCCCTTATGCTGGTCCATCTGACTAGGTTCACAAGGATCATTAGATTCATCACTAGTTGTGTTTATGCAAGTCCTCCTCTCATCTATGACAGGGGTGCGGATATCCTGCGAACTGTGGTTTGCTTCCTGTTGCTGGATTTCATTCGACTGACTTGACTGACTTGGTAAAAAGTACTGATCAATGTGAGGCCCTTGTCCCTTCTCCCTCAAGCATTTCATTCTTCCTTGATGAATCTTCAAACCCCTAACCATTGTCACTTTGCTCCAGCCACAGGCACAAACATGGAGCTCCATGTCTTTGCTAACTGCAGATCTTGAGCTAGTCCTTTGCAAAGTACTCTCTGTTCTATTATCAGTTTCCTTTTCTAAGTTGTTAACCGTGTTGTCAATCCTTGAGTCATCTTCCACCCCCACTCTTGCAGACTCTAGGAGTATATTTCTCTTTAATTTCTTAGAAGCCTTAGGTGGGTGTCTCCAGCATCCTGTTCCATTTGAAAACACAGAACTGGATACTGCCAGCTAAGGTGGCTAACCCCTGCCAGCCACAATGGGGTCTATTTCCTCCTGTCAGCTGTCTCTCCAGGCTGTCACAAGGTCTTTCCTTCGTCGTCAGCTGCACTATTCACAGCAGTCACTGGACGTATCCAGATCTTCATGATTTCCATTACATGATAGTAGGTCTTCAAACTTCATGCTGATATTGGACCCAGCTCTTGCCAAGATAAGCACCAACTAAGACATAGCTTATTTTACTGTAAACTAATTAGATCCATCTGTGTTTCTTTCCATCTGATGATGTAGATATCCTTCTGCCTGTTGTTGATTGCTGAAGTGTAATGCTGGCTCAAGGCATCAGCCTATGTTGCCTCCCTGGCGCATCAGCACACACAACGGCTACAATACTGGCTCTAGGGATCAACCACATATGTCGTAGGTCACATAGTTTGTCCGCCATATTGGACTGAAAAAACATTTTGCCTTAATGTAAAATTCGTCTTTCGAAAACCACTTATTGCAGAGTGCTGAAAATTGAGGGATAGTCCAAGATTAACTGGTGTTCGTAAGAAGCTGATAGGTTGTGTGGTATGGCGGCTATACTGCATGACGTCAAAATCACAAGGTACAGACGTCATAATCATAAACTACAAAGATCTTCTTCTACCAAACCATTAGTCCAATTGAACCAAAAATTGGCACATATGATCCTGGTATGATTGTCTTAAACGTTGTTCAAGGGAAGTTGCTACAATAAAAACATGGTGGCCACTCTGGATGACATCATCAACTTACAAAACTGGCTAATAACTCCTTGTAGAGTGTAGATCGGGCCATGGTTACTATGGAACACATATAGTAACCCATGTATACATTCTGGACTATTTGCTAAAGTGTTTGGTACTGGTATGGTTACTGGTACTGGTACTGGAAGCCGTAAAGTTGCTGGCAACTCTAGTTTTTTTGTTGTTGTTGTATAAATTGCAAACTGTTTTATGACTGTAGAACATTTATTTAAATAATTGTATTTCCAAAAAGTACATGCAGCACAAGAATTACATTTTTGTCATTCTGAGAAAAAAAAATTACAAACAGCTTCTTTCAAATTATTGTCTTTGTAGTTGGTAAGGAGACCAGCATTTAATAACTTAACATGTTTTATAAAACTGCTACATACATATCTCTTAAAAAGTCCAAATAGTCCATTGCTTGTCTTGTGACTAAAAAGCCCTTATTAGGGCTGTCAATTAATCATTAACTTCTGCAATTAATGCATCATTTTTTTAGATACATTTTTTTAATGCACATTAATCGCCCTCTGTCTTGACCTTCTCAGCATACCTTTATTAATTCCCTGCTACACTATTTTAATATACTCGAGTGCATGCAACGCAATAAGTGCAGTTATCGTTTGAATAGAAAGTTAGTCACGGAACTGCATTATGGAGCAAAGCACTAAAAGTGAAGGACTTATGTATGGGAAGTTTATTGGATAGAAAGACTATTACTTGTATCTGTCAGTTCCAGTATCACAGAATGCATCTAGTCTGCTGTACAACCTGCATGCTGTAAATACGCCTTCGCTTCTCACAATACACTTTCTAGCAGTTATTCTGCTACAGGCAGCAACAACAGAACACCAAATCAGTTTCAAGAGACTACTTTCTTTATTTATCCTGTGCATCAAGCTACATCATGTCAGTATGATACAGGGTGTCCCACTTGAAAGTAGCCCCATAAGTATTTCAGTTAGATGTTGGCTTTCAGTTCATGTCCATGTTGGGAGTGACATTCTCCATAGTATGAAAATGTGCAAAATGTGCACAGGTAAGTAGTTGCTGAAATATGTTTCCTTACCAACATGCTTTGTACATCTACTTCCTGTGTTTCTTTACAGAGCACTGAATACTTCTTACGCTCTTTTATTGCTAATGACAAGGAGGCGATCTGGGTTTTCAAATGTGGGCATTTGATTGTCATGATCTGTCAACATTTGCAATAATCTCTGATGTTTGCATATAATACCTCTTGCACCAACTGGACAACTACAGAAGCATTCAGCAGGGCATACCTTGTAAGTGATGTCAGAGGTAAATTCTGATGGGACATTATAATGGTATATGTTATCCTCTTTTAGACAGATTTTGCTAATCCAACCTTTTTCCATCATTCAGGAAGCACGTTGTAGTACTTCAGCAGATTTCTCAGTGATTCGCTTCTGTATCCGATCAGCTGCCTGCAAGTCCCTAATGACAGCAAAGCAATTATCTGCCTTATTTTGGACCACTATGAGGTCATCTAATCGTCTGTTTCTAACATCAGATAAAAACTGGTACTTCAGTCAACGGAAAAACCTGCAAATAAAAATGATTATTAAAACTTAGAAAAATACTGACTTTTAATAACTTGAGGAGGACACACATGTCTAAAGAGAACCAAAGGGGTATTTCACAATCAATGTTTCAAATATGTCGTAGATTTCCCATGGAAAATATATAAAATATAATTAGCATGAAGTGTAATAATAATCACAGTTCATTCATTGGGAGACTTACAAAGCTACATGACAAAGAAAGACAATACATTAAATACAGCATGTTTCTTGGAAATTCACCCCTGCATACATACAAATTAATTAGGTGCTCTACTGTTGTGACTGTGGTTAAATTGAATAGAGATTGATTTGCAATTTGATTGGTTTCCACACAGATTTTTGTAGTTGTATGATACCATTGAATTGCACTGAAACTATTGTATTGCTTAAGTGTTGTCTTTAGTGCAGTTTAGCAGCTATTAACCAGTTCTCTTGCAAAGTAAGGGTGCGAGTAGATTAAGGGTGCAGTAGAGGCTGTCGGAGAAAATCTGAACCTAGCAGCGCTCTGGAAGATGCCAACTACTAGACAGGTCTGTACCCTCCCGCCACTGCTCCTGCTCCCACTACTACTCTACCTATCTGTCTCACCTGTCCTGCTATGACTGTCTCTCACATCCCTGTTATTCTGTCCTCTCACTCCCGTTCTCTGTCCTCTCTCCGCTGTTGCTCCCCTAACCCCTCTAACCTCATCCCTCTGTCTCACCCCTCCCTCACTCTCTCTGGTGCCCTCTGGAACTGTCACTCTTCTGCTAACAAAGCTGACTTCATCTCTGCCTTTGCCTCCCACCCCTCTCTCGATTTCCTTGCTCTCACTGAAACCTGGCTCTCTCCTGATAACACTGTAACTCCTGCTGCCCTGTCCTCTTTCTATGTCCTGTCCCATACTCCGCGTCTCACTGGACGGGGAAGTGGGACTGGTCTTCTCCTCTCTCCCTCCTTACTCTTTTCTGTCCCCTCTGATCTCTCCTCACTCTCTGTTAACACCTTTGAATTTTACACTGTCCAACTAATTCCCTGTCAACTCCTGCTAATTGTATTGTACCGTCCCCCTGGACCTCTCGCTCACTTTCTCGATGAACTTGACTATCTCCTCTCCTCCCTCCCCTCTCTGTCTACCTCAGCTGTCCTCTTGGGTGATTTCAATATCCATCTCTCAAACCCCACTCACTCTGCCGGATTCCTTCCTCTCCTTCACTCCTTCAACTTCTCCCTCTCTCCACCCCCTCCTACCCACAAAGCTGGCCATCAACTGGACCTCACCTTCTCCAGGGCCTGCTGCCCCTCCACCCTCTCTGTCACCCTTCTGGACCTCTCTGATCACTATTTCATCTATTCTTCTCTGTCTCTCCCCTCTCTCCCTACTCCATCTACACCCACTGTCACCTCCTGCCGTAACCTCTGCTCTCTCTCCCCCTCTGTCCTTGCCTCCACCGCTCTCTCTCACCTCCCTCCTATCGACTCCTTCTCCCAACTCTCTGTTGACTCTGCTACCTCCACCCTCTTCTCCTACCCAGCTCATCCAGAACTCTGCTGCTCGCCTGGTGTGCTCTCTGCCTCGCTGCTCCCACACTACTCCACTGCTCTGCTCATTCCACTGGCTCCTGCTCACCGCTCGCATCCAGTTCAAGACTCTTGTACTCGCCTATCGATGCCTTGACCAGACTGCACCCAGCTACCCCCACCTGACCTCTCTGCACTAGAAGAGCCCAGAGCCCGCTCCTTCTTCACCCTCACCCCACAGTGGTTGCTGTCCCCACCTCTCCAGCCTCAGGGGCAGGGATTAACATTTTTCACAGTTGATTTGGTTTCAAGAAATCTGGCTTTAAAAAAAAAAAGTGGTGCATGTCTCTTTCTTCTGTGTTACTGAGTGTCTCAATTTGTGTTTCCAGCACTGCATTATTATTATTATTATTATTATTTATTTCTTAGCCCACGCCCTTACCCAGGGCGACTTACATTATACTGTAACACTTGAAATGTATTTGCTTACGATTGTAAGTCGCCCTGGATAAGGGCGTCTGCTAAGAAATAAATAAATAAATAATAACATGGCAGATGTGATTGTTTGATTTTCCAGGAAGCCTTCTGCAAAACAATAGAAAGTCAATGTTTAGACAGGCCCCCAGGATGTTATAAAGGGTTTGCTCTGAAATCAACTGCGACCTACCGGGTCAAAAGCATGCTCAAATCTGTTGTGTTAAGGTTAATCAAGATCAGGAAAAACATTAACATTGTCAGCCCCTAATAACCCCAAAAATTATATTGTAGCGGTTATTATTTCGTTTGGGTGCCAGGTAGGTATAATCAAACCCACCAATAATGGAAATAAGTTAAACAACCACCACCAGGACCTAACTGATAATAAAAAATAGAATTAAACAATTAGACCCTGTTGCGGGTAGCTTAACATCTAACTTGTTTTTTTTTGCTTTCTATTTTTTCTGAGCTACGGTGTATAAACATGATACATTTTCACTCTGGAATTAAACAAACAGGTCCATAAATATCCAATTATCCAATTATATAATTAGTTTAATACACCCGAAATAATATATATATATATATATATATATATATATATATATATATATATATATATATATATATATATATATATATATATATATATGAACTATCAATTTGCAATCAGCAAAACCAAATACCGTAGCACCCCTTTAAATAGTCTGTGCACAGCTATTTAGTAATGGTAAAGTCAATTTGATAATATACAAGAACAGCATCTCAAAACACAATCACAAAGACCAACACAGCTTCAGTTTTTTCAGGATCAGCACGGACCCCTTCTTTTGTGACAGTATGCCCAAGGAACTTAATCTGTTGTTTACAGAACTGACACTTTCTAAGATTTAGAGTAAGACCGGCATTCTGTAATCTATTCAAGATGTAATCTATTCAACTGAATGTCATGAAGATGCTGCTGCTCATTAGATGAATAGATGGTGATGTGATCTAGATATACAAGACAAGAGTTGCCAATCAACCCTTCTAGAACTAGATCCATTAATCTCTGGAAGGTTGCAGGAGCATTTTGTAGTCCACAAGGCATCACTTTGAACACTAACAACCCATCCGGCACAATAAATGCAGTTTTTGCTTTACTTTCAGGGTCCATTTCGCCCTGCCAGTAGCCACTGTTAAGGTCTAAAATGCAAAAGAGAAAGAGAAAGAGATTCTAATATCTCACCAGCAGTAGGCAAGGGAAAAGCATCTTTCTCACTACAAGCATTCAATTTCCTGTAGTCCACAGAATCTCTGAGTTCCATCTTTCTGTGGACTCAGGACAGTGGAAGAAGACCAGGATGAATGTAAAGGTTCAATGACACCTTTATTCAGCATTTCTTCAATTAGATCCTTTATCACTTGATTTTTTCACCCAGGACAACCGGTAGGGCTGCTGCTTAACAGCTATATTGCTAGTGGTAAAAATCTTATGTTTCAGTAATCCAGTACGTCCAAGTCTAGTAGTACACACCTCTGAATTACTTTCCAGAAGATGCAATAACATCCCTGCTTGCTGATTGGTCCAATCACTCTGTTCCAATGTGGCTTGAATTAGAACAGAAATCTCTTTCCCAGAACTAAGGCCAGATGAAGAACTTTCATTTTCACTTTCATTGGTGGCACTGTGGTAAACAATCAGGCACTGGCTAGATGGTTACCCCTACCTTCACTGATGTTCATCCCTTCTACGCCTTGATCAAGCCTAGGTTGGAATGGATATTTTCTTCGACATTTGTCAACAGAGAACCCATACTGCAGGTTTTTTAAATCAATCTGTAGACCACTTATACAGATGAAATCCAGTCCGAGAATCAATTGGTTAGTAGCAAGAACTACAGTAGGTACAGTCCACTGAAACCCATGCATATGATATTCTAATACTTTGTAACCCAAAGGTTGAGCCATTTCTCCATTAGCCAGGTACAGTGGTTCACCTTGCCAGATGTTTAAAACTTCTTGGGGTTCTTTAAATTTCTCCCACAGCTGATCATGTAACAAAGTTAATGTGCTTCCAGTATCCACAATGCCTTTCCCGGTTCATCGGCGAACAGTTAAAGGCACCACAAGCTGTCGCAGAACAACTGGTTGAACATTTCCTACTGGTACATGTCTGTTAGTTTTACATGCTGAGGTGGATGGCTCTTCCATGGTTCCCACTCGACCACGCAGCTGACTAGTGAGATAGGGGTTCATGTTTTTCAACAGCAACTTAACTGCTTCACTTTCAGAAATAGCTGGTTTCCACTTCTTACAAAGAGCTTGGTAAGTAAAAGCAAAATCACAAATACTTTCCTTTTCTTGCTGCATCCTTGTTTGAATTCTTTCTTGTAATTCATCTTCATAATCTTCAGACAGGAAGGCAGCCATAAAGCATCTTTCAAATTCTTTCCAGCTGGAAACTTGAGTTCTGGCTAACTCCCACCAGTCACGGGCAGTTCCATGTAGGACACTTCTCAAAGTAGCTAGAATCTCTTCATCCTTAATAGGACTCAAGGTAAGAAAGGATAAAAAAGCAAATGATCAGTATCATCCCTATTTCCCCCAAAAGTAGGAAATACTAATATAATTAGC
The DNA here is from genome assembly GCA_030684275.1 of Acipenser oxyrinchus oxyrinchus. Classification (NCBI taxonomy): domain Eukaryota; kingdom Metazoa; phylum Chordata; class Actinopteri; order Acipenseriformes; family Acipenseridae; genus Acipenser; species Acipenser oxyrinchus. The sequence goes on from CM060250.1 coordinate 42,418,067, forward strand.
AATTTCCCCACTACAAGTCCTGATAAGGGTCTTTGAGACACATTTATCTCACCATCAGGGGATGCAACCCTAGTTTTAAACATTTTTTTCCATGCCACTCAGATTCCAGAGCACTGCATTGCATCTCCAACTTAGCCTGCTGAAGACACAATCCATGAAAACCATTATGGATTTGCTGCTTTAACGTACTCAAATCTACAGCTAATTGCTACTGATTTATAAACACCATTAATTGCTTCTCTCATTACACCCTGCAATTTCTGATTATTAACCTGTGCTTCTTGCTGTACTTCTAACTGTAATTGCTGCATATTCCTTTGTACCACTTCTGTAGTTTTTTTTGTTCCTTCATAAAGCAGACCTATATATTCAAAAGTTCCCTATTACCTTTCTTCACCAAAGATAAAGTATCAATTGAAGACTGCTGTCTTAAACTTTCCAACTGCTGTTTGACCTCCTTATCAAATACTTGGGCCATACTTTACTAAGCATTTCCTGTTGACTGTAAATCCACACTTCGAGTTTCCTTTAATTAAACTTCACAGAGTCCAGTTTGAAAAAATAAATTAATCTCTGATACCCCCAACGCCAATACCCCAGATAGTGTAGGCAACATAGGTGGCACTTTCCCCACCACAGATTGCTCCAGCTCTGAGTCCATTAACCACTTCAACACCATGACATACACACGTACGTCAAATGAAAACCCACTTACAGTACCATGCCATACCTGCGTACGTCAAGTTTCCCATTCTATTCTATGATCGGTTTCTCAGTCTAGCGTTTCAGGTTTCATTCTCTAAAGCAGTGCTAGTACTGTGGAATGTGCAATGAAAGTTGGGGGAGGGTCAGGTGACATTTGTATCCAATTGCGTCATGTAGCAATTTCAGTCTAGCTGTGGGTGTTTAAAAGGCTGAGATATATTGCAGGAAGCCATTCAGCTGTTTTAAATGATCACTTTTTTATTTATTATTAGTTTTACTTGTTTAGTTATAGTTTATATAGTTTTTAGCGAAAGCTAAACATGGCAACGTACATGGTCTTTCTATAATGAGCAACGGGAGTGAAGTTGGTTCGGAGGATTTCGATACCAGCGACAGTGATGCTGACTTATCACTCAGTGATGAAGATGAAGAGGATGTGGAGCCAAGAACAGTACAAACTGTACAAACAGAAGAGCATGCAGCTACTTTACAGGTAAGCCAGCTGCAAACGGGATGCTGTTTGGTTTGAAATGGCAGTACTGTGACGAAATACTATCAAAACACAGCACTGGGTACAGGCAATGCGGCAGCCAGATCCATCACAATGCCTGCGCAAAGTAGCTGTGTACACGCATTCGTGACTATCCCTCCAACACAAGCAAAGCAGACACTGTAATAAAGGTACAGGGTCTGCTACGAAAATGAAAACAAAAGAAAAGACACAAGAAAAATGTGCAGTGGTTGCGAAGGCAACCCCAGGTTCTGTTGAATTGAACATTTCAATAAATGTCACAGAGCAAGTCGATAATGGCACACGTTTTGATGTTGTTTGATTTTTATTTGATAATTACTGTTTACTGATTATTATTGTTATTATCGTTATTAGCAGAGATTTTGTTTTCATTGTTAAAAACAAAACAAAAAAAAAAACTTTTTTATCTCTATATTGAATATGGGTATGTAGTACACAGCAGCATAAAGGGTGAAAAACACAGTTTAAGTCATTTATTTGTGTTTTATTCATCATATGTTAACATTTTATAGCAATTACAGGTTTGAAAACATTATTATTATTATTTTCAAAATCTGGTACCTGGGATGGGGTTTCATTTTTACATCTGGAGTTGAAGTGGTTAATGACTTTCCAACCATTGAACACCATTCATTAGATAACCCAGGCTCTATACCAATATTATCCAACAAATTAACATCCTCCAAATTCAACAGTCCAAAATGCTCTGTAGTCATCTTGTTTTCCTGTTCTGTCCCTGTTTGGGTGCCAGTTTCTGTAGTGATGTGGCAATGTGGGTTGTAGTGCGCAGGTGCAGAGGTGATGCAGTATTCAAGATAACGACAGACAACAAAGTACTGGTGAAATGGTGGTTTAAATTTGTAATCCAATTGTCTGATGACAACAGTAAACAATAAATGGAGGACTGGCAGTACCCAACGATGTGTACTGCTCTGTTACATAAACACGGGGTTCAGTCCCGAAATAATAAGCACAGTATTTAAACACACACCATACATAAACACAAGTCCAAGTCCAGGGTGAGTGTTATTAGTGCTAGTGGTGCAAATACAGTTTAACCGTGAACAATAGTGAAGTGTTGTCTGGGTTTGTGATGGCCTTAAGCGACAGCTCCGGATCGTGTTAGCCGTCTATCAAATAACAAAACACTCACGGTTACGTTTCACTTGTCCTTTAGCAGTTCAACCTTAGCCATAACAAAGGAACAGATCACCTTGCTACGTCCCCTTATATACCGTCAGTCACGCCCCCTTGGTTAACGAGTGCAACCGTTTCTCCTCCAATCCAAGGTTGCCACATCGCTTCCCTTCTAGGGCGATGACTTGGTGTACCGTAGCTCCGCCCCCTTCCTAGATGACCAACTTCCACCTAACCCTGAGAATGAATTGTCAGGCCATCCAGTCCAGGGCACTCTGTTCCCTTTACACAGCGCCCTCACAGGTCGAGATGGAGATTTATCACCAAGAATCATTCTTATGGTTATTACTTAGTTTGGGTGCCAGGTAGGTATAATCGAACCCACCAATAATAGAAATAAATTAAACAACTATTAATTTCAAATATCAGTATCACTCATCAAAACTTTGTTAAAGTGTGTGTCAGGGTATTTTACTGTCTTGCAGAAAAGTGCCAAAATTGACACTGGCTTATTATTATTTATTTCTTAGCAGACACCCTTATCCAGGGTGACTTACAATTGTTACAAGATGTCACAGACAATTACATTATTTTTTTACATTATTTTTACATACAATTACTGATATGTAATGTAATAACTCGGCTTGCATGATAATGTACCCTGCCAACTGATAATGTAATAACTGGCATGTATACGCTAGGAAGTATAAGTCATTTATTACATTATCAGTTGAAAGGTATTACATTATAATGGAAGCCAAGTTATTACATTATCAGCAAAAAAATATTACATTACCGGGCAGAAATTAGTTGTTACAAGTGTACTTCATTATATGACCAGGTCTGTGTACATTTCGTCCAATCGTTTTTGCATTCTGAATCGGAAAACCAGAAAACGACTTGTTTTTCGATTTTGGTTTTTCATAAAAACAAAAATCGACCCGTTTTCCAATTTCCAAAATACAAAAATGGATTCAGCCTTGTTTAACTCAACTGCCTACCAACATGTCATGTATTAATGTAGAAAACGTCATAACACCAGGACACATTCGGTAGGGACAGACTAAAATGAATTATCAAACGGAATGCCCATTGACTACAATGGGGAAAGAAGGAATGCCCATTCACAACAGGATTGACAGCCTATATCTCGAAATCCCTAACAGGAATCATAAAACTGAATATTGTGTTTAAAAATTCCTATTTCTGCTATGTTTTTAGTGTTTTTTTTCATTAATCCAGGCCTGTTATTCCATAGAAAGCAGCTGTCATTCCATATCATTCCACTTTTATTTTGTACATTAGTTTATTTGTAAGAAACAGTATTCGGAGTAGAGCACACCGTAGGACTTTTTTTTTTAAATGGTCTATTTGTTTTTGTATTACAGATGATTAATTTAGAATATTTATTTGCAAAAAAAATAAAATATGAAAAATGTGAAATCAAGTCTGAATCTGTTTTTGTATTTTTAACTCAGAAATTGGAAAACAGTTTATATTCCTATAATTGGCTTCTTACTCATTAAATGCAAAAGGAAAATCTATGTTGACGTATATAAACTGATCTTAAACAAAATGTGCTTACAATTTTGTAATTGGGTATAACTTAATCTAAATTAAAGTTCAATATAAAGAAAAGATAAAAAAAACTTAGTTTAATTTTAAAACAGGTGTGCTTAATTGGTACAAATTTGGCTCATATGTTCTAAATGGTTTTATTATCAAATGCAAATTTGTTACATTTAAAGACAATAAATGGGAGAGTAATTTTTCATTTAAACTTGTACAAGCTGGTTTCACAGACCCCGATTAGCACTAGTCATGGACTTCCTTACCTACATTAATATTGAGTAGTCCATGATTAGCACTAATCCGGGCCTGTGAAACCAGCCACTGTGCTGTGCTGAAAGAGTATACTTTCCCTATATTGACAATTCCGTTCAAAGTGTATTTGCATTTGTGTTGCATAAAATGCATCTTAGAAAACTTAAATAGTCACAGTGTGTGGAATTGTTAATGTAAACTAAGTTAATGCATTCTTGTGACAGAGTGGTTGCCGTGGTGATGTCACGGACCAGGAACACAAAACCAAAACAATGAATGGCGGGTGAAAACTGAAACGCTACGGCGTGCAGTTATTTTATTAAATAATAAAACAAACAAAAGATTTAAACAAACACAAAACAAAAGGGCATGTTGGCCAAACAAACAGAACCAAACAAGTATCGTGATGGTTTTCAGCCAGCACATGTAGCAATTGTTAGTTTTTACCTCCTAATTCCACACTCGTTGTCTACTCTCGAACACCCGCTGCAGGCTTTTATATTCTGGCCAAGGGGTTAACTAGCTGTTAATTCATTATCTTATTACCCCTCGGCCATGGTCTGCCCGAGTATAATAAGGATGCGTGACTGTCAGCTAGTTCAATAAATCAGTAGCTGATCAGTCACGCAAATAAATAATAAACAAAGGGGCGGGACACTCCGCCACAATTCTATAAAAAATGTTTTTTGTATTCATGTGTAAAATGTTTACATTTTGTTAGCTGGATGACATACAGTCAGAAGATGATGAAAAGACAGAGCCAGAAAACCCGAAGGTTTCCATTGAAGAGGAACCTGAAATAATCTTTGAAGAAAACCAAGTAATTGAAATAATGGTGAATGAAACTGCAAATCTTTCCCCTGGAGCTTTCTTTCACAGCTAGAAGAGTTTTCTGCACAAGAACCGTCATCTCAGTATGACACTTACCTGAACCTGATTAGCACTACCGACGATGGTGAATCTGATTTCTCAGAAGACTTAAATGAAGCGATAAGAGCAAGCATTGAAGATCAACAGATGTAAGTGATATTATATGTATTTATTCATTTAGCAGACATTATCAATGTGACTTTGAGACTATATGGCAGGGGTAGGCAATTCCATCCCCTGGCGGGCTGAGATGCTTCCGGTTTTCAAGTGTTGCAGTCATCTACAATAGGCTGCTTGTTTTCATGTCACATCTGAAGGATTAAATACTGTACAAGGAGGTAAGTGACTTGCACACAGCGAGTCAGTGGCCAGGATTTATACTTGGAAACTCTTGATTCCAGGCCCTTTTTAACCACTGGACCACACAACACCACATGTATGTAGTTCATGAAAATTTAAATGTTAAATATTAAGATTTGCAGTAATATACACTTTGATAAAAAATCTTCAATATTTTTGTGGAAAATCAAAACTTCCAACCCAAGCAACTCAATTATAATAAGTAAAGATTCAATTAACTTATTTAACATAATTTTTTCATCATGTCTTCTCTATCTGTTCAAACAGGACTTCAGCTGCCACTCAGCTAGCTTCAAAAATACAGCCCAATGTATTTCCAAGTTCAACATCAACCGTGTCAATGTTTTGGATGGAGCTTTGAGAGGGTTTTGAAGACCAACATACTATCCAAACAAGAGGATGTCTGTGAAGTTCTCAGATGACACAGGGAACTTGGAAGACGCAGTGGATTTAGGGGGTCCCCGCAGAGAGTTCCTGCGTTTGTTAATGCAGAGCCTTGAGAAGTCACCCATGTTTGAAGGAGCTGAAGGGAGAACAAATGTAGCCCTTGATTCAAAAGGTGTGTTATGTCTTAATTATCAAAATATGCTGATTATGGTAATGTGGGGGAAATTAATTGAAGCAGAACTTTTTTGTTCAGGATTTCTTAAGTCTCGGTCACATGTTTAACATAAGTTTCCCTTGATTCCTTGTCTAGGGTGTGACCAAACTAGTGGTAAACAGACCCAGTACAATAGAAATCACCAAAATGCCTTTTGATTATGCTATTGTTTTAAAATAGCTCCTCAAAGTTAATTCGTAAAAATGGATCACACCCAGAAAATGTTTCTAGTACCCCAACATTAGCTTGACAGTCTTCAGCATCCTGGGCCATCACAGCCTAAAACTATTAGAAAGGCTGTAGAAAGCAGACTTGATTCCTATATGAGAAACATCCTACTTAGAGCAGATATAAGTGACAATGAGAAAGCTAAACTATACACCAATTCCTTACAGAAATATCTAACCTTGGTTAAACAGGGGGAAAAAGAGACTAATACTCTAACTTTGATGATGCCTCCCTCTGAGGAACCATTAGAGACGATTGAGGGATCTGAATCTAAGATTGTCGAGGATGTCATGAAAAGTGTTCCATCGAGATCTAAGAGAAATGCTGATTTCATTTTAAACGCTATGTCTCAGAACACTAGACAACCTCTTGGAATTATAAAGGGAAATATATTCTTAATGGGCAGGCAATGCAAGGATCACATATGGTTGATTTAATCAGGGTCCCTACAGGGACCAGTAATGTTCTTAAAGAATTCCTAAAGGGTATGGCTACCATAAGTGTGCCTTAGTCAACTGCTCCCTATTCTCAAACGTGTACGCTTATAGAAGAATGTAAATATATGCCTCCAAAAACACCACAGCTATGGGAAGCTTATTAAATTGTAAATGTTTTATTTATTTATACAAATATTACAAATATTGTATGTATTCCTCTACTGTTATATATATGTCCATTCATTTATAAAATAAAATGTTTTTTTAACTTTATTTCAGCATCATCAATTTTCTTACATCACTATGCATTTATAACATTTAAAGCATTTATAACATTTTAAAAAATCCTTGCATGAATTTACACACTGAAAGCATGAAAAATTGCTTACACAGTTATGTTTTTTAGGGCTGTACATACGTTGTATACATTTGTAAACCATTGCAACATTTTTATCAAAATCTTAGCTGTACAGAGCCATGACCTTTTGATAAGAAAGACCCTTTGCTCAGTAAAGGGGTTGCTAGTCAGTAGGGCCGTAAGCTGCACAGTGTTCATTTTAATGTACTAGAATCAAATATTCAAAATCAAAGAGAACAGATATTTGTTGTGAAAGCTCAATCACATTCTCGTAAACTGCATAAATTATCAAATTAACAGTGGCCGTTAAAACAGTTGCAAAGCACATTTCAAGATGCATGTTTCCTGTTTTTACTAAGGAAAAATTATCTTCACATTCTTGGTCTGAGGATAAATCAAAAGCATAAAGTGTGCCTCTAGCAAAGTCAACGCGGTCAATTATTAGAGGCTTGTCTTTGAGATGTCTATCGGTGGCTTGTATTAGACAATAATATTCACGGTCAGGATTGTGATCTGCAACATAATTGGATTGGCGAGGCTTTGAGGGTACTTGTTCACCATTGACATACAAAGCTATAAAGTTGGAGTTAAAGTTAAAAGGGTTTTTCTCATAGGATTCGCCAAAAGCCTCATTATCTGTTAAACCAATAACCACAAACTTTGGTAGCTGTCACAGAAACACATTTACCTGATTACAGACTCTCCTACCACTAGCCACACTGGCCACTCTTTCAATAGGGTATTTGGCATTAGTGGTCATCAGGGCTTGAGCGTGTCCTATTTTCACCTCGGGCTACTTTTACTTTTTGACAAAGAGAGAGGCTTCTAAAATTTTAAGTTTGTATTGATCAGCGGCATCAGACAAAATCTGTCGGTTCCCCAAACCATTTTAATTTTCATATCTATGCCATTTAGCATGAGTTTGTTTTTGTTTTTTTAATATCAGAGTGCAGGGGTGCTAAAAGTTTGAATGCCTGGCTTCTTGAAGTAAATAAGTGACTTGTAGCCCCTCATTGGCCCCTGCTGGATCTTGCACATCCATGTTTCCTGGGGTATCTTTGTAAAATAATCCAGCTGTAAATTAAGACTCTAGGGTCTGTTTGCTATAGTTTAGCAGGGCTTCTATAATGCTTTGATAGGGGTAAGTGTTGCTGCTTTGGTTAATTAGATGATCTCCTAAAGTCACATCCACTAAAACATTATAGCTACGGGATAATTAATAAGCCATACCTTACTAGTATTGTCTAAATCTGTGCCATCAGTCCTCATAATTTTGCATGACAGCCTTAAAAGAGTGTTATTTAAATCAAGATAATCTTCGCCAGTCCCCGCTATATACAATTCTAGGGGGGCTGTATCAGAAAGGGCCGACAGGGGAAGAATTTCCACATATAGGCTTTTATCAATACTTGTTTGGGTGTAAGGGACGGTAAACAAATCCAACTTGGATTTCATGCATTCTTGAGTCCAGATTTCTTTGTTTTCTTTTTTTGAGTTATTTTTCTGCGAGCCTTTGGTTTATTACTCCTTCTCCGGGGTTTGTTACTAAATGATCAAGATGTTGAGTGTTTAGACTTTTTGTTCTTATGATAGCGATCTCCTTCATGACCATAAAGCCAGACCCGACCTGGTTGATGTCATGGTTAGGAGGGTTATGATGTGTTAAAACATTTGACACTACATCCCTGACAATATTTTTAGCAGCTGATTTAAAATGAGGTTTAACTATTTCAAACCCCAGTCTAAGTAAAGCCTTTTGTTATTTTTGTAAATAATTACTTTGATTTTACAATTTTGTATGTACATATACCAGTTTACAGCTGTTTACACAATATTTTCTTTTCAAATGTTTATTTTATTATAGTTTTTCATTTTTTGAAGTCATGGTTATATGCGGTAATGTCGGGAAAAAAGCCTTTTATGTTTTTGTAAATAATTACTTAATTCTTACAATTTTGTATGCACATATAGCAGTTTAACCATTTACACGATATTTTCTTTTTAAATGTTTATTTTATTATAGTTTTTAATTTTTTTAAGTCATGCGCTATATGTGCTAATTTGGAAAATAAAGCCTTTTATGTTTATTTTTTCATTTAAATACAGTGTTTCTGCTATGCTAGATATGATGTTCGTGAATACATCTTTTGAATTGTATCTAAAAGTTTATCTTTCATTTTCATATCGAAGCTGTTTAAAATGTACCCATCAAAATGACTGCTGCCGGCGGTTCTAGGTAGTAGCATAAACCCAGCAGTTCTAGTGTTAATTCGGTACCCGTGGTAAAGTGTTGTGTTTGGTGTTTTTTTTAACAAATTCAGAAATTTGTGGTTTAGAAATGTTGTACCTTTATCAGTTTGAAGCTTTTTAGGGATCCTCCCCTGGCTAAGTATTTTCTTGAAGGCTTCTGTCACCCCCCTAGATGTTTTATTTTTCAGGGGCATCACCCAGGCATATTTCGAAAAGACATTCATGGGGTTTCCATGCGGGTCAATTTACACGTGAAATGGTGATGCGCGTGCACGTTTGGGAGAATTACTCAGGTAAATCAGGTTTGTGGCCGAAAAAAACGGCCAAAGAGAGGGATAGGGTAAATCTCATTTACTCGTGTAAATGACGAAACACACAGGAAAATCCACGCCCAGTTTTGCATGGAAACCTGCATTTCACGTGTAAATGTTAATGAGCATGTTTATCCTTAACTATAAATATTGCAAAGGAGCAGGTCATTTCTTACTGTGGATTCTAACACGGCAGAAAGTAGTGGCTTATGGGTGATTTTATGGTTAGCAGTGGAGTAGTTCACCTTAATGCTAATGCAGGTGGCCTTTTTTATTATTGTTTTTTGCTGTGTCTGGTCTGTCATGTTGTATATATCTTGTGGGTTTACAGTTCTGTATAAAACCACTTACTACGAACTGCGTTATGCATTTGTTATAGTATTAAAGCAGCTGTTTGAGAATACCCTTGCTGTAAAAATTTACGCTAAAGTTAAACACAAAGAGCACGTCCTTTTTTTGATCCCAGCTATGTCCAAAGACAACACGCGTCTGCCCTCCACGTTAATAAATATAGTTTGTGAACTGGATGTCATAAGCCAGCTCGATCGCCCAAAACAGCGCAACAACATCCAAGTTGTTGATGCCCTCTCAGAACTGACCAAATAAAATTGCAAATGAACGTATTGATTGTGTTTTATTTGTTTGCATCATTAATATTTAACACAGCAGTAAATCCAACACAACTTAAAAGAAAGGAGAGCATCTCTGACAGCATGATCCTCCTCAAATTGAGAAACAATTTGGTCAAGAGCAGTAAAACACATTATTAACCAAGCAGGCACAGGGTATTTTGCTTTATTACAGCAGCTTAGATTCACTCGTGTACCAGTTCTCTGCGCATGGAAACCACATTTTCACAAAATGTCACTAGTAATCTTCAAAAACAGCACGAGTACTTTACGCATAGCTAATTTACATATCAACCTCCACCTTTGCCATTCATTTGCATGACGTCGGGTGAAAAGCCTGGTTTACTCGAGTAAAATAAACTGACGAATGGAAACCCAAAAAAGCATTTTACATGAGGCATTTTTCTCGTGTAAATGTCTTGAGTTAAAAAAAAAAAACTTGCATGGAAACCCCATGATTGATACATGTTTACATAAAATGGTGACCGCTTGTGAACAGGATGTGCAAAGGGGTGCAATAATACAATGTCCAGACAAGGTTACTCTCCCAAAAACAGTCTGTGTTTATTAATTTATTACAAAAACGAAAATAAATTAATTCCAAAAATAAAGCAGGTCGCAATGGTATAGGGGAAGCAAACACGACGGGTGTCAGTCCCACACAAAACCATAACACTCCAGTACCACAGTCCTCCATGCACGAAACTGTGCTCTTGTTGTCTGTGTCCTTTTTCCTGGGTGGTGCTTGGCTATGCTGTTCTGTGCGGTGCAGTGAAAACGGTGAGTGCTGGGTCCGTGGCTGCAGCTCCGTTCTCCGTCCTACTCCTCTGAAACTGTCAACAAAACAAACCAAAATAAACGCAGACTCCGGCTGCTTAGTGACGAACGCTTAGCGTAAGGAAACGTATTTGTGTAGCTGCGTCCACTTTGCACTACCCAACTCCTCCCTGCAATCAGCTCGGTGCCCCGGTGTAACCAATCGCTGCTTGGCCCACAGCTGATCGCATGTGAGTCGTTTCTTGTACTGATAGCTACAAGATGGCCGCCCACCGTCTATGCGGAAGTGTACTATCAACCTTACACAGCACCTTTTCTGGTCGGGAGGGAGATTTACAACATTGATTCTTCCTCTATCACACCGCTGTTTTCGTTTTACAAGACATATCTACTAAATCCTCTTGCCACTGATCAACTACATTGGACACATAGATGCTATGTCTTTTGAAGTTTATTCTAGGGGGCTTATGCAAGGTGTAAGAGTCATGTTCTGATAACCACTCTGTTGCCAACCGTTGATAATTGAAGCAAGCCAAAGCTTTAGCCACCTGAGGTTTTATCCACGGTATGTGTATTTCTTCTAGTTGAAATAGCCGGTGTCAGCCTCAAAAAGACTGCAGAGAGGCCTGTAGCCCCTGCACAATTTTTAGGACTCTTTTGAAGGAGATGCCTAAAATGTCGTCGACCACATCCATATCTGGGGGTCGATGAGGCTCATCTTTTCAAAGGCTTTTGTAAGGTTGCTCATGGCATCAGCATACCAGTCCATATCTTTATCATCCGCTTCAATAACAGCATTCTCAGAAGTATCTAAAGTTTGCAGAAGACATATTGGCTCTCTTTCATGCAAGAAAGTGTTTCCCTTTTATTAGGTTTTGGAAAATCAACACCTTAAAAGACCAAAAAACATGCCCCGACATGTCACACCCCTGAAAAAAGAACGCCCCTCTCTTAGTGTGGCAGTTTCTCATTTCAGAAAGATGTTTTGGATGGAGAATTTTCTCTCATTTTAGCTGTTCTTATTTTATTTGCTTCAGGATAAAAATATTTCCTCTTTCTTTGTTCAGACAAAATCCAGTTGAAGCAGGTTTTAAAACAACCTCTGCTTTTTGCCAGTTTTAGGGTTGATTAATATGAGATACTACCGTAAGCATTTTCTAATACTCATTTTTTCAAACCAATTTGTAGCTTATTGTAGTAAAAAGTCCTACGCTTTTTGTTCCCATCTCTTCCGGCCAGGTTCTAATTAATTTTTGTGAAATGTTTATTTTAATATAAACTCAAAATTTTTCGTTTGTTAATATTAATGAGATCACTCATTATAGAAAGAATCTTGTCTGTTAAATCGCTGACCATCAGAAAAAATCCTTGCTTCATCGGCCAAAACCAATGAGTCATCTTCAACACTGCCTGTACTACAAGCAGGTAAAAACGAGGTTACAACGTTAGTTGTATTCCTTCAGCAAGTTTACTGTTATAGTTACAGTTTATACTATTTTTACTGTATTGTCTTGCTTCTTTAAATACAACATTCTAATAGCTGTATTATTTTAATATTTCTAGATTTACTTCTAACTCAGGGGTTCCTTTTAGATCAAGTCTTAATACTTATTTCAAATAAGATACATGACTGCCAATTCCTTTAAATTCATTTTTGTTTAACTCCAAGAAATATAGCAGGAGTTTTAAGACTTTAAATTATTGATTCGAGTATTCTATTTCCGTTACTTTAAAATACTTGCTTTTAGATTAAAGACTATTTAAATCTAAGTCACCTCTTTCTTTAAATAAGAGACTTGACTGTTAGTCTGTTCTCGAAGTAGTTCAAACTGTGTACTGGTTTTCAAGTCTTTTTAGTTTCTCCATTACAAGACTTGTATTCTCTTTCTACATTAAACACCTACACTAGTAAAAAAAACTTTGAAATTATATATATATATATATATAATTTCAAAGTAAAATATTTCTTTCTTGCTCAGCTCAGCAGCTTTCTCCAGAAACTTGACTACCCTATCTCATCACACTAGGATGTGCTAACGAGGTCTGGCACTTAATTCAAAGAGTTGCCTTCATCTGATAAGAGCCTGCCAAGAGCTGGTCAGCCCGACCTTTCTCTGCATGCTTTTTCACAGACTGCATATAACAGCTACCTAATATTTTCTACTGGGTATATATGTCTATTTGAAAAAGAGTACATATACAGTATTACTATAATTATTGACAAAGAGTATATTATTTCAATCAATACAGGTTAGTTTAAACCATCCAATTCATGTCTAACAAATCTGCACGTTCCCAACAGGATTCGAACTCTGCACCAGGCTCAGCTCGGACTGGTTCTGCAAACACCACGACAGGCCTTTTCATCCAGTGCTTTACATCGCAGGTGTGGGCAACCAGGGTCTTCACTTGATACCTGCAAGATACTTGTACATGTTTGGCAGGAACACCCTCCTCACATACTAGCTTACCCAAATGAGCCCATGTCACTGGATGACCACTGCCACAACCAACACATTCAATTCTCTTTACATTCCTTCAGGACTATTACATTCAAATAGAATTCGGCAGTGTCTGACTAAGTGACTACAGGTGGGGCAGGGTTTGGACCTGGTCAATGATGATTCACCTCCACACTTATCACATCCACACATTAGAAAATGATTGTTTTCAACTGTTCTGCTAACAGTCCTAGATCTATAACTGGTTCCTTGACACATTTCATGTTGTTCACAGAAGGTAATTTTAGGAGGCACGCCCTCCATCCAGAATACAGGCGTGGGCCAGAATTCACTATTTTTCATATCACTTGGTTGCCAACCTTTTTTCTCTTGCACATTATAAGTGGTAGACTCATTGTGACTGAATCTGGGTCCATTAAAGAACCGCTCACCCTAGCAGCTGAGACCTGCCATGCAAATGGTTCCAGTGTTTTATAGCACAAAAGGTCTATGCCAAGGCTAGGTGTGACACTAGGCTACTATTTACATTTACCCTATCCAAACGGCAATACATTGCCTCAATATAGGTTGAACAATTTTGCTATTCACGTAACGTGTGTGTGTGTGTGTTATTACCCTTTAAGTGAAGAAAGAAGTGATATCTGAAACAAAAACACATTGGAAATGTGAGAAAACAGAAAGTTATCAAAAGTGCCCAGCCATTTAAAGTGGAGATCTCAAAGCCAAGTTTCAAGAAACCATTGAGGCAACCTTGCCCAGCACAAAGCAAATATGCATAACTATAAAACAGATGGGGGCCAAGGTTGCCCCAATTGTTTCTTCTAACTTGTATCAAAAACACAAGCTAAGTTAGAAGAAACAATTGGGGCAACCTTGGCCAGCACCAAGCAAACAGGCACAACTGTCAAAGCGGTGGGGATCAAGGTTGCCCCAATTGTTTCTACTAACTTGGCTTGTGTTTTTCAGGCACAATAAAAGCGGATCGAACTTCCATCAAAAATACAAGCCAAGTTAATAGACATCAAAGCAGAGGAGATGGTTAACCCCTTCACAGAACAGAAAATGGGAGGAAGTAATCAAAACACTTAAAAATAATAAAACACCTGGTACAAATGGCTACCCGAATAAATTTTACAACATATTTACATCTGATCTGGCCCCTCTTTTACTAAAAGTTTATCAACACTCATTAGCAGAGGGAAAGATACCGTACACATGGACCGAGGCAATCATTTCAATTATTCATAAGAAAGGGAAAGAATCTTTAAACTGTGCATTGTACAAATCAATTTCACTTTTGAACTAATCCATCCTGATCAAACTGGATTCATACCTGGTAGACAAGGAACAAGCAATATTAGAAGAGTCTTAAATATAATCTCCTTGTCCCAGAGAAACAAGAACCCCTCCATGCTTCTCAGCCTTGATGCTGAGAAAGCTTTTGATAGGGTCAGCTGGACTTTACTATGGCAAGTCAGAGAGAATGAGGGATTTCACTCAGAATTTATTAGAAATGTTATATTTAGACTATATTCAGAGTAAGGGTGAATGACTGTGTATCAAGTTTTTTTTCATTTAAAAAGAGGCACCAGACAGGGATGCCCATTACCCCCAATTAGCATCAAACCACTACCAGAGCTTATTAGAACACATCCTAATATAAGGGGCATGTCCTCTGAGATGGGAGAAATACATACAATCTCTCTTTATGCAGATGACATTATGCTATACATCAATGAACCCATAACCTTGATCCCAGTGTTAAAACAGTTCTTAAATGATTTTGGGGAGATCCCAGGATATAAAGTAAATGAAACAAAATCGGAGGTGATGATGCTATCTGGGGAATGGCTTTCTGAGCTAAACAAATATGCAACTTTTAAATGGTCGGAGAGGGGTTTCAGGTATCTTGGCATAGGTGGCATGTTTAAGAGGCTTGGGGAGGGTAAGCCTCCCCAAAATAAATTGCCCAAACCCTCAATAGAAATACTTCTGACCAACACAAAAAATATTTGTGAGAGAAGAAGATCGACTTTTTAATCGACATTATTTGTCAACACTTACTAACTGCCAGTTAATAAAGAACTTGCCATCTATATTAGATAAGTACTTAATTGATGTCATTAAGAAACAAACACCTGGAAAAGTAATCTCACATATTCTACAACAATCTGTAACATGTGGCTCCTATGACATTAAGGGAAAATGGGAATTAGAATTAAACATAATTATTACAGATGAATCATGGGACCATACATTGAAGGAGTTTAATTGGGAAGTAATTATGTCACCTACAATCCAAAAACACACCAATAGAGATGCTTCTAATAAATGTAGGAGGAAGTGTGGAACGGTGGGGGGTCACACACACATTTTTTGGGACTGCCCTAAACTAACAACGTTTTGGAGGGAAGTCTGGGAAATAATGGGAGACATCCTACAGATTGCTATCCCCTTTGCCCCACTTTATCTGGTCTTGGGAGTCGTCCCCGGGGACTGGGGAGAGAGCGGAGCAGAATATATTTCCCAAATTCTTGCATATATTGCTAGAAAAACAGTAACTCTGTGTTGGCTAAATCCCCAACCTCCAACAATAAATCTCTGATATGAAAGACTACAGGAAATGTACCTAATGGAAAACATAACAGCAAGATTAAACTTAACATATCATTTATTTGTAACAATATGGTACCCAAAAGCATCCTATTTGCATCTTAGCATCTCAAGCAATTTGGGGCAAAATGTAAAATGAATATGTACCAATCCACCGTCCACCTTAGCAATTAGCCCTCAAACTACTGTCATATGGGAATCCATGTCTGTTCTTAGAGCAATGAAAGTTTCCCGAAGCGAAACTTTCACTCCTTCCATCGCACCATTTATGGCCTTATAGATCACTGCCTCGAGGGATTCATGTTGTTTGGTCAGCGCTTGAGAAAAGGTGTTCGCAATGCAGGCCTCTGAGGGATTTTGTGAAGATGATTTTAAACGTTTCCCAGTGGGGGTTGAAGGTTGTTTTTCCTATGCTCCGACATTTTAACAGCAAGGAAAATAGAAGAATCGTCAAAAAAAATAAGTATAACATAAGAACATAAGAAAGTTTACAAATGAGAGGAGGCCATTCGACCCATCTTGCTCGTTTGGTTGTTAGTAGCTTATTGATCCCAGAATCTCATCAAGCAGCTTCTTGAATGATCCCAGGGTGTCAGCTTCAACAACATTACTGGGGAGTTGGTTCCAGACCCTCACAATTCTCTGTGTAATAAAGTGCCTCCTATTTTCTGTTTTGAATGCCCCTTTATCTCATCTCCATTTGTGAGCCCTGGTCCTTGTTTCTTTTTTCAGGTCGAAAAAGTCCCCTGGGTCAACATTGTCAATACCTTTTAGAATTTTGAATGCTTGAATCAGATCACTGCGTAGTCTTCTGTGTTCAAGACTGAACAGATTCAATTATTTTAGCCTGTCTGCCACCGGCGTAGATTTAGCTAGGGACGGTAGGGACATGTCTCTACCAATGTCAAGGGACCGCTGAATTGTCCCTACCAATAATTTTGATAAATCTGAAACCTGATTGGCTTAGGCCCTAGGTTCTCAACTGGGGGGCGCGTGAACGTTTGAATAATAACGTACTAGTAATAATAACAGTGACGTGCCAGACGACACTCCCGATTTCACCCTTTGAGTGCAGCGAGTTATTAAAGAGAGAAAAAGAGATACTGGTAGCTTTAAAAAGAATGGCACCCTGGGTTTTGGGGTGTAATCAGTAGACAAGAGAACTACAAATTCCATAATGCATCACTGTAACACGGACTCAGTGCGCGTCTGACGTCAGGGACCAAGCAGACTGTGTTGTTTTCATTGAGGCGTGAAAGTGCACATGGACTCGGGAGTGAAAGGTAATTCTCCGGGTTTAAAATAAAAAAAATTCTAGTCATTCTTAAACAGTGTATATTGTGCCACAATTTTCACATTTACTTAAAAAATAAGAATATAATCAGTTTAATTCGATATTTAGTTTGTGTTTGTTGGTTAATGCGTTGTTACATATTTCTATTCCTCCTCCTTCCTCCCTTTGTAACTAACTTACTCCTTGTTTGATATGTTTTGTATCGTGTGTGTAAAAAGTGAACATGACCAGTGTATATGTATTTGATTGAATGGACAGTGTGACTATCCAGGAGGCTAAATAAACACACTATATTATATAGGCAGTAATAAAAAAAATATTAAAAAGTTAAATTAAAAGGGGGGTGGCAGATATAAAAATAAATTCCAGTGGGGCATGAGTAAAAAAAGGTTGTGAACCGCTGGCTTAGGCTGGACTCTGGAAAGACGCTCATCTGAAGTTGCCGCTTGCCGGTCAGTCTGATATGAGTGTGAGCCACTGGCTGAAGGTATTGTCAGGTCGTCAGCAACATAGTTTATGTGAATAAACCTACCTAATGGGTAGGTAGGTTTATTATGTTAGCGACCCATTGCTAGCTGCTAACCCCACGTCCTTGGTGGCTAGCTAGCTAGTTTCACAGCTAAATCATTTTGTGTGTGTGTGTGTGAGAGAGAGAGAGAGAGTGTGTGTGTGTGTGTGCGTGAGCATGTTTTGATATCGTCAACCAACTAACGTTAGCTAATCACTTCAATTTGGCTTTACATCAATCCATCAGGACAAACTGGACCTTATTGATCTCAGAGCGATCTGCCAACAATTCACTTCTGTCAATGACAGACGTAGGCATGTGTTTGGGTCTTTTACATAGAATCAAGGAAGAGGAAGCTGCGCTTTTCAGCAGGAGGAAGCAAATGTAGCTGGCAAGCTAATGTTAGCTAGGGATAAATGTTTGTGTCAGATAACTACAGACCTAAAAGCAACACTGTTAACTGCACTCTATGTGAATAAACCTATAACTGTTTTTTGAAACCTATGCCCTCTATAATGCAGTATCTTTTGTGTGTGTGTGTGTGTGTGTGCCACAAGACGTAAGCGTGCATGTGCTCATGCTTGTAGCGGCAGGGGTATTGGTAGCTTACAGTAAGGCTGGGATAGATTATAATTCAGGTTATTAGTAATTCTATAGCAGGGATGTCAAACCAGCTTCCAGGAGGGCCACTTTATCACAGTGTTTTGAGTGTATACCAGCCAACTTCATGTCAATCAGATTGTCCTCGATTCATGTCAAGCCACCAGAAGTGACCATTTAACAGCTGTCTCCTAAAAAATGGTGTCCCCACCAATGTTTAAACCAAACCTATGCCCTTGCTGTCTGCATACGACATGCCTTTTAAACCCGGGATAATTCTGGTCGCTCTTCTTTGCACTCTTTCTAGAGCAGCAATATCCTTTTTGTAACGAGATGACCAGAACTGAACACAATATTCTATATGAGAGCTTACTAATCTAGAAAAAATCACAAAAAGAAGGGGTTGGGGTAGGAGCTGTAGTTCTCAGGGACAGGCCATTTTTTTGTTCCACCGTCGTCTGTCTTTTAGGGTGAACATTTTTGAAAACAGGAAATAAAATAAAAACATATATAATTAAATTATAACATGAAAAAAGAAAACAAGGGATCAGATAGCTGTACAATTTAGCCTTAACTCTATCGCCAACAATATTGCCTATTGTGAAGAGGAGTTAGTTTTAATTATAAGAATGGAAATAAATACATTTGATAAATTGTGTTTCTGTATACATTGTATAAGTTGTCTACAGCAAAACAATAGATCATGCTTTTTACTCTTTTTGATTTTTCATTGAAATGCAAAATAAGGAATACTGCATCAGTTTTGCTTCGTTGCTATCCGTATGTACTGAGCTATGCATTTTGTTAAATATTAAAAAATATGTATTTATTTTTATTGGAGGTGGGGGGAGAGAGTGCTTTTATAAAGGTATACCGACCCAAAAAAGTTACCGTTTATGTCAAAAAATAGTCCTGGGAAACTGGATTAGGACAAGTCGTTACTCGTAGATGAAAGTAATATTGTGCAAAATGATGTTCTTGTCACTGCGAAGTTACTATTGTGAAGCAGTTAGTTTTAATTATAAGAATGGAAAATAAATACATTTTATAAATTGTGTTTCTGCTTTTAAAAAAAAAACTACTGTACCATATATATTACTAATACTACTGCTATTGTAGTAATACAGTAATATAATAATATGAACATGATAAAATTGTTTATATTGGTGGGATCTGCAATACAGGAAATCGACCGAAACTGCAGCTTTACTTTCTCAGAAAGTTTCTGAATGGTGTTTGCAGCAAAACACTAAAGAGGTGCGTCTTATATTTATTTTGCACCCTTGCACCATCTGGCAGTTGACTAGCATAGTGATCTTTTTTTTATATTCTTGTCAGAAAAAAGGTGGTTTCAAGCCGCGGTATGTTTGCGACGACGTCTATATCCGGCGACCAAAATCTGCCTCCCACTGTATCAAGGTTCACACACGGTCTACTTCAATTTTTCCTATTGCAGCAATAAAATCTGCTGCCAAAATATTTGCACCATCCATTTGTATGTGCAAATTACTTTATTAACCATCAATTCTCTTTGACACAACCTACTAGACCTTTTTCCTAACTGCCAAAAGCTTTCTTGAATATGTCGGTCAGATATACACACCCAAGGCTATGTTTTAATAAAGTTGATTAAAATGGTATTATGGGTTTCTATTGTTTATTAAACGTTATTATACCAGGCTACAAAGTTGTTTTCTAGAAAGATTCTTGTAACCATGAACCAGTAGCTTAAGGTAAAGCAAGTATATTAAGTCTAACAAAACCAAATTAAAACTGTTTAATAATGCAGGAATTATAGCCAACAGTGAACGTGTTAGAAATATCTAGTAGAATGACTTTAACATTCAAGTAAAGTTCTAATTCAGGAATAAACCTATTTTTACCTAAAGACTGATTGCTGTAAGGGCAGTAAGAAAACGTCAAGTTTCACAGTCCCTTCAGCCATCAGTCTGATTAGACTTGGCAGTCTCATTAAATGAATAGTGCATCTGGAATAAGATAACTACAGGACTGTTGTATAACGTACTGGATACTGCCTATATAATGGTAATCATTTTCTGCAATTAATTGTCCTCCATACTGAATGAATAACATCCAACAGACTTGATTGGGTAGTATTCAGCATGTTATTTATATTAACTTACCAATTAAAATCAATTTTTTAACTGTTATTAGTTTTACGATCAGAAAAAATGAATACTTAAAGGAATAGCAAGGAAAAACAAATTCTTGCATATGCATTAGTATTTTTAATATATTTTCTCAGTGTGATGATCTTCCTTGGTCATGTAAATTGACTCGAGGGCTGATGATTTTTTTTTGTTTAAACCTTATCTATATTATCCTGGTGCATGTTTTGTCATTGTTCTCAGAGGAGACACGGGATAGTCTGAAGTAGCATATTCTTATTTGAACTCCTGTATTTATAACTTTTTTTTTTTAAAGAATGGAAACCCCCTTTTATTTAGAGATTGGTCTACATTTTTATTAGATGTTCTTAATGTTTCTTAATTCTAGCATATTAGTAAATAAAACTTTATCGCAGCAGCTTTGAGTTTCACAGTAATTTATTCAGTATGTTAATATGTACTCCTGTGGATTCGAGAAGCAGTACTTATAAGTATCTGTATTACCATTAGCGTTCCTGGGAGACCAACTAGTGTGTCATATTCAGTGTTGCACTAATTAATGCAACTTGTAAAATGAATTTTTGAATAGCTGATAAGCTTATGTTGAGAAGAATCAGGATATTCAGAATGTAGGCTTAATTAATTTTGTAATTTACAAGTAGAAGAGCAGAATAAAAAAATTAAAAAATGGCACTGCTTGTTGAGCTAACTTGTAGGTTTAGTCTTTAGGGAACAAATACCCACAAATGGCACTTAAATTTAAACACACTTCAATGTTCTGTTTATATGTTTTACATGGTGATATTTGATACAATCCAACAAGCACATTCAAAAGTGTGAAATTGAAAGGCAATGAAGAGTCAACAAGCTTTGGTAATTTTTCTTAGTGTACTGTATATGTTTAAAACCTTTCTTGGGCCGATCAAGTTCCTTTCTGATAAATCGTTATGAATAAAGCATAATAGCTTATATCAACTAACACGTCTCTGTCTTCTTCACTAATATTTTGAAATCTGGTTGTCATTTTATTAGACTACCAGTTTGTGTGCTGTGGTGAAATCTGTTAAGATGCCCATGTGACCTGTACAGCTGTACACAATAAGACTGTAAACTCTGTGAGTGCTAATAGAATCTATAGGGCTGTAAAAGCTACTACTGATTGTAAACCTATTGTACAGAACCGTGGCTTCAGCAATTCTGATCCTTATTGTAGTCTACAAACTGAGCTAAAATACCAGCACTTTAGATTAATTATATAAAAATTATCCATTCAAAATATTCAGTACTGTACATTTTAAAAATACTGGTAGTAAATCTCTTGGTATATATTTTTGTTATCTCACTGGTGTGGGAGACCATGAGTGGGATAACATGCTTACCGGGACTAGTTTCGAATGTGTCTTTGTTTACAGTTCAAGACGGAGCTGTGCTTCGGTAGTTCAGACAATATTGCCACCTATACGTGTTTTATAACAACTTTAAAATGTCTGAAATAATTTCAAATTTCTGTTGTTGTTTTGATTTGGATTCTGATTTCCTTGAGAACGAGTTTAGTCAAGAAATGCCAGTTACCTATCTGCCTGCGTCTGACTTATCCAAACAGCCTGTAGCCCTTTCATTAATACCGGAAACGGTAGGAAACAACAGAGTTTGTGTGCGGTGAATAAAAACCATATATCATGAACGATCATTCAGTACCCTCTATCTATCTCTCTATCTATAGAGAGATAGATAGATAGATAGATAGATAGATAGATAGATAGATATATTAGTGCTGGGACGAACACAGGATTTTCCTGTTAGAATATTTGCTCATAATTTAAATATTCATTTGGATATTCGTTCGTTTTTCAAAAATAATAAAAGTCATTATATTGCTCTGAACCCAAGCAAAGACAGCATAGCAGCAGGGGCAGGGGGCCCTGTGTGTGTGCCTTTATTTTACAGCAAGACCTTGTAACACTTTATTTTACAGCAAGACAATATGTAACACGTTAAACTAGAAAGATATCACAGGAGTAAAGAATACGTTGTGTAGGCCTTACCCCAGTGAATTAACTACAAAACAGAGGATGTCAAATAGCAGTTTAAGTTGAATGTTGTTTTGATAATTCCCGAAATAAATAGTACATAAATTTGACACCGCTTTTTTTTTTGTTTTTTTAATTTTTTTCATTCCTGCCATTGCTGTTTCTTCACAGTAAACAGTGGCCATAGACACGTTTTCATAAACTAAAAGGCTGAACTAGCAAATGAAAACTGAAATTTAAACTTTAAACACTTCAAATAAAACAAACGTGGAAGTGGCGTTGTAAAGTGAAGGTGAAAAAAACTCACCGTTTTGTTTCAATTTATTACATTCCACATAACAGAAAGTTGCAACAAAAAATATATAATATCACGGCTAGAAGTTAACTTTTTAAGGTAGTAGTGAGGATTTGCTACCTGCCTGGAAAGTACTGTTTTAAATAGACTGACTAAGCCAAACTATCACATAGTAGGCCTATTTTTAAATCAGAAAGTATTTATTGAAACCACCTTGTGCTCAACTAAGTAACGGAAATAATGCAATTCCTTGTCGAAATGTATTTTGTTTTATCCTTAAGTTCTTCAGGAATACAATCATATCTGTCATCTAAGCATTTGATATGCCATCGGTATGGTTAACCAGGTTATGTTTCATCGGTGCAAATTAAGTAGTACAAAATTATACTCTTATGTCTTCAGTTGTTGACTGAGATTTCGGTAATTAACAAATCATACACATATATAAAGACAGCGATTAAAAAAAAAGTAACGTGTGCCACAATATCGTTGAATCCTGCATTGTATGACCTTATAAATTATAAGGTTACAACCACAACCAAGCTGTTTTGAAAATGAAAGCTAATTCCACCTCGGCACTGCTACATTTAAAAGATTCATGCAACGTGTTACTAACTGGTTTGTTCATAAATACGCATGCTCGCACCCTGCCTTTTCACTGCATTTTTAAATGCTGTACAATTTTGAAGAAATGAACTAAGAAGTAGTCGCAAGGGATATCAGCCAAGGTTTAAATGTAAATGCTTTTTTTTGTACTGTACAATGCTTTGTGATAATTTTATATGAAAAGCACTATATAAATGTAATAAATAAATACAAATAAATAAATAAATGTTGCTGGGTAGAAACCCAAACCACTGTTCTAATTAAAAGTTTTAATTAGTTACTCTCAGTCATTTTGAATGTTAAACACAAGCTTTCAGACTCTTGACTGACCTCATAAAAAAAAAGTTATCAATCTTCGGAATATGAAAACGTCACAGCTATACTGCTTCACTGTCAACACAATAGCTGCCAGTCTCTATGAATTTCCTTATTCCCACCCTCCCGAGCCATTGGTTTGTCAACATTCAGACTGAACCCACCCATGGGATTCGTAACAAACAGCTAATGGTTAGAAAGCTGAGTAAACTTATCAAGTCTTCCATTCTTTGTAACTGTAATGCAATATTATATAATACAGGTGAGACTGGATAAAGTAGGACAGTCAGACAAAAAACAAAAATGCTACACAACAGGTTTGAAATTCTGTCTTGCTGAATTCGCCGAAATGCATGGCAATCAATGCTGAAAAAACAGTACGTGACTGGAGATGAACAAAGACAAACTTAAATATGGCGAAAGATTTTTTTTTCTAAAACTTAAGTCTCAAAAAGGGAGGAGCGACTTTTACACCAGTGCGACCTATACAATGTTTTTTACGGTAAATACTGGCATCAAACTATACTAAAAATGTTCTCGATCTCTGATCTCTACCTGAGCTTGTGACTTGATGACATCCTTTCCCGAATCGAGACTCTGCCTGAAAACTCTCTCATCTACTTGACATCACCTGCCCGCTCTGAATTAATTACTCCTGAAAAGAAGGGGGTAAGCAAAATTCTCTGCCTGAAAAATAGATATTCTGTATGTATCTACTATGTCTTAAATATGTATCTACTATCCTCTCATTATTAATTTTAGATGGGTGGATAAGATTGCTTTGTATGCCTGAATAACACAGTACTGTTTTATAAAGAATTAGAATTGCGTTCTTAAAAGATAGGATTATTGTTTTAAACTTACTATTTTTTAATCGATGGCCTGGACTCTTGATAAACATAATCTCTCTAAAGGAGGCTACTTTTCTTTTTGCTAAATGCTTAAAAATAGGATGACATTCCAACCTGGTCTCACTGGAAAAGCGTCGACTCAGTAGAGCAATTTGTTTTCCAATTTATGTTTCTGTGAGTACGCATTCTTGCCGCTACCAACAATGCATTGCAGCTGTTTTTACCATGGAATCTTCCGATGTACTGCGAAATGAAACAAAAGTCAGCCATTTTCCCCGCCAGATGTTTTCAAAACGTATATTCCAATTGTTGCATTTATAGAGGATTATTTATTTGATTTAGAACGACCAATTTTTTTGCTTTTAAAACAATTAAATTGTTACAAAAAAAATGACTATTCTATGTCCTTTCATTTCAATTCCGTACATGGGCTTGTTGTACTAGTGCTAAAATATACACTACCTTTTTTCTTTATACATTTATACACGAAACCTCGCTTACTATAACTGTAGGAGTGTCAGGACTGTACTTGCATCCAAAGTGCGTCTGCCGATGACAGTAAAAATACAGGTAACAACAAAACAGTAATTGGTTCAACAGAGACAGGCAGTAGCTTAAAAACAAATAAGCTAAATGAATAAAAATATGGGTAACAACAAAACAATATTCGGTTCAACAGAGATAGTCAGTAGCTTAAACACATTTAAGCTAAGTGTTCCGTGTTTCTGCGTAGTTTGAAATTTGAATGTGCCGCCCCTGCTTGCTCTGCGACGCTCAGCCAATTTTTCAGGGACGGGACATTGAAGAGAATTGTGGGATATGTCTTTTAAAACCTTGAAATATACCTTTACTTCTATGACTCGATTCCACATATCCCACAATTCTTTTCAACGTACCGTCCCTGCCTATTGGCTGAGTGTCGCAGAGCAAGCAGTAAACCAATAAACCAGATATCTGCATAATGTGAAATAATGTATAATGTGTAATAATGTGATATCTTGTAACAAAGGTATGTGGCTCTGGATAAGGCCGTCTGCTAAGAAATAAATAATAATAATAATAATAATAATAATAATAATAATAATAGACCAGACCCGCCCCCAAGCGCGCACCAGTGTGATATCGTTTCCCTGTCCCACACTAGGTCCGTGCTTGAGTCCCACGTGTCTGGTATATTGAGAGAGGCTGGAGTAGACTGCCCTAGATGGCCCAGTAACCTCGCCCGCTCTGTCACACTGTGTACCAACTCCCTTTGACTGGCATTTGTTACCTTCAGAGCATTTTCTGACCAGACCCCAGCCTCGTCCCATTGATGCTCCCTCCCACTTTTCGATCCTTCTCTCTTTTTGTTTTTCTAGGACGAAAAGTGGAGGAAAACATATCAGTTATAAAGGGGAAAATCTCACCAA
Organism: Acipenser oxyrinchus oxyrinchus; assembly: GCA_030684275.1. Classification (NCBI taxonomy): domain Eukaryota; kingdom Metazoa; phylum Chordata; class Actinopteri; order Acipenseriformes; family Acipenseridae; genus Acipenser; species Acipenser oxyrinchus. Next base: position 42,444,198 of record CM060250.1, read on the forward strand.
TCGGTTCCCCTTTCTCCTTTTCTGCCACGTTTACGTGTGCGACCTGGGCTGCCATTAATTTCACCAATTCATTATAGTTTGGCCAGTCCCGGCCCAGAATTACTGGGTGTGGTAGCCTTTCCGCCACCCCTACTACCAGGTGACGTTTAATCGGTCCCACTGATAAATATAATTTTACTTTGGGGTATGTCGCCATGTCTCCATGGATACCGGAGTTAGCCACCTGACCTTGTGAGAGCCATTTGAATTAAGGTCTGCTCACATCCTGTGTCCACTAATGTGTGGGTTTTCACTTTCCCTATAACCAAAACTCCTGACCATTTCCCTATCCCTTACCGCTTCTGATGCCTAATAACAAGCTGCCATGGCACACTTCATCAAGGATGGGCATGACCTGGTGAGGTGCCCCGGTTGTTGGCATCTGAAACAAATAGGAGGGGCAGAGGGAGCAGAGGTTAAGTTTCTGTTAAGTATCAGCAGATCTACCCCAGCTGGGGGCCAACTTTTGCCTCCATGGTGGGGAGGTAAGGTTGCCCATTGGGGTCGGGGTTCATGGAGGTCTCGATCCGGGTCCTGGAGGTGGTGTTACTGGGAGTGGTGGTACTGGGAGAGGAGTCGGTTCTCTGCTGCTCCGTGGAACAGGAGTGGCGGTGAGAAGGCCGGTCTTGGTGGAGATCTGGGAGTCCTTGTAATCTTCCTCCAGTTTCACTGCAGCTTCCAGGGTGTCGGGATTGTGGCCCCATCTTCTGAGTGGGGCTGAGCCAGTGTACCATGGGGGCGTGGGGGCGTGCATGGGGGCGTGTCTCTGGCGATCGTTGGTACTCCCTGAACCATACCCTCTGGGTTTCCCCCGTGATGTTCAGGCAGCGGAGAATGGCTTGCTTCACCAAGTCACACTGGGCGGCTTCGGCGTGTGTCATTGCCTGGTAGGCTGCCTGAGCCTCCCTGATCAGGGAGTGCCCTAGCTGGCTAGCCCAGAACTCCTTTGGCCATGACGCTGTGGTAGCCAACCACTCGAATGCGACCAGGCTATCATTTTCTGTGCCCATGCCTTTGGGGCTGTCAATCACGGGTCCAGTTGGTGCATTGGGCATCATTGCGATACCGACCCTCTCAATTAGAGCCGTGTACCTCTCCTCGGCCTCCCATATGCTATCCAGTGCCGACAGTGTAGCTTGATCTATTCCACTGCTGACACCACGTGTGGCAAAGTAGTTTGCAGTGCGCAGGTATAGTGGTGACGTGATTACAAAACAGAAGACAGACAACAAAGTTCACGCTCCAAACAATATGTTTATTTATAATCCTGGTCTGGTGACCACAAAGAATAATCCCAGGCAATACAATGTATATTGCATATTGTCTCTAAACAATGGGTTGCAGTCCCAAAATAATAATACACAGTTCCAAAGAATAAACACAGCAGAACACACACAAAGACACACACACACGATCACAACCAGAGTGAGTGCTAAAGTGCTCATGGTGAAATACAATTTATTCGTGCACAGTTGTGAAGTGTTGTCCGGGTTTTGTCCTGGCTTTTAGCGACAGCTCCGGATCATGTTAGCCATCTAATAAGAACAAAAAAGTACATTTTAGACACGACAATAACAAACAAAACACTCACGGTAACTCATAGTACTCCTTTCTTGGTTCAGCTTAGCCATAACAAAAAGGAACAGATCACCTAGCCACGTCCCCTTTTGTACCGTCAGTCATGCCTCCTTGGTTAGCAAGTGCAACCGTTTCTCCTCCAATCCATGGTTGCCACATCGCTTTCCCTCTGGAGCGATGACTTGGTTGACCATAGCTCCGCCCCCTTTCTAGATGACCGACTTCCACCTAACCCTTGGAATGAATTGTCTGACCATCCAGTCCGACACCGCAACCTCACAGGGCGGGAGGGAGATTTATAACCAAGATTCATTCTTTCTCTGTCACACTGGGTCATTGTTATATAGCACTGTATAGCTTGTGAAGGAATATCTGACTTGAACTATAGCACAGGTTTTCAACCTAGCCTTCAGAACAAATGCATTCGGTACAACTCATAAGCGAAAACATAATTCTATGAACACACTTAACAAATTAATATTGTAAAAGCATGTTAATTTAAGAATATCGCAGAAAACTTTTGTTTGAGTCTATGCATACTTTAGTTGTTTAAAGGAAAAAAGTACAGTACATACAGTAGGCTACACAAGTAAATACTTTTCAGCGTATTTCAGTTGTCTATGCACTACATAATTAATTACTGATAAGAAAAGATTTCAGTTTGTGTTTAATTAAATAACTCTGCAATTATTTTTTTCCTTGCTTCCCTTCATTAATAAAGCATCTTAACATAAAAAAGAAACCATGAGAACAGCAAGTTGAATCTATGCCAGTGACAGGCATGCGTGAAATAACAGGCACAAACCAAAGTCGTAAATCAGGAAAAAATGATAATACACCACGGGTAAGCGCGAAACTTCGATATTATAATGAGATTCATACCTTTGCATACGAAAGTAGTTTGAAATTAACAGTTGTAACTAAACTACCGCAGCAGGGATGAAACTAAGTTACGGGAGTGAAAATTACTTGAATACATTGCAGGTAGGTTTACGAAGTCACAAAAACCTACAAAAAGTCAAGATACGATAGAAAATCAATGACACATAGCACCCAATGAAAAAAAAATGTTAACAGTTGTAGAAACACGTGGGGACGTATACCAATATATTTTTCGGAACCCCGCTACTTACTCTTTAAAGTGCATTTGCAGAAGAATTAGGTTTTAGGAAATAACAAAAAATAACTAATGGTGTTATAGATTGATAAAGTATTTTAACGGGTTGGACAAAAAAAATATACAGACATAAGAAATCAGAATTACCCACATCAGTTGTAGAAAATCAGTAATTTCTGCAGTTTTAGCACCCTAGCAATCAAGTGGCAGCTTTGGTGATGGTTACGTGGAGAATGAAAATGTATCATGCTTATTTCATCTAAGTTTGTAATGCTAAATATCAATTTACCTACCACCCTTGCATTATAAAACCTGTTTTCATGATGCTGCACACTCTCAGGGTATTACTCATGACGATGTGCACATGATGGAAGGGTATTGCAGTCTGTCATGAAAACCTTTATTATCTAAAATATGCAGGGATGCCATTTCCATTACAAATTTATCAGTTATTCATTTGATGGGCATCCCATTTACACAAAAAGTGTGTGTGATACATATGTCAGGTCTACAGTTTTTTCAACAATGTGATCAATTGCAAACTGGGATACAGATGTCTTAATTTTGTCTGACCTTAACAAACATGAATAACATCTTTGATTCTCAAGACAAATTTACACCTCTTTCTGTGAATAACTGCTTTCTGCCTGTGCAGTCGATCACATGACAAGTCACATGGTTCAGCTCCAGTGCACAACTGAAGTTCCTACTTTGTTTAATAGTAGTTCCTAATACAGTGGCTTTTTTAATGTTTCTTGTTTGCAACACAGTTATTGGCAAAGTATTCTTAACAAGCACAGCATGACATAACATGAAATGACCTATTAAAAGGGCAAAGAATATTTATGTGCAAACAAATCCTAATCAAAACCGCCTGAGTGTCAGATTTATTCTGAATATTGGCATGTGATATTTGGAACAGTCATGTACCATTAAGAAATGATAAGCTAGTCACACTGAAGAATCCCATTGAACTAGATTGCATTAATTAACGCCTGTCTTTCAGGTTACTTCTGAAGCATGAGGTTACCTAAATGGAAAAGCAAGGTGGATCTTGGACTTACATAATTAGGCAGGGGACCTTGATAAATGAATTCTTAAGTTTTGCTTTGTTTTTTAGGTTTGCTCAACTCTAAAAGCATTGAAGCCTGGGTTGGACGTTGATCATTAATGATTTCTTTAATGTAGTTCTCTGTGCATGCAGGACAGTGATTCAGTTATTTACAAGTGAGTTGTAGTCATGTATATAATTGTAGTTCTGTACAATAAACAAGTAATTCATGTTATATGTATTCTAGGGAAAAACACTATGTACAAAAATTAATGCATTAGATCAGCTTCTGGTTCAAATAGGGCAGTGACAACTGTCTATCTCAAGTCTAGAGACAGAGCCAAGTCACCATAAGTACAGCAGTCTCTGAACTAAAATCGAATCTTTACATCCACTGTCTGTTGATAAAATAAGAAATGCCTCATTGGAAGTGACGGAAAGCTGCAACTATCCATTGCCTGATTAAGGAGACTTTTTAGGGGCTGTTCAAAGCTATAACAAACGTACAACAACATGCTCTTTTTCAAGACACCCCACCCTCCCAAAAGTGTACATATAAATAATGACATCACAAGCAGGCCCTAGATTTTCAAAATGGAATTACTCACCATAGAGAAAGTGAAAAAAATATTCTTTTGACTGGTTTACTGTAATGATTTCCATTACATGAGAGTAAATATTAAAACTTCATGCTGATTTGAACTTGGCTCTCACCAAGATAAGCACCAACTAAGACGTAGCTTCACAGTAAACTAATGTGATCCATATGTGTCTCCATCCATTTGCGCTTCCTTCCATATGATGATGTAGATATCCTTCTGTCTGGTGTTGATGGCTGAAGTGTAATGCTGGCTCCAGGGATCAGCTTATTGCCTCCCTAGCGCATCAGCACACACAACGGCTGCGATGCTGGCTCCGGGGATCAACCATAATGCGGTCTCCCCAGCGCATCAGCATGACAACCGTCTGGATTGAGCTAAGTAGGGTACATCTCTGGGGTCTTCAAGTGGGTACCTTCCATCCTCGGTGTTTCGTCGACTAGCCCACGACACCTCAAGAGGGCTCGACGGTGATTCTGGTGTCCCAGCATCACCCCCCTCCGTCCCCCACTCAACTCAGCCCAGCTTACTTACCTGTACATCAGCGTTTCTTTCTTTCTATTCTGCTTGAGATCCCCAACCAGAATCTTTCCGTCTCAACCACAGCCAGTTGCTGCTCCTCTCTGCTGCTTCAGATAAGTTCTTCACCCTGCGACGCAACTCTTGGCCATTGAATCCGACATCTCTGAGAAACCGGGTTGTAGAGTGTGCCACAAATCCTCGACATCCCACTTCCACTGGGTAAACCCAGACTCTCCATCCGCGCTGTTCTGCTTCGTGGCTAGTTGAGCATACCGCAGTTTCTTCCTCTCATACGCCTCATCTACAGCATCCTCCCATGGCACTGTTAACTCTACCAGGTGAACAAGGCGTGCTGATCCAGACCACAAGACAATATCTGGTCGAAGGTTTGTGGTGGCAATCTCAGGTGGAAAAATAAGCCGTTGACCAACATCTGCCAGCATTTTCCAGTCTCTAGCAGCTTCCAGTTGTCCTGGGCGAGGATTGGTTTTAACACCTTTTCTTGGTGGTTGCTCTCCTGGGCGGAGGAATGTTGTCTTTGTGTGTAATGTTTTGATGGAACAGGTGGCAACTTATTGATCATGTTACGCTTGTCTTCCAATGCTAAGGCCAAACATCGCAGCACCTGGTCATGGCGCCAAGTAAACCATCCTTGGCTAAGAGCCACCTTACATCCTGTCAAAATGTGCCTTAATGTTGCAGGTGATGAACACAAAGGACATGAGGGATCCTCTCCTACCCAGAGGTTTAGGTTCTGTGGTGATGGGAGAACATCATATGTTGACCTTATAAAGAAACTGATCCTGCTCTGTTCCATTGACCATAGGTCTTGCCAGCCAATCTTGCGTTGTTCCACACTCTCCCATCTCATCCATTCTCCCTGCTTGCCCTGGGAAATGGCCTTTATACACCTCATCCTCTCCTCCTGCTTTTGCACCTCGTTGACTACCAGCTTCCTCTGTTGAGCTGGGGCTGCCTTGTGCCATGTAGGAGGAGCTGAACTGAGACCAAGACCCCCTCTTCCATGCTGAACTTGCCCCATGATATCACCAATTCGAAGGGCAGCCTTTGCATCCTCCACAGCTTTCTTTGCCACCCACTTTCTTCCAGTTTTCAACACAGGTGCTGCCTCCCTTACGCATTTGTCGCGTGACTCTACTAATGTCATTTCCAGTCGGACCTTGGCGCACTTAAACTCCTCGGTTAGAGCGGAGACAGGTAGCTGCAGTATTCCTTTACCATAAAGTCCCACTCTGCTGAGGCAGCGTGGAACTCCCAACCATTTCCTGATGTGTGAACTGATTAAAGCTTCCAGCTTCTATACTGTTGTCAAAGAAACCTCGTACACAGTCAGTGGCCACAGCAACCTTGGCAGTAGGCCAAACTGAAAGCACCAGAGTTTTAGTTTGCCTGGTAAAGCGCTGCTGTCTATGCTCTTCAACCCTTCCACAGCTTGTTGTCTAACTTCTCCCACACGAACTGTGTCCTTTAGATCCCCGTCGTACCATCTCCCAAGGCTCTTCACTGGCTTCTCAGACACTGTTGGTATTGCCTCACCATTAATGAAGAACGTTTTATCTACTACTTTACCTTTAATTATAGAGATGCTCCTTGATTTAGTGGGCTTGAATTGCATTTGTGCCCATTCAATGTTATTGGTTAATTTGCCCAATAACCGATTAGTGCAGGCTACTGTTGTCCATGTATGCTCGAATTGGTGGTAGTCACATTCCAGAAGCCAAGCGCTCTCCTCCCACTACCCATTTTGATGCCCTAATGATTACTTCCATTGCCATGGTAAAAGCCAGTGGAGAAATGGTGCATCCTGCCATTATTCCAACTTCTAGGCATTGCCATGTAGTGCTGAATTCTGAAGTTGAAAAACTAAATTGCAAATCTCCAAAGTAGGCTTTCACTAGATTTGCTATTGTCATTGGTACACTGAAAAAATCAAATGCTGCCCAAAGAAGTTCATGTGGCACTGAACCATATGCATTAGCCAAATCCAGGAATGTCACATGGAGCTCCTTCCTCTCCTTTTTAGCTGATTGAATTTGTTGCCAGATCACATTGATGTGTTCTAAGCATCCTGGGAAACCTGGAATGCCCTCTTTTTGTATTGAAGTGTCAATGAAGCAGTTCTTTAATAGGTAAGTTGACAATCTCTGAGCAATAATGCTGAAGAAAATCTTGCCTTCTACGTTTAATAGGGAAATAGGGCGAAACTGACTGATGCTTGCTAGAATCTTTTTCTTTAGGTATAAAGACTCCACCTGCTCGGCGCCATGCTCTTGGTACAACCTGTTTTTCCCATGCTACTTTCATCAATTTCCACAGGATTCGTAGAACTCCTGAAGCACTCTTGTACACTCTGTACGGAACTCCATTAGGCCCTGGAGATGATGAAGCCCTTGCTTTTTTCACAGCTTGCTCTACTTCTTTCCACTTAGGTGCACAGTCCTCCATTTGGTATTCTGGTGGATTGATAGGTGGGATGTCTGACAGAATTGACATAGGCTCCTGCCTTTTTGAATCTGTATGTGTTTCCTCCAAATATCTCTCCAGCTCAAACTTAGATGCTTTTAGTGTGCCATTCTTCTCACTGGTGAATAACTTCTTTACAAATTTGAATGGGTCTTTATAAAAGTTAGTTCTCGCACGCTCCTTATTTTTGTAGCGTTTCCGTAGGCGCTCAGCTCTGCGCAATGTTGCAAGCTTATCTTTTATGACTCTTTGTAAGAGATTGAGTCCCTCCTTCTGACTTTCTTCTGCTCTTCTCCATTGCTTCCTCAGCTGTCTCCTTTCTCTAACTAAGCGTTCAATCTCCTGCTGCCGTCTAGACTTTCCAGGAATAGTTTGTACTTTTTCCTTCCTTTTTCAACTCCAAACCTCTCGCTTCCATATCGTAGATGATGTCCCCAAATTTATCCAGTTTCTTTTCAACTGTTCCACTTAACCTTTCCAATGCAAAGCAGAGATCTGTGTTTACTGTGTCCCATGCAGTTTTCTCACAAGCTCTTGGCCATTTAACTCCAGGCTTGTGCCCGTTGAGGTTCTTTTCTCTCTTACGCTGGTTTGTCTGACCGGGTTCACAAGGATCATTAGGTTCATCACTAACTGTGTCCATGCAAGTCCTCCTCACATCTATGACAGGGGTGCTGATATCCTGCGAACTGTGGTTTGCTTCCTGTCGCTGGATTTCATTCAACTGACTTGACTGACTTCGTAAGAAGTACTGATCAATGCAAGGCCCTTGTCCCTTCTCCCTCAAGCATTTCATTCTCCCTTGATGATTCTTCAAACCCCTGACCGTTGTCGCCTTGCTCCAGCCGCAGACACAAACCTGGAGTTCCATGTCTTTGCTAACTGCAGATCTTGAACTAGTCTTTTGTGAAGTACTCTCCATACTCATATCCGTTTCCGTTCCTAAGTCCTTAACCGTGTTGTCCAACGTTGAGTCATCTTCGCCCCGCTCTCGCAGAACTCTAGGGGTATTTTTCTCTTTAATTTCTTTGAAGCCTTGGGCGGGTGTCTCCAGCATCCTGTAAACACAGAGCTGGATACTGCCGACAAGGGTAGCTAACCCTGCCAGCCCCAATGGGGTCTCTTTCCTCCAGTCAGCTGTCTCTCCAGGCTGTCACAAGGTCTTTCCCTTGTTGCCAGCTGCACTATTCACAGCAGTCACTGGACGTATCCAGATCTTCATGATTTCCATTACATGAGAGTAGATGTTAAAACTTCATGCTGATTTGAACTTGGCTCTCGCCAAGATAAGCACCAACTAAGACGTAGCTTAACAGTAAACTAATGTGATCCATATGTGTCTCCATCCATTTGCGCTTCCTTCCATATGATGATGTAGATATCCTTCTGTCTGGTGTTGATGGCTGAAGTGTAATGCTGGCTCCAGGGATCAGCTTATTGCCTCCCTAGCGCATCAGCACACACAACGGCTGCGATGCTGGCTCCGGGGATCAACCATAATGCGGTCTCCCCAGCGCATCAGCATGACACCCGTCTGGATTGAGTTAAGTAGGGTACATCTCTGGGGTCTTCAAGTGGGTACCTTCCATCCTCGGTATTTCATCGACTAGCCCACGACACCTCAAGAGGGCTCGACGGTGATTCTGGCGTCCTAGCATCACCCCCCTGCGTCCCCCACTCAACTCAGCCCAGCTTACTTACCTGTACATCAGCGTTTCTTTCTTTCTATTGTGCTTGAGATCCCCAACCAGAATCTTTCCGTCTCAACCACAGCCAGTTGCTGCTCCTCTCTGCTGCTTCAGATAAGTTCTTCACCGTGCGACGCAACTCTTGGCCATTGAATCCGACATCTCTGAGAAACCGGGTTGTAGAGTGTGCCACAAATCCTCGACATCCCACTTCCACTGGGTAAACCCAGACTCTCCATCCGCGCTGTTCTGCTTCGTGGCTAGTTGAGCATACCGCAGTTTCTTCCTCTCATACGCCTCATGTACAGCATCCTCCCATGGCACTGTTAACTCTACCAGGTGAACAAGGCGTGCTGATCCAGACCACAAGACAATATCTGGTCGAAGGTTTGTGGTGGCAATCTCAGGTGGAAAAATAAGCCGTTGACCAACATCTGCCAGCATTTTCCAGTCTCTAGCAGCTTCCAGTTTTCCGAGGATTGGTTTTAACACCTTTTCTTGGTGGTTGCTCTCCTGGGCGGAGGAATGTTGTCTTTTCGTATAATGTTTTGATGGAACAGGTGGCAACTTATTGATCATGTTACGCTTGTCTTCCAATGCTAAGGCCAAACATCGCAGCACCTGGTCATGGCGCCAAGTAAACCGTCCTTGGCTAAGAGCCACCTTACATCCTGTCAAAATGTGCCTTAATGTTGCAGGTGATGAACACAAAGGACATGAGGGATCCTCTCCTACCCAGAGGTTTAGGTTCTGTGGTGATGGGAGAACATCATATGTTGACCTTATAAGGAAACTGATCCTGCTCTGTTCCATTGACCATAGGTCTTGCCAGCCAATCTTGCGTTGTTCCACACTCTCCCATCTCATCCTTTATTATTATTATTATTATTATTATTATTATTATTATTATTATTATTATTATTATTATTTATTTCTTAGCAGACGCCCTTGTATTTAGGACCTTATCAGTTTCTTGTATTTTATGTCAAGGAAATGAGCTGGGTGACCAGGGGGCGATAGAGAACAATAAGAAGCAGATGACGGAGAGTGCAATTAAATGGCACAAAACTCACTGGTTCTTCCAAAGTCTACCACCTGTATGACACGGAACCTGTAGTCAGCATCTACACATGCCTCAATTACAACTGAGAAACAGACTAATAGTAAAATTGCTTTAATTATGGGGTTTTGCTGTGAAACAACTATTTGGGCTTTTAAATTGTATGTCGTTACTTTTTCATTTAAAAGCAGAATGAAGAAACTGAATGCAAATGAGAGCGCAACATTTTTATAAGCGACTAATCTTGAATCAAAAAAGAATCTTGCTGTCTCCCAAAATAAAGTGATGATTGTTGAAAATGTTTAGGCATATTTGCTGCCCAGTGGCACATATTCCATCGGAAGATTAACATGCTACCACAGAAACTAGACACAATTGTTGAGGCTGCATGTCTCCTCCACAACTGTCTCCAGAAGCCAGGTGAGATGAATCAAGCACGGCTGGATGAGGCAGAGGAGAACTGGCATGGAAATCTGCAATCGGTATCACACCTGTGAGTAAACCGGGTAGCACAGGGAGCTTTTACAGTGCGAAATCCAAACAGAACAAGGTTGTGTGCCCTGGCAAGATGCCATGATAATTGTCACTTATTCGAAGTGTTACTGTCCCACCAACAAAGCAAGGCTATTATAATAAATATTTCCATTCCATCTGCTACAAAAATACTATTTTGAATAAAAATAACAATACATCTAGAATATCCGCTTGTTTCATTAAATTGTATTGGTTTTAGTAATGTTATGATTTATTTTGTACTGGAGATGTTTACATGTACGATTTAGTTTGCTTCACTGGAATTTATACAAAAAAAAATAATAATTGCATTTCATTGCTATGGATTCATTCAATGCACTCACAAGATTGTAAGGAATTTTGTAATAGTTTTTATATTGGAACTAATTATTCTTTTATAATATGTTATTTTCGGTAACAAATTGAACTGAGTAGCTGAGTGGTATTGAGCTCAGTAATGTAAGAGAGGGTGCCTCTGCTAGCATGGAGAATGGGTGAATAGCACTAATAAGAGACTCAGAAGGAATGTGAGGGGCCCTGTGTTTTTGGAGAAAAGTCTTTGTTAGGTTTGAAAATCAGCCACTAGTACACAGAGTATAGGAAAGAGGAGTCACAGATGACGTCATTACAAGGGTGTGTTTTGGAATCTACAAAATTAAAGTGAACGCATTGTGTGGGGCTCAGTTCTCAATCGCTGCAGCCCAGAGTGACACGACTCGGTACATTTGTAATTATTCTCTTCTGAGCTATACCAACGAAATGTTCTGCCAGGTATTGCCCTTTTTTAGTATTGTCTTTATATAATTTGCACTTACTGTAAACTATACTGTATTTAAATATTGTTTTGCATTGTAACCTTGTATTGTCTTGTAACACTTGTAAGTCGCCTTGGCCAAATAAATAAATAATAATAATAATAATAATATGCACAACATGAACAATCGTAGTGCAGAGGATACCGCTGCACATCATGAATCAATTTGTCATTGTTCATTGAAAGTTGAAAGTGCAGGCAGTATTGAACGCAGTACGAGAGTCAGGTTTAACTGCAAACTGTGCCATTGGTTTGGCAGATGCTAAATATTTGGGGTACAATATTAGTAAAGCGTGATTCAGAAATGGCCACGACCCATAAATAAGAAGCGAGAGGTCCCATTTTGATGAAATGGTGTACCGAGGCTGAGACAGCTTTTAAAGCCTTAAAAGAAGCATTGTGTGAACACCGTGTTGGTCGGCCCAGACTTTAAAAAGTAGTTTATGGCATAAACTGATGCATCTGAAGTGGGGTTAGAAGCTGTTTTGTCACAAGAAATAGACGGCAAAGTACATCCTGTGCTCTTCCTTAACAGGAAGCTTTCTCCGCAGGAGAAAAATAATGCAGTGGTTGAGAAAGAATGTCTTGCCATTAAGTGGGCACTGAAGGCCCTGAGATATTATTTTCTATGAAGGAAGTTCAAATTGGTGACAGATCATGCTCCCCTCACGTGAATGCATCAAAATAGGGAGAAAAAACTATAAACTATAAAGGACTATCATTTTATGAGTCAAATGTAAATAATTTTAAAACGTTTAATAAATGGTGTCACTTAATACAAAATACTGAAAGAAGTGGTCTCTAACCCCTCGTACTATGCTTATTTTTTCCTATTTGGTCATAGATCTCAGTTGTTAATAAATAATTGCTTTGTACAGCCTTTAGTTATAGTAGAAAGCTGTGCAATGTCACATGATAAAACATTTAAGTAAAAACTAATATTTTTAGATGATATTATTTTTATATATTATTTTTCAAGTGGCTGAATTCTGATCTCCACATTGTAATTCCTAAAGTGAATTGCTTTGTCCAGCAATTCAGACAAGCCTCACACGCATTCAATCTCAATTTACATTTCAGTGAAAAAAAATAAAAAGGCATTATGACGTTAGGGCCACTCCGGAGTGAAAAATAAATAAATACACTCAAAATCTTAATTCTGTAGTTGAGATTGGGCGCTATACTGAGCATATGTGATACATATTTTTAAAAGTTAAAAACTGTAATAAATAATCTATTTAATTCAGTTCTCATTTATTCTCCATTATGTTGAGCGAAGCAAAATGTTTGCATATTTTAGTCTGCACTGAAATGCTGTAACCCAGCTGAACAGAACTTATATTAGTACTTCTAGATAATACATATTCCTGCCATAAATGGCTTGGATAATCCCTCTCTGTGTTTCAATATAATTATTTTATTGTAATGTGGTGTTTCTGGGGTGTTTATGTGAGAACAAGCAGCAGCAGAAAAATAAAACACAATCCCTTCCCTACTTGGCCATTTGAAAAGGTGGTTATCCTAGTTAGAGCTTGTGACAGGGTAGCGTCACTGCCCAAGCTGTTACCGCCAGGAATAAGAGACTCAGTCAAGAAGAGACCCCAATGATGGCAGCTGCGCTGGGTGCTCCAGCAGTGGCGAAACTGGCAGCGGCTTGGAGTACTCCGACAGTGGCGACGCCTGCAGCGGCGCAATGCACTCTGACAGTGGCGATGCTGGACACTCCGACAGTGGCAACATTGGCAGTGCCGCGGGACACTCAGGCAGTTGCAGTGGTGCTGGGCACTGCAGCAGTGGCGCTGGATGTGTGGCTGGTTTTCTCCGTGCTCCCCGTGACTGGAGCTGGTGGAGACCCTTCTGGCTCTGGAGACAACAGTGGCTCCTCCCCATTTTGAACTGGAGATGGCAGAGGCTTCTCCCCTTCCGGCTCTGGAGATGACAGCGGCTCCTCCCCTTTGGCAGTGGAGACTGCAGTGGCTGTTGGGCGACCAGACGTAACCAATCGGTTGCCTCCCCAACCTCTCCCTTTCCGTACTCCTCCATAAAGCCCGGGGTCTTCATATGGGCACCACAGTACGGTGCCCAAACTCCATACAGCCCCCATAAAGCTGAGCGCTTTCTGGCTGCCCACTGCTTTTGTAGTTTGTATCAGTCCATTCCTTTTTTTATCTGCAGTCTCTAGGGGGCACTATCCCACTCTTACACCACATGTGACAGGGTAGCGTCACGACCCAAGCTGTTACCGGTAGGAATAAGTCTGAGAGCCAAGAAGCTGCAGTTTAAGCACATATTTATTACAAAAACAGGAATAAACAAAACAGGCACAAGAGCCAAAATAAACAGTTTAAACAAAAGAATATACTTGTAGGCCAGGCATTCACATTCACTACAGTTAAACATACAGGTCAAAAACACTCATCTAACTCCCTTCCCCAAAGAAAAGATTTCTGCTCACCTTTATAGAGGTGGCCACTCCCCAAATAGCACTCAATTACCTAACTGGGGAATGGCCACATTTGTGATTGTAGGCAGGGACAGAATTAACCTCATCCCTGCAACCTTACATTCCCACACACACTGTTTACATAAGCAAGGCTTTTGCCCTGCCACAGAGCTCATTTTTAATAATGTTTGAGTTCATGGTTCTAAAAAAGGTAAAGGGATAAACTAGACATGAAAGGCACTATACCTCTAAATGGAAGGGGTCTAGTTAACAGAAAACTACACATAATAAATGGTTGGATTTCAACGAATGTGTATATGTAACAGGCAGTGCTGTATGATGCTGCCATTACAGATTGTGTCCTGTCAGTGAAATGAGGTTAAATGTCTATAACCATGAATGTAGACAAGCCTGGCTCTTTTGCATAGTGGTAAAGATGCTCCCATTACATATATATATTGAAGCAGTCCAGGTGAAATGAAATCAGGAGGCAGTGTTATGCAAAAAAGCAGTCGCACAAAGCATGCCAAATGATTGACTGTGCAGTATAAAACCCCTAAAACATTTAGCTGGTTGTAAGCTGGGTTGAAGGCATAAAAAACATTTGAGTTTGAGAAAGACCTCATGAGACTGTATCCCCGCGCCTCTTAATTCTCAACTCTCATAATGAGCTGGAGTGGGTCTTTTTATATTCTGTGGCTGGAGCCTTAATTACCCATTAAACAATTACCTTATTAAGGCTTTAGCCACATTCGCACAAGTTTTATCGGGAATGGGATTTAACCCCATCCACGGCGACTACATTTTACAGGACCGGCTTTTCGCCGGTATCAAATAATAAACAATAACGTTGGTCAGCTTTCACCCGTCCGCACACAAACACAACTATAATAATACAATACAAATAATACAAATAAAAATAGATACAGATAATAAATTAATATCCACAAGGGGTGGGCACCCCGTCACACTCCCCTCTTGTGCACAGCAAACATGGCCCAACAGCCACCTTCCCCCTTAAAACTCCAAAAGTTTCTTTTATAGTTCTGGGGTTGGAGCGGAGGCTTCCCCTGGCCTCCCAGTTGCAACTCGGGCCATGGAATACTGGCAACCCCGGCCAGTAGCATGCAGGCGGCATCCTCTGGCGGAGCCGTGCAGACGTCCCCAGGTGACAGCAAGCAGGCGACCGCAGGCGAAGCAGAGCCAGCGACCTCATGCGAGGCAGAGCCGGCGACCCCTGGCGAGGCAGAGCCAGCGACCCCTGGTGAGGCAGACCCCGGGCGATGGTGAACTGGCGTCTCCGGGCAATGGTGATGGTGGCTCAGCAGCCCTAGGTGGTGCAGGCTCGGCAGCTCCAGGCATTGCAGGCTCAGCATTCTTATGCAGTGCAGGCTTGGCAGCCCTAGGCGTTGCAGGCGTGGCAGCCCCAGGCGGTGCGGGATGGGCACTCCCAGGCGGTGCGGGATGGGCACCCCCAGGCGGTGCGGGACAGGGCAGAAGCGGCAGGAGGGAGCCCCCAGCCAAGCAAGAGGCAGCAGGAGCTCCACTTCTCCCCTGGTGATGGAGGCGGGAGCAACAGGCAGCCCTCCCATGGCGGTGAAGATAGGAGCGGCAGGCAATCCTCCTCCAGCCATAGGAAGGTGCAGGTGGTCGTAGCTTCTCACAGACCTGGCACCAACTTGAAGCCTCCACCAGGTGGAAGTAATCGTCCCAGCGGCCCCTTCTTGGGTGCTGGACGCTCGTGCTCCTGCGGAGGTTGCTGCTGCTGCCTTCTTCTGCTGTGCATTCCCATTTCTTACTTTTTTTTCTAAAAAAACACTTTTCAAAAAACGAAGTCTGACTCTGGTCTGACTCTCTGGAGTCGTTGTTTATCCCACGCAGGACACCATATGTGGCAGTGATGATGTCAGACGAGGGAAATTAAACCAAAACACAAACATACGGGGCAAAACTGAGGCTCTACGGCACTCAGTGTTTTATTAATTAAACAAAAATAAACACTTTAAACAAAACACAAAGAAACGGGCACATTGGCCAAAACAAAATAAACACTAACAAATAATCCTTTTTTTATAAAACGAGTACCTTGGTTCACTTTCTGGTAGCATTCGCTCTCGCTCTTAACTCCACTTAATTAATAATGAGCTACAGTGGGTCTTTTTATATTCTGTTTTACCATATTAAGGCTCCAGCCACATTCCCACAAGCTTTATCGGGATTGGGATTTAACCCCATCCACGCCGACTACATTTTACAGGACCGGCTTTTCGATGGTCTCAAATAATAAACAATAACGTCGGACGGCTTTCATCAGTCCGCACACAAACACAACTATAATAATACAATACAAATAATACAAATGAAAATACATACATATAATAGATTAATATCCACAAGAGGTGCCCCCCCCAGGGGTGCCCCCCCCAGGGGTGCCCCCCATCACAGTAGTATAAAATAACATGCATCTTTCCATCAGTTATTAGTCTGGGATTTATTACATGGTTAACTGCCATTCTCCCTAGTGTAATATTATTAATTATTTCTCTTTCTATTTGCAGTTGTCTGATATTTCTAGTTACATTTCCTTGTCACTCACAGTCATTTTTCATTTTCTCTGAGCTCTCAAAGCTTCCTGATTTATATATGCTACATCATACTTGGCTTCTTAAGATCATTTTGTAAACCACTAGGGTCTTTTGTAAATCCTCATGGAACATCTGCCAGATGGTTGCCTCTTTAGTTGTACTTTGAATTGTTATCCTTGAAAGCTACATTCAATACATGGTCTTACTGTATTTCTCAATCTCAGCTGCTGCATATCCAAGAAACAAACCATGGGAATTGAGGATAGACATGCCAGGTCAGAAACAGTAGGATAACTAAGGTAAGTGAAGTGAACATAGGGAAAAGACTAGCAAAGTCTATAACACAGACCCGGCAGTCAGACATGCCAGCCATCCAAGAGCAACAGCTTTGAACCTTAACCACTCCCCACCTGTCCAGGTTAACCCTTTCATAAGGTGTTATAATCCCCACTAAAGGTAACAGCAAGCCCCATTATAAACTATAGTTTTGTCTGTAATATTAAACATTGTTGTACCTCTATACACAATAGTTTTGTCTGTGCACAGTGCTTTTGAATTCCTTAACATTTGTTTAACAAGATCAGTAGTACAAAACACTATAATCCTTGATTGAACCGCCCCCTTTTGCAACAGACTCGATCAGACCTGGCTAGATTCAGATGTCTTGTGAGGCCAAAGTTTTGCGGCTTGGTTCTAGTATGACTCAAATAAAAGGACAGTGGAAAAGCTCCACCAGTTGAGGGACCTGCTTGTGATGTGGAAATGGTGTAGACAAGGCTTTTTTTGGCCTTATCTACCCGAGGGAAGGAAAAGCAGAAACCAGCAGTCAAAGCAAACAACAGAGAATGGAGATCACTTTGGATACGAATAATTTAACCTTAAAACATTTATATAGGGTAGTATACATATTTTTACGTGGAGTTAATGTGATCAAAACAGATATCTATAAAAGGTTGTTTTGTGCTTATGGTTGGTTTCACAGACCCTGATTAACACTAATTTTGAACTACCTTACCTAAGGTTGCATTAAGATTAGTGCTAATCAGAGTCTGTGAAACCAGCCACTGGAACTTCTCGATCCCCTCTGCTCTCTCCTCCCTCTCTGTCAGCACTTTAGAGTTTCACGTCGTTGAATTACACTCTCCCTGTCACCTGATTCTTATTGTTCTCTATCACCCCCTGCTCACTTCTATGACAGGCTTGACTTTTTCCTCTCTTCTATCACCACCTCTATTCCTATAATTTTGTTAGGTGATTTTAACATTCATCTCTCCACCTCAATTCATTCTGCTGGCTTCCTCCCTCTTCTTGATTCTTTCACTCTCCAACTCACCTCCTACTCACAAAGCTGGCTGCCAGCTGGATCAGAAACTTGTCTCCTCCTTCCCCTACTATCACCCCCTTTCCTTCTCAGACCACTTCTTCATCCCCTTTTCACTTCTTCTACCCCCTTTTCTCCTTTCGCCACAATCTCTGCTCCCTTTCACCAACCACCTTTACTTCCTCTGCTCTCTCTTTTCCCCCTATTGATGCTTTCTCTCTGCTTTTCAGCAGACTGCCACTCCCATGACTCTTTCTTCTCTCACACTGCAACTTCTGTCCTATCATCTGCTGCCCTGCTCGCTCCTCCCATCCCCAGCCCTGGCTATCCTCCACACTCTGTTCATCCAATAACGAGCTGCACACTGCTGAGCGGAGATGGAAGGGATCCAAGCTCCTCTGATTTCACCCACTACTGCTCCCTCCTCTCCTCCTTCTCAACAGCCCTCACCCCTGCGAAACACTCTTACTATCACTATAATCCTGTCCTTCACCAACAACCCGCAGACTTTTCTCCACCTTTTCCTCCCTCCTCAAAACCCCACCCCCTCCCCAATCCTTTATAGCTGATGGCTTTGCCTCCTTCTTCTACTCCAAAATAGAGGACATTCAGAAGTGATTCTCCAGACCTGTACTCTCCAGATTGGACTACTGTAACTCTCTCCTGGTCTCCTGGCTTCGGCTATCCACCCCCTTCAGCTCATTCAAAATTCTTCTGCTCGTCTTGTTTTTCCCCAAACTCACTACTCTCATGCTACCCCTCTGTTTCGCATGCCCCACTGGCTACCTATCTCTGCTGACATTAAATTCAAGACCCTTGTTCTTGCTTACTCTTGCCCGCTCCATTCATTATTTAAAGCGAGTTAAACCTCAAAACCCATTTGCACAAACATACAGTAATGGTCAGATTTTGCTTATTGCTGGTGTTTCTTCATACCTATGTGAGTAATACAGTCATGACCAGCAGTATTCACAGAAGATGTGAGATTGAGACACTCCACTTCTTTTAATGAACGACCATTCTGTGGTAAATTCCTCTCGATCTTTTAGATTTGGATTTTGTCACGGAAATGTGTACTAAAAATCACGGAGCAGTCACAGTAAATTTGTTCAAAATTACGGAGGAGGGGGGGAAATGGTGGGTGAAGTCACGGGGGTGAAAATTCAACAATATTTGTTTTTAAAATACAATATACAGTACCTTCATAAACATAAGATTACTCTGTCTATAGAAGTAGAAAAAATGAATATGAATCTAAATATATATTTATTTATTTATTTATTTATTTATTGTGGTTTTCACAACATCAGGTTTTAATCCTGCAATTAGGTAAACCACAGCATATACAACTATAAACAAAAATGTTTGTTTTACATAACATTTGGTGTGGTTTCTACAGGACAGCAAACAAAAACTGAAGGTTTTACATATCTTATACATTTGAAGTTCAAAAAGGCTCTTTGTGTGCATCTGTTGCTTCTGCTGTGGTACAGTTTGCAGTTATTTTACGTTTCAGTTGGTTTGTTTACATATTATTCCGATACAACATGTTGTGCATTTGATGCCTTTCTGGAGTGCCCGTCATCCTGAAGTACATTTTTGTATGTAGAAAACGATTACAGCAAGCATTGGAAATCTCGTTTCCATGTTTTTCCAGAACTGGTAAACGTCGCATTTAACCCTTTGCTGCCAACGCGCTGTAATTTCATAACTTTTGTTACGATGACAAAAAACGTCATATCTCAGCTGTCCAACCAGCAATTTTGTTTTTGAAGTGTGGGTCATAGCCATGACTACGGGGCTTGTCATGATACCATTGGTTTAGGGCTAGGGTGGGCGGGACATATAATATTTTGATTAAAAGGACTAGTCTCTACCGGCACCATTACGACTGAGTTCACAGCAGATTTGAAGTTTTGTATCTCCGGTTTTACAATTGCAAGAGTACTAATCCACATATCATCTAAACGGTAAATACTTAGCTAATTAGACATATCATTGTTGGGTTATTTTTTCAACTTTATATTCATTTTTTTTGTGCTGAGTACATCTGCAGTGTTTTGTTTTTGTTTTTTTCGCTGTGTGTGAGTGCGCGCTTGCTTGCTGGGCAGGGCTAACTTTTATGACTGTAGACAAGAATAACTACTGTACCAACAACACATTTAAAAAAAAATAAAAACACCTTTCTTAAATGAGTCAATTGCAACGAACTGAAAGCAGCATACTAACTGGGGATGATCCCGTGGTTAGTACGTAGCTCCATACTAAACTAGTACGCAAGTTAAATACCAATTGCAACGAACTTGGCGGCTGAAGTTAGTCCCCAGCTGCGTACTAAAAAAGGTCTGAATTGCAATGAACCCAAAAATAGATGGTGGGAGTTTAAACTAGGGAGAGAGGAGAGCAATGTATTAACAAAGTCCATATCATCCCAGTTCGGTGCATAAACATTGACCAGAAGTACAGGTACTTGAAAAAGGGAACATGTAACAATAACACAGCGACTCTTTGGGTCTGATATAACCTAAGCCTGTAGACAGAAAGAAACATTAGTAACTGGACACAATCATCTTCCATATTCAAAGTAGTCCCATCCATTTATTAAACACCAAGTACTGCTTCAGGCTCTCGCCCCCTCTACATACTTTCGTAATGAGTTTTGAGAAATTGGATCACGCCGCATGGAACAAGTGCATTACTGGCATACTCAGTACCCTACAGCAATCTATACCTCCCAATTTCACCCACACGTCCTGTTCTTTAGCTACGAGGCACAGTGTTGGGTCTGTGAGTACTTTTCTGCCTCGTACCATCCCAAGATCTTTAACTCTGTATGCGTGCAATATCACATCTTTTATTTGAAACAGCGGTACTCTCAGAATAAACCCTATGTTCCAGCCGTGGATCCCCATCTTCTCAACCGGAACCACACTGCTGCCTTTGATTATGTTATCTAAGGTAAGTGGTGGTATACAATCCCTAATTCTTTTTTTCTGCACAGTATACCTCCTCCTGTAACTCTTCTAACTGTCTAAGCTGATATATGGTACTATTAAATACCGTTATATGTGTGTTATTTACTATGTAACCTCGAGTAACATGAAATGCTTCCTCCAGGTGGGCAGTAGCTGCTTTTATGTCAATTCTCTGACAGCTCAGGCCATTCTTCCAGCATGGTAACTGTTTCTCACAATCTGGGCTGACGGTTTCCATCCAAGTTCCTATTGTCATTTTATCTGGTACCCTCCCCTCATACACATCCCTAAACATATTCTGTAGTGTACCCAACATGCCCTGTGCCAGTTGGCCACACTTTTTCAATCCTTCTTTATTTTCAAAAAATGCTTTAATTATGCTCATAACTTCTTGTACTTCATTTACGATTACCAATTGTTCTCTTATTTGTGTTTGTGATATCTCAGCCAGGTTATCTACCTCTGTGCCTAAGGCATTTTTCAACCAGGCCTCGTACCGTCTTACTAACTCTACATCTATTGTGTTTTTTACAGAGTTACCTGCACCGAACCACCCCGCAATCTCATCCAGAAAGCATTTCTTCCTAGTGGGTTGCTGGTTTTTAATACCCATATAGCTATCTAAAGGCATCTGTATGGTGTATGCAAACTGTGTGTTAGTTTTATTACAATGTTTGTTATACATTACAACTATGGCAGTCAAATTTGTTTCTACTGTAATTTCAAAAATAGTGCTATTATCTAACAAGGTGTATGGCACTTTCTTTACAACAATTCTGTGCTGCAGACCAGGGTCTGGCTCAGGGCAGTCCTCTACCAGCCTTTTCCCCACATTACATATTGTTGTCTGCCTGGTTTAGAGTAACAACCACTATTGTTCTTATAACCTGTCATATTCATGCATGATAATTTCACAAATTGTCCACATCCCACAGTTGTGCTCTTGTTCACCATTACTTCATGTGGTCTCCATGCCATTCCAACTCGTACGTTTCCCAGCAGGGTTATCACCAGCAGGATGGTAGTGAATATTGTCCAGATCCTTTTCAGTTGCACCATTGTCAGTGCCAATGCTGTGTTGGTTGGTCCCTCTGATTTCCCTTTCTCCAGTTTCTCCTTACTCCTGTCTCCGAGGCAACCCATGGTTAGGTGTCTAAATCACAAGAAAAAGACCAAGTGTTATATACATGCTTATACAGTTTTTTGTTAGTATTTAATTTTGCTTATCATACATTTTGCATTGATCCCCACAAAACCAAAAGTATTAAATCCATCTCCCTCGTTTTGTATTGCCAATTTCAAAAAACACCATCCAAGAGTTTATCCTGGAGTGCCAATTAAACCTGTTGGAGGAGATGATCATGAGTTACCACATAGGGTTCCCTCAACAACAATCAATGTTGACTGATGTTTTGCACATGGCTCAGGAAGGGGCTGTTGTGTTTCTATGGCAGTGTGACAGGATGAATGATGTGGTACAAAAGACTGCAAATGTCCAAATGTATTTTCCCAAAACAAATAAGTTAATAATCCAACAAGAACAGAAATATTCACAAAAATAATCCAAACAGAAAAATAATAAACCCTGATACCAGCGATGGTAATCGGGGCAAAACAAAACAAGGTCCACGTTCCAAAAATAACAAACAAAAAGACACTCCTTAACCACAGTCCTCCGTGCACGAAACTGTGCTCTTTCCAAAGGGGACTGTGGTGCGTGTGCTGTGCTGTGTTGTGCTGTGCGATGAGGGGCGTGCTCTGGGGTTAATGCTGGCTCTGTAGCGACAGCCTCCCGTCCTCCTGCTCCTCTACGAAAACACGAAAACAACACGTAACAAAAACAAACATACACCAGCTCCGGCTGGTCAATTATTGTCTCAGCGCAAGGGGAGGTACTGACGTAGCTGCTTCCCCTTTGTACCCAGAAAACTCCTCCCTGCAATCAACGCGTCGCCTGGTTTCTCCAATAGAGGGCTGCCCCGCAGCTGACTGCAATGGAATCGTCCTGAGTACTTGCAGCTACGCGCCCCTCCTAATATGGTTACCTTCCGGTTTCCACCTACCACCGAGGTGGCAGATCTAGGAGGCAGCATACCTTCCCCCTTACACAGCGCCCTTTCTAATCGGGAGGGAGATTTACAGCATCGATCTTTTCTCTCTCTATCTCAGGCAGCAATATCCTTAAGTATTTCAGGATCCAATGCCTGACCCTGCTTAAAATCCAGTGCCACCGGTGTAGCTGTGGTGAGTGCAAAATCAATTTACCAAACCTGCATATGTACTCCGTGTGTTACTATCCAATGTACTGCCAGAATTTGATTAGTGCATTGGTCAAAGGATCTTTCGACAGGTGTAACCATGCGCGAAAAATACCCCACTGGGATGCATCGCCCATGCACCGCTTGCATCAGTACTGCAGAATTTTTTTTTTTTTTTTGGATGCAGCTACCTCAGTAATGAATGGATGTGTTTTATCAGGGCTGTGTAATGCTGGTGCAGTAATCAGTGTCTTTTCAAGGGCCTCAAATGCTGCATGTGTAGCATCCCATGCTAGTGTATCCTCTTTCCCAGGGTTCCCTTTCATTTGTTCATACAAGGGAGCAGCTAACTCACTGTAACCCTCTATGAAAACCCTACAATACCCAAGAGTGATCCGAGTGTAGTGACTGTGTGCGGGCGTGGCAGATTTTGAATCAACTTAATCTTTTCTGGGTCAGGTGTGCGTCCTCCAGCTTCCACCTGTACTCCTAAGAAACAAACAGATGACTTCATTACTGCATCTTTCTTTAGGTTTAACTTCAGGCCAGCGTGCTCCATGAGATCCAGGACCTCCTCCAGCAACAGATAGTGCTTCTCCGTAGTTCCTCTTGCAACAGTATTCATCCACATACTATATGATGTTACCTGGTTGAGAACAATTCTGCAAGATGTTAGCCATACATTGATCACTCCCTTCTTGGCAAGATGCCCATATCACAATAACAGTAGAAATGAAAGTTACAAAGCAGCAGCCCTAATGACTCCCTGTGCATCATTCATTTGCCCTTTCAAATAAACATTCTCCATTTCATTAATTCTCTTCAACATATGGGTTGAGCCTGTGTTTAACAGCCTGCACTAACTAATCTAATCAGTTTTCAAAGACAGTAGTATATGCTGCTTAAGGAGTCCACATCTGCTGGTGAACTGAAGAAAAAATGTTCTCCTTCATAAGAAACACGGAGATGAGCCGGGTGAAGTAAGATGAATTTGACTCCACTCCGCCGGATTTTATGTCTTTGAATAAGGTGCGTCACCTGGCAAGTTGCACTGAGGTCAGGAAAAATAAATATTTTCTTGTCACGAAAAACTAATTGACTGTGCTCCCTTGCCAGCTTGAGAATTAATTGTTTAGTCTGGTAATGGTGGAAACGAACAATCAAGGCTCTGGGTTGCTTGCTCTGGCCTGTTCTCGGGCCTAGCGAGCGATGAGCTGTCTATTTCCGGCGCTGTGCCAATAGCTTAGCAGCCTGGCACCCCCATAAAGAAATCAGACATGAATTTAACTGGGAGTTGGCCCTCCATCCCCTCTGGTAGCCCAATAATGTGTAAATGCAGCCATCGGGAGTGGTTTTTGAGGTCGTCCAACTTGGACTTTATTGATTCATTATCCAATGTCACACAAGTTGCTTCTAGTGTTGAGAGTCACCGTTGTCTGATAGAGAGTGCGCCATACTGTTAAGGCACTGCCCATAAGAATCAACCGTGAGGCGAATGGCATCCAGAGGCGACTGTATTATAGTCAGTGATCTTTTAAAGTTTGCAGTGAGTTCTGCTGCAAGGCTAATACGATGTTTTTCCAGTTCTGAAACTAGTATAGAGATTGAGAGAGGTTGTGCAGTCACCTTTATTGTTGATACCTCGCTCCAAGCACTGGAAGGATCCGAGTTGGTGGGATTTGTAACAGTTCACTCAGTGTAGTTGTTGGCCACGCTGACTTTCCATGTGTGATTTTGACAGACATTATTTGGAAGATGTTATGTTTATATGCATTATAATGTTATTTGGTAATGTTATTTGTATAATTTGGTAATATTTTTTAATGTCATTAGTCACAAACAGATACCTTAAACTGTTTAGATAGAAGTTGAATTTTAAAAGTAAAAACTAAATTTATGTTTTCCACCTAAAGTGGTGGTTGTAATGTACGTATAGACACACAATACTTGTTTAGTTTACATTTCAAAATTACAGCTATGTACATTTCTATATCTTCGAACTGACTGTAAAGATAAGTTTACTTTGAATAAGGACAAAGTATGTTCTGTATCCCCTTGCACATAAACTACTTCAGCCATCTGGTGAACAAGACTACAGTCATGTTCACCAAATGGCTGAATCGATTCCACATACAGAAAAGCACTGGAAATATTTTCATCTGTTATATAACAAGGTAAATACAATCAGTTACAGATTATTGCAAATGTAAAACAAGTTTATTTGTATATAACATTTTTTATTTGTCATTTGACGGAAATAAGATAAATTCACTAATTTTAATTGAAAGTTGCATAAGTGAACATGGTCTGTATTAATAGTTTGCAATGGAATGTAAAAACAGTATTTGAATAGTAAAACATATAGATGTTGCATTGTTTCTTTATGAAACTGACGGCAGGAGTGCTGGGAGGGTTTGACATGTGACTGGGGTTGTGTACAGCACAAAGGGTATGTAGTATGGCAGAGTAGGGGTGGTGAGGAAAAGGGGTTGGGGTTAGGGTTAGGGTTAGGAGGTTGAGCTAAGTGGAACTCTAGTTATGAATATGTATGGCCACTTTTATGTTACAGATATGACACATTCCATGTAGAAGAAGGGGCTTCAAAAGCTAAGAAACAAGTGGCTCTTGACTCTCTAGCAGAGTCCTTGAAAAAAATAGAGCACAACTTCTCAGGTGATCCACGTCAAGCTGCCTCTGCTTGATGCACACCAAAATCACAACATTTCATTGAAAAGTATTTTTTCCAGGCATATCTTGCGTGACAAGATATATGAGTATGTCTCCCTAAGAGTGACATCAGTCCCCTTCCTCAAACAAGTGCTGAAACAACATGTCTAAGA
The DNA here is from genome assembly GCA_030684275.1 of Acipenser oxyrinchus oxyrinchus. Taxonomy (NCBI): domain Eukaryota; kingdom Metazoa; phylum Chordata; class Actinopteri; order Acipenseriformes; family Acipenseridae; genus Acipenser; species Acipenser oxyrinchus. The sequence continues at coordinate 42,470,085 of CM060250.1, forward strand.
GATACAAATGGCAAAATCATAGACGAAGAAAAAAAAAATAGCAAATATATTTAATGATTGCTTTTCACAGGTTTTTACAAAGGAGGACACAGACAACATGCCCCACAAACTGCTAACCAAGATCATGCAACAGTCTCTTGACACAGGGGTTGTACCGACAGACAGGAAAATTGCAAATGTAATACCGATCCACAAAAAGGGAGACAAAACCGAACCAGGTAACTACAGACCAATAAGCCTGACTTCTATTTTATGTAAACTTATGGAAACTATAATAAGATCCAAAATGGAAAATTACCTATATGGTAACAGTATCCTGGGAGACAGTCAGCATGGTTTTAGGAAAGGGAGATCGTGTCTAACTAACCTGCTTGATTTTTTTAAGGATGCAACATCGAAAATGGATAATTGCAAAGCATACGACATGGTTTACATACAACATGGTTTACTTTCCAGAAAGCTTTTGACAAAGTCCCGCATAAAAGATTAATTCTCAAACTGAACGCAGTAGGGATTCAAGGAAATGCATGCACATGGATTAGGGAGTGGTTAACATGTAGAAAACAGAAAGTACTGATTAGAGGAGAAAGCTCAAAATGGAGCGAGGTAACCAGAGGTGTACCACAGTGATCAGTGTTAGGTCCTCTGCTATTCCTAATCTACATTATTGATTTAGATTCTGGTATAGTAAGCAAACTTGTTAAATTTGCAGACGACACAAAAATAGGCGGAGTGGCAAACACTGTTGCAGCAGTAAAGGTCATTCAAAATGAGCTAGACAGCATTCAGAACTGGGCAGACACATGGCAAATGACATTTAATAGAGAAAAGTGTAAGGTACTGCACGCAGGCAATAAAAATGTGCATTATAAATATCATATGGGAGATACTGAAATGTGGGGAAGCTATAAAAAAAGGCAAACAAGATGCTCGGATATATTGTGAAAAGTGTTGAATTTAAATCAAGGGAAGTAATGTTAAAACTTTACAATGCATTAGTAAGACCTCATCTAGAATATTGTGTTCAGTTCTGGTCACCTTGTTACAAAAAGGATATTACTGCTCTAGAAAGAGTTCAAAGAAAAGCGACCAAAATTATCCTGGGTTTAAAAGGCATGTCGTATGCAGACAGGCTAAAAGAATTGCATCTGTTCAGTCTTGAACAAAGAAGACTACGCTGTGATCTGATTCAAGCATTCAAAATTCTAAAAGGTATTGACAATGTCGACTCAAGGGGCTTTTTCAACCTGAAAAAAGAAACAAGGACCAGGGGTCACAAATGGAGATTAGATAAAGGGGCATTCAGAACAGAAAATAGGAGGCACTTTTTTACACAAAGAGTTGTGAGGGTCTGGAACCAACTCCCCAGTAATGTTGTTGAAGCTGACACCCTGAGATCCTTCAAGAAGCTGCTTGATGAGATTCTGGGATCAATAAGCTACTAACAACCAAACGAGCAAGATGGGCCAAATGGCCTCCTCTCGTTTGTAAACATTGTGCAGACTGAACTTTGTGGCAGTGTTTGGCCCCATGCACATGAACATGTCTTATTTACCATCTAGTCATGTCATCCACAACCATGTTCACTTGGCACTAGATATTCTGGCCTGGACCAGGAGAATTTAGACCAAAAGGTTACGGCATAGAAGTGGCAGACCCCAATGCACATTTCTTTTTGAGAAAGTACACTGAATCTCAAGAAGATCGGGGACCAAAACACGGCCCACAGAAAGGGGATTTCCTCAACAACTGGGATCAGCTGAAGACGATGACAGTAGTACCAGTGAAGATGATGAGAAAGCACCTGCTATTAAACAATTTACTTTGAACACCTCCCTGTTTGTGCATCAAAATACCAAACATAAGAACCTCCTACAGCGCTAAGAAATGATCCTTCTCGAAGCCATGTATAGAACAAGCAAGTATGCTTTACCGCTATCCTTGGTTGTCGTATGAACTAATGTGGAATATATGCCTGTTGCTGAGTTCATTTGTGAAAATGAAACCACTGATGCCATTCAGTGGAATGTGGGATGGAAGCCAAATTCTTCATGCTGGACTACTCTGAACAGGAATTCCAGGCACTCAGTTGGTCTTTCCTAACGCCCAGAAGTACCTCTGCTCGTTCCATCGGGAACAAGCCTTTCAATGGACCTTTCAATGGACCAGGGAAAATAAGAATCTATCTGTTTGTTTGATTAAGTACACGTTTCCTTACAATTCGTATAAACATCTAGTGGATCACAACTGGGCATGTACCCTCATACCATAAAAATATTGGTATTTGTAATGATCATGATTTTCTGTTTATTAGACAATGGGCTGTTTTACATGCAAAAATTTTTTAGATAGCCTTACGAAAACAGGAAGCTCTTTAACTCTGCCTTCCAATATATTCGAGGCAATGACAGTAATAAAAAATAAACTAATAACCAGTAAAATGCTTTCTTTTTTTTTAGAATAGTATTCAGGCCTTAGTTTGTATAGTGGATTTGCGTTGTGTTATTTTATTATTGTTTAGCCCTTTTATTCTTTAGTTCAGTTTTAATGTAAAATAAAAAGAACCCAACAGTTTTTTTAATGTGGGTTATCAACAACAGTTTTGTTTTGTTTTCCTCTTTGCATGCAGTTTCACATCTCAGTAGTCAAACAGGTGATGTCTTTCCCAATCTTCATAATCAAAACAAAAGCATTCCCATTAGTATTATAACTTAGCACAACAATAAAATACAGTTACACCATATTACAGGCAGTTTAGATCAGCATGCATCAAATGAATCAAAAAGTGTATTTAAAATACATCTTATAAAACAAAATACCAGTGCACACTGTATGTTACTTTATAAGTATGTTCATAAAATACACTTTATACACTGTCATCAAGAAATATTGCATCAAAAACCATATTTTCATATGCAGTTTCTTTAAACATTTTTTGCAACAAATATCCATCAAAGAGGTTTTAACCATTGTTTATCAATCAATAGCAAGTGAAATTAGTAATGGATGACTAGTTTAAACTAAGATTTAATAACAGATATAAGGGGAGAGTAATTCCATATGGCTTACCTTCATAATCAAAACAAAAGCATTAACCTTTGACCTGTGAGAGGTCATCTCCTTGCAATAGAAGGTAAGACATTTTCACCAGGGGTTTACAATTAAAACAGCTCCCCCTGATGACAGCTGAAAAACTATCCTCCAGGCTACATCATTATGAATTTATTTATTTAGCAGACACTTTTATCACATCTCATTTGAAGGACGGAACAGAAGGTGGTTAAGTGACTTGCTCAAGGTCAAACAGTGAGTCAGTGCCAGAGCACACTGAATATAGGGTGAGGAAGGTGCATGCTATGTCACATTCTCACGACAATGGCAAGAGAATGTGACTGCATGTAAACCAGCCCATTGTTAAAAAATTTTTAAAACTTGTTCACAATTCCCTAACACTACTCTCTTCCTATAGAAAAGTATACCTAACCTTCATATAACATCTACAAATAGAAAGCTAAACGAATAACATCTTGCATTTTCACCAAAATAAATTAAAATAATTAACCCATAGTCATTGGCAAAGTTAATTACTTGCAGACAAGAACCAACTGTCCATTAATGAACAAAGTGAACTGCTTGGTAACCTCTAAGATTGCATTTGCTCCAAATCAAGAAGCTTGTACTTAAGGAGATTCAGATTATGAGGGATATTAGTCTGTACAAATTGAAAGAAAGCAAGAACTATGTTGAAAGCAGATGGCTTGACATACGCCAGGTAAGATAAATAATATACAGCACATGTATTCATAACCTGTATTTATCATGTCATGTTAAAGGGAAACTTCTTGGAATCAAAAATACCTCATTGTTGTATGTCAGTGCTTGATGAAGCATGTATCATATCATTTTTGTATGGTATACAACAAATATGATTGCACACTTTAACTTATGAATTTATTATCTTAAGATACCACTTGATCATGTCATATGGCAAACACATGGTTGTGAGCTAGTATACATTTTATTTTTCTTTCATAATTATAATTAATACTTGAAATTTATAATTAGACTTTACAGTCGCCACATCTTAGAACGGGTGTGTTTGTGTGAACATGATTCACCCGCAGTAAGTGATGGATGGTATAAACTCCCACACAACAACTTGACATTCAAAATGTCCCCCAATCACCAGTACAGTAAACAAAGCAAACAAGCATGTATGTATGCGGTTAAAAAATCTTTATTAAGGCTCTCATTACACTAATACAAAATATGTATTAAAACCTATGAATGTAATAAAAAGTACCTTAATCAGTTGTGTATCCGACTCCGAGAGTAAGGGTGGATATGTAAAAAGACGGATAAATTAATCCTGTGTTAAATACCATTATACCCACTTGTAATAATTACTGTACTACATTGCTATTGTTTTGAGATTCAGCTTTTATTACAGAGCTCGCCTAAATCTCTTGTTTAGAAAGATACAAGGTATTAATGCTTGTGACAGAGTAGCTGTCTGCCGTGTGGCTGCATGCATTCGCTGCTGAGTACAGGCAGGAGATTGAGATGGAGGTTGAAGCTGATACGCCCCGCAGGCGAACAGGATTTATTTACGTATTGTAGCGCTGAGCTGTGGGGTTTCCAGAATATAATGAGACAGACAACCGTTGCGGTTCAAAGCAGTAGGAAACAGCTGTATTTATTATTTGTTTAGCTTTTAGTGAACAGTGGCTTTCATTCCTCTGCTCTCACAAACCTCTCTTAACTCTATCTCAATTCTCCCGCCGCCAGATCCCGCTTCTCTTTCAAACTGTCATCTCCACACACACACCCAAGTCCCTCCCCCTTCCTCACTCATTGGTCCAATACTCCCTATCTCTATATCTGCACAACCTTCCCAGAAGCTTTGTTAAGCTGTGTCTGAAAAGGATTGTGTCAGCCTCTCACTACATTAAGAATGACGTACATGAGTTACAATTATTTCACCCCTAAAAAGAAAGACAATTATCAGAAAGTAATACAAATGTAATTTGATGCATGGTGAACAGAAAATGAGGATGCTTTTCTCTGAAGCACATCATGATCTATTATGTTTATGAAAATAAAACTGTTTATGAAATATAAGAATATGGCAGTGACTTGGCAGCATCCATTTTTGTGTGCAATTGTAGTCTTTTCATTTTATATTTCTGTCAATTATGTTTAGTAATATTTGGCCAGTATAACTAGTATATGTTGGACGCATAATTTGTAATACATCTATTACAGGTTCAGCTGTCCAAGTTTAGATGGATATATCTGCCCATCCTAGCCAATCAAAATCATTGGGTACTTCTGACAGCAAATATTCCACAAATGGCAGTCTCAATATTAGATTCCTTACCTGAAAACAACAGCATCAACTACATAGAAAAGTGGAGGTGCAAAATATAAAAGATGTGCCTTGATCTGGAAACAATTCTCACATGTACAAATCTTCGATATGATAGTAGCTGTCAGCTATTGTATAATGTATAACCCTATAATGTTTGCAGTCCTGCCTTTCCACAAGTATTTTGGGAGATTTAATGTACCCGTCTGCCCTAAAAAAATAACGCTTTCAGCTGTCCTGAATCAATTCACATGAAATAAGACTGACTTAAAGCAATGTGTTTTGCATAAAATTACCATCTCTGTGTCATTTATTTGTTCATAATTTTCCAGGAAGTATATGACCATACGTTCCTAGGGAGTTGCAAGGGGAATTAACATCTGGCCAACTGGTATCAGCCATGCAACACAATTGCAACACTTGTGGGGGATTTGTGTTGCTGGTAAGTTCAACCACTTGTATTTTTTGCTCACCTTTTCCAGAGGCAGTGGCATCAAATAATTTGAAAGTTATTTCGATGCTCAAGAACTCAAACCATTCAACACATTTTTACCTAAATTGGCACATGCCCACTACTCGCTGAGTTATTTCATTTGGAATACTTGATGATGTCACATGACCTCAGTGGGCAGAGTCCAACTGCAAAAAAGGGGAAATATTGTGTTCCATGGACCCCTTGTTAAATATTACATGATGTGATATTAGCCTACAATTTGGTTCAGTTCTGCCTGTGTTTTAGAGCAAAGACAAATAGAAACATACCATATTTTCATCACTGTTATGCATAACTTGCAGCTGGTCTACAAAAAGCCCAATAACCAATTTTATGAAATAAAAAAATAAAATAAAAAATGTAAATATATTGTGACATACATTCATTTAATGTTGTCTATTTCCTTGACAAAGAAAATGACTTGTGCTCATTTCGGAATACTTCTTGCATTGACTATGTATTTATTTACATTTATATAGCGCCCATCATCACAAGAACTTCAAGGCACTTTACAACATTTTACAATATAAAACAAAATTTAAAAGCAAAAATAATTCCTATAAAACAGTTAAAAAGACGATATATTAAAAACAATATATAGTCAGGGATAAAATGATGGTAAAAAAAAACATTTTATACAAATGGGTTTTCAATGCGGTTTTAAAAATAGAAAGATTCCCTGCTTTTTTGACTGAAGATGGTAGAACATTCCACAATATTGGTGCTTTACAAAGGCATGCATTAGCTTTCCAGAGTCAGGTACAAAGAGAATGGGTCTAAGTTTGGCTGTATTCCTCAAATGTTAAAAAGATACATCAATATATATATTTTTTTTAATATGAGACTCAAATGATACATATTGATCAAAAGTGACCCCCAAATTCCTCATTTCCAGTTTTAGATTTGATGAAAAACTGCTGATCCTTAACTCATGTAAGCCCACAAGCATAACCTGTTTTGTCTGAATTCAACATTAAAACATTTTGAGACATCAAGCACTTTATGTCAGCAAGGCATGCAACTAATAGCGCCCCAGTAGAGGGGTTGCCTGGAAGTACAGTTGTGTGTCATCGGCCTAACAATGGAAGCTAACTCCATGTCTGCGAGTAATGTCGCCGAATGGTAACATATATAAAGAAAATAACAAGGGGCCTAAAGTAGAACCCTGAGGAACACCGCTGATAACTTCTGATAATACAGATGTATTCTCCCCAATGGAGACATACTGGAATCTGTTGGAAAGATATGACCTAAACCATGATAGGACATCACCTGAGAGACCCACCAAGCTTCCAAGACGATTCAATAAAATGGAGTGGTCAACAACGTCAAATGTGAAGGTTTGTCATGTATAGCCTTATGTGCGGTGTGGTGCTGCCACCATCACACAGAAGAATCTGTGATATGGTATGCTGTTGTAAACCTGGTCTGCAGTCAGCTTGGGTGGCTTGTGATGTATGTGGACGGTGGTGCCGCTTTAAGTGTGAGGATGTCAGTAAAAAAACCCACGGGTGACAATGTTCGCCCAATATGATTAACTTTTGGGGTGAGCTCCTGGATGTGAAAATGTTTACTTTTAAGACCTGATTCTCGCTTATATTCTGCCAGAAGTTTAAAATGTATTAAGATAACTTTACAACATCCTGACTACTGTCATGTAAGCTGACTTTGTTGATACGGCAGTCTGTTCTTTTAAGCTAGAATAATCTATCCTTCACAGATGTCCTACCTTTAGGGTGGCTTGTTCAAGCTGTATGCTATTGAGACACTGATAGCAGAAATTAAAATCATTTTTGGTACACTTGTCAAAATAGCAATTTGTTATATTGTTATAAGTGTATATTGTTTAAGGGCATATCCCCCTAATGCTGAATTATTTATTTTAGACTGTCAAGGTGTAATATTGTAAGTGTTTATACCTGCTTAACTAGTGGTAATTCTTATAGTTTTTCATACAGTTAACCAAGCACATGCATTGTAACCTGAAGTAAACAGGCACAAGCCCAGTCTGGTATTAGGAATGCCAATGCCTTCATGTGGCAAAGTGGTAAAGACGTGCAGGTGAGTGCAGTGCAGAGCGGAGTAATCACACAGACAACGTTTGTACAGGTGCAAGGGTGTTTATTTAATTTAATAAATGTCCAGAGCCTTAAGGCAAACCTGCAAATAATAACAGTGTGGGAAGTGGTACAGCGGCGTGTATCACTTCGAATTGTAATCCCACGGGTTTGACCCGTAACCCAAAGTCCCGTTCCGTCACCCACACAAAACACAAAACACAGACACTATTTAGACAGTGCGTGATTTTAGTGCTAGTGGTGAAAACAAAGACAGTTTCTGTAGTGGAAAGGTGAGTGGTGAAGTCCGGGTTTTTCGCTAGCCTGCGGCTGCAGCTCCGGATCGTGCTCAGTAATCTTCAGTGACAAATAACACACAAGACACACAGTGTTAATACACAGACACGAAAACACTCACGGTTTATTCACAGTACTGGCTCCTTCTCGGTTATTTAACTTAACCATATGCAAGGCACAGATCACGTACGCTACCCCCCTATTTATATCCTCGCTCATGACCCCTAAGTTAACGAGCGCATCCGCTCCTCCAATCCTCGGATGCCACACCGTTTACCGTCGGGGTCATTGAGTTTGGATACCGTAGCTCCGTTCCTTTCCTAAATGACCGACTTCCACCTACCCTACGGAATAAATTGTCGTGCCATTTAATTAAGGGTACTCTGTTCCTCTTGCACCGTGCCCTCACAGGTCGAGAGGGAGATCTAACACCAAGAATCGTTCGATCTCTGTCACACTTCAATACGTTCCTGCACTAAAAAGAGGCAAAAGGAGCATTCCCTGACAGAAAAATATGCTAAAATGAACACAGCATTTGTTAATGGTACCTCCAAAATGTGTTTCAATTTCCAGTAGCCTAAAAACAGTTGTCAGAATAAATCATAACTAGTCACGTTCTTCTGTTTAATTTGCTAGGCTGGTCCTGCTGGAATTCTTCCAAATTTATTACTACTGTGCTCAAAACTTGGAATATTTTGTACACAATGCAAATATTACATATCCAGAAAAACAATATTTTGTTTGTCTTTTAAGATTTCACTAACCACCAAGATTTGTACAGTATCATATCCTAAAACAATTTGCCTAATGCGACAAAACTTAAGCAGGCAAGGCTGACATGAGATATGGTAGTTGATCAAAATATAATATAGAGACTCAGGAAGTAGGAATTTTCTGTTTTCTTTTAGGTCAACATCCTCAGTACATCACAGTGCTATGAACATACCCTGCTAAATAATGGTTTGATTCTTATGGTTACATTTTGATTTTGTGTCATTTTCCCATCTATCCTGACAAGCTTTCCAGTCCCTGCTGAAGAGACGCATGCCCATAACATGATGCTGCCACCGCTATGCTTGACAGTTGGGATGGTGTTGACTGGGTGATGTGTAGTGTTGGGCTTGCGCCAGGCGCTTGGAATTTAGACCGAAAAGTTCAATTTTTGTCTCGTCTGACCACAAAACCTTTTTCCACATGTCTGCAGTATCATCTACATGCTCCATACGTGCTTTAAGATGAGGCTTTTTGAGTAATGGCTTCTTTCTTGCCATCCGTCCATACAGGCTAGCTTTGTGTAGGGACCGGCTTATTGTTGATGTGTGAACACTGACTTCCATCTCAGACACAGAACTTTTGCAGATCTCTCAAGGTCATTGTTGGCTTCAAAGTGACATCCCAAACCAGTTTCCTGCTTGCCCGGCTGCTCAGTTTGGGAGGACGACCTGATCTGGGTAGTGTCTGGGTGGTATGATGCATCTTCCACTTCTTAATGATGGACTTCACTGTGCTGAGAGGGATAATCAGTGCATTTTGAAATTTTCTTGTACCCTTCTCCTGCTCTGTGCCTCTCTACCACTTTATCCCTGACTTGTTTCAAAAGCTCCTTGGTCTTCATGGTTGCTTTGTTGGATCACTATGTGAGTTGCAGCTTGAAAGTCTTTATATACCTGTGGGAAATTATCTAGAAGTTTAATCACTTTGAGTACACACAGGCTGAAACCATTTCACTAATTTTGTGACCTTTCAAACAAATCATTTGCACCTGAGCTGATTTAGGGCTGCAGTAGCAAAGGGATTGAATACTTATGCAACTGAGATTAATCTGTTTTTCTCTGTAAATCTTACTTATTTATATTCTATATGCATTTTTTAACTTTATCAATGTGGAGTAGTTTGTGTAGATTCTACATGTAAAGTCTAATTTGAAAGCGTGGTGGAGTAGGCTCAGGTGCCAACAAAATGTGAAAACTTTGCAGGGGGGTGAATACTTATTTCATTTTGTCAGATACATTACAATTTAGGCTTTTGATGAAACTTACAATCACTAAATATTTTAGAAAGTTCAAGTAAACAATTAACTTAATTTTCTAAGGTAATTAGTTGCAGGTAAGACATTAACACATTATAAAAATAAAAGAAGAAAAGGAGAAAAACTCTAGAACTAACAACTCTCTAGGTCCTAATGCCATCCTACCTTAAAGAATCTAAGGGAATAGAAAAATAATCTACCAAAAATTGAATGTGTAATACTGATAAACGTTATTGCTATCTTATATCACCAATAATAATAATAGTCTAATAGTTTTAATACTATGACTAATAATAACTAACTTATCTATATCACGTCTCAAAAAACAATATGTAATGCATTTTAATCCAAAAATCTGTGATTAAAAAGAATAATAATGTAGTAAATATGTTAAACTATGTAACTATAATAATTCATATTTGGATTTAAATCAAGCAATACTTGTATAAATTAATTCATAGAAATTCCCTAATAAATTAAATGTATAGTATTAACTGCATAACATTATAGACATTTTCATTAGCTATAATGCTTTTTGTGTTATCAAACCCATAGGTCGATTGTTTTTAGGATACATCCATTGATAAAGCGTTCCACTTCTTTCTCGGACCTGTAGGTTACAGTTTTGTTCTCATAGGTAACTTTCAGCCAATTCCGTATCTGATACCTTTGTCTCGTACAAATCTCTTAATAGGGGAGTACTCCATCCTGTTCTTCTGTAGTTCGGTAGAAAAGAATCCTGGTAGTGAAGAGGTGATTGTTTTTGTGCCAGACCCATGGTAGTTTGTTTGTCTTGAAAGCAAAGGAGCTTCACAATTACTGGTCTGGGAGAAGAACTGCTGGTAAAGTGTGTTGGAATTCGATGTGTACGCTTCACTTCTGGGAAACCGTTGACAAATTTGTCTACTCCAAATATGTACATTAGTCATTTCTGAATAAATTCAGTGCAATTACGACCTTCAGATTTTTCAGGAATTCCAATAAGCTGTATGTTTTTTCTCTTTGCCCTGTTTTCTTGTTTGTCTTGTTTATCTTTTATTTTTTTGACAGTTTCATTCAGTTCCTGCTTTTCCTGCTGTAACACAATTATCGTATCCTCCAGTTCAAAAATTCTGTTTTCGGCTTCAGACAATTTGTTATTTAGTTTCTCCAAAACCTCTTTCACTTCAGTGTTTGATTTGATCAGTTTTTCAAATTCCTTGTAGTTCTCCCATTATCGAGTCACCTGTGACTTCTGCTTCAGGTATCTCAGGTGTAGACGGTGGTGAGTTTTCTTTTCTTTACCTGCTGTTTTACTTCATCTTTTGTTTTCTGTTGTAACCTTGACATTTTCAAAATTATCTTCTATATACTTTACATTATTAACAGATAGTATTACACAAATTATTTTATAATATTAAAATTTCCCTCAGAGCATATACCTACTGCCTCCCACCGCTGTGCATCATGTGACCCTTTTAATAATATTTTATTATTATTATTATTATTATTATTTTCTTAGCAGACGCCCTTATCCAGGGCGACTTACAATCGTTACAAGATATCACATTATTTTTACATACAATTACATTATTTTTTACACATTATTTTTACATACAATTACCCATTTATTCAGTTAGATTTTTACTGGAGCAATCTAGGTAAAGTACCTTGCTCAAGGGTACAGCAGCAGTGTCCCCCACCTGGGACTGAACCCACGACCCTCCGGTCAAGAGCAAGATCCTTCCCATATCATCCACCTAAAGCTAATTCTACTTTTTATCCTGAATTCTCAAATTCTTTAACTGTGCTTTATTTGCTTACCACTAGACTTCAATCCACCTGTTACTTCTTTTCTCAGTGTCATTAATTGTTTCTTGATTGATTCTTGACTTGATTACTAAGCCCACAACCTGTTCCCTTGACCCATGGCCTTCAAGATCCTTCCCATAGTTGTGTGTGTGTGTGTTCTTTCCACATTGCTTTATGGACCAAAAGACCAGTAGATCGCCATTTACGCTCAAGATGTTTGTAAGAAAATTGTTATAAAGATCAACTGCGTCATCCCCCAATACAGGAAGAGGCCCGACTAGAGGAAATGTAGAGATCAAATAAGTTGTATCGGCATCAAGGCAATGTTTAGAGTGGTATGAGATAGATAAGTTGTTGTTCTTGGGAGTAGATGTACTTAGTAAGTTAAGATCAGTTGAAACAAGGTAGTGGTCAGATACAGCAATGTCATTGACATGGAGGTCAAGAACTTGAAGACCAGAGGTTAGTACAAGATCTAAAATATGGCCATGGTTATGAGTTGGGGATCGAACATGTTGATAAAGTCCAAAACAATTAATAACACTGAGAAAAGAAGTAACAGGTGGATAAGTGGGGGAGTCTATATGAAGACTGAAGCAAATAAAGCACAGTTAAAGAATTTGAGAATTCAGGATAAAAAGTAGAATTAGCTTTAGGTGGACGATAAAGTACCACAAGAATAAAACATAATGGAAATTCAAATTTTACTGCAAGATATTCAAAAGATAGGGCAGTAGCAGTATAGGAGGATTTAAAAATGACAGCAGTTCCACCATCCCTTCCTGAATTATGAGGTTTGTCAAGAAAAGAGTAGTTAGGAGGTGTAGCCAGATGCAAGGAGAAGAAATCAGGAGATTGCCAAGTTTCAGTGTTCAACTATTTTCCAAGATATAGTGGTTAAGAAAGATAGCCTTGTTATTTAAGGAACGAGTATTTAAAAGGGTTAGGCATACGATGATTGCTGTCATTACCAATAAGTCAATATGGGAAAAAGTAAAGAGCTATCTAAAGACCTTAGACAGAAAATTATTTATTGTCATAAAGCTTGAGAAGGATACAAGAAACTTTACAAGCATGTGGGTATCCCCATTTAAACTACTGTTTCTATTGTCAAGAAGTGCAAGACTCATGGTACTGTCACATCGCTCTCGGTCTGGAAGAAAGAAGGTTCTTTCACCAAGAACAAGTAGAAGAATTGTGAGGAAGGTTAATAACAATCCGAGATTGACTGTCAAAGATATTCAAAGTGAATTGGCTGCAAGTAGGACTGGGGTTTCCATTTCAACCATAGGTCGAGTATTGCATGGTGAAGGTCTCAATGGCCGCAGGCCAAGAAAAAAGCCACTCTTAGGAAAACGTCACAAGGACAATCACTTAAAGTTTGCAAAATGGCATTTGAATGATGGATATGAGTTCTGATCAAAGGTTTTGTGGAGTGATGAAACAAAAATCGAGCTATTTGGTCACGTTGATAGTTGTTACGTTTGGAGAAAGTCTGCTGATGCATACAAAGAAAAGAATACCATACCTACTGTCAAGCATGGAGGTGGTAATATCCTTCTATGTGGCTGTTTTTCCTCTAATGGCACAGGACATTTAGTTCCAATACATAGTAAAATGGATTCCATAGCATACCAAAAGATATTGGCCAATCATCTGAAACCCTCTGCTACAAAACATGGTTTAAAGCGCAACTGGACATTCCAATACAACAATGATCCAAAGCACACATCAAAATCTACTTCAAAATGGTTAAAGAAGAATAAAATCAAGGTTCTGGAATGGCCTAGTCAAAGTCCCAATCTAAATCCGATTGAGAATCTTTGATATGAGTTACAGGAGGCTGTGCTCAAGAGAAGTTCTCGAAATTTTTAATGAACTGGAACCATTTTCCGTTGATGAAAGGTCAAAAATCACTAAAGAATCATGCTAAAAGCTCATTGACAAATTGCCTAATCGTTTAAAAGAGGTTATTATTAATAAAGGTGCCTCAACTAGCTATTAATTTAATTTTCCTTGTCAGGGTATGGATACTTTTGAATTAGCATTTTTTGAGTTTTTATTTATTTAAAGTGATTTTATCTCTTGTTGTGTGTTTTGGCCTTTTTATATTACTTTAGGGGGGGGTGCGGGTTCTTTCACCCGACCGGGAAGGGACCAGCCGGGCAGAACAGCAGGAGGAAATCATTCATTCCAATGCTAATTGCAGGGGCAATGTATGTTGGGTTGCCACCTGTCTGGGTTTGACTCGGACAGTCCGGGAATTTGCATCTGTGTCCGGGTGGCAGGAATTAACACACCCAGACGCCCTAATATCCGGTTTTGAGTGAAACGCATAAGAAACATCAACATTCCTTTAATATTTTCTTTAACGTATCGTATAATGGGACATTTTGGAGTGGAATTTATTTCGGCTTTTTTGGTGGTTTGGACTGGATTGTCAATAATACTTCCACCAATCACAGTATGGCATACAGTGTGCAATCCCGCCCTCTGACAGACTAGTGGTTGGCAGAACATGTTAAAGAAGCGTGCGCTGGACAAGGGAAAGAATGTGTGGGATGTGAAAGTGAATATGAGAATGGCAGTGAGTGATGAAGCCAATTTGCTTAAAAAATTAAAAGCAGACCTGACAGATTTAGGTAATCTGGAAGTTATGATGCGATCAGAAACTCTGAGGCTGTGTAACCTGTGTCTGCTACTGTGGTACCTGTGTTCTTTTTTAGGTTAAGCAGTTTTGTGTTATTATTTTTTTTTTTACAAGCGGTTAATTGCGTAGCAGCCAAAATTGTTATGCCAGACTTGATAGAAAATATGTAACAATGGTGCAAATTTGCTTTGGATTGTTATTGTCGATGCGTGTAAGATACTACTATTAAGACACCCATCGTGCAGTTATCGCAAAGTTCCTAAAATAAATTAGTTCTGCATCGTATAAAAAAGATGATTTTGCCAGTGCTTGCTAGTCTATTAACCAGTTTTAAATTTAAAGCGCTTTAGTTGAGGCATTATTATTTCACATGTGGCAATACTCTCCTACAATTATTAAATGATACTGTGATCATTCCATTGTGTTATGTTAGTGAGCCATAGCTAAGTTTTAAAACTGAGAGTTAACAAATGCCTATCGTTAAAGTGTACTGCAGTTAGTAATCCTTTCCAATTACTGGTATCTTAAAATGTAAGGGCCATATAACAACGATACATATTGTAACTCATTTTTAGAAGGCCTTCTTTGTTCTCCAAGTGGCTGCAGTGACAAAATTTGTAGATGCTATAACTAGTTTCTGTAAATGAGATACTGTTTTAGCAGACACATTATTTGAATGTTTTTGAAATTAAAAGTAGAATTACAAAACTGTGTGGCATTTTTGTTTGTGAACGTGGTAGTGATAAATACAATCAACACACAATTAAAACAAGCACTAAAACCCTCATCTCAAGCATACGTACAAACTCTAAAACCCAATGTTTTTTTTTTTAAACAATAAGATCCTAAAAAGAATAAAAGCAACACAAACCGAGGCAGCCTCGCCTGTAAACTTTGGCGTCTCCTTTCTTGTAATTTTCCCACTCTTTATCACGCCGACTCAGGCTTCTGAATTGTGTATCCACTCCACTGACTGCATCCACTCTCAATCTCCAGACAAATCCAGATTCACATCAATCTCTTGCTCTGATGGAAAAGGGGGCTTTTATACAGGTACTCGGCACCTCCAATTATTTCATTCACACCTAAGGGGGCTGAGAAGAGATCATTTAAAGTGACGGTGCCAAAAGTACATATCAAATAAATATACAAAACAAAGTGTGTGTAATTCATGCGGAAAAAGGAACAAATGTAAAAGAAACAAAGATCAAATAGTGAATTAATTTAATAGTGTAAAATTACTAAATGAACGTGTATAAATAAATAATGAAGTGTCACGAGCACCCCGATACAGTTGTATTACTGCAGGTTTTTGAAACAGGCCTACTCAACCGTGGAGGAAGAAGTTATTAATTTGGAGTCCAAGTTGCCAGCTTGTTTAAAAAGAAGACTTGTATACTCTAGTGATGTATTTGATTCAAGTAATAAACTGTGATACACTTTGAACTCTACACTGGTCTTGATCTAGTTTCATTCACTTGAAATGACACGGTTTATGGGGGTAATTAGTGATTGGTACACGACTATTGGTATGGTTAGAATTCCCTCTCCTTTACAATACTATGGGGTAGTTGATAGAGCTAGTCGCGGTGGGCTGCGAGGACGGCTTGCCCCTGGGTACAGGTGTAGAGTGTAAATCCTTTATAACATGACATTTAGAACCAGTGTTTGGGTCTAGGGCAGAGGAATACAGTGTAAGTTATTTATAACATTTATAACACAAATAACTCACTTGTAGGCATATATTTTGACTATATACTTGTAAAATTGTAAACAAGTTTAATATCTAGTTTTAAACATTAGTAACAGTAGTGTCATTGAACACTTGTTGTTTATAATTGCTTAGTTGATGAACTATCAATGATAACACATTTTAGGCAACTTACATCAGTAGAATATAATGTAAATAAAACATGTTCTTTTATGGTGTTTTTTTATTTTATTTATTTTTTAAGAAAATGGCGGTTTTGTGACACTCCATGAAATTCGTTGTTTGTGTATTTCTTTAAAAAAGTACTGTGAATTTTCCAGGCCCATGACATATTACTTTTTTGTGAAGAAACGAATAATGAGTAATAAGTTACTTTTTTTCAGTAACGTGCCCAACTTTGTGTATTGGATAGTTGATCTTTTTAGGTTTTTGAAGAGGAATGACCTAGGGGGTCAAGCACCCCCCAGCTCCCGACTTCCACTTTAACCACTGCATATATGGGGCTGAATATTATTATTTATTTTTTTTACAAAATGCACAGACATTTAAAAAAAATATATATGAAAAAAGTGCTCTAATTAACTACAATATAAATCACAATATCAACTGTAAGAAGTGACTCGCTTGGAACAGTAATGATATTACATTTTACTGTTTACACTTCTTATTATTATTAGTTTATTTGGCAGACTCCTTTATCCAAGGTGACACGTCCTCTGGTTAAGGAAGCCTGAGTTTTGTTGGCCAGTTTACTTGCACATCGTTTGCACAAATAATTCATAACCCTCTTTATTCTGTGACTGCATACATAGTCGACAGACAGACTTTAAACTGCACACTACATATGCAGGCTTCTCATTTTTTTTTTTTTTGCACAAGTAAATAATGAAGTGATATTAAGAAATAGTGTACTCATAAGTGAGTAATTAAGTGGTATTAAGAAAATAAAGAAAAAAGGTGTACTCGTTACACATCCACACATTAGCCTAATCTGAACCTTAAATCACAATGACCCCACACCGTTGTGTTGCAAACACAAGTCAAAAAGGAAGTTAGAAAGGCCAAGAGAGAGATAGAAATCAATATTGCTAAGGGGCTAAAACCAATTCCAAAATGTTTTTCCAATATTATAACAGCAAGAGAACATTCAAAGAGGAGGTTAAATGTCTAAGAGACACAAATGGCAAAATCATAGATGAAGAAAAAAAATAGCAAATATATTAAATGATTACTTTTCACAGGTTTTTACAAAGGAGGACACGAACAACATGCCCCACATGTCGACCTGTTCCTATCCAATTTTAAATAACTTTAGCATAACAGAGGCAGAAGTGTTAAAGAGACTAGGAGCTCTTAAAATAAACAAATCCCTGGGCGGATGAGATCCTCCCAATAGTACTCAAAGAAATGAAAGAAGTTATTTACAAACCGCTAACCAAGATCATGCAACAGTCTCTTGACACAGGGGTTGTACCGACAGACTGGAAAATTACAAACGTAATACCGATCTACAAAAAGGGAGACAAAACCGAACCAGGTAACTACAGACCAATAAGTCTGACTTCTATTATATGTAAACTTATGGAAACTATAATAAGATCCAAAATCGAAAATTACCTATATGGTAACATTATCCTGGGAGACAGTCAGCATGGTTTTAGGAAAGGGAGATCGTGTCTAACTAACCTACTTGACTTTTTTGAGGATGCAACATTGAAAATGGATAATTGCAAAGCATACGACATGGTTTATTTAGACTTCCAGAAAGCTTTTGACAAAGTCCCGCATAAAATATTAATTCTCAAACTGAATGCAGTAGGGATTCAAGGAAATGCATGCACATGGATTAGGGAGTGGTTAACATGTAGAAAACATAAAGTACTGATTAGAGGAGAAACCTCAAAATGGAGCGAGGTAACCAGTGGTGTACCACAGGGATCAGTATTAGGTCCTTTGCTATTCCTAATCTACATTAATGATTTAGATTCTGGTATAGTAAGCAAACTCGTTAAATTTGCAGACGACACAAAAATGGAGGAGTGGCAAACACTGTTGCAGCAGCAAAGGTCATTCAAAATGATCTAGACAGCATTCAGAACTGGGCAGATACATGGCAAATGAAATTTAATAGAGAAAAGTGTAAAGTATTGCATGCAGGCAATAAAAATGTGCATTATAAATATCATATGGGAGATACTGAAATTGAAGAAGGGAACTATGAAAAAGACCTAGGAGTTTATGTTGACTCAGAAATGTCTTCCTCTAGACAACGTGGGGAAACTATAAAAAAGGCCAACAAGATGCTCGGATATATTGTGAGGAGTGTTGAATTTAAATCAAGGGAAGTAATGTTAAAACTTCACAATGCATTAGTAAGACCTCACCTAGAATATTGTGTTCAGTTCTGGTCACCTTGTTACAAAAAGGATATTGCTGCTCTAGAAAGAGTGCAAAGAAGAGCAACCAGAATTATCCCAGGTTTAAAAGGCATGTCATATGCAGACAGGCTAAAAGAATTGAATCTATTCAGTCTTGAACAAAGAAGACTACGCAGCGATCTGATTCAAACATTCAAAATCCTAAAAGGTATAGACAATGTCGAGCCAGGGGACTTCTTTGACCTGAAAAAAGAAACAAGGACCAGGGGTCACAAATGGAGATTAGATAAAGGGGCATTCAGAACAGAAAATAGGAGGCACTTTTTACACAGAGAATTGTGAGGGTCTGGAACCAACTCCCCAGTAATGTTGTTGAAGCTGACACCCTGGGATCCTTCAAGAAGCTGCTTGATGAGATTCTGGGATCAATAAGCTACTAACAACCAAACGAGCAAGATGGGCCAAATGGCCTCCTCTCGTTTGTAAACGTTGTGCGGACTGAACTTTGTGGCAGTGTTTGGCCCCATGCACATGAACAGTCTTATTTACCATCTAGTCATGTCATCCACATCCATGTTCACTTGGCCTGGAATAAGCTACTAACAACCAAACGAGCAAGATGGGCTGAATGGCCTCTTCTCGTTTGTAAACTTTCTTATGTTCTTATGTTATCTTCACCCTATCCTGAAAGACCCTATCAGATTGCAAAATTGCTATTCAGCCCCCCAATGGGACCATTTAAATAGTGTTCTTTATTCAACAGATGTTATTTCTAGAAAGTTTCGTTCAGGACAAATTGACAACCTATGCTATAAACAGCTGTTTTGTTGGGTGGGTAGGCGTGTGTGTTGAAGTCACTTCACTATTTCTGCAGTTTCTGTGGGGAAGTAACCAAATTGTTTGTGTTAATGATATCTTTAGGAGCTTCTCTCCAACACATTTAAAAAGCTGTAATTAACTTCAAAAACTGAAACCTTTGCAAAGCAGCTTTTATTAACTGCCAGTCTTAAACCACACATTAAACTATTCACAGCAAGCCGTCTTAACTTTTAAGCAAGATAATATATAGTTGCAATTAAACTCCCCTAGAATTAGTCTGGGAAGATGGAAGAGGAAAGAATGATGACATTTTTATAATCTCATATACTTTCTCACCTAGAGTTCTCTAAAAATTGTGCTTTATTACAGGCACAACAATGCCCAGAATGACAAATTAAGTATGTAAGCTGTTTCCATGTACACTGCCATTCAACTATCTGTTTGTAGATATAATCAGTAGATGATTTAACACCATTCTTAAATACTATTTGAAATGTATATGATACTATCCTCTATCACTTCCACGTGCCCCCATTTTAATCTTGGACTGTTTCATTATAAATAATCAAAAGCCCAATTTGGAATGCTTCATTTTGGTGTTTGTTTTCCATGTTTCAATTAAGGATCCTGCTTGACTGGATGCAAAAACAGTTCACATTTGAATGTGAATCCAGAGCGGGCCTCACCCTGTGGCAGAATTGCATGAAATGCAATGGTAAATCGATTTTCACTTTAATCAGATAAATATATCCATGTAGCACCCAGTTGCACTGAGCCCTGTCCCTGTAGTGCATCAGTTTAAGTTACAAAGAGACATTTCGACATGTTTTTACAAAAATGTGCCGCCTTAGAATCTGTTATGCTTGCTTTCTCTAATTTATTGCTTCTAACCCCCGGTAAACTGGACGTTCTATCACTCACTCACCAATCCTCCAGATCAACAAACAATCTCAACGGATCCAACAGAAAATCTATTCTAATTCGCAGTATGCTTACACATGGGTGTAGGAGCAGCCCTTATTTTCATTCCCCTTGAAGCTTGTGCTGAATTCATGAAAATCTATCTACCGTGACAATAATTAACAGGCCTCTTGAGTGTGGCTCGCTCTGTGGTGTCAGAATGGAGTGGGCCTTGTGCTGTGGCCTGTAACACCTTCCAGCCAAGACTCTCTACAGGATTCATGCCCAATGATCAAGACATCATAACGTACGAATCAAACCCTTTTCAAAAACACACATTATGATCTAGCATTCAGCCTAATGGCAAATTAGTTCCCAAAGCACCAGAGGATCCTAAAATACAGACTGGCAATTGTATAATTCTACTTTTGCTTTACTCAATGCAGTAAGTGTCTCTTTTCACATATGTCATTACTCATCAGGTTACAATATCACTTGTTAATCACAGTTCAATCATGCTCAGTCATTTCGACTACTTAAAATTCTACTATATAATTGATGGCTTTCGCTTATTTAATGCAATCATGTCTCCCTGCGATAAACATTACTAATCAGGTTGACATATCACCTTTGCTACTAACAATTAATGTTCTTTTAACTCACTACCTCAGATACACAAATGAAAAAAGGTAGAAGACACCCCTTGATCTGCAGGAGGACCTCAAGCAGCAGAAAAGGGAAATTAATACAGTTAGTACAATATTTTACATGCTTTAAATGTACGGAATACATGACCTTAAGATTGCTGTTTAAGGTCTCCGATGTGGGAGTCTGATGATGAATCAAGGAACTGGTTTCGGTGGTGATTTTGCCATGCCGGAGGAACCAATGGTAGCAGAGATGAATGTCATTTCTAGAAGGCCATCCTTGAGTGGGGAGAAGCATCCAGAGTCCAGTGTGTTGACAGGACTCCAGGTCTCCTTTCTGATGGGTGTTTTGGAAGATGAAGGCTGGAGCAGATCTCTGGATCTCCTGCAGTGACATTTGCATCCTGAAGGTTGGAGCAGATCCTTGAACGTTAACCGCGTTGGAGATTTTTTTTTGTAAATGTTATTTGTGGATGTTTTTTGCTTAAGTGCAATGCACACAGGATGGCGAAGGAATAAAAAAAAGGCTATCTACAGAAGGAAGCTACTTAGTTTGCGTCGCTTGCGTTGTGCAGTAGTTAATTTCCTCTCCGTCCTTGTCCGGTATGTATTGTCCCCTAATTGCGAAATCGCGACCCGTAGTCATATGTATAATTATACTATACTATATAGTATACTATACTGTTCATGGTTTTTTTATGCCTGGAGGGGAGGCGGACCCCCGGAGATTTTTTCCTTTTTGTTTTTTTTTTCTTCCCTCTGTTACCTTTGGTCACTAAGCTTATAAATCACATTACATATTTTTTTTGTTTTGGGGAGTTCACTATTTGTATTCAATTTTTGTGCACATTCAACAAAATGTGTGCATAATTATATATTGACAACTTGTTTTTTGTTCACCAGGATGAACACGACACACCAATCTTTTACAACTAGCGATTCTCCGAATCTCTAAGCCTCTCCTGGGGGTATGCGATGCTTCTCTGCCTAACATTTTTTGTTTACCAGGATGAACACGTGACACAGATTTATTATTTTATTCTTTGTTTTTAGCAGGTGGCACCGGGATGCTCCTAAGGATGAGGCTGTGCTCCAACCATTTTTACTCATTTTTACTTATTTTTCTTCAAACATTGTTTGGGTTCAATGTTTTTGGAAATCTATAAGACTTTGTATAATAATAAAGGTGGTTATTTAACACAAGATTGTCCTAACTGAAAGAACGATTTTTATACAAAGATATCAAAAAATGTTAAATAATTCAGGGTTTCATTATTATTATTATTATTATTTATTTCTTAGCAGACGCCCTTATCCAGGGCGACTTACAGTCATCAACAATTACATTTCAAGAATCACAGTGCAAGTAATAATACAATTAAGAGCAAGATAAATACAATGATGAATACAATGACTTTGGTTCAAGCAAGTACAAGTGTGACAAAAATACAATTCAGTAATACAGCAGATAACAGTGTCAGTGATATTTACATCAGGATATAATTAAATACAAAATACTACAGATTAAACACTTGGCAGATTACAGTACTCTGAAGTACGGGATTACATGCAGTAAAATAGGGGGTAGAGAAGAGCAAGTAATGCACATTTAAGGAAGGATGATATTTGTCCTAGGGGAAAAACAGAGGAGTTCTACAGGTGCTTTCTGAAGAGGTGTGTCTTGAGGAGGCGCCGGAATATGGTCAGGGACTGGGCAGTCCTGACATCTGTAGGAAGGTCATTCCACCACTGCGGGGCGAGGGTGGAGAAGGAGCGGGCTCTGGAGGCAGGGGAGCGTAGAGGAGGTACAGCCAGTCTTCTAGTGCAGGCGGAGCGGAGAAGTCGAGTGGGGGTGTAGGGAGAGATGAGGGTCTAGAGGTAGCTGGGTACAGTCTGGTCAAGGCATCTGTAGGCTAGTACAAGAGTCTTGAACTGGATGCAAGCGGTGATCGGGAGCCAGTGGAGTGAGCGGAGTAGTGGAGTTGCATGGGAGAAGCGAGGCAGAGAGAACACCAGGCGAGCAGCGGAGTTCTGGATGAGCTGGAGCGGATGGGTGGCGGACGCAGGGAGGCCAGCCAGGAGGGAGTTGCAGTAGTCTAGGCGGGAGAGTACCAAGGCCTGGACCAGGAGCTAGGTGGCGTAGTTGGTAAGGAAGGGTCAGATTCTTTGGATGTTGCTCAGGAAGAATCGGCAAGTGCGTGCCAGAGTGGAGATGTGCTGGGAATAAGAGAGGCAGGGGTCCAGAGTGACTCCAAGGTTCTTAGCGGAGGAAGAGGGAGAGAGTGTGGTAGATTCCAGAGGAACAGAGATAGAGAGATCAGAGGAGGGGGAGGAGGAGGGAAAGAAAAGGATGTCAGATTTAGAGAGGTTGAGTTTGAGGTGATGCAAGTGCATCCAGGAGGAAATAGCAGACAGACAGGTAGAGACACGGGAGGGGATGGTGGAGTCAGAGGTGGGGAAGGAGAGGAAAATCTGAGCATCATCAGCATAGAAATGGTATGAGAAACCATAGGATGCGATGAGGAGGCCCAGGGAGTGGGTGTAGAGAGAGAACAGGAGGACTCAAGACTGACCCTTGGGGGACTCCTGTTGAGAGAGGGCGAGGTGTGGAGGTTGTTCCACGCCAGGTTACCTGGTAAGTGCGGTTGGAGAGGTAGAAGGAGAACCAGGCCAGAGCAGTGCCAGAGATTCCCAGGTCAGCAAGAGAGGATAGTAGAATAGAGTGATCGACAGTGTCAAAGGCAGCAGAGAGGGCGAGGAGAATTAGGACAGAGGAGAGAGAGGGAGCTCGGGCAGAGTTTAGTGAATTAGTGACAGACAGGAGGGCGGTTTCAGTGGAGTGAGCAGAGCGGAAGCCAGATTGGAGAGGGTCGAGCAGAGAGTGGTTGGACAGGAAAGCAGAGAGCTGGCGGTGTACAGTCCGCTCAAGGGTTTTGGAGAGGAAGGGTAGGAGGGAGACAGGACGGTAGCTCTGGAGGGAGGTGAGGTCGAGGGTTGGTTTTTTGAGGAAGGGAGTGATAGAGACTTTTTTGAAGGCAGAGGGAAAGAGACCAGAAAGGAGAGAGGTGTTGAGAAGGGAGGAGATGAAGGGAAGTAGAGCAGGAGCAGCAGCTTGAAAGAGGTGAGTGGGGAGGGGGTCCAGGGCACACGTGGTGGGTTTGTGACCCTGGAGAAAGGAGGAGAGGTCAGAGTCTGAGAGGGGCGAGAAGGTGGAGAAGGAGGGTGAGTTAGTAGGGGATGCAGTGGGTGTAGGGGTTGGAGCAGGAGGGGGTGTTACCTGTAGACTCCCACATCTAGATTCTTAAAATTAACTATGTTGCTATATTTTAGTAGCCAAAGGCTGTCACCATGGGTTCGAGAGTCATATAGTCATGGCCAAGGTCAAGGTCGGAGGAGCACAGAGTACGCATGTGCTAATCAGGAGTCGTATCTTGAAATCAGTATTTGATATGCAATCAGTATAAATCAATAGGCACAAGAGGTATATGTTCCAAACTCAATAGATCTCAATAGAAAAGTCCTGATCTACTGTCTGCATGTGCCAAAATATTGAGTCATCTGATTTCAGCCACTCTAAACTCGTTAACATGACAAGGCACCTGGGTGTCCAATGAATTGTGCAGCATGAGTGAGCTCTAAACTCACCCCAAGATTCTGCTTAAGAACAACAGACATCACCTTGTTTTGCAATTACTTGCTGTGAATTATTCAGTCAAGTTTACTCCGTGAAAGATTGAAACTGAAACAAAAGTGTAGTCACAGTCGGTTTACACAGTATGACATGTGACAGATAAATGATACAATTTATTAAGGTTTAAATGTAAAATATAGGTTATAAGGATTTGACCAAATCTAAATGTAACTGTTGTACTGGAGAATTCACCCTGCGTGTTCTCAGAGTGTCGTCTCTTCCTAAACAGGAAAAGACCCCCCACTTATACTGGCTTCAAAGACTCCCTGCTGGAAGCAGGAGCTAGTTTTATTGTTTTAAATAAACAAAAATGGTCTGTTTATGACAATTAGTCTTTGGAGGATACTTCAAAGACTGACCCACTTGTGGATTGAAGATATCTGTTGTCATTAACATTTATAGTGATATTCTCGAAGTTAACAGACAATGGCAATCTCTATACTTTCAAAGTAACCAAGTAATTGGATGCTATGAAGCTATGAGTTCTTGAATGTAGGCATAGGCGCAGACCACGGGGGGCTGGGTGGTGTCAAGTCCCACCCACTCTTCAGAATGGGGGAGACTGTACATGTATTTGTCCCCCCCACTTTCAGGACCCCATCAATATTTTTTAAACGGTTTTACGATTCAAAATACGAGTATCTTGTTTTGTTGGGACTCGAACGCACCACATTCTCCACCCCTCCTTATTTTACACAATGAACTGGTCCTGTGATCGTGATATGCATCGTTACTTGGATGCATGTCATTGCTTTAGTCGATGTGTACAATAACGGTGTTACGGGTTAAATTTTAGAAACGGATATTCAAAATTTTTTTAGCAAGCCACCTGCAAAAAAAAATAGAGTGGAAGAACTAGATGGTAGCAGTGAAAAATTGCCAGAAGTTAGTGAGGAAGGAAATTTTTGTCAATAAAATATAATGGGATAATAGTAATTAAACATAGCTAATGCACCTTATTTCCTGTAACGAAAATTAATATGTGTAATTAATATAAATAGATAACATATGTATAGAAAGTGGTGATAAACTGTTTAATAACGAACTGTATAAACCAAGAGACAGAGTAGATTTATTGATTTTCTTACAGGGTCGGCCTACTACTTCTGAGGAATTAAACAGGCCTACTGAAGTTGGTAGCAAAGGGAATGTAAGCATCGTTTTGACGCAAAATCCAAACCAGCCAACGTCATCAACAACTATTAAGCAGAATCTCAGCAAGAAAACACTGTGTTTTCAAGTCAACTGGTTCGTTATCAGTTGCATTATGAGGAGTCGGTTAAGGGATTTCTATGCTTTTTCTGTGGGAAGGTATGGCAAATGAAACTAATCGATATGTCCAAATTTGCAGAGTGGTCATTTTTATTTGATGGGTTTTGCAATTGGAGAAAGCACTGGAGAAATTTAAAGGCCATGAAAAATCACTGACTCATAGACTGGCATCACAACAACTAAAACAACACGAACAATGAAAGCCAATCAGTGCATTGCTCAGTGACCAGGTGCTGTGTGAGCAAGAGGTTGCGCGAAAGTGTCTATGACAAATATTTACTTCAGTCCGGTATTTAGCTCGTCAAGGACTTGCCTTTCAAGGTCAATACTCAAATGAAGGAAACGTTAAGCAGCTGTTATCGTTACAATGTGAAGATGAACCACAACTAAAACAATGGATAATGAGAAAAATGAACATGACATCAAGCGATGTTCAGAATGAAATATTACAGTTGGAAGCTCATTCTGTAATACGTGCAATCTACCAGACGATTCGCACTAGCTCCCAATTTTTTTCAGTTATTGTAGATGGCACACAGGATGTCAGCGGAAGGGAGCAAGAATCGATATGTATTAGAAACATTGATGATGAGCTTAATGCTCATTAGGCCTTTCTTGGCTTGTACGAAGCACCTGATTCATGTGGAAAAACGATTGCAAATATAATGCAGGACGATCTACTTCGACTCCAGTTACCAATATCCTACCTACGCGGTCAGATGTACGATGGCACTTCAAATATGTCTGGAGCTTACCATGGGTGTCAGGCAGAAATCAAATCAAAGCAGCCTTTAGCATGTTATGTTCACTGTGGCGCTCATTCCTGCAATATTGTGGCAGTTATTAGAGATGCTCTTCAATGGGTTCAAGAACTTGGCAATTTTTACCGCGCATCAGGCAAATATAAGAACATATTTGCATCTGTTGCTAACAGTGAAAGTACAATGTTTCACTCAATCAAACCACTATGTCCAAAGAGATGGCTAACGTGTTGTGTAGCTGTGAAATTGTTGGAGGAAGCGGCAGAGCAGATGAGGTCAGAAACAGCTTCTCGTGCCGAAGGCTTACTAGTAAGATTTCGAATGGGAACAGTACTGTTGGGATTGCACATGGGTATCTTAACCGATGTCTACAAGATCCATCTATTTGTAGATGTATTCTTGTATTCTTGATGTGAACAAGCTAATTGAACAGTATTACTTACAACAGTTGACAATTCCAAGAAGCCGCAAAACACCTGCAAGGTACACTGGAACTGCTACAGCTTATCATGCCACAACCGAACTGTAACACTACCGACCACAGTATCTCGAGTTTATAGTATAGTATCTCTGAATTGTCAAAGCGATTTGACAGCAACAACCTTAAGCACTACCAAGCTTTAGAAAACATGAAAAATAAGTATCGTGAACGCAATCAGGATTCACTAATGATCCAACTTAGAATGTTTAAACATCAAAATCACTACAGATCTGTTGTGGAAGCCTTAAAAATAATCTCAGAACTGACAACCGAAGTCAGGAGACTTTTCCCACAAGTTGAACAACTTGTACGTTTGCTGCTTTTTTACCAGCATCTTCAGCCCAAGCACAATGCAGTTTCAGCAGCCTATGACGGCTGCTGAAGTCCTGGCTGCGCAGCAGCATGACACAAAGCAGACTGAACTCTGTAACAGTTTGTCACACACACCAAGACTTTCTGGATTACATCAATCTGACTGAACTGGAAAAGGAATTCTGTTCCAGATCAAACATAAGAAAAAACCTATTTGGAAAATATTAGGTGAGTGACCTTATTCCTTCATAAATATATTTGTGTCAAAACATTTTTTTTTCCTTCCAAATACCATAGTTATTAAATCACTCTAATTTGTCAAGTTACAATACAATTAAACATGGCATTTCTAAAGCAGATTAGTTTGGAGTTAAAATACACATTAAACACATTTCTTATTGCTATTACCTTTTCAATACTCGCCATTTTATAAGAATGTGTCGTGACGTCACGCCTTATTTTACTAAATTGTCACACGTTGTGTCCCCCCACCTTACAGTAGAGATCGGCACCCTTGGATGTAAGTATGCGAGGTTAGAAAAAGGACTGATTTTGTGTCACAGACACGTGTGTGAGCTCGCAATTCTCTTCAGCTTTCTCCATACGCTGGCCCTCTCTTGCCTTTAACATCGGCTTGGAACAAACTCAGCTCTGCTGGCTATTCTGCACCTCAACCAGCCACAAGGATGAGAGACCTCTGAAAGCTACATACTACCATTTGAGTGACGACCTTTGCAAGCTTCCTGACATCCGATCTGCTGAAAGAAATATTCTTTTGTCCAACTTCCTACAAAAAGAAAGCTTTATTCTTGTATTCAACAATCTAACAAGGCCATTACCAAGAATTAATTTATTTGAAGAAATCATAAGAAAAAAGCAAACCATCTTTTAAACCATTGGAAACAAAGTCATTCTTTGAACTTTGCAAAATCTTTGGAACCACGAGGAGTGAACAACTTTGTTAAGAGAGACTTTTAAACCTATTTCTAAATGAAAGTTTGGTAACTATATGACAATTTATTACATTTCTTGGTGCATGGAATTTGTGTAACACTGAAATAAACAAAAGTAATTTTACTTTTGGATTGAGTTATCTAATTTTATTTTTGGATGTTAAAAATATGATACCCATTAAGTTAATGGGTAATATTGTTTAAAATATTCTAGGACAGCAAAAAAACAAACAAACAAACAAAAAAACAGAAAAGTAAGAGCATTGAAAGTAAATGCAGTTTAATGCCGTGGCAACAAACATAATTTAATGTGGTTTGCTGTAGAACTGAACCTGAACTCAAAACACGCCACATCTGAGTTTATGAAACCATTAGCTCTAATCCCCCAATAAATATCTAACTTTTCTTTTTAATAAACAGCTTACTGTTGGTGACTTAAAACCATTTAACCATTTGGGCAAAATTTCACAAAATCTACATCCATTACAATGACATATTTAAATCCATTTATCATTATCACAGGAAATTGGTAGACCGTGAAAAAAGTAGATATCGCCTATAAATTCAATGAAGATTAAGACCAAAAAGCCATTAGTTATTTTTCAGAAACAAAAACAAAGCTTTTTTTTCAATTGTAACATTTGCCAGCTATTTAGGTGTAAAGTAAATTCATGTTTAATTTGTTTAATTTATTTATCTTCAGGAGATCAAATCACACCATTCAAATATGTTTTTTTTCATTCTTTAACAAATGACTTAGCATATCTATCTATCTATCTATCTATCTATCTACCTATATAGATATATTGTAGCTGGTAGGTGACGTAATCACACAAGTAGACATAAGCCCGATATATGCTCCTTGCAAAGGAGCCGGCTCTTTTGTACAGCGGTATCGGCGCTATGCTTTTGTGTGAGAGGTCCCGGGTTCACGCCCGCCCTCCGCCTGTGTGTGGATTGCCTAGCCCTGTGTGATGCGCCTGCCTGCGGGAACCAAGATCGCTACTATATATATATTTATATATATAGTATATATACTATATATGCTACTATATATAATTTATACTATATACGCTACTATATATAATTTAAAAAAAACAACATTTTTAGTTATAATTTATATTTGTGTGTGGTTGAAATCACTCCTTGACAAACGCTTGCTTTTTGCTTAAAAAATGCTGTTTCTATCATACTGTAAGCAAGTACGTGTTTGCATAGGTTCCCTTAAACTAAAGTTACCATGGTACATTTGCACAGTGATTTTTGTAGTTTTCCACTTGGAAGCCTGAGCCTATATCATGTTTAATATGCTGTACCATACCTCACTGCTTCACTATGCAGCATTAAGTTTGCAATGCATTTTTCTGTAGTAAACGTTTATAAGAGCTTGTGGCAGGATGGCTTGCAGTGGTGCGGTGTGGTGACGTCACAGACCAGAAACACAGACACACAGCAGCTGCGGGTTAAAACCGAGACGCGAAAGCGCTCGGTTTCTTTATTAAATAATAATGAAAATAAAAGAGTTGAACAAAACACACACAAAAAACAAGCGGGCACAAGGGCCAAACAAAACAGTAAACAAATACAAACGGGCCGAAACGGACAAACAAGTATCGTGCTGAACGAATAGCAATTGTTATGTTTAGCTTCTGCCTCCTCTCTATCTCCGCGTACCTCGTCTCTGTACACCCAACCCCAACTGCGTGACAATGTGCGTCTTTTATGCAGTTGGCTAAATACAAATATACATTTTATCACACGTGCTACACAGACCCATTTATATCCCGTGTACCAATGACTATACACCAACATTTAACACACTACATGCAACATATAAACAAACAATACGCACAAGGCGGGGTCACACTGCCACAGAGCTGTACTAACTTTTACTGTGATTAGGGTTCAATAAATAATCATTCAGCAGGGGTGAGTAGCATGCGATTTTATTTCTTGCATGTTTGTTTTAAATCCACGATAAAAATAAGCAATTTGATTGTCATGCAATACGTGTAACACATATGTTAACAAAAATAATTAATACAGTTTTATTATTGATATCTAGACTATTACAAATTTAAAAAAAAAAAACATAATTTCCACTCAACTGTATTGAGAAGGGATCACACAAATTCCTGTTCAATCTTTATAAAACGATTACCATTTTAACATAAATATAATTGCACAAAAAAATATAAATCACACGATAAATGCATGATTAGTCACATATACAACATAATGCATGTATTCATTTGATTTTAATATTTGTACCACACAAAAAAAAAAAAAAATACAGTTCCCAACGTTTATAAATGTAACTTTACCTTACTATCCTTTGTAAACAGGATAAGGTAAAGTTTACCGCTATGATTAAATGGTAAAAATAGATAATATTTTAAAAAGTCTTTTATATTAATTAATTTAACGTTATGTCATATTTAAATGTGTTATTATTAAAACTATGTGGTTTATGACTGTAGTGCATTAGCAAAATATTTTTCACAAAGTTCACAGATAAATACCAACTGGCACCGTGAACCCTCCCTTTAATTTCAGAAACGCGTGCATGCGCAGTAAAGAGGATATCTACTTTTTTCAAGATCTACCAATTTCCTGTGACACTGAAGTGCGTTCAATGGGCAGTGTGCTCCAGAGCGTTCCCGAGCGCTTTGCTATTGAACGACATGTCAGCCCAGAGCGCTTTGTAACACGAGCTAATGGTCTGAGTAGCTGCCTCGCTGACCGTTAGGTGGGCGTGTCAGATTGTTTCAAGATGGAGGACATTAACTACTATGCAGCGGGTGTGGCGTTCTTCACAAAAACATTGATTTTTTTAAACAACACGTATGTAGTAAGTGAACCCTATGCTATGTGTTTATGTGTGTGTGTATTTAAGCGATAGTGCCTGTCGGTTATGGCTCTATCGTGTGATAACTGACCACGACAGGAGTTATGCGTGACAGGAGTCACGGTCAATTATCACACCTTGATGTAGGCTACTGATTCGTCGGGTACGTTGGGGCACATATAAAGAAAAAAACAATGAGTTTTTACTTAGAAAATGATATATAACTATATATATATATATATATATATATATATATATATATATATATATATATATATATATATATATATATATATATATATATATTGTAACATAGCAGGGAGGGGGGTTAAAATCCTCCCTGCGTAAGACATGTGCGCAGGCACATTTTTGTTAGTTTGTTTTATTGTTTGATTGTTTTGCTTTATGGTTTAATTTAATTTGTTAATTGTTTGATTGTTGATTATCCCCTGCACGTGGTGATTATTATTAAATTATAGCCAGTGGTATCTAATGGTATGTTTTACTGTTATTCTATATTCTAATGGTATGTTCTACTGTTATTCTATATTCTATAGGTATGTTCTACTGTTATTCTATAGGTATGTTTTACTGTTATAAGCCTATTGTTTTTGTTAGGATTATTATTATTATTATTATTATTGTTATTATTTATTTATTTTTTTCTGCCAAAACATGCTCAAAAACTCACGAAATTTGGTACACTGGATGATAGTCGGTGATATTCAGCAAATTTGCACAAGTCACATGGTTTGGCAGCCATATTGGATTTTGCGGAATTTGTTAAAACGCCTAGGTATCGGAAACCGCTTACTGCAGAGTTCTGAAAATTACTATACATGTTGAGGGATAGTCCATGATTAACTGTTGTTAATATGAAGCTGATTGGTTCTGTGGTTTGGCAACCACATTGATTAATGACATAAAATTAGCATAAAAATATAAAATCATCAAAATTCAAACATCTTCTTCTCTGAAACCACTTATCCGATTGAAACAAAAATTGGAATAAAACATCTCAGTATGGTCATCTGTTACGCTTGTTCAAGGGAAGTTGCTACTGTGAAAATCATGTCGTCCACGCTGCATGAAATCATCAACATACGCAACTAGCTTTAAAACTGTGTACAACTTCTTATCGGTTGCACCAAAATGCACAAAATTTGACACGGATGTAGAGGACTATGGGATGTTGTGTCGTGGTTAATATGGTGCCCTTTGGTCACATGGTGTGGCAGCCATCTTGGATTTAATGAAAATTTTGGACAATATTCAAGTCTTCTTCTCATGAACGGTAAATAGTACAGCTGTGGAAAATTTTGTACATAGTGCGCTCATGTCCACGATTGGAAAAATGGATCAGTCACATGGTGTGGCAGCTATGTTGGATTTTGCGTAAAACATTTCAACAACAACTGCTCATGAGCCCTTTGGCTGATTGACATGAATCTTGGGAATACATTATCTTTGTACTGTCCTCTAAAAAAGTTAGTCAGGAAAAGTTCCTACATCAACAAACATGACCGTCATGAGCCAATCAATATGGGTGACCTGCCAGTTTTGCAATTTTTCACCCTGAAATGACACACTCCCACCACTGGGGACAGCTGTTAACATGGAAAAGTCTGCAAGGTATGGAAAAAATATAGCAAGGTATAGCAAGGTATAGAAAAAAGTATGTTTGTAATTTATTAGATGTGACTTTTGTTGTTTTACAAAACTGGTGTGTTTATATGAGCACTATAGGTAATGCAAGTTGTGTAATGTGTAATGCATACATAGTTTTATATAGTATGGTTAAGTTCTGCTAAAGGTCAAATTTAAAGCTGACTGTAAAACTTCCCATAATTTCTTATTGACTGCAGATGGTTATTATATAACATGCAGAGTTCTGATTGAAGCCAAAATGAGCATAAATGATGTAAGTATGATTATCTTTTACGGTTGTTCAAGGGAAGTTGCTACAGTACAAAACATGGCTGCTGTGGGCCAATGAGATTTCACCATTGATCATCTAACCAGTGTTTCCAATATTTTGGCCAAAATTGACACAGTCAGCTGTGTCCAAAATGATTTGTGATAACGTTTCATCTATAATAACCAATGCGCTTAAATTTCACACTAACTGCTTGGAAGCCGTAAAGTTGCTCGCAACTCTAGTTCTATATTCTAATGGTATGTTCTACTGTTATTCCATTTATTTATTTTTTGGAATCGCCAATTATTTTATCCCCGTTTTTTTTTCTCTCAATTTGAAATAGCCAATTGTTTGTGCCTTTACTTGAAGCGCCTCTTGGTAGCCCACTGTTATTCATTTTAAACAATACCGAACAACATTGTAAACATCTTACAGTACTGATGGCTTAGACTTTGTACCACCTGAAAAAATGACTTTCATATCATTGCAATTTTCTATTTCAGTTTCACAACAATCAGGAATCCAATGGGCATGTGAGGCTATCCTGCTCCTCACTGAGACTTTTCGAGACCATGAAGATGACTTTCAGTCATCGGTGATTAAAAAAGTTGAGATTTGGAGAAGATTCTCTAATGTTATGACCACCTGCAGTCGTGACTGTACTAGAAAAAGCAACTCTCTAACAAATTCAAAAAAGTAGTACCACCTGTAAATGCTTCACAATTTCTGGTTAACAATAACTAAATACATTCCTTCAGGTACAAAACAATCCGAGACAATAGTAAAAAGACTGGAAGAGGTCGTAGCTCATGGGAATTCTTCGAGGTCTTGCAGGATCTTTTGGCTGGTGACCCAGCTGCAACACCTCAACGAACAGTTTCTTCATTACAGCTTACCAATACAGGTTATGGACTTTTCTTGTTAAATGTTCTGTTACTTTTGCCATACAATGGATGCCACATACAAGAAATCCATAACTTGCAAGAAGTGTTATATTTATAAGTATTATTATATCTAAATACTTTTAGTTCTGTATATATTCATTTTGGCATGCAAATAGGAGCCTATTCCGGGATAGGCGCAGTGCAAAAAAATGCGGCAGTGAAATCCAAATTGTCTTGCTGCAATATTGAGGCCGCAGCGCATTGTGCACCCATCCTGGAATCACCCTCATAATGCTTATTGCTGTAGAAATGAAAAGACATATCTGATAAACCATCAGAAAGCTCAACACCGAAGAGGACTGAAACACCAACACCATTCACCAACGATGAGAGTGTAGCGTCAGACTCTGGGAGAAGAAGGAGGTCAGACAGTGAGCCCTCGGCATGGTTCCAGGACTTTGCACAGCAGCAGAATAACACCATGAAGGAGCTGATGAACATGCAACAAAAAGCATTGCAGGTTGCTGTGGAGCGAAATTAGCTTCTAAAGACATTTACTGATATTTTTAAAGAATCTTTGAAAAAATAAATTATTGTGTTTTTTAAATTGTATTTATTAGTATATTTTTGTTGTTACTGTGGCTGAAGCAGGTAGGCAGGCAGGCAGGCAGGTGAGAGCTGGAATGGAGACACAGAGACAGAAATGCAGAAAAGGCAAAACAAAATGCAGCAGCCCCGTAGTATATATTTACAAGCACAAACAAACACTCGCGTACAATACCAGCAATGGTAAAATACGGAGAAAAAGGCAAAACACAGTTGATGGTGATCTTATTTCCAAGGCCCACCCAACCTCTTCCCCCCTGGATCCCATCCCTGCTTCCCTCATACCCCCTTTACTCCCTCTTATCCTCCCCTATCTAGTCTCCCTTTTTAACTCCTCCCTGTCCACTGGTATCTGCCCTGCCGCTTTTAAATCAGCCGCCATCATTCCTCTGTTAAAAAAACCCACTCTCGACCCTGCCTGCGCTGCCAACTACCGCCCAATCTCTCTCCTTCCATATTTTTCAAAACTCCTTGAGCGTCTAGTTCATGTACGCCTATCACAATACATATCCGCCAACTCCCTCTACCCCCGATTCCAATCTGGTTTCCGTCCTTCCCATTCCACAGAGACAGCCCTCCTCACTGTCCAGAATCATCTGGCCAACTCCTCCCACGCTGGTCTGTCTTCAATTCTCATTCTCCTTGATCTTTCCTCTGCCTTTGACACAGTCGATCATTCCATCCTCCTCTCCACCCTTTCCAACCTTGGCATTTCTGGAACACCCCTTAGCTGGCTGCAATCATACCTATCCTCCCGCACCTCTGCTGTTGCTTTCAACAGCCTCACCTCTCCCCCCTCCCCTCTGACTGTTGGTGTTCCCCAGGGCTCTGTCCTCAGACCCTTGTTATTCTCTCTGTACGTACACCTCACCTCTTGAAGCTCTAATCTCTTCATTTAACTTCCCCCACCATTTCTTTACTGATGACACCCAGATTTTCTCTTTCACCCCTGACCTTTCCACCCGTATAACTACTTGCCTGACTGCTATCCAATCTTGGATGGCACGCCATTACCTCCTCATCAACCCATCAAAAACTGAAATCCTTTTCTTTCCTTCCCCTTCTTCTCCCCCTCCCACCCCCACCATTTCATTTCCTCCCCTGTCCCTCATTCCGGTTAACTCTGCTCATAACCTCGGCGTCATCTTTGGCGCTTACCCTTTCCCTTGCTGGTCATATCTCGGCCACTACACGCACCTGTCGATTCCACCTATTTAACATCTGCAAAATACACCCCTCCATCTCTTTCTCTGCCGCTAAACTTTTGGTTCATGCTCTCATCTTCACCCGCCTCGATTACTGCAACTCCCTCCTCATTGGCCTTCCCTCCTACGCCTTCACACCACTACAGCAAATTCAAAATGCCTCTGCCCGCATCATCTTCAACCTCCCCCGCTCCTCTCATCTTCTCCTTCAGCTACACTGGCTTCCTGTTTACTATCGCTGCTTATTCAAATTCCTTACTTTAGTCTATAAATCCCTCCATGGTCTCGCCCCACCCTACCTGGCTGCACTTATCTCTTACTATGTTCCCCCGTCCCTTACGCTCTCAAACTCTGTTGTCCCTTTCGGTTCCACCCTCGCCCTGTGCCCAATCCCGTTTCGTTCCTTCTCCTCCTGGCTCCCCTTCATTGGAATAAAATCCCACTCCATATAAAACAGTCACCTACACTACGCAGTTTTCACTCCTCCCTTAAAACACATCTTTTCACCCTAGCCTATCCCACTGCGTGCCCTAGCCCCTAACCCCCGGTCAGGATCCTGCTTGTTTGCCCAACCCTGCCCTAGCCTCTGTTCTCACAGTAGCACCACTCTTTATTTTCTCACCCTTGCCCAATAAACGTACCTTTTTCCTTCCGCCATTTATCTTGATTGTACCGCTTAGTTTAATAATTGTAAAGCGCCTTGGTCAAAGGCGCTATATAAATATAAATAAATAAATAAATAAATAATATCAATTAAGAAATTGTGACGAACACAGGCAGCGCTAATGACCACTGGAATTTGAGTAAGTGCTGTCATATCCCAAACCTATTCGCAACACCTCTGAATGACTCCTGATTGTCCAACAACCAAAGTGAACACAATATTTTCTTTTCCAGCCCCACAGTTATGTTCACAAATTGTGGTGCCAGACGTTCACAGTCTGCAAAAATACAAAATAAAATTGAGAAAATGTACAGTGATAAAAATGGACAATAGTTTACAAAACACAAAATAAATCAATTTTCGGTGTATTGGTGGGTGTGCGTGTTCATATGTGTGTATATGTAGCATTGTATTGGAATAATAACCAGAGAGAAATAGATGTCAGTTTAAACACCAAACAAGGTATTTCAATTTTTTCTATTTCTTTTACAGTTGTTACGTAACTGCATCTGAGAGTTCTTCCTAATTATTATACAGTACAGCGTATATGTTTTATTTAGTAAACAATACAAACTTGAAGCATTTATTAAAAGACTCTAGCTGCATTGCTAGGTTTTTAAAATAAAAAACATCTCTCTTCCTGATCAGCAGCCAAACAGTGCAGGAGAGACAATCACAGAGACGATGTGAAGGGATTCAAACTCAGCTAAAGTTTATAAAGCACCCAAAATATAGCTAGGAAAGGACTGTCAGCCGGCTGACAGTGGTCTATATTCATCAAGGGTTTTACACAGATTCGCTATTTCCAACACTGTTTCTAAAAAGAATAAATAAGCAGTAAAATTAATTAAAAATGACGTATTCATACACAGCACCAAATTGTATGCGCTGTGACGTACGCATGTTAACTTTGATTTGCATTTTATTCAAGTTTGAAAACATTTTGGAAATAGCGAATTTGTGTAAAACGCTTGATGAATATAGGCCAGTATTAGACGGCTGAAAGTCCAGGAGCCACAGCTTAAGGAGTGGGGTAACTAAAATAAATCAAAAGAGGCAGTTTACTATATTCAAAATGCCTTAAACTTAAACTTTGAATGAAGTCAGGTGGACTGTTTGTGACTGTAAAATGAATACATTCAACACTGGAGGAGAGACTTATTATTAGAGATTGAGTAAAATTACTAGACACGGGGTTGATTTCATTTGAAAGTTACTGCTCTGATCGTCTTAAACTGACAGCAATCTGGATATGTCAGCATATGGTGCTGAAAGAATAGGTCCCGACCGGCAAGTTTTATTTTAGTAGAACACTTTTAATCTTATAAAGTGTTATAATGATGATTCTTGTTGTTATGTAATCTATCGACCAGGAGTAACTGATTAATTGGTCTTACGATCAGACCAGTTTTTGTGCCCTTCCGACAGGGTTTGTCTTGGTCTGGCTTTTACCCATTCCCGAACTGGGAAAATTAACTAAGGGAAATTGTAATTGTGTTTTAGTTTATTACCCGTGACTATCTTTTAACAACAATAAAGACAGCTAC
Source organism: Acipenser oxyrinchus oxyrinchus (assembly GCA_030684275.1). NCBI lineage: Eukaryota > Metazoa > Chordata > Actinopteri > Acipenseriformes > Acipenseridae > Acipenser > Acipenser oxyrinchus. Next base: position 42,508,367 of record CM060250.1, read on the forward strand.
ATTTTTTCAATAGGTAAAAATACATAACCTCGAATGTTGATGGCTTCATTCGGAAATGTGATTTAAATGAGGCATCTGAATAAGTAGGAACAACGGTCTCCACATAATTTACAATCCTTACAGGAAGTACCTGACTGTGTCTGATGTCACTGCTGCTATTGAAAATACATTAGCTGTTGAGGCCAAAGTAATACAAACATTAATCAAATCTATGTCTCAATTATCTTCCAAAACTTTGTCTAATAACATCGCCTGTGAAATTTGTTTTCCATTTTAAAAAGCGCCTAACTTCCGCCTCATAGCGCCACGGCAGAGCGCTCTGCCCATTGAACGCACTCCTGGTGAACATTGGAAAAGTCCTGCCTATTTCCTGCCTTTTCTACGGCTTGGTCTCCTGCACTCTTGGATGAAGCCTAATTTAAAAAATATTCTCTCCACATCAGCTGAGCCAGGCGGGACACTGAGGATGCGAGAAGTTGTAAAGTCGTTGCAGTGGATTTTCCAGAGTTCAAACGGAGTGCTGCCACTGTTGTCTGGAGAAGGCATTGCCATGTATGCATGGAATTCGCTTTCCAGTTTATACCGTTTTTGTTTCTCTGCACAATTTAGCGTCAAAAGTAGTTCACTAACATCAACTGTAATTGCTTTGAAAGCTGTGAACAGAGATCTTTTGTGCAAGCTTGGCTGTACTATTTACTGCACTCCTGATGGAGTTTTTCTCAGTGCACATTGTGAATGAACCAAAACCAGTGCACTGAATTAACAACATGATTTACCAGCAACCCGCAACAATGCTGTCTGTTTATATAGATTGGTCTCATCACCCTGCATACCTTCCTCTGCTACATATTTAACAGTAGTTACCCTCTACTCTGCTTTTTTCTCTATCCCTATCCACCCCGACAGCCTGTTTCTGTTTGCTTTTACGTATGATGGGCTCCAATACACTTGGACCCGACTCCCTGGTTCAATATGTAGATGACCTTTTACTTGCCTCTCCCTCTCTAGATGCTTGTAAACAGGATTCTGTGACACTCCTTATTGCCTTAGCTACAAAAGGTCACAAAGCCTCAAAGGCTAAACTACAGCTGTGCCTCCCTAGAGTATGTTATTTAGGACATGACATCTCTGCAGGACAGTGTCATCTCTCGTCAGAACGAGTAGAAACTATTCTAAAGGTCCCTAAACCCATTACTATATCTCAAATGCGTACTTTCCTGGGTATGGCAGGGTATTGTCGTCAGTGGATCCTCAAGGTATGCCTCTTTAATCAAACCTTTACAAGATCTCACCCGTTCCTCTACTCCTGAACCCCTCTCCCCTGGGAAGATACTGCTGAATAAGCTTTTGTTGTAATTAAATAAGCTTTTATTAGTGTCCCTGTTTTAGGGCTGTTTGATTACTTTAAACCCTTTACATTCTATTGTTATGAAAAGAACGGGTTTGCATTAGGGGTTTTATTTAAATATATGGGGATAAGTATAGGTTATTAGCTTATTATAGCTTAGCTTTTGATTTTGTGGTTGTAGGTTTATTTTTTGTTTATGTGTTGTAGTAGCAGTAGTTTTTATTGTAGAATAATTTGAAAATGTTGTTTTAGGGTTTTTATTTATTATAGCTGTCCCATATGCTGTTACTGTTTTATTTTTGAAAAATTAAAATGCAGCATTTGTTGGCTGCTAGGTTAATTAAATGAGATTCTATTGCTTTCTGCAGGAAACATTACACTTACCCGCTGTCCTGTTCTCAATCCTGCCTCCCTCCTTCCTACCCCCAATGATGGAGTGTCACATGACTGCCTTGCTGTCACCACCAACCACTCTGTTCCCCGCATTGACCTGAAAGACACCCCTCTCCACAACCCTACCTATGTTTTCTATTTTGATGGCTCATGTCAGAGAGATAGCAGAGGGAATCTGGTTGATGGATATGATGTTTGCTAACTTACCGAAGTAATTGAAAGTGGGCCTCTGTCCTCAGTACACTCTGCTCAAGTAGCTGAACTTGTTGCTTTAACACGTGCCTGTATCCTTGCTCAGGACCACTCTGTCACAATCTGTACTGACTCTTGCTATGCCTTTGGTGTTGTACATGATTATGGACAATTATGGAAGCAGCGTGGGTTTCTTACTTCTGCTGGGACACAAATTAAGAATGGCCCTTACGTTGCAGCTCTCTTAGAGGCTTTACAGCTCCCTTCTGAAATTGCTATTGTAAAATACCTTGCTCATCAGTCTTTACAAGATGAAGTTACTAAGGGAAATGCCTTGGCAGACTCTGCTGCCAAGACAACGGCCCTTTCCCTACTTCAGGCCACTACTTTGCTCTCTCATCTCCAATTACAGTCTCCTTTAGCCACCCTTCATGAATTGGCTCTCCTCCAAGATCGAGCACCAAATGCTGAAAAAGAAACATGGAGACTGGCAGGGTGCCTTTTACACCCTGATAACCTGTGGTGCTGCCCAGATGGTCGCCTAGTTGCACCACAGGTTTTGCTCCCCTACCTTGCCCGCTTGCACCACAGTGTGGCGCACGTGAGCAAAGGGGGGATGCTTGACTCTATTAGAAACGATTGGTATGCTCCAAATTTCCCCGCAGTGGCTCAACAGTATTGTCATGCTTGTCCTATCTGCCAAGCATACAATGTGGGAAAATCTGTGAAAACGAAGCGAGTGGCGCATCCCCCTCCCTGGGGGCCCTTTGTAAATATCCAAATAGATTTTATACAAATGCAGAAATGTTGCTCTTATGAATATGTATTAGTAGTTGTATGTATGTTTTCTGGATGAGTAGAATCTTACCCATGTGCCAAAGCAGACACTCTAACAGTAAGCAAAAGACTTTTGAAGGAATTTATCCCTCAGTTTGGAATACCCCTATCTATTAATAGCGATAGAGGAACTTTACAGGACAAATATTAAAAGAGATATGCAGAGCCCTACAAATTCAGCAGAACTTCCATACACCGCACCACCCACAGTCTGCAGGAGCAGTGGAGAGACAAAATGGAATACTGAAAAAACAAAATTGCAAAAATCTGTGCTGAAACTGGTCTCAAATGGCCTGATGCTCTCCCCCTTGGTCTTATGAGCATGCGATCCAGTACCAACAAGAGGGTCGGACTGAGTCCACATGAAATACTAATGGGAAGGCCCATGAGACTTCCAGCCACCCCTCCCATTAACCCTCTGTTGATGGACGTTACTTTAACTGATGAAACTGTTTTGCAATACTGCCAGACTTTAATGAGATGTGTCAAAGCTTTCCATTCACAGGTTCAAGAGGCGTTGCCTAGAGACTCTGGAGAACAGTGCCACGACCTTAGTCCAGGAGATTGGGTCCACGTCAAGGTACATCAGCGGAAAACTGCACTCGCTCCTAGGTGGAAAGGCCACTATCAGGTTCTACTCACCACTCATAATGCAGTAAAGTGCCAGGGCCTCCAGACTTGGATCCACGCCTCCCACTGCAAGAAGACCACTGCCCCACCAGACGAAGAGAAATAAGGAAGAGGATTTGCCACAACTTGCGAAGAGGATTTGCCACTCCATTGCCACTATGAAAAGCTAAAGGTGTATGTGCACTTATTGGCACCGAATGTTGCACATATATCCCTGATAATGACGAACAAATACATGACCTTACTGAACATATCAGGAAGGAAGTTACTAAATTGCACCAAACTCCTAGCTCCTGGGGAGCTTGGTTAAGTGGATTATTGGGTGACCTTGGGACCACCGTGGTGCAAGGTCTATTATTTTTCTTTGGTATTGTGATTTGCGCATATTTTTGTTTCCTTCTTATTAAGTGCTGTTGTAGCTGTATGGCTGGGAAAATGCAAACTGAGTTAGAATCCATAGGGCAGAAGGAGAGTGTCAGACTTATGTATGAGGATGATCAGGACGAAAAAAATGAAATAAGAGGTTTAATGAATATTCAAGTCTAAGTCAAGGTGAAGCTAGAAGCTTCAAAGGGGGGAATGTGGAAGTAAACAATGTGAGACATAGACTTGAGTTTGAAAAAAAAAAAAAATGTATGTGACAGAAAGTCTGTGTATGTAAGCAAGAGAGTACAATAGGTCTTTCATTTCTTCAGAATGTTCTAGCTGTCACTATCTGTAACTGCAAGTTGCTAAGAAACTAGATAAACATTTTGCTTGCATCTTCACTTTTCTTACACAATGCAAAGTACTAGCCACTGTACGATACAAATACAAGGTTACTATAAAAATCTTATTAAAATGTGATTGGTACAAGTAGAATACTTGTAAAGACTTGATTGGTTACTGCCTTATGTAGAATCATGCCTGTTTAGCTATATAAACTCCTTGTTTCTGCCTGCGAGCAGAGAACTCATGGGTTAACAAGAAGAACTTATGTTCAGTTGGCTTCTGATTGTCTCTCCCTGCAATTGCTGGAATGTTAATAAAGTGCACTGAAGAACTTTGGATCTAAATTTAGACTGAGGTGTTTATTCTTCCACAATTCCCTCGCTCATGACCCCTAGGTTTACGAGCGCATCCGCTCCTCCAGTCCTCGGATGCCACACCGTTTACCGTCTGGGTCATTGAGTTTGGATACTGTAGCTCCGCCCCTTTCCTAAATGACCGACTTCCACCTACCTACAGAATAAATTGTTGTGCCATTTAATTAAGGGTACTCTGTTCCTCTTACACAGTGCCCTCACAGGTCGAGAGGGAGATCTAACACCAAGAATCATTCGATCTCTGTCACAAACACATATACCAAGCATCAAAATAAACATATCACTATTACAACACATTTATTTAAAAAAAAATAAAAATAAGGTATATAAATGATGGACATTGACTAAATATTTTTGGTTTCTTTTTAATCACTCGATCATTCATCCTTGACCATGACACGCTTGAGTGACTATGTCTGAAGCATATGCACTTAATCACCTAATTAGTGAGACAGTTGATTGGACACTGGATATGGAGTGATTTCAGCTGTTGAATTGCAAGCTTGAATAAAAGAAATAAAGAAAATCACAGAAAAAAATATATGCCACATCTGTCAAGAAAGCAGCGCCTTCAGAATGGAATTTCCTCTTATGTGTATTGCATTTAAATTGCTTTGTTTAGCTCTCAAGTATGTTGGAGGCTGGACTAGGACAGCGTACTGTGGCTCGCTGTCTTGGGTGTTTTCAGCCAGCAATTTCAAACCTGACGAGACTGTATAACCCAACACACTCTGTTAATGACAGGCCACGAATTGGGAGACCAAGAGTCACAACACCTGCAAACCACATTTTGCGTGATGTCAAATGTTAATCAGCACAATAAAAAGTCACTGCACCTGCCATTTGTAATTTTTCGATCACATCTAGTGAATTTTATCCAAATATAAGTGATAAGTTTCTTTTGATGCTCAAATATAAGTGATACATTTCTTTTGATGCTCAAATATAATTGAGAAGTTTCTTTTGATGCTCAGTATATCATATGCATGGGTCGGCATGTTACAAGACGGACACCTTACAAAATACTGACCTCACTAATGGACATGATCATATATCATGTGTTAGTATTACATGAATTTAATTATAATATAAAATAAATATACTTCATAATGCTGTGCTACCACTACCTCACACTGTTTTTTTTCACTTCTGTTACAAATATCTCCTTTTCTGCTGCAGACATGTTTAATATTTTTGTCATCTTTTCACACTATTGTAGCAGGGCGGTAGAAAGCCCTGGTTTTTAAATGTATTGTTTATTTATTTTTAGAACGGGTTCTTCCCGTGTCCCTGTGCAGTTTATTATTTTGTATTTGTTTTGTTGTATTTGTGGTTTATTATTATTATGATTAGTGTTGTATTATTGTTATGGTTTATTGTTTTGTAAATATGACGATGAGAGCTGTGTTGTTTTGTTATTGTTTTGACAGCATAGCCGAATGTTTTGTTTTATTTTGTACTGTTTGGTAGTATGGATGGGAAGCCCTATCCACTGTTAAAAAAACTTGTGCAGAAGGTGGCCATCGGGTCACCTGCATCTCTGCACTCGTGGTGGGCGTTAGGAGCGAGAACGAGAGCCAGAGCGGAGAGAGAAACTTATTTGAAAGTAATCTAAGAACAGTAAAGGCGAGGTGCCCAGCCTGACCTGGATGATAGTTATTATTTGTGTTCGAGATTTGTTTTGTTTAAACTTTTGTTTTGGCTCTGTGAACAAAGTCTTTTTGTTAAAACCTTTTATTTATTTGTGTTGTTTAAAGTAAAAGGTGTGCAGTGTTTTTTTGCAACTGCAGTATTTTTGGGTTTGTTTTCTTTCCTGCACTCTGGCCTGACATCACCACAACATCATCCTGTCACAACCATTCACACCAGGCTAAGGTCGTGTGCTCTTCAAGGACGTCATGTTGCAAGTTCAAACCACGGTAATTTTTTTCCTGTGATATGTGGGTCATTCCATGAAACCGGTACAATTTGAGTCCCTCTGACCTTTTTAAGTATATTTTAAGTATTGGGTAACCAAAATCTAATTTTAAAAGCTTTTTCTATTTAAATTGAACTGTCCCCTGTAATGAAGTGTAAGAAATATTACATTACTTTCATCTTTAATATCAGAAAATATCTTGTTTTCAACTGACACCAAGCTTTTTGTCATGTCCTCCGTGGCCTTCACTGAATTTGTACTTAGAATATGACTAATAAAAATGCCAAATAATGCATACATTTTGCCATTGATCTAAACATCTATTTGTGCTCTTTTGCTGAGAATGTATTTTTCCAAATAAATGCATGATTATTGATTAAAATCACAATATTTAGTTATGCACTTCAGTCTACCCTCAACCCCGTTACGCCAACCAATCTCCCCCATAAAAATAGTCAACTTATCCTTATGTGACATCTTCAACTGGAAGCTACATCATACAAGTATTCTGGAACAACATGGTGCAAAGACAGGCACGTTATCACATTATTTTATATCTATATTTCATAGATTTTATTGTTAGATTGGGGCCGCCGAACTCAACAACTCAACTCTGTTACATGAAATAGAGATAGAAAAGTATTACTTATCAAAACTATCTTTTATTGCAAAAATATATGCAATTTCTTAATTTCATGCATGCCATGTGGTTTCCTGTTCTTCACCACATGAGGAGCAGTGGCCATTTTGAGCCAAAAAACTCAACCCCGTCACACTCAACCCTGTTACTCAACACCTACTTGCACAGGTTTAAAAGACACTTGTTCAACATTAAACAGCAGTATGCTTACTGCAGAGAGCTGAAGGAATGCATGTCAATAGATGAGGCCTTGATCCATGTAGACTTTTCAGAAAACTACACCTGTAAATACAGCTCTGAGATACAAGCTGTCCACTTTGGGGCCTCACACCAGCAGGCCACTCTGCATACGGGGGTGTTGTACATAGGTGAAAAACTAGAGCCCATATGCTTCAGCACCATCTCCCCCTCCAGGCCCAAAGGCCCTCCAGCAATATGGCAACACCTCGATCCAGTGCTGGATTACCTTCAGGCCACACATCTGCAAGTGACTGTGCTGCACTTTTTTAGTGATGGCCCCTGTACACTATACAAGCAAAGAGGCAACTTCTTCCTTTTCAGCACGAAATTGGACAGAAGAGGCTTCAAGGCTGGCATTGAAGGGGCAAAAAGGGGCTCCTGATGGTGTCGGGGGAACCTTAAAAAGAACAGCTGACATGTTGATGGCTAAGGGCCGTGATATCCCTGATGCACATGAGCTCTTCAAAGCCCTGACTGAGACAAACACAAAAGTGAAATTGTTCTTTGTGAAGAGTGAGAACGTAGAGAACGCATTGGAGAAGATGCCAACCCAGATACCAGCAGTGCCATCAACAATGAGGATCCACCAGGTGATTACTCTTGCTCCAAGAGAGCTGATATATCGTGATGTCAGCTGCATGTGGTCAACACAGAAGCAACTCGACTGCAAGTGCTTCAACACACAGCATTTCAGTTTCAGCAGGAAGGTTCCAACTGCTGCGCCACAGCCAGCCAGTGAAGGAAAGCCACAACCAGTGAAGGAAATCCAGTGGGGAAGTCCAGGGCTGCTTGGGCAGTGGTGTATGCTCAGATACTGATGAAGCCTATATCCAGGCATCATCCTTAACACAGATGAAATGCATGTCCAAGTAAAGTGTATGCATCGCGTTGGATCAAACAGATTCTTCTGGCCTGTTCGTGATGACATCCTCTGGTACCTGTTTGATGATGTCCTTGAAATCATTCCACCCCCACAGCCTGTGAAATCATGCCACGTAGAGATCTTGAAAGAGGCGTGGACAGACTTTCGGATGACGCCATGAAGCAAGACACACACACACCAAAAGTATGTACCTACCTGTGAGACCAGCACCATAGTGCTCCTGAGTGTCTCCATGTCCATGTGCAGACAATGTTTTTATGATTCTGATGACCTGTTCTAACTTGTTGACCTGTTCTGATGACCTGTTAGTAATGTCTGCTATGTTTTTTTTAGTTTTTTTTTTTTTACTGCAGTTGGGTTAAGCAGTGTGGAGTAGTGTTTAGGGCTCTGGACTCTTGACCGGAGGGTTGTGGGTTCAATCCCCAGTGGGGGACACTGCTGTTGTACCCTTGAGCAAGATACTTTACCTAGATTGCTCCAGTAAAAACCCAACTGTATAAATGCGTAATTGTATGTAAAAATAATGTATATCTGTATAATGTGAAATAATGTATAATGTGATATCTTGTAACAATTGTAAGTCGCCCTGGATAAGGGCGTCTGCTAAGAAATAAATAATAATAGTTAATAAAACTCAGTTTAATTCAAATTGATCTTTCTATTGTCCTCATTACATGGTAATATATATAAGAAATACAATGTTTATAGAACATCTTTGAGTGAATTTGAGAGTAAACAAAACCAATTTATATGGAAAGCCTATTTGTCTCTTCAACCCCGTTACCATCTTCAACCCTGTTACCCTAGTCTCAACCCTGTTACATGACAATTTTGTGATAAAATGTTGGAAGGGTTATGGAATATGAATTCAATGTTTGTTGAGCTCAGTCTGAAATGTTTAGAGCAATCATGAGAATGTTGATTTTAGTTCAAATTCTGAAATAAAAAATGATGAGGCCGCTGACACACAAAGTGTCAATTTGAGGCTTTAGTATAGCAAAAGTGTGAGATTTTATATGAATTTTATATTTGCAATTATTGAATTCATTTGAGGGACATATGATTAATAAGAAAATGTTGATTTTATTACAAGAATCTTTTAAAATCATATTCAGACAACTTCCATATTGTCCGTAACGGGGTTGAAGACAAATGGTGTCCATATCATAAGAAAATGGCTGATAATAATAGGGCTTTGATGCCTGAGATGGGAAAATATGTTTTCTTGGAGGTTAAACATGTCCTTCATGTCATGGGGAGTTCAGAATAATTATTTATTTTGGTAAAAAATCTAAAAATGTCAAAGTCCAAATCGTACCGCTTTGGCGGAATGACCCATGTGCTGTTTTAAAACAGAAATAAATTGTTTAATATAAATGTTGTGGATATCAAACAACTTGCGTTCCCTGGTTTATTTTGACGTTGACCAACATGTGGAATCAATGATTGGTAGATGTCCAGTTATTTAGCTTTTCTGTTTGAAAAGTCGCTACACACTCTTAAAGTAAACGGAAGAAGAATAGCAATGTTACCTTCGTTTGAAGAATTATATCTCATTGTGTATAAGAGGTATTTACATTTTTTTTCACACTTGATGTAAGAAAGCTTAAAACTTTATGTTTAAAGTGAAATCAGTATTTTTTTCTGGGACAGTAGGTAAAAGCGCAGTGTGTTGAACCTATGACCCTCTAGTATGTAATGAAGTGCCCTAACCATTACTCCACTGACCTATACTGCCAAATGCAAACACTAAGTGATGACTCACAAGCGTCATATTGTATGACTAATAGGCTATCGGTATACTATATGTATATATTTTTTATTATTATTTTTTATATATAATATATGGGTAGGCCTATACAAATATCAATTGCTCTAGATAAAAAAAATCAACCAAATCAATTATAATGACATGTATTTTCCTGGCTTGCCATTTATTAATTTATGTCAGTTTGAAAATTAAATACATTTCAACAGCTACCCAGAGGCGCAGCGGGTTGCAAGTTCGAACCTCAGGATTTTTTGTGTGCGATATGTGCTGTTTCAAAACATAATAAATAGCTTAGTGTAACTGGTATGGATATCAAAGTGCTTGCATTCCCTGGTTTATTTTGATGTATAGCAACATGTGAAATCGAGTCAGGCCGTTTTCTTAATGTAACTGGATACTGCTGGTTTTCAGTCGAGCAGATCCTTTTCAGTGTAAACTCGTCAAGTACGGATGTAAGCATCAAAACTGGGGGCGATCCAACAGCTGACCCACGGCGCAGCGGGCTAAAGCGTGTCTGTCTGTATTAGCCTATAATTCTCATGAACACCATATGTTTTTTTTAAGTTATTTTTTTGTTCCCGCAAGCAAGGAACAGAAGATGATGGTGATGATGATGAAAAAAGGAGAATGACAATTTTACCTTAGTTTGACGACTTATATCTCAGTGTGTATTAGGGGTATTTATGTTTTTTTTTTCACATTTGATCTAAGAAAGCTTAAAACTTTATTTAGTTTTACCGCTGCAACATGGTCCAAACACCATAACTCTTGGTGCTGTATAGAGACTCTCGGCAGTTCTGCCAAGTTTTTCTAACTTGTACTAGGAATACCGTTCCTCTCAATAAAAGCCACAAGGTGTTTAATTCCTAAAAACATTTAGAATCATAAATTCAGTAACGTGTTTGAAAAGTGTGACAAATAGCCTACGTGTTTTAAAGTTAAACTCCCGGTTAATAGGCTATGTCTTGGTGATAATATATATATATATATATATATATATTAAATAATCATATAGCACCAAAGGAATCAGTATAGCATTTGGCTCCAAGAAACATATTCTTGAAAACACCTATCATGCCTGCTGCCATGTTTTGTTGGATTTGTTATGAAAACAATGTTGTTTCTCACACCACGTTGTGGGAAAGTTTGCAAGAAAGTGGATGCTTCTATGACTTCTTCACTGCAAGCTGGATATTACACATTTCTTCATTGGATTGATGAAGTAAATTTTATGAATTGTATTGGCACTGGAGATTCGGTGAAAAACTTCAGGGATTTTCTGCATTCTACCAATTGCATATGGACCAGCAACAAACCGTACGGTAAGTTAATAAATATATTCCTCACTATTTACTGTGTTTCATTTTATTGTGCTATTGGTAGTTTATGCTGCTATAAAACAAGACAATTTTACCAGCAAGGCATTTTGCTCATTTTGCATTATTTAGAAATCTGCATTATTAATACGCCATTAACTATTTATTGTAAATGCATTACGCTGCTTGTGTAATTAGAAGACCCCAGACAGCTTTTCTTTCAGTTTACCGAGTGTAAAACACTACAAACTGATACGTGTGACTTTAGGCATTAATATACTTTCACGTATTTGATTTAGTTCCAATACTTTATTAAACCAATATCATGCAAATACTGTTAATAGATATCTACATCATCATATGGAAGGAAGCGCAAATGGATGGAGACACATATGGATCACATTAGTTTACTGTGAAGCTACGTCTTAGTTGGTGCTTATCTTGGCGAGAGCCAAGTTCAAATCAGCATGAAGTTTTAACATCTACTCTCATGTAATGGAAATCATGAAGATCTGGATACGTCCAGTGACTGCTGTGAATAGTGCAACTGGCAACAAGGGAAAGACCTCGTGACAGCCTGGAGAGACAGCTGACTGGAGGAAAGAGACCCCATTGGGGCTGGCAGGTTAGCTACCCTTGTCGGCAGTATCCAGCTCTGTGTTTACAGGATGCTGGAGACACCCGTCCAAGGCTTCAAAGAAATTAAACAGAAAAATACCCTAGAGTCTGCGAGAGCGGGGCGGAAGATGACTCAACGTTGGACAACACGGTTAAGGACTTAGGAACGGAAACGGATATGAGTATGGAGAGTACTTCACAAAAGACTAGTTCAAGATCTGCAGTTAGCAAAGACATGGAACTCCAGGTTTGTGTCTGCGGCTGGAGCAAGGCGACAACAGTCAGGGGTTTGAAGATTCATCAAGGGAGAATGAAATGCTTGAGGGAGAAGGGACAAGGGCCTCGATTGATCAGTACTTCTTACGAAGTCAGTCAAGTCAGTCGAATGAAATCCAGCGACAGGAAGCAAACCACAGTTCGCAGGATATCAGCACCCCTGTCATAGATGTGAGGAGGACTTGCATGGACACAGTTAGTGATGAACCTAATGATCCTTGTGAACCCGGCAGACAAACCAGCGTAAGAGAGAAAAGAACCTCAACGGGCACAAGCCTGGAGTTAAATGGCCAAGAGCTTGTGAGAAAACTGCATGGGACACAGTAAACACAGATCTCTGCTTTGCATTGGAAAGGTTAAGTGGAACAGTTGAAAAGAAACTGGATAAATTTGGGGACATCATCTACGATATGGAAGCTTAGAGGTTTGGAGTTGAAAAAGGAAGGAAAAAGTACAAACTATTCCTGGAAAGTCTAGACGGCAGCAGGAGATTGAACGCTTAGTTAGAGAAAGGAGACAGCTGAGGAAGCAATGGAGAAGAGCAGAAGAAAGTCAGAAGGAGGGACTCTCTACAAAGGGTCATAAAACATAAGCTTGCAACATTGCGCAGAGCTGAGCGCCACGGAAACGCTACAAAAAGAAGGAGCGTGCGAGAACTAACTTTTATAAAGACCCATTCAAATTTGTAAAGAAGTTATTCACCAGTGAGAAGAATGGCACACTAAAAGCATCTAAGTTTGAGTTGGAGAGATATTTGGAGGAAACGCATACAGATTCAAAAGGCAGGAGCCTATGGCAATTCCTTCAGACATCCCACCTATCAATCCACCAGAATACCAAATGGAGGACTGTGCACCTAAGTGGAAAGAAGTAGAGCAAGCTGTGAAAAAGCAAGGGCTTCATCATCTCCAGGGCCTAATGGAGTTCCGTACAGAGTGTACAGAGTGCTTCAGGAGTTCTACTGAATCCTGTGGAAACTGATGAAAGTAGCATGGGAAAACAGGTTGTACCAAGAGCATGGCGCCGAAAGCAGGTGGAGTCTTTATACCTAAAGAAAAAGATTCTAGCAGCATCAGTCAGTTTCGCCTATTTCCTATTAAACGTAGAAGGCAAGATTTTCTTCAGCATTATTGCTCAGAGATTGTCAACTTACCTATTAAAGAACTGCTTCATTGACACTTCAATACAAAAAGCGGGCATTCCAGGTTTCCCAGGATGCTTAGAACACATCAATGTGATCTGGCAACAAATTCAATCAGCTAAAAAGGAGAGGAAGGAGCTCCATGTGACATTCCTGGATTTGGCTAATGCATATGGTTCAGTGCCACATGAACTTCTTTGGGCAGCATTTGATTTTTTCAGTGTACCATGACAATAACAAATCTAGTCAAAGCCTACTTTGGAGATTTGCAATTTAGTTTTTCAACTTCAGAATTCAGCACTACATGGCAATGCCTAGAAGTTGGAATAATGGCAGGATGCACCATTTCTCCACTGGCTTTTACCATGGCAATGGAAGTAATCATTAGGGCATCAAAATGGGTAGTGGGAGGAGAGCGCTTGGCTTCTGAATACGACTACCACCAATTCGAGCATACATGGATGACATGACAACCATGACTACAACAGTAGCCTGCACTAATCGGTTACTGGGCAAATTAACCAATAACATTGAATGGGCACGAATGCAATTCAAGCCCACTAAATCAAGGAGCATCTCTATAATTAAAGGTAAAGTAGTAGATAAAACGTTCTTCATTAATGGTGAGGCAATACCAACAGTGTCTGAGAAGCCAGTGAAGAGCCTTGGGAGATGGTACGACGGGATCTAAAGGACACAGTTCGTGTGGGAGAAGTTAGACAACAAGCTGTGGAAGGGTTGAAGAGCATAGACAGCAGCGCTTTACCAGGCAAACTAAAACTCTGGTGCTTTCAGTTTGGCCTACTGCCAAGGTTGCTGTGGCCACTGACTGTGTACGAGGTTTCTTTGACAACAGTAGAGAAGCTGGAAGCTTTAATCAGTTCACACATCAGGAAATGGTTGGGAGTTCCACGCTGCCTCAGCAGAGTGGGACTTTATGGTAAAGGAATACTGCAGCTACCTGTCTCCACTCTAACCGAGGAGTTTAAGTGCACCAAGGTCCGACTGGAAATGACATTAGTAGAGTCACGCGACAAATGCGTAAGGGAGGCAGCACCTGTGTTGAAAACTGGAAGAAAGTGGGTGGCAAAGAAAGCTGTGGAGGATGCAAAGTCACGCGACAAATGCGTAAGGGAGGCAGCACCTGTGTTGAAAACTGGAAGAAAGTGGGTGGCAAAGAAAGCTGTGGAGGATGCAAAGGCTGCCCTTCGAATTGGTGATATCATGGGGCAAGTTCAGCATGGAAGAGGGGGTCTTGGTCTCAGTTCAGCTCCTCCTACATGGCACAAGGCAGCCCCAGCACAACGGAGGAAGCTTGTAGTCAACGAGGTGCAAAAGCAGGAGGAGAGGATGAGGTGTATAAAGGCCATTTCCCAGGTCAAGCAGGGAGAATGGATGAGATGGGAGAGTGTGGAACAACGCAAGATTGGCTGGCAAGACCTATGGTCAATGGAACAGAGCAGGATCAGTTTCCTTATAAGGTCAACATATGATGTTCTCCCATCACCACAGAACCTAAACCTCTGGGTAGGAGAGGATCCCTCATGTCCTTTGTGTTCATCACCTGCAACATTAAGGCATATTTTGACAGGATGTAAGGTGGCTCTTAGCCAAGGACGGTTTACTTGGCGCCATGACCAGGTGCTGCGATGTTTGGCCTTAGCATTGGAAGACAAGCGTAACATGACCAATAAGTTGCCACCTGTTCCATCAAAACATTACACACAAAAGACAACATTCCTCCGCCCAGGAGAGCAACCACCAAGAAAAGGTGTTAAAACCAATCCTCGCCCAGGACAACTGGAAGCTGCTAGAGACTGGAAAATGCTGGCAGATGTTGGTCAACGGCTTATTTTTCCACCTGAGATTGCCACCACAAACCTTCGACCAGATATTGTCTTGTGGTCTGGATCAGCACGCCTTGTTCACCTGGTGGAGTTAACAGTGCCATGGGAGGATGCTGTAGATGAGGCGATGAGAGGAAGAAACTGCGGTATGCTCAACTAGCCACTGAAGCGGAACAGCGAGGATGGAGAGTCTGGGTTTACCCAGTGGAAGTGGGATGTCGAGGATTTGTGGCACACTCTACAACCCGGTTTCTCAGAGATGTCGGATTCAATGGCCAAGAGTTGCGCCGCACAGTGAAGAACTTATCTGAAGCAGCAGAGAGGAGCAGCAACTGGCTGTGGTTGAGACGGAAAGATTCTGGCTGGGGATCTCAAGCACAATAGAAAGAAAGAAAGGCTGATATACAGGTAAGTAAGCTGGGCTGAGTTGAGTGGGGACGGAGGGGGTGATGCTGGGACGCCAGAATCACCGTCGAGCCCTCTTGAGGTGTCGTGGGCTAGTCGACTAAACACCGAGGATGGAAGGTGCCCACTTGAAGACCCCAGAGATGTACCCTACTTAGCTCAATCCAGACAGTTGTCATGCTGATGCGCTGGGGAGACCGCGACTATGGTTGATCCCCGGAGCCAGCATCGCAGCCGCTGTGTGTGCTGATGCGCTAGGGAGGCAATAAGCTGATCCCTGGAGCCAGCATTACACTTCAGCCATCAGCACCAGACAGAAGGATATCTACATCATCATATGGAAGGAAGCGCAAATGGATGGAGACACATATGGATCACATTAGTTTACTGTGAAGCTACGTCTTAGTTGGTGCTTATCTTGGCGAGAGCCAAGTTCAAATCAGCATGAAGTTTTAACATCTACTCTCATGTAATGGAAATCATGCATCTTCCTTAGCGATATAAACGATTTCAACAAGTTTCTCTCAGCCTATTTACAAACAGCATACATTATATTCGGACATTTCAATTCAATTATAATTATAATAAGCAGGGAGTGACATTAAATTTGACTGTATTATGGATACATCTGTCTTCTTTTCATCCATTTAGTCTGTAAAACCAAATAATTTGTGACATGTTTAATATCTAGGTACGTGTATATAGTAAAATAGAAGTGTTATTTTCCTAAACAGCAGTGTTGATACATCATTAGGCAGAACACTGGTGTTTAGGCATTTAGAATTCAACATAATTCTTAAACGTTATGTGTTTAATCTGTGCCATATTTGTTAGTTTATTTGCTATAGTTTATAGTTTAATGTTGTTTTTTTCTATCTATTTTCGGTTCTATTATTTCACATACCCAACATTTTACCCAAATGCATGAAGGTCACACACCTACTTTTACTGATTGCTTGCTTACACTCTTATCTAAGGTACTTTCTGTGATTCAACAATATTTCTTTGTTTCAACAATATTTCTTCGAAGTCGTTTTTTCTTTATAATGTGCACTATTTGCATTTGACTTGGTATTTGTATATCATGGAAAAGCTTCAAACAATTTCAATTTCGAATGCTTTTAAATACTTTTCTATAATAATGCAGATAAGAAATTGAGAAAAATAATCATTTCAGTATTGCTGGTAAAGTTTATCAACCTGAAAGATGCAAACTAAAGGTCTCCACTTTACACAACTTCATGTTTATTAAACATTACAATTATTACTGTGTCTGCTGTTATTGTTCAAACTGAGATCTCAGTTATTACATTCATCCCCCAATTGAACTAATAATTAGTTACTTCATGCAATGTTAGACATAACTTGAAATATCCAACTCTTTTTCCTGGTCCACAGACCGTGATCAGGACTAATCTTGGATAAGATACCATAAAAACTTATAGGCAAAGCAACTTCAACAGCGAGAACATTACCAACAAAACGCAGTGGCAAAGCGACTTTGGGAGCGTGAAACCTACAAACACCACGCAGAACCAAAAAGAAACAGTGAAAAGACAAAGCATGCTGCAAATCCTGCTTTACAAACAACTGCAAAGAAAAGACAATACCATCAGAACCCAAACAAAAAAAACTGCTGACAAATATATCCTTGTAAGAGCTCAAAGAAGACAGAACTACAACATTTGCTAGAAAGTGAAACAATTAGTAAACACATACAAAAGGAAAAACATTTTAAGACTCCAACGCCAAAAACAAAACTACGTCACACGACTCGTGAAAAACTTAAAAGGCAGGAGTCATGCTTCAAAACTCATGACAGCAACATATCTTGTTGACCTTTCCATCAAGGTCTCTTTGAAAATGCAGCACATGTGTCTTTCTTAAACAAATTCTCGCACAGGACATCAGAGATGATATGTGGCCCAAGTCAACACACACCTCACACTGAGGCCTACTTTTGGGAAGCCATATATAATAGCACTGTTCTATCGTCCATTCCCATTGATGAAAAAGGCCAATGTCATATAGAAATGACAAATGGGCAACCATTCCTGGTAGCAAATGTAAGCAATGCAACACATCTCCAATCATGAAACATCAACTTTCAGAATTCCCTCATTGGCATTGAAGTTAGGTCACAGTTTACAGAAAATCAGTAGCATTGTGGAATGCAAATCCATGATTGACGGAAATGATTCAATGGCAGAATCTGCGCGCAATTTTAAACAAATATATGAAACTAGATGGAATGAAACAATTTCTTCTGCTGCCTTGACCACTCAACGAGAATCTAAGTGGAATATGACTCAACTGCTGCCTTTCACAGCAGATGTAAAAACCTTACATGCTTATCTCGAAGATAAACAAAATGAATACCAGAGTGCATTGCATTCAGAGTCCACTATAAAAACCTTTGCAAACCTTACAAAGGTCACTCTACAGGTAATCCTGTTTAACAGAAGACGAGAAGGTGAAGTAGCAAAGATGCCTCTAGATGCCTTTACTCGCAGAGACATGTCTGGCCTTCATGAAGATGTTGCAATTTCCCTCTCCGAGCTTGAAAAGAAATTGTGCCAGCACTTTACAAGGCTAGAGATTAGAGGGAAATGGGGCAGAAAGGTGCCAGTCCTGTTGACACCTACTATGGTAGCAGCAATGAACCTTCTGGTCCAGAAGCCAGGAGACTGCCAAGTTGCAGATGAAAACGGTTACATGTTTGCAAAGCCTGGAGCTTCATCTTACTATCGAGGATCAGACTGCATTCGTCAATTTGCCAATGAGTGTGGAGCCAGAAATTCTGCCACCCTGTCAACAAAACTTCGAAAACACATTGCTACATTATCCAAAGTTCTTAACTTGAGTGAAATGGAGTTAGACCAACTAGCAGCCTTTCTTGGCCATGATATTAGAGTGCATCGACAATACTATCGCCTGCCAGAAGGCACCTTGCAGCTGGCTAAGATCAGTAAGATCTTAATGGCTATGGAGACGTGAAGGTTGTCGGAGTTCAAAGGCATGAAACTGGATGACATTGAAATTGATCTACAAGGTACAGTTAGGGTTCAATGGGGTTGATAAGGGGGTTCAGGGGTGAATAAGACACCTACAAAATGGGAGGTTGATAAAGTTAACTGACTTAAAAGTAAAACATAAGCATATCATTGTGGTGTTAAAAGGAATATACCTATTATAACAATGAATGCACCCCTAAAATGGCAGTAATGTGTTAATGTGGAGACAATACTAAGGTATCATCAGACAATCAAATGCTGTTTTTAATTTTGTTATTATCATAAATGTATATAAAAAATCGAAGAAGCTGGTGAAGTGTCTTCAAGTGAGGATTTATATTTAGGCATGGTTATAGAATGCTCTAAAATGTAGTCCAGTGCTGGTTTTGTTGCTAGGATCTCAGTAAAGTGGTGTCCCCACATAGCTGCTTCTAGACATGGGTCCCCACAATTCATGTAAACGAGTGTGTGCGTCTCAGTGTAGTTGTATGTCTCTGTGTGTGTGTGTGTCTCTGTGTGTGTCTCAGAGTGTGTATGTGTCTCAGTGTGTGTGAGTGTGTCTCAGTGCGTGAGTGTGTGTCTCAGTCACTTCAAGCCATAGAAAGAGCATTTCAAGTGGAGCGAAGTGATCAAAAAAGGTACCAAGTTAGAAGCAAAAATTGAGTGAATCTTGGGCCCCAGCACCTTTCCAATTGTGCCTATTTGCTTGATGCTTGACAAGATTTCCTAATTGCTGCTCCTTGGACTTTTGTGTTTGATATCACCCCTTTAAACGGCTGTTACATTTTTCTATCTTTTTTACATTGACAATGTTTTCTCATGGGATATTGTAACAGGGGAGATCTGGACTGACTATTTGGCACATCCGTATTACTGCAGGTACAGGGCAGCGGTCTCGTGGGATCCGCCTGTCGGTCATGGCGATGACACGGAGAGGTGGGGAAGAGGGTGTGTAGGCTTTCTCTCTCTCTGAGTGGCTGAGAGGCCGGCCTTGGGAGATTGCTCGGCCTATAAGAACTGGCTTGGTTGTGCACTCGGGTGGCCGTGTTTGGGAACACAGTGACACTGACAGAAGATGTCAGTTTTAAAACAAAACGAGGCAAACCTGGCTGGGGGAAAACAGCCGGCCTTAAAATAATTTAAAGAGGAAATAAATAACAGAAATCATCACATACCCGAGGGGACGTGTTTAGTTCTACGGGGAACTCCGGCCATTCCAGTGTATAGGGTAACTGAGCGTAGGACGGAGGCTCGTTATGACCGGCTTAGCGGCAGTGGGGGCACTCCGTAAGCAGCACTTTTGTTAGTAGTTTTATTACTGTGCTTTATTTTCCCTTTTTCTTTCGCCTTTGGTTTTCATTATTATTTACGAGCACTTGTTGTGCCTGTACCTGTATTGGTAAACACCGTGGTTCTGGCTACTGTTGTCAATATCCAGTCCACGGACAACAGCGCCATCTACTGTACAAAATAAATCAGTGCGCCTGAGCAGCGTTACAAATAAAGTACTGTCTCCTTGTGTCAGTGAATTGCCCACCACCCTTCCACAGATACACTACACATTGAGACACATGATTTCCATTACATGAGAGTAGATGTTAAACTTCATGCTTATTTGAACTTGGCTCTCACCAAGATAAGCACCAACTAAGACGTAGCTTCACAGTAAACTAATGTGATCCGTATGTGTCTCCATCCATTTGCGCTTCCTTCCATATCCTTCCAGCTTATTGCCTCCCTAGCGCATCAGCACACACAACGGCTGCGATGCTGGCTCCGGGGATCAACCATAGTGCGGTCTCCCCAGCGCATCAGCATGACAACTGTCTGGATTGAGCTAAGTAGGGTACATCTCTGGGGTCTTCAAGTGGGCACCTTCCATCCTCGGTGTTTCGTCGACTAGCCCACGGCACCTCAAGAGGGCTCGACGGTGATTCTGGCGTCCCAGCATCACCCCCCTCCGTCCCCCACTCAACTCAGCCCAGCTTACTTACCTGTACATCAGCGTTTCTTTCTTTCTATTGTGCTTGAGATCCCCAGCTAGAATCTTTCCGTCTCAACCACAGCCAGTTGCTGCTCCTCTCTGCTGCTTCAGATAAGTTCTTCACTGTGCGACGCTCTTGCTCACTACAATTAAAACACATACACTCATTACTGAAATGTATACACTATCTACTGAAGCACATAGTCACTACTTAAGTTAAAATGCATGCACTGTAGGGTGTGGTAACTTTATTAATTTATAATTAATAATTACAATTATTCAAATTACACAGTTTCTTGATTAATGAAATATTATTCTTAACAGATATAGCCAATACATGATTACATTTGTTTACGTGCATTGGTTATTCAAGATTACAGAAACCTCACAATTATTCCAACCCTTTCTTCTAGTCGAATAATGGTAGTCACCTAACTTGCAGTCAAAATAGTAATTAGCCATTACCTTTAACTGGGAACACCCTTTCAGAACAGGTCCAGAAGTCCATTTCAACCCAAGTAATTCACTGAAATAGAGTCTCCCCTAAGCTTATACAGCTTTGCATTTAATTTGGCTCTGAACATGCACAGTCTTAATCCTATAGAATTCCATACATCTGGAATTTACAGCATCTACGTTTTGGTTTACATCTTTTCTGAGTTTTGAATTGGATGCGAGCAGTGATAGGGAGCCAGTGCAGAGAGCGGAGCAGCGGTGTAGCATGGGAAAAACGGGGAAGTGAGAAGACGAGGCGAGCATTTGGATGAGTAGATGTATGCCATTTCCATAACACATTTCTTTTGCTAACCCATTGTTACAAATATCATTACCATTAATTTCTCTACATTTATTTTAGACATATTCAACACTACAGTAAATCATTCAAATTTCACATTGTCTGCAAAAATGTCCACAGTAGGTGACAATATTATCCCACTGTCAGGCATTAGTTCTTCAGCAGAACATCAGTTTTCAATGGTCGCATTGTCTGAGAGTGAAAAGTTCTGTATGGTCAGCTGACTGTTCCTGCTTCCTGTTGCCAGCTGGAAGTCCCTGTTGCCAGCACAGTTCCATTGTTGTCTCTGCCCAGGTCCTGGTTCCCAACACTTGAATCACCATCAGAATCAGCAACAACTTCATTTCAGAACCAACCTGGAAGAAAATCAAGTGTATTTATTATTCTTTTGATAACATCTGATTTCACTTAGACTTCAGTGGTCCTTCTCCTTTATAGCCACCAGAATGTCTGCTTAATTCTGTCTTGGGTTTTTTTCAGAGCCTATGTCCCCCCATATTGTGAACCTAGTATAAAATATCAATTTTCAACCCTCATGGCAGAATCCAAAGTGGGCCTAAAAAGGGAAAGCCTCAGGCCTGTGTTTGTACTCTGAAAGTAGCTCTAAATATTGTTATCTCTATGGGTGTGGTTAGCATCATTCCTTCTTCTGTAACATCAGACAGCTGCTGGCACAGAGGCTTGTTTCACCTTTAAAGGTTTATAAAAACTCACAAAACCTCTACTGTGAGTGAGTGCTGCTTCCCTTTTATTAATCACAGATAGGATGCATGTGTTTCTGTTGGCAAAACATCTCTCTCATTGCTCACAATAACCACAGTAAATTAGCTGCTCCACTGCATCTGGAATTTCAGTTCTCCAGCAGGCTTGCTTGTCAGGGTAGCCATAGTTACAGAACCTCTCTCTAACTCCTTATCTCTGTTGTGGCAAGACTCCCAAAGCACATAAAAATGAAAGTAAAAAAGAAAAGGTACAAGTGTTTAAAGGAAAATTATTCAGAAGTTCATGTTTCTTCAATAGCACACACACATAAAAGTACTACCTACCCTGGCTGCAGTTACTAACAGCATGTAATTTAAGAGATCAACTACAAAACAGCATGGCTCAATAAGTCAGCATCTATTATAGAATTAGTCTGGTAATAAAAAGAAAGTGTGTATGTGTGCCAAGAGTGAGAGAAACAGGTTTATTAGGAGCAGGAAGGTTGTGTGTATGGAGCTACACTATTTGTTACCTTGCACTATGTGTGATACACTATCTTAGTTATCAGCAGCTCTGATGGCTCTCTGTGCATCGTTCGTCATGTACCCTTCTTAACACTTCATTATCCCTTACCAACAACTTACTATCCCATTTACAAGACGCTGCTGCTGATACGACTGCCCGTAATACAGACTAGTATTTTTCCTATTCCTCAACTAACTTTTTTAATTCATCACATCATCAGTCCAAACTTTAATTTCTGTGCATTGTTTGTACCACCTTTCCTGATTTTTCTCAGCACAAAAGTGCACTGTATAGACACTGTTATTCTAATTCTCTTTTCAACATACCCCTGACAGTCAACATACCGGTTGAGACTGTGTTTAACAACCTGCACTAAATAATCTATGCCCTTTGCTCAGGCCACTTTTTTAAATGCTAAATGAGTGTCAATATTTAATGCTGCCTCCGAGTGATTCTTTTTTTATTCCCTCTGTAAGATTTTTAACATTGTCTTGTAACCAGTTATTTTGTTGTTTAAGCTTGCATGCATTCTCTTGCCATGAACTTCACTTTTTTATCTGCACGTTGTGAGTTGTCTGCAAGCCCAGTAGTGTGGTAGCTACTTTTTTTTTCTCAAATTGGAGCTGAACCCAATCGCTCAGATTGTTTCTGTGATCCACGCCCAAAAGAACATTTTATTGTTATTTTCCATGTTTCTCAACATACTTTGCTTTAATTTCTCCCATTTTCCTTAATGGCAAAGAGCAACTATGGCAAAATATACTCTCCTATTCTACTAGTTTTCGGACTCCCCTATCAAGCCCTCGTACCCTCAGATTAAGTTGTGGGCTACACATTATGTCCAGACGCTGTCTGTTGTTCCGGCCCTCGCTGAAATAATAACTCCCAACTTTTCTGGTAGTGTAACTTTGGCAAAACTGGCACTATGCCCCCTCACAGCTCTATTCAGCCACTCTTAACACTACCCATTCATTCCACCACTACACGCTTTAATCAGGGATCAGTAGAATACCAACACTATTTCCATACCTATAGTAATTCGGTTATAATCCTTATTTACCAATAGCTTTTCCATATGCAATTCACTGCTAGTCAATTCTAAAAACCTGTTCCCTATTCACTCCCTACACTATGAGCAATTATTGAAATTAAATAGCCGTGATTCTAGACTTTTTACATTCCAGGTCCCTTTGTGGTGGCTATTTTTCTAATTTAAAGCTTAAAAATTAATAACCTATAATCATCATTTCAAAAACACATTTAAGTTTTCCTTAAATTGTTTTTAACAGTATAATATTTATTTATAATTATCGTTTAACTAAAATAATTTACCCTCTGTTTTGCATGTAATCTGTACTCCAAATATGTATTCATGATTCATAGCTGATTCTATAACATAAAACTCACAAAAACAAGCAAACACTTTCTTTCATTAACGAAAATGATCCCGGGTACATATCTTAGTTTGCTTCAGATCTATAAATCTCCTAAAAACATTCCCTCTTTCTAAAAGTTATTCAAACACCCTCCACCCTCTATGTCTCTATCATTGTTCAGCTAAGCATCGCTCTTAATAGAAAACACCTATTTTTTCTTTATTTTGCTGTAGCTTGTAACATATTATTGAAATACCCTTGGTTTATACTTAAACAGCCAAAGAAAAAATACTTTTGTTCAATTGGCAGTTACACGCTAGATTCCTTTCTATCTGTATCTGTATCTGGATCTGTATCTTTTTCACACTTTGTTTTGGACATGTGCGCATTAAGTGGACATACCTGGGCTTATATTCAATTGCCCTTTTTTTAATTGGTCGATTAGTTCTCCCGGTATACTGGAGCTTATATTCAATCACTCTTTGTCATGACATTTTATATAAATGTGTAACTAAGGCTTATATTCAATTGCCTTTATCCTGGGCGTGTTTGTCTCGTCCCGTGTTGCTGTACTTATCCAATCGTCCTTTATTACTAGACACCATTTTTGGTCAGTGTCTCTTTTTTGTCCCAGAGTTTATATTCAATTACACCCTTTAGTCGTGCTAGCTAGTTTAAGGAATTGTCCCAGTGCCCCAATCAACTGGATATTACACTGTACCAAGCCTTTCTTAACTATCAGCTTAACTTGCAACACCTTTCGTTGCCCACTCCGTTTTACTGTATGGTCTGCTGACATTTTCTAGCTAGGTGATCAGCTAGAATTGAAAATCCCCCTCTTGTTTGGGTAAGTTAGTCAATACCGCCTTGACAAACAACTCCTATGTTATTTCCACTGCTGACTGTCTCATCCAGTCTTTTCTAACATTACCTCTGTTTTGACTGTCTTACCAGTCTTACATAACACAATACACAATTCTTACTTGTTATGTACAAGTTTCAGGTTTTTTTTACCAATCACCCCCTGTTAACCACATACAGTCACTTTGTGATAGGGTCAGTACTGTCCTGCACTGTGATTAATATAAATATATCTCACCTGATGGAAGTCCCCGATCCCTGGTTCTGCATTCAGAAAGTCTCGACACAAAACTCCCCCCTCTGGTTTTTTTATAGGTGTGTGTCGCTCCTGCACGCCAAAAAGATGTAGGTGTTTTACCTTCATGTAAGAAACTTCACAAAGTCTTTTACTTTCATTGTGTTTCAGCAGAGCAGTTTGTATTCAAGCAGAAGTCTTCATAGTATTACCACACATTGATTGCATAACATGCTGGATAAAAGTTCACTGTACAGAGGATTACAAAGGATTTCTGCTTTACAAAGGATTTCTTTTCATACAGGCAATACAACTTTTTTTTTTATTGCTCAAATCTAATTTATTATCCTATACTAGCCTTTTAAACCAGTACTTACTGATTCCAGTTTTGAATATAGCTTTGTTATCTTTATGGCGTCACACACAAACACACACAACCCGCGTGTCAGGCTAAAGACGAGTGACTTGTATGCACTAATTTCAACTATGAATAAAAATTTAAATATATACAGACCAATTTCACCTGCAACAATAGTACATGTTTATTTTAAACCTTATAACACTATCTATTAAAACACATACACTCACTACTGAAATTAGTCATCAGGCATGTGTTTTGGAGACTTGGCCCACCTACACAGCTACTGCCAGTCATTCTAATTTAGGGGAGTGAGTAAAAGCCAGACCTAGACAAAACTGCCCGGACGGGGCATTAAAATATGGAGAAACGTCTTAAAACCTATAACACACAATACCTCTTTTTAAAAAATAATCAGCATTATATGACTTTTCAATATTTTTTTAATCAATTAAAATGAAAGAGTGGGTAAAAGCGAGACCAAGACAAAAGTGCCTGGACAGGGCATTAAAAGGGGTCTGATCATCTTAAAACCTACACCAAATGATTTCTCCTTCTCTATAGTCTACATATTAAAAAGAATGGTCATTATAGCAGTTCCCTTTTTTATATTAGCAAAAATGCTTCTGGACTGAGATAAAAGTGGTCAGACTGGCCATTAAAAGTGGACTGATTTGTCTAAAACACATCAAAGTATTACCTACTCCTCACCATAGTCCACATATCAATAGCAATCATCATTATAGCAGTTTTAACACTCTAAACCCCAGAACTGTGAGTGCCCGTCCTGTAAATTACTAGAAGAGAGCGGACAGGGTTTTTTTTTCAGTTGCTGCAGTAATCATTATCACATCAAAATATTTAAATCACTCTTCCATATACACAGTAGGAATTCACTTATGACCTGGAAGTGGAAATGACGTATGTTCATATTTGAACTTTTGAAGCTGTCAGTGGCTGCGTCCCAAACCATTTCCTTGCATCCTAAGGGATAAATGAGATGGGTTAAGATTTCTTAATCTCAGCCCATCTCATGTATCCCTTATCCCTAAGGGAACACATGATTGTAAAAATGCTTAATGATTTAGAATGCTTAATGATTTAGAATATGTTTCAAAAGTTGTTTTGGGCTATTCTTGTATGCATTATACATCATAGAATTGATTATAAAATTAAAATACCAATACATACATTTACATACTAAAATAAATGTCAGTTATTTTAACTACAGCCAAAAGGCAGTCTACTGTAGAAAAAAATATGCTTATTGGAAAATGTAATGGCAGCTGGAAAATCACTATTGGTAATAAAGGTGTGGAATGCAATGAACCAACATTAAAAAATGTGTACCTATTCTCTGGTTATATTAAGTGAAATTCACATCACATGCCAACTGTACAGATTAAGGAGCTATAGTACAAACTGGTAACCTACTCAGTTGGCTACCAATTTTCAGTCCTGCTGTAGTCCTACCACAATTCGCTATGTATCCCAATAAAAAAAATACTAATGGTATACGTAATTTCTTCTCTCTATTCAATATGTATTTTGATAAGAATATACAAATGTTTATATAGTATATCATGCAGGCACATAAATGTGTATTCCTTCTGTAGTATTTGTGCACTTGGATAAGAGATAAAAGTTCTTAATTAAAAAAGGATACTTTTGGAGTAAGTCAGTTTATACCACCTGCTTTAAAAACAAATCAAGTGTGGGCCAGGACAGGGCACTGAGCACAGGATTAAGAAGACAAGGAAGGCTGTTCAGCATGATGGAATTTGTTAGTGTGATTTTGTGAGACATAATGAAACATATACAGATTTTTGTTGTATCTAAATATGAAAATGTGCTTTCTAGCTTACAGGAAATTGCATATTTTAAAGCTAACATTTTAAAACTTCTCTCAGAGGGACATGTCACCAGACCCCTGTGGAAGCAGGTTGCTCACTTAAAATAGCAAGCAGCGTCAAGCAGCGTCTTAATTTCTGTCCTGAAAACTTATAGACGACAACAAAAAAACAAGTCACAACATCACCCTGCTGTATCCCAAACAGACTTAAACAAACTTAAGTCATCGTCTGCTGTCTCTCCTCGTACAGCACTTGGCTTAGTACGTAAAGTGTGGTTGGACATACAGCTAAACATGGCCAGACATGGCAGAGAGGGACTCGGAGAACTCAAACCGAGTTCATTCACAATCAAGCAAGATGAAGATGAGATAGAATATGTGATGTTACAGTATAACGAAGCCACAAAAAATTACAAGCGCTACACAGAGGCAAACAAGGACCAGCCCCGAGGTTTCATGTACGCCTTGGCGGGAAATCTGATGTGCCCAGTGTCATCATTTAAAAAATACTTCCCCAGGCACCTGTTTTTATCTACATCCCAGGCGTCACCCACAAGAATATCTCGACAGATTGGAGACCATTGGTTTTAACCATCTTTCCAAGATGATGGTCACTTAGTAAGGAAGCCAATCTATTGCATACTTACACAAATCATTGTGTATGCGCCACTGCAGTTCAGCTGCTATCCAGTGCCTCTCTGGAGGCTAGAGAACTAATGACAGTCACTGGCCACAACAATTAAGGTAGTTTAAGAAGCTACTGGGCATCAGCTGAGAAAAACAGGAAGTCCTGGAGTTACATCCTCTCTGGAGTACCGTCGACAACTTGTAAACGAAAGGCAGAAACAAACTCACCAAACAGTGCCACCTACTGCAAAATCTGTCCAACTGTGTAACCAGCCATTTAATTTAGAAAACTGTACATTCGGTGGTACAGTCAACTTCATTAATTACTCAAAATAATGTATATAATTAATTTAATTTGAGAATAATGAACATATTCTGATAATTTATTTAATTTATTATTAAAAATAATTTGTTTATTAAATTCATTGGAACTATTACATTTATTGGAACTTGTAACAGGGGAGATCTGTGCTGACTATCTGGCATCGTGGTTCTGCAGGAAGGGGCAGCAGCCTCATAAGATCCGCCTGTCAATCATGGTAATGACATGGAGAGGTTGGTGAAGGTGTGTTGGCTTTCCCTCTCTCTGAGTGGTTGAGAGGCGGGCCCTGGGGGATTGCTCGGCCCATAAGAACTGCGCTTGGTTGTGCATTTGGGTGGCAATGACCGGGGAAACCCAGTGACGCTAGCTGAGGAGGCAAGCATACACAAACTCCAGGCAGGAACGCCAGTGGTAGAAGCAAGAGAATAAAATCAGGCAAGCACGGCTGAGGAAGACAGCCAGCCTTAAATAAACAATTTATTAAAATATATGGTTACGTACCCGAGGGGACGTGTGTAGTGATAGGGGAACCTTGGCTACCCCAGTGTATAGTGCACAGCGAAGAGTAGGACGGAGACCCGAACTGACTGGTATAGCGGCAGTGGGGGCACTGCGTAAGCAGCACTTTTGTTTTGTAGTTTTATTTTCCCTTTTCATTTCGCCTTTGGTTTTCATTATTATTTTTGAGCACCTGTGAGTGCACCTGCATATACCTGTGATGGTAACCTGTGGTCCTGATTACCGTTGCCTGTATACAGGGAACATGTATGAGTAGAAGGGGAACCTTGGCCACCCCAGAGTATAGTGCATAACAGCGCAGGACGGGGACCTGAACTGACCGGCTTAGCAGCAGTGGGGACACTGTGTAAGCAGCACCTTTATTTTGTAGTTTTATTACTGTGTTTTATTTTCCCTTTTCTTTCGCCTTTTGTTATTTATTATTATTGAGTGAGCCAGCATTTAACTGTTTACCAGTATTGGTATATATATACAGTACTGTGCAAAAGTTTTAGGCAGGTGTGAAAAAATGCTGTAAAGTAAGAATGCTTTCAAAAATAGACATGTTAATAGATTATATTTATCAATTAACTAAATGCAAAGTGAGTGAACAGAAGAAAAATCTAAATCAAATCCATATTTGGTGTGACCACCCTTTGCCTTCAAAACAGCATCAAGCATCAATTCTTCTAGGTACACTTGCACACAGTTTTTGAAGGAACTCGGCAGGTAGGTTGGCCTAAACATCTTGGAGAACTAACCACAGTTCTTCTGTGGATTTAGGCAGCCTCAGCTGCTTCTCTCTCTTCATGTAATCCCAGACAGACTCGATGATGTTGAGATCAGGGCTCTGTGGGGGCCATACCATCACTTCCAGGACTCCTTGTTCTTCTTTACGCTGAAGATAGTTCTTAATGACTTTCGCTGTATGTTTGGGGTCGTTGTCATGCTGCAGAATAAATTTGGGGCCAATCAGATGCCTCCCTGATGTATTGCATGATGGATAAGTATCTGCCTGTACTTCTCAGCATTGAGGAGACCATTAATTCTGACCAAATCCCCAACTCCATTTGCAGAAATGCAGCCCCAAACTTGCAAGGAACCTCCACCATGCTTCACTGTTGCCTGCAGACACTCATTCGTATACGCTCTCCAGCCCTTCGCGAACAAACTGCCTTCTGCTACAGCCAAATATTTCAAATTTTGACTCATCAGTCCAGAGCACCTGCTGCCATTTTTCTGCACCCCAGTTCCTGTGTTTTCGTGCATAGTTGAGTCGCTTGGCCTTGTTTCCACGTCCGGAGGTATGGCTTTTTGGCCGCAAGTCTTCCATGAAGGCCACTTCTGACCAGACTTCTCCGGACAGTAGATGGGTGTACCAGGGTCCCACTGTTTTCTGCCAATTCTGAGCTGATGGCACTGCTGGACATCTTCCGATTGCGAAGGGAAGTAAGCATGATGTGTCTTTCATCTGCTGCAGTAAGTTTCCTTGGCCGACCACTGCGTCTACGGTCCTCAACGTTGCCCGTTTCTTTGTGCTTCTTCAAAAGAGCTTGGACAGCACATCTGGAAACCCCTTTCTGCCTTGAAATTTCTGCCTGGGAGAGACCTTGCTGATGCAGTATAAATACCTTGTGTCTTGTTGCTGTGCTCAGTCTTGCCATGGTGTATGACTTTTGACAGTAAACTGTCTTCAGCAACCTCACCTTGTTAGCTGAGTTTGGCTGTTCCTCACCCAGTTTTATTCCTCCTACACAACTGTTTCTGTTTCAGTTAATGATTGTGTTTCAACCTACATATTGAATTGATGATCATTAGCACCTGTTTGGTATAATTGTTTAATCATACACCTGACTATATGCCTACAAAATCCCTGACTTTGTGCAAGTGTACCTAGAAGAATTGATGCTGTTTTGAAGGCAAAGGGTTGTCACACCAAATATGGATTTGATTTAGATTTTTCTTCTGTTCACTCACTTTGCATTTAGTTAATTGATAAATATAATCTATTAACATGTCTATTTTTGAAAGTATTCTTACTTTACAGCATTTTTTCACACCTGCCTAAAACTTTTGCACAGTACTGTATATATATTTCATCTTGGCATTTCTCACACCCGTTTGTTATAAAATGCAATTGTAGTGAAATATAACTAAAAGTAACACTTGGTATTAATGCTATTTTTTTTTTTTTGCAAGCATTTATTAATGACACCTAACCTTTTACAGGCAACTTTAATTTAACAATTTGACAATAAATGAAAATGTTTACTTGCATGTAATCTGAAGTTAGCCGAAGTAAGTCTTTTAATATAATACATAAAATACTGTGCCATGCGTTACTGTAAATTAGCAGCGGTACTACAACCAAGGTGTTGAATATGTTGAGCCGTTTTTCGTATAAACTAACAGGTAATGTATTGAATTGAGCTTTTTCTTTATTTTATTTTAGTTTAATTTAGTTAGCTGAATATGTCATAATTAAGACTTAGACTATAACTGTAAATGTTGTGCCATTTGTACAGATTTAAACTTATAGAATACATTGTTTAAAAGAAAATTCAACTTACTTGCAACTCAGATGATAAGATAAACTCATAGTACTGCCGTGAAAGGAAAGCCCTGAAGAGCAAATCTTGCAAGTTGTAATCATTTTTCCTTCATTCTGAGCCAGTGGCTCGCCCCCCTTCATGAGAAAGGACATGGAGGACTTAAAAGCCCATTAAATTGTTCCACAGTAAGACCCTGTAAATGAACCAGATTTTACTATTATTACAGTACTGTTATTAGAGTATACCTGTGACTAGACTTTAAATAATAGTAATGCAATTATGAATAATAATTGTAATGTTTGTCCAGGTTATTTTTTATTATAACTTTATTAAAGATTTTATTAAAGATGTATTTAATAAAATGTTGTACCCTTGTGTGACAGGGTGGACGAGCGGTGACGTCAGGCCAGAAGCAGGAACCAAAACACAAAGGCAGTACTGCAGGGCAAAAAGGACGCAGCGTGTGCCGTTTATTTAAATAACAAAAATAAAATAAATATTCAAACAGAAAACACTGTGCTCACAGAGCAAAAATAAAAGTTTAAACAAAATAATCACGAACACAAATAATACCTTGGACAGGCTGGGCAATCGCCTTCACTGATCCTAGTCTAGTTTTAAATAAATTTCTCTCTCGCTCCTCGCTCGCTCTCATTCCTCCTGAACACCCACCCTGAGTGCAGAGAGCTGCAGGCTTTTATTTACTGTGGCCGAGGGGTTAACTATCAATTCTCTCATTACCCCTCGGCCACAATCTGCACAAGGTTTTTAATCATTCCTGGCAGAGGATGAGCACCAATCTCGCCTCTGCCAGAACACGTTTTAAATAAACAAAAACGGCGCTTCGCGGTCATATATAAATACATTTTTAAATAAATACAAATAAACAATAACACAGCTTTCGTTGTCATATTTACCCCCAATAATTCATAACAATAATAACAATACTAATAATACAACAATACAACAAAAGAAATACAAAATAATAAACTGCACAGGGGGGAGGGTACCCGTACTATAAATAAATAAACAATATATTTACACAGCAGGGCTTTCCACCGCCCTGCTACACCTTGTTTGCTTGTTTTCTACATTCTGCACGCAGAACATCACATAAATTAAACAAAAAGATAAGCCACAACCCCCCCATTTATAAACTGAAGCTGTATCTAAATCTAGATTATTATTTTATTTTATTTGTGAACAAAATGTATCTGATAGTAAAACCCTTCGCCGCTATACTTTCTGTTGCTTATCAAATATGACACTGGAAAACTCTTGGTCTGTGTTATCGGTGCTGCCCTCTCAAACTAACATAACACAGCACATTCCACTCGCCCATATAAATAACATTTCATAACAGTGGACCCCACACACCTCCACTTTGCTGGTGCCGATATCACTTGTGTCATGAATTTGTCACATGGGTGTCCTGTTTTTGAAGTGCTCAATTCCCTCCTTCCCATGGTACTAACTAAACATCAATCAGTGTTACAGTCTCAACAGCAGACTGACATTCCTGAAGCAGCGTCCAGTGACCAGATAGCTTTCTCCAAAAAGACAGTGGAAGACCAGAGGGATTCTCAATGAATTACACAATGCACAAAGGCAGTTATCGCTTTACTTGAAAACAACCTGCAAGGTCAATGCTACAGTCCAAGTGAAATCATGCAAATGCTCAATGTGACCTGACAAGGTTAAAATATATGCTAAATATATATGACACTCAATACTTCATAATAATAATAGTAAAAATAATGCATACTAGACTAGTGTTGTAAACACCAAAAAAAAAATGGAACCAGTGCTAGTGAAGGGGAACAGCAAGATATGGAGCCACATCCTGACAAAATACAAGTGCACCAAATGCCACTATAATGTACACCTTGTGATTGCAAAGCAACCACTCAGAGGTATGCACACAACTAAGTGGAATATGGCCGTCACTGGCAGATAGCTGGTACGAACAAGTATGCAGAGGTATATGATAGGACAAGCCTACCTCTCAGAGGTAGTCTGAGCTGTATACATCCAACATGTACTCACCCCTGTAAAAAGGAGTTCCAGACACCACAAGCTCAGTACAACAGTATATTGCTTATTAAAATACGCCTCCCAGGGTCAATAGAGAAGTGGTAGCAGACAAGGTAAGCAGCACCATCTACTGCACAGCTAATTTTTTTTTTTATGTTTCTGACAAATATTAAGACACCAGACTTGCTTGCTAGTACTGAATGGTTGTTATTTATAAAACATTAGATGCAGACAGTGTTGTTGCTGTTAAAAAAAAACAAAAAAAACCCCATCCACCCCATCCATCAACATGGTTTTTAGCTCACACAAGTTTAATCTGCATCCAGTATGACAAGCCAA
The DNA here is from genome assembly GCA_030684275.1 of Acipenser oxyrinchus oxyrinchus. Classification (NCBI taxonomy): domain Eukaryota; kingdom Metazoa; phylum Chordata; class Actinopteri; order Acipenseriformes; family Acipenseridae; genus Acipenser; species Acipenser oxyrinchus. The sequence goes on from CM060250.1 coordinate 42,541,982, forward strand.
ATTATCATTTAGAGATACAGTATCTAAAATTAATATATATATATATATATATATATATATATATATATATATATATATATATATATATATATATATATATCTATATATCTAGATATTTTAATAGGGGTATCTAAAATGCATTTTCAGATATCTTTAAATCATGTATAGATACTGTATCTCTAAATAACTTCCTGTTCATTTCGAGATATCGCTAAATCATTTAGCAATACACCCACCCCTCGCTATACTGCGGATTCAGATATATCACGGTCCTGGATTTGGCTCCCCATATTTACAGTCTAACTGTGCATGCCTTAGCTGCAATATACATTGCAATAAGCAAATTCACTTAGAATTACTGTTTGTTTTATTTCGTACTGCACATCACGAACAAAAATATAGAAAAACAATTGAAAACAAAGCATACTGTTATCATATACACACGCACTGCACAATAACACAAAGCAAATTAAATATCTACTTGCTGAAGCGTTTTTTATTTTAGCCAACAAGGTGCACTAGCAAAAGTCAAAGTGCAGTGATGTCAGCTCCCTAGCAACAAGCCTCCTGTGTTGGGAATGGATTCTTTCAATGCAGCAGGTTTGTGCATTTGAGAAAGGAGAGGAAGACTCATGAAATTAATTGGAGACTGATGAGAAGCAATTACCCTCCACAGTATGAATTAAAATGGTGTGCTGCTTTTTACAAGAAAAATGAGAAAAAGCGGGTTGCATGAGAGGATTTATATTGGACCCTGATGCCCCCGATAAAACAAGGGAGTGGTTGTAAATTAGTTGTTATTAGCCTATTTGTTTTTCAATGGGTCTCTCATTATATTGCAGCCCTCAATATATAGTGAATTTATATTGGACCCCGACAGTAGCGATAAATCGAGTAGGTGGTGTGTCTCTAAAAAAAAAACTAAAAAAAACTTTCCTGTTCATTCAGAGATATCTCTAAATGGGCAGGAAGTCCATTAAAACAGAGCATTTTCACAGGAAGTCATTTGGAGATATCTTGAAATGACTCCCTGTTAATTTCGAGATATCTCTAAATGAACAGGAAGTTATTTGAAGACATCTAAGGTGACTAGACATCCCGTTTTGGATGGGACAGTCCCACTTTTGGAACACCGGTCCCAGTGTCCCCAGAACATTTCTTGGGACGATCATTTCATCCTGTTTTTTCCCCCAGAGCATGGTAGCGCTAGTAACAGAAATTACAGAATATTGTATTTTCATGCAGGCTGCTGTGTTTCTACCACATCTAACTTATTACAGTACAACACTTGATGTGACTAAATAAGGTTGAACAACCAGTAGCATTAAAAGGCGGCTGTACAGCGCCGTGCAAATCTGGAGAATTACTGAACAGTCAACGTTCATATTTGAAACCAATCACAGAGAATTGTGGTCGGATTTATCCACTGACTGTTGCTAAAATGAACTGCCGGCTATCCTCGTCTGACTCATCACTCTCGCTGTGTGAAGAGGTTAGACTACTGTAGTAACAATAACAGCTCAACAACAATAACAATACAATAACAGTATTGTGTTGGTATTATTCTGTTCATCCATGATATTTGTAGATCTGCGTGCAAGCGACTTTGCTTCGTGTGTAGCTATCGTGTGTAGCTATCACCTTGACATGTTTACAACGCAGTGAACTGAAGCTTGTCGTGGTTTGAACACTTTGTGCATTAAGGGTGCGTTTTCACGTTTTGACCACAACACAACCGGGTTAAGCGACCTTTGACCAAGAACCCATGCCTGTGACCACAATGCAAAAACGGACCCGGTCATTAAAAATGGTGGAGGTTGAAAATGTTGTCGCAGCAGTTATGAGTGTTATTGATGAACCGACAGGTTGGTCATGTATATAACAGTAACTAATGTCATAGATATGTCTGTCAGACGTTCTATAACAATAAATCATGCAAAATATATCACTAGGCAAATGTGTTAGACTACATTGCAATGTATACGGACTATAGGTAGTTTGTTCCATGTGCTTTAATTTTATTTCATGACAGTAATGTGAAACCTTTTATTAATAATAATACTAATAATAACTAGATGGTAACTTTACAAGTAAAGTTGTGGGGCTTGCTTTAGCTCGTTAAAAGTATTTTTGTGGTAGTGGAAGAAGTTTAAAAAGTTAGACTTTTTAAAGCAAAGCAGTTACATACAGTCAAAGTTAAATTTAGTAAAATAACTGGTCTGATTACCTTGATACTATACGACTTTTTTTTAAAATTATTATTTATTTCTTAGCAGACGCCCTTATCCAGGGCGACTTACAATTGTTACAACATATCACATTATTTTTACATACAATTACCCATTTATACAGTTGGGTTTTTACTGGAGCAATCTAGGTAAAGTACCTTGCTCAAGGGTACAGCAGCAGTGTCCCCCCACCTGGGATTGAACCCACGACCCTCCGGTCAAGAGTCCAGAGCCCTAACCACTACTCCACACTGCTGCCCCATATACTATGTCAACTTTATTACTTTGGATTGTGGGGCAGTTAGATCACACATTTCATCAGACGTACCGTTTGATTGGTAGAAGATATTTTTTAACTGATTTCAGATTTGAATAGCAGAAGTAGAGGAAGATTTCATACACTAACTTTTTGTCTAACAGTGGGAAGTAGCCTACTGAAAGAAGTTGATGTGGTTACTAAAACAGCTGTACCTCTTGATTGGTAGATGCCATTCCTGTTTTGATTTCATATTTGAATAGCTGAGAAGTAGAGGAATATTTCATTTGTCTAACTTGTTGGGAAAGTGGTCAAAATGGCAGTTATTTCTAAAAGTTATTTCTGTTTTGATTTCAGATTTGAATAGCAGAGAAGTAGAGGAAGATTCCATATACTCTAACATTTTGTCTTACTTGTTGGGAAAGTGGTCAAAGTAGCTGATTTGTGTCAAGTTTACAGTTTACAGTAAATAGAATGTTGGAAGTCTGGGACTTTTTAAACATATGTTCGTGAATAATACAAAATAATTTATGAACTAGTTATTTTCACAGTTGTAAAATTCATATTGTAAAAATATTTTACAAGTTTCAGATTTATTTATTTATTTCTTTAACTATACATGTTATGTTGTTTTTAGCAATAATTAAATACAATAGTTTCAGGTATCCTGGTGCCAATTTAATTTCTTTAAAAAAATATTGAAATTGATAGTACTGATACTGTATATGATACAAATAGTTTAAAACAATTACAAAAAAACAACCACGTCTTGGTTTCATTTCACCTTTCTTTAAAAAATATGTAAATAAGCTACCTTAGAGGCATCTCTTTTTAATTTGGTGATCCCTTATTTTTATTTCTGTGTTAAAAGTATATTTTATCCTGCAAAGTTTAAAGAAAATCAATGATTTAATCAGAAATTGCAATAGAAAACATATACACAACAACTACTATGTCATATTAAATGGTAAGAAATTCAATATCTTGAAACAAATCGATTCTATGAAGTAACCATTTAATAAATAGAAATATTGAAATATGTAATGTTTTCATGCAGGAAGGGCCTGGTTTACAGATTGGACACTGGAGGATAGCATAGAGAGAGAGCGAGATGGAAAGGGGAAATCAAAGAGAGAAGATGCAGTTTTTAGGCAGAAAAGGGACTAGGGACTCACATCAAGTAAAGGCACAAACAATTGGCTATTTCAAATTGAGAGAAAAAAATGGGTATGAAATAATTGGCGACTCCAAAAAATAAATAAATAGAATAACAGTAGAACATACCATTAGAATTTGTAACAATCATTGCAGCCTCTTGTTGTGCATCAGGTAAACCCTCCCCGGTTGCACTGGGAACTGCCACTGTTGTCCTTACTGAAAACAAACCAGGGTGGGATCAAGCAGGCTGAACACCAGAAATAAACTAAACCACAACATAACATTGTTTTATTAAACACAGATACTATTTAACAAATAGGACCGGTCTAGAATACACAGTCATGGCTTGGTTTGCACTAATTGCTATTAAAACTATAGCAATTTTTAAATCGAAGACGGGGCTCACTAAAAACTAAAAATATCAATCTATAGCTAAAAACCTTGTCTCCATTTCATATGTCATGTCAGTATTATGTATTTACTGCAGGCGTCCTTATCGGACTTAGTGAATTTACAATAGGCTACACAGTAATGTAAATATAGTTACAGGAACGTACAAATACAAAGCAAAACACATAGCCTACGTTTTAAAATAAATTTTTTAAAAAAACATAAACGCTAAGTGCAAATATAAAACACTCACGCTGCCTGAGTTGGTTTCGATAGTGGAGCACGGAATACCTGCTTTGTGCTTAAATAGATTTACTTTTGACAACATAAATTAGAAAACAGTGCCAACAGCCAATCAATCAGCTTCCAGCTCTAGCGAGCTGCATTAATACTAGACAGTAGATGCCCGCTTGAACGTCTCAGCACCAACTGTAACTTATAAATCAAATATAAAATCATCCACCTCTTACACTTTTTTGTAGGGAGTTGAAAAGCTATCAAGTATATATATATATATATATATATATATATATATATATATATATATATATATATATATATATATATATATATTCTAAATAAAAATTAATTGTTATTTTCTTTGTATGTGCCCCAACGTATCCGACAAATCAGTAACCTACATCAAGGTGTGACCTTGACTTTCGTTTCTTTCGCCTTCGACTCACGACGCATAACTCCTGTCGTGGTCATTTATCACACGATAGAGCCATAACCGATGGGCACTATCGCTTATACACACACACACATATATAAACACATAGGATAGGGTTCACTTACTACATACCTGTTGTTTAAAAAAATCAATGTTTGTGTGAAGAACGCCACACCCGCTGCATAGTAGTTAATGTCCTCCATCTTGAAAAATCTGACACACCCACCTAACGGTCAGCGAGGCAGCTACTCAGACCGTTAGCTCGTGTTACAAAGCGCTCTGGGCTGACACGTCATTCAATAGCAAAGCGCTCGGGAACGCTCTGGAGCGCACTGCCCATTGAACGCACCCCAGTGTCACAGGAAATTGGTAGACCGTGAAAAAAGTAGATATCCTGTTTACTGCGCATGCATGCTTTTCTGAAATTAAAGGGAGGGTTCACTGTGCCAGTTGACATTTTTTATCTGTGAACTTTGCGAAAAATATTTTGCTAATGTCCTACAGTCATAAACCACATAGTTTTAATAATAACACATTAAAAGTATATTTTATCCTGCAAAGTTTAAAGAAAATCAATGATTTAATCAGAAATTGCAATAGAAAACATATACACAACAACTACTATGTCATATTAAATGGTAAGAAATTCAATATCTTGAAACAAATCGATTCTATGAAGTAACCATTTAATAAATAGAAATATTGAAATATGTAATGTTTTCATGCAGGAAGGGCCTGGTTTACAGATTGGACACTGGAGGATAGCATAGAGAGAGAGCGAGATGGAAAGGGGAAATCAAAGAGAGAAGATGCAGTTTTAGGCAGAAAAGGGACTAGGGACTCACATCAAGTAAAGGCACAAACAATTGGCTATTTCAAATTGAGAGAAAAAATGGGTATGAAATAATTGGCGACTCCAAAAAATAAATAAATAGAATAACAGTAGAACATACCATTAGAATTTGTAACAATCATTGCAGCCTCTTGTTGTGCATCAGGTAAACCCTCCCCGGTTGCACTGGGAACTGCCACTGTTGTCCTTACTGAAAACAAACCAGGGTGGGATCAAGCAGGCTGAACACCAGAAATAAACTAAACCACAACATAACATTGTTTTATTAAACACAGATACTATTTAACAAATAGGACCGGTCTAGAATACACAGTCATGGCTTGGGTTTGCACTAATTGCTATTAAAACTATAGCAATTTTTAAATCGAAGACGGGGCTCACTAAAAACTAAAAATATCAATCTATAGCTAAAAACCTTGTCTCCATTTCATATGTCATGTCAGTATTATGTATTTACTGCAGGCGTCCTTATCGGACTTAGTGAATTTACAATAGGCTACACAGTAATGTAAATATAGTTACAGGAACGTACAAATACAAAGCAAAACACATAGCCTACGTTTTAAAATAAATTTTTTAAAAAAACATAAACGCTAAGTGCAAATATAAAACACTCACGCTGCCTGAGTTGGTTTTCGATAGTGGAGCACGGAATACCTGCTTTGTGCTTAAATAGATTTACTTTTGACAACATAAATTAGAAAACAGTGCCAACAGCCAATCAATCAGCTTCCAGCTCTAGCGAGCTGCATTAATACTAGACAGTAGATGCCCGCTTGAACGTCTCAGCACCAACTGTAACTTATAAATCAAATATAAAATCATCCACCTCGTACACTTTTTTGTAGGGAGTTGAAAAGCTATCAAGTATATATATATATATATATATATATATATATATATATATATATATATATATATATATATATATATATATATATATTCTAAATAAAAATTAATTGTTATTTTCTTTGTATGTGCCCCAACGTATCCGACAAATCAGTAACCTACATCAAGGTGTGACCTTGACTTTCGTTTCTTTCGCCTTGACTCACGACGCATAACTCCTGTCGTGGTCATTTATCACACGATAGAGCCATAACCGATGGGCACTATAAACTATACACACACACACATATATAAACACATAGGATAGGGTTCACTTACTACATACCTGTTGTTTAAAAAAATCAATGTTTGTGTGAAGAACGCCACACCCGCTGCATAGTAGTTAATGTCCTCCATCTTGAAAAATCTGACACACCCACCTAACGGTCAGCGAGGCAGCTACTCAGACCGTTAGCTCGTGTTACAAAGCGCTCTGGGCTGACACGTCATTCAATAGCAAAGCGCTCGGGAACGCTCTGGAGCGCACTGCCCATTGAACGCACCCCAGTGTCACAGGAAATTGGTAGACCGTGAAAAAAGTAGATATCCTGTTTACTGCGCATGCATGCTTTTCTGAAATTAAAGGGAGGGTTCACTGTGCCAGTTGACATTTTTTATCTGTGAACTTTGCGAAAAATATTTTGCTAATGTCCTACAGTCATAAACCACATAGTTTTAATAATAACACATTTAAATATGACATAACGTTAATTAATATAATACACTTTTTTTAATATTATCTATTATTATTATTTAATCATAGCGTTCAACTTTACCTTACCCTGTTTACAAAGGGTGTTATGGTAAAGTTACATTTCTAAATGCTGGGAACTGTATATTATTATTTTTTGTGGTACAAATAATAAAATCAGATTAATACATGCATTATCATGTGATTTATATTTTTTGTGCAATTATGTTTATGTTTAAATGTGTAATCATTTTATAAAGATTGCACAGGAATTTGTATGACTCCTTCTCAATACATTTGAGTGGAAATTATATATTTTTTTTATTTGTAATATAGTCTATATATTGTAGAAATCTCAGTTTATGCAGGCAGGCGCATCACACAGGGCAAGGCAATCCACACACAGGCAGAGGGAGGGCGTGAACCCGGGACCCGGGACCTCTTGCACTAAAGCATAGCATAGCATATGTCTTATTAATTTAATACATTAAGCCTTGTATCCTTTTGTAAACTCCTAGGATTACTTGATTCTAAAAAAACTCCACAGTAAACTAAAAGTAAATGTGTTACTGATATCCCTATTGGCAATAGGAGAAAATGCATTGTTAACACACAACTTTGAAGCCCCAGAGAAGCAGAGGCAGCAGCAACAGCAGCATGAACATGAGATGTCTGTAAAAAATTTTGGTATAGACATGCCCTAACAGCCAACCTTGTGGTAACTAAAATCTTTGTACTGCATATTAAATTTGTGGTGATCCCCCCCAAAACACAAACAAGTGATGATGAGCTGCTCTCCCCTGGTACAATACAAAACGTTGGCAGTGCAGTCTAATTATTGTTTGGAAATTACTCTTCACAGAGACATAGAAAATAAAAAATAATAAAAAGATATTATGTAATGCTCTTTTTGCGACCAGTCAGCCTTGTAATTTATGAGTGTCTGAAGTATCTTTGGATTACATAATGTATGCAGGAATTCGTTCTCCTAGATAAATATACATTATTAACATTATTATCAGCATTTTGTTCTGACTCCATCGTATTGCTCTTACTGAGCTCACCCCCAGCTTTAAAGCCCTTGTCCAGTGAGCTGTTAAACGTACTGTATAATTACTGTGTAATTGTTATATAATTGCAATTTGTAAGCTGTTTTATTTTTGTATTTGTATTCACACTTAGCACACTCATTTTGAAGTTCTTTATTTTTTTCCCCCTTGCTTATATACATGCTTTTATAATGATGGAACACAATTGGGCCTGATAAAACTAAAGCATATCAGAATATTTATATATACAATTCAGTGGTTTTGGCAGGGAAGGAATTAAGTAGGAACAAGACTAAAAGGAAAGGCAAATCATGGAAAAAGAGACGCTACTAAAAAATTATTCCTAAAAAAAAAGTGAAGAACACTGAATGCACAATTGTGTGCAATAATCGTTTTTGTTGCGTCTCTAAATGTATGTCTGTGAGTACAATCATAGGAGTTACTTTTGTATATCCAAGTCACAGGTTCAGCTGCAGTCGTGTTGATGTAGGAGGTAGCTGGTGGTAGAGTTCAACTCCAGACACCCATGTTTGAAGGTTGGGTAAATTAGATCTGGCAGATTAATGACAGGTTTTTAATCTCTGAAGAGATAAAGATGAGTTCCTTCTGCGTAAAGGTTGTAATTCAATTTCAGTTTGTTAATTATATATTTTTCAGTGAGGATATGGAAGAACTACAACTTACATTGGACTAGACACAGAGTAGCTAATTGTCTCTGCAATAAGATGACAGTTGTGTCATGAAACACTGAATTATTATTATTATTATTTTATATCTTTGTATAAAAAAAATAAATCTTTCTTTCAGTCAGGGCAAACTTGCGTTAAATAACCACCTTTATTATAATACAAAATCTTCAGATTTTCCAAAAACATTGAACCCAAACAATGGTTGAGGAAAAATAAGTAGAGGAAAAATAGTTGGAGCACAGCCACATCCTTCAGAGCATTCCGGTGCCATTTGCTAAAAGCAAAGAATAAAATAATAAATCTATGCCACGTGTTCACCCTGGTGAACAGAAAATACTAGGCAGAGGAGCATCGTATAACTCCCCCCCCCCCCCCAAGGAGAGGCTGAGAGCTTCGGAGAATCCGTAGTTGCTACAAATTGGTGTGGCATGTTCATCCCGGTGAACAAAAACCAAGTTGTCAAAAACTAAAATATATGTAAATACATATTCTGAAGGATTTCACTTCTCACTTGTTCATTTGCCCCTTTTGACACACTGACACAACACAGTTTTTTTTTGTTTTTAGCACGTTTGCGCACTTTTTATTATTTACTGTAAAAAATAACCAAACACTCTGTAAAGCCTAACTGCTTTACGGAGTGCTAACTAAACTTTTTCTTTTGAATTCCCTAACTACCACACTGGACGGCTAAGCCATTTACCAGTCCCAAAACACTTTAACGCACACGCACACACAGGTTTTTATAGTACCTTTTTCTTCTCAGGTCCACACGGCTTCACACGCATTAACTACAGGGTTTGCAACCCTTTTATGCAGGGCTTCATTACCTTCAATGGGAGCCAGGTGTACCTCCTCCTGGCTCACTCCCATGGCATTCTGGGGGATGTAGTCCTTTAACCCCTCTTAGACTAAATCTTTGTTTTCTCTCTTCCTCCCCCTAGTCTGCCACAATATATCATTATGGCCACCTACACCACCTCACACATTTTGTTGAATGCGCATAAAAATGGAATAAAAATAGTGAAACCCCCCCCCCCACCAAAAAAAAAATCACATAATGTGATATCTAAGTATAGTGACTGAAGGTAACAGAGGGAAAAAATCTCCGGGGGTCCTAGACCTTCAGCTGCCTCCCCTCCAGGCCTAAAAAAACCAAACACGAACATAGTATAATTATACATATTACGAATAGGTGGCATCATAGAGCAAAATGCAGTTTATTATTGTTATTATTATTTTATATGACAAAGGATATGGTCGGGGTGTATCCTGGAGTAAAGTCTTTCATTGGGATGCAGGTCGGTAATGTTGGGCAATGAGAGTGTCTTTAATACCGTTTCTTATGTAAATCTTATAAGAATCTGAAGACCACCGACCAAGATTTTTGATGACATGTGCAGGAATGTTTCGCTGAGCAGCTGTGGTTGCAGCCCCAATACTGAAAGAAAAACAGAATTAGTGCGAGCAATGTGAACAATTACTCATTCCCTTAATTTATCAGATTTACTTTGTTTAAAAAAGATAGAAGACACCCCTTAAAACTGCAGCAGGACCTCAATAGGTAGCTAGAAGGAGCAGAAAAGGGCAATTAATACAATTAGTATAATATTTTACCTGCTTTAAATGTACAGACTACATGACCCTGAGATTGAAGTTTAAGGTCTCCGATGCGGGAGTCCGATGATGAATCAAGGAACTGGTTTCGGGGGTGATTTCACCATGTTGGAGGAACCCAGGGTAGCAGAAATGAACATCATTTCTAGAATGACATCCTTGAATGGGGAGAAGCATCTGGAGCTCAGAGTGTTGACAGACTCCAGGACTCCTTTCTGATGGGTAGTTTGGAAGATGAAGGTTGGAGCAGATCTTTAGAAGTCCTGCAGCGACATTTGTATCCTGAAGGTTGGAGCAGATCCTTGAAAGTCCCGCAGTGACATTTGTATCCGAGGTAGTGAGTTAAAGGAACATTAATTATTAGTAGCGAAGGTGATATGTCAACCTGATTAGTAACGCATATCGTAGGGAGACATGATTGCATTAAGTAAGTGAAAGCCATCAATTATATAGTACAATTTTGAGTAGTCGAAATGACTAACCATGATTGAACTGTGATTAATGAGGGTTATTGTAACCTGATGAGTAATTGCATTGAGTAAAGCAAAAGTAGAATTCTGTAAAAGGATTTTCAGTATGCGACCTGACAAAGTATGATTGTGTACGGAATCTGTAATAACAATTACCAGTCTCACAGGGGCGCCAGAACCAAACTCCTCAATAATGCTATTATTAAGTCATTATTTTATTACTATAACATCTCAAAAAGCTTAGCAAATGTCTGCAACTTTCTTTGAGCGCTGGATCTGGAAGCAGCTATCTTGTTTGTTTATGTCCGTGTTATGTCTGTGGTGAAGGGACCATGCGTATTGCTCAGATCCTCCTCCGTTTTTTTGTTACAGCTTCTACCGGCTTCTGTCGGCCTTCTCGGTCATTGAAAGCTTTTCTCGGATTTTCCGGAAAAAAAACAACAACTAGGGACCTGTGTATGACGCCTTTTTGATGATATCGGACTGGGTCCGACATTGGACTGGAAAGGAAAATTTGTAATGTCGGACCTGGTCTGACATAGGACCGCAAAGGGTTAAAATATATTTTTTTTAAAAAAAGTTGTCATTCATAAGACGCCATAAGTCCAAAATTAAAAATAAATAAATAATTATTATTATTAGTCATAGTAGTAGTATTGTTGTTGTTGTTGCAAACTTTAAATAACCAGTAGACTATAAATATATAACCTGCTTCAATATTTGATGTAGTTGTTATTTTGCATTCAATTTTTTTATTTATTTTTTTAAACGAAATTGGTAGTTTTTCCATGATAGTAATGTTATATATTGTATTATGTGGTAAAAATTGTATTGCATGTTCTCTAATGCTTTAGGGAACCAATTAGCTGTATTATTTAAGCAATAAAACCTGAAGAGGGCTTTACCTTTGTTAAGGCCCGCCTTGTATGGTTAAATGTCCTGAGACAAAGGCGAGGCCATTTGACATAACGAGAAGGGCCTTACCAGACGTTAAAGTCCTCTTATGAGGGTTCTATTGCTGTTAGAAAATGGATAGGTTAAAAAAAAATAACACGTTTTTCTGCTTGTTTTTTTCGTGATTTTTATGGAGCACTAGTTTATGTTGCTAATAAATACAAACGTTTTCCTCATTATTCTATGAATAAAGCGGTTTGCTCAGAATTCTGAGGTCTGGTGCACAAGAACAGAGATTTTCTTTTCAACAAGCAGAGAAAAGGTACAATACACAAACACTGTATTTACGTATTTTCGGGTGGATTGATTTGGAACAGTAATTAAACATCGTTTGAAAGATAACATTCAAGGTCATTTATCAGAGATTCTAGCCCTTGCATTGACCAATCAGGTAAAAGGAAATCTGTGATCCATTTTCTAATCAACTTTGACGACTGGTAGAGTGTTTAGAATATTGTCGTACATGAAACAGTTCTTTGAAAAATGTAAATACATTTCTTACCCTTACTAAAATAGTTGAAAAGGTTTTTTTGTGAACTGCAAAGTTGATTTAATTAATTAAAATAGGCTTCTAAAGAACATAGGACCCATTGTGATGGTTATAAATCACCTGGTCATCATTAGCCAGTCAGCTCTACAATTCATTCATGTGTTGAATGTGCAAAGTGTTTTTGTCACAACACTGACAGACCTCTGACTTCAGAGCAGTAATTGAAGCAAGTTAATGTGATTCCCACAAATCTATAAACTTATAGGAAAATATTCCATTGACTTAAGGTGATTTTCAGTCAACCCTTAAACCTGTGAATGCCCAAGGCAATGTATCATTTTGACAGATTACTTTAAAAAAAACAAAAAAACAAACAAAAAAAAACCCAGAATATTGCACAGGAAGCTGACTACACAACAATGTTGAGAACACAGTATATATAGTACATGATTATATTAAAAGAAACATTATATGACAAACGCTTTACCTTTAAATCTTCCATGTCTTCTGAGAAGACTTTGCCATTGAATTAATTTCAATATTACAATAAATACCACCATTACCTGCTGTGTGGATATTTATTTCATATGTTAGTATTATAGCATCTCAAATGTACATATGATCTAACTCTTATCAGTCAATGTAAATAAATTCAATTAAAATACCAAGATTAATATATATCTTCAATATATCCTTTTTCTGTTCGTAGTATAAAGCTAATTTAATATTTTAAACAATATGCCCCATTAACTTAATAGGTATCATATGTAATAAATTGTCATGTAGTTACCAAACTTTCATTTAGAAATAGGTTTAAAAGAGTATTTTAACTAAGTTATTCACTCCTCGTGGTTCCAAAGATTTTGCAAAGTTCAAAGAATGATTTTGTTTCCGATGATTTAAAAGATGGTTTCCTTTTTTCCTTGTGATTTCCTCAAATAAATGAATTCTTGATGATGGCCTTCTTAGATTGTTGGTAGAAATGTCCAGCAGGATACAAGCATAAAGCTTTCTTTTGGTAAGAAGTTGGACACGGGTTCCTCACTACAGGTCAAATGGCAGGCTGGAAGCTTTCAAATGTCTCTCGTCCTTATTCCTTGTAGGTGTTGATGTTAAGAGACAGCTTATTGAGAGAATTGTAATGAAGGTAAGCGCGCTAACACCTGTCTATTAGACAAAAACAGTCCTTTTTCTAACCTTCGAAAAACAAGCAGTTCTCCAATCTCATAGCTACATCCAATTCAAAATAAACAAAATGGATCATTACCTGTTGGAATACCATTATAAATCTTAATGTCAACAGATATCTTCAATCCACAAGTGGGCCAGTCTTTGAAGTATCCTCCAAAGACTAACTGTCATAAGCAAACCATGCTTGTTTATTCAAAACAATAAAACGATGCTTGCTCACACCTGAAGTCTTTGAAGCTAACACCACAGTGGGGGCCTTTTTGTTTTGGAAGAGAAGGCAACCTGTCTTGAAAACAGGCTTGCAAAAAAATGTATGGCGCATATCGGTCACAGTGACAGCTAGTTTAACCTTCAACAACCTTTGCAAAACGCAATAGTGCTGTGTGGCAGAGCGAATGAATCCTAGTCAACAATCTCCCTCCCAGGCGCTGTATAACAGGAACAGTGTGCCCCGTACTGGATGGTTCAGCAGTTCATTCCAGGGTCAGTCAGAAGCCAGCCATCCAGGAAGGGGACAGAGTCACAATCCCAGAAATCATTGCCCTAATGCGGTACGCGGTGTGTCAGGCATGGATTGGAGGATACATGATTGAACTAGCTATCGCAGAGGGCGTGACTAAGGGTATTTCAGGGGATGTGATGATGCAATCTGTTCCTTTGTTTTGGTTACAAGCGAACGGACCGAAAAAGTATAACCGTGAGTGCTGTAATTTGTTGTGTGTCTAATCTGTGTGTCTAGACGGCTAAAGACCTGGGAGCTGTCGCTGTCAAGCCAGCATTAAACCCAGATTACAACTACTGCACCAGTCACTATTTACTGTGCATTCACCACCAGCATGGGAGCACCGCGAAAGGATGCAGAGCTGGGCCGGGACATTGCCTTTGTTTATTATTATTTCAGGACTGAAACCCAGTATTATTTCGCTGAGCAAACTACACATTGGTGTATTGATCAGATAATAAAAGAACTGTTTGCACCGTGAATTCTGTCTGTGTGTTATTATTAGAGCACTCCATCACCTCTACACCACATTGCTATATGTTGTCTTTTAAAATAAGCATTGCTGGCAATCCCAATGAGCTTTGGTATAGCATAGACACATGCATCTCTGTTAGAGTGGCTTCATTACCTTGCATTTGATAATACTTATATTCAATCACAAACTTTTGAACTTCCAACTTGTATTCTTTAGTATAAAAAAAAGTATTATAGTTTTATCTATAATAATATTGGCTAAACAGGACTAATATAATTGGATGGCTCTTTTTCAACAGTAGAAATTTAAAAAAATGTCACTTCTTGGGTAACTCCACGATTCTGCATCTACTGGTTGAAACGTCGTTGTCAAACTTTACCTGTTAGAAATTTGTCACTTTAACTATGCTTATTTTTTTTTTTATGATCCACTACAAGTCGGTGTTTTGTTGTTGTTGTTGTTGTTGTTGTTTTCCCCATGTCTGCTGATCAACTAGCAATACATTGTTTTTGCACTCTGGAAAAAGAGCACTCCATTTATTGGACGAAATCGACCTTTATGTTAACAACTGGCTTTTTTATTCCATAGAGAAACATCTCATTTACCGTAACTAAATTCTTTAAACATATTCAACATGCAACAAAACCATGCCAACATTCTAACTGAACAACACGCTATTATTATTATTATTATTATTATTATTATTATTATTATTATTATTATTATTCAATCTTAGCTGATGCTTTTATCCAAGGCAATCATTAATACAGCACGTTACAACTTACACAAAGTGTAAGTTTACGCAACTTTTGGTACCACAGAGGTATACAGTAAAGATCCAGATTTTAAAAGTCTCTCAAATAAACTGCAACAAACATAACATATACAAGTGCATTAGACTGACTTTATTATGTTCAATATTCAATGTCTTTTAAATTAAATCTAAAGAAGAACTAACATTTGAGAATGTTACTCTGTAGGAATTCATGTTTGTTTGCTGTGAGATGGGTTTGTTGTATGAATTACAGTTTTGATACTGGATGTGCTTTTGTTATGTGAATTTATGAAGGGTAAAGTTTCATGCTGATTTTGTTTTTGACATTTGGTTTAGTACACTTGGAAGTTTAAATTTATGTACTCTCTCTGAACATTATACTACCACAGAAACCATTTCAATGGTGTTCCGACACTTTAATATGTAAAAGTATATGAATCTCCATGTTATCTTTTGTGAAAAGCCTCTGCAGAAATACAGCAGAATTTGCCTTTTCTGCTGCAGAATTTCTAATTTTTTGCTGCAGATTTTTATATTCTGCCGCAGAATTTAGGACATTTTGTTGTAGAATTCCCCAGGGAGTGAAATGTGTACCCCTTTGTGATAGTGATGGCTTTGCAGGGGTGACGTCAGACCAGAAACACAAACCAAAACAAGGAATGGCGTGGCAAACTGAGACGCTACGGCGCTCAGCGCTTTATTAAATAATAAACAAAAGATTTAAACAAAACACTCAAACATAAAGGCACGTTGGCCAAACAAATAAACAATAAACAGTAACAAGTAGTATGCTGGTTGCGAAACCAGCATAGGTAGCAATTGTTGTTTTTAAATTAAATTACCTGCTCAGTGCTCACTCATTCTTCCACCAACAAGAAAAGCTGCAGGCTTTTATATTGGTGACCGAGGGACTAACTGGCTAACAGTTATCTTATTATTCCTTGGTCACATTTTGCACAAGTTAAATAAGGATGCGTGATTGCCAGCTAATTAAATACTCAGTAGCTGGTCAGTCACGCATCTTCACGAGGTAATTCTAAAATATAAACATACAAAACAATAACCTGGCGGACAGCATCTCACTCGTCCAGCCAAACAATACATAATAATAAAAATAATATTGGCTTTTCGCCATCGTATATTTACATAAATCATAATACTACTACTAAGGATAATAATAAACAGCGCACATATATACACACATAGGGGCAGGACACTCCGCCACACCCTTCTATTGAGATTTCTGCTGTGAAAATATATCATATCCATCCAGGTTCAGTAACTGAGTCAGTATTCACAACTCTACAGTAAGTAAGATGTAACCCCTTGAGACCAGGGCAAGTATTTTAGTAAAGCATTCGCATTGTCGAAAAACTACAGACTTTAGCCTTTCTAATGATGTATGGCACTACCAAGTTACTACATTTTTGACACAGTATATAGTCCAGTACCCACTATTACTGTACCGTCCTTAGTGTATCCAGTACTGACCAAGGAGGATTTAGAGAATCCATGTGTGGATTGGCATTCCCAAATGATAACATTGACAGCATGCATCCAGTACCCACAATAACATTTCTATGTCATTTGATATCCAATTGAAATATGAGCTTCCGTATACATAAATATGGATTTTTATTTCTGTCTCAATTTCAATTGATTTTGTTTAAATGTGTTATGTTAAAAATAACACAATTGCCTTAATTCCTCTATGTCAAGACAGTGCCAATCAAGGCCATTTGTACATTTCAACAAATATATAGAATTTGCATGTTAAATGTGATTTTTTTTTTTCAAATATTGTGGATATATACAGTACATGTTGAAATAAATGGTTGGTTGTCACATTTTTAATTAAAGTAAAAAAGAATAAAAAATCAGTACACTACAATGTTTTACAGACAATTCTGCCACCTGCTGGCCAAAATCAAGAAACTCTTAAACCACTTGATTCTACAGAAGTCCCTGGTAAATACAGCATAATAGGCCGTACCCCAGCTCATGATCAGGAATAATATTCCCTAACCACACAATTTTACTTCTGTTTTTAAAAATCACTTTGAGCTAAAGAAAAATACTGCAAAAAATTGTGTGGCAATTTCTTTAAAGACGCTACCTGTTCTGTATTCAATTGTTTCAACAGAGTAGTTTTATTCGAAAAAGCAGAAGTCTTCACAGCATTACAGTACAGTGAAACAAACAAAGCACTGGGTAACTCTCCAACATCACTGAAACTGACAAATGGTCTTCCCAAACCAGTTTATGTGCTAGCATTACCAATGCATCCGACCCGCAGTTTTCTTTCACTTCTGTTACAAATATCTCCTTTTCTGCTGCAGACATGTTTAATATTTTTGTCATCTTTTTACACCATTTCTCAGCATGCTATCTGGCTGCTGTAGATTTTAATACCTTCATTACCTGACCACACCTCATTCATTCCATCCCTGGACCATTCAATAAATAAATAAATAAATAAATTCCCAAGCAGGATTGAAATATCTTCTTGTAGGTTTCAGTGCAGTTACCTCCAGAGGGTATCTCATACTGGACTGCTGTTCTGTCTGCTTTACTATTATTATTATTATTATTATTATTATTATTATTATTATTATTATTATAACAATTACTTAAATTACATATGCGGGGCATAGTACAGCTTTAAAAAAATATGAAAAGTTTGGAGGCTATAGATAAGATGTGTGTGTGTGTGTGTGTATGTGTGTGTACACAATTGTCCAAATTCAGTTAATTCTTGAAAATACATCATTCCTTCTTGGTCCATTTTCAGTCCCAGCTACACGTTAGATTACTGAGGTTGGTTATTCACTAGAGTTTATATGCTAGTCTAGCGAGCGAATAGAAATAAATTGATGGAAATGCTAGGGATGGGAATTTTAAATGTTTAAATGTATAAACTCTAAAGAAGTGGTGAAACGTTTAATAATATGCTAGACATATAACCGGTCACATGACAAATGTCACCAAACTCATATTTTTTATGCACTTATTTTAATAATTTATCATCAGTAGTCCGTCGCGTATCAGGCTGCTCTAGTGCCACAGTAAGGGTGGATATTATAAAAAGGAAGGGGTTTGGCAATTGCCTCCAGGTAGCTTTTCTAATTGGTGAAACAGAAAGATTGACACTGGGGTGGGTTATATTCTCGGTCGATCTGGCACTTCATTGGTGCGCTGTGTGTGTGTTCATGCTTGTAGTAGGCGTGGTATGTTATCAATTCCACAGCAGGGTAATAACGTTAATGAAGACTGTTTTTTTCTGAGTTTCTGTATTTAAAATGGCATCTCTAAACAAAGGAAGCCAAGCGTTTGGAAGTATTTTGAAGAACTGGATGAGAAAACCGTGGTATGTAAATAATTATGCCAAACAAAATTGTCGTACCACAAAAGCACAAGTTCAATGCTGTTTGAAGTGAAAACATTCAGAATTATTGTGGATGGAGCTACTGATGGCAATAAAAAGCAAACATTATTATTATTATTATTATTTATCCAGGGCAACTTACAATTGTTACAAGATATCACATTGTTTTTACATACAATTACCCATTTATACAGTTGGGTTTTTACTTGAGCAATCTAGGTAAAGTACCTTGCTCAAGGGTACAGCAGCAGTGTCCCCCACCTGGGATTGAACCCACAACCCTCCAGTCAAGAGTCCAGAGCCCTAACCACTACTCCACACTGCTGCCCTGTGGAGTAGTGGTTAGGGCTCTGGACTTTGCTATAGACTCGGCAGAACATTGGGCGTGATCACGTTATCCCCTATGAGGACAGTGCGTGTGAATCGTGAATGCAGCAGTTTTGAAACAAAAGAGCAAGACAGAGAATAAAAGCCTCTACACACCAGCCGGGATGCGACAAGATAAAATGTGCAGCGATGCAACAAAATGAATAGAACCTACACTTTTGATAATTATCTTTCACACCACAGGCGACACAAAAGGTGATGAAAAAATAATACTTGCCATGCAAAAATACCCAGAGTTTTATGACAAAGATCATTGCAATTATAAAGATGCAGATTTGAATGGTAATATATGGGAGTCCATTTCAAAGGAACTGGATAAGCCTGGTATGTATGATTTATTGCAGTATATGTTGAAATACCATCAGAGAAGGCATTGTGAGGGTCTGGAACCAACTCCCCAGTAATGTTGTTGAAGCCGACACCCTGGGATCCTTCAAGAAGCTAACAACCAAACGAGCAAGATCTTTGTAAACTTTCTTATGTTCTTATGTTGACGAATATACTGTATATATATATATATATATATATATATATATATATATATATATATATATATATATATATATATATATATATCAGTCCTGATCGTAGTTTTGTCAATAGCATTTTTTTATAGTTGTATAGATCTAGCAGTTTTCAAACCTGTCTCATCGCCCCTGTATCACTTCTGGTGTGTATGGTCATGTCGCTGCGAAAGTGTCTTTTCGCCCAATGAAACATTGCATCGCATCTGGTGTGTGGCAGCCTTAAGGGCAAGACTTGTGGTTTAAATAGGGAGATTGACAGATATTTTGCCAGGACAGAATGGGGGAGGAGCCCTAGCTCCTGCCCCCTGAACCACACTCAAGGTTTACATTATAGTTGAGTGCACCGCAGCTGCTACCTTTCTCTGATAGCGGAACCAAAAAAGGCAAATTCTGTCCTCTGTTTTAGTGTTTCTTAATGCAGACCGATATATCATTTTAAATTATATATTCATAATTTAAATAAAATGTATGCAGCACTACAAGAAGTTTATACATTTGGTTGCCTGCCCTGTAGTTATAGCAGGATATATAGTGTGTGTGGTCTAGTGAGCTGTTCAATTCAAGCCCACTAAATCAAGGAGCATCTCTATAATTAAAGGTAAAGTAGTAGATAAAACGTTCTTCATTAATGGTGAGGCAATACCAACAGTGTCTGAGAAGCCAGTGAAGAGCCTTGGGAGATGGTACGACGGGGATCTAAAGGATACAGTTCGTGTGGGAGAAGTTAGCATAGACAGCAGCGCTTTACCAGGCAAACTAAAACTCTGGTGCTTTCAGTTTGGCCTACTGCCAAGGTTGCTGTGGCCACTGACTGTGTACGAGGTTTCTTTGACAACAGTAGAGAAGCTGGAAGCTTTAATCAGTTCAAACATCAGGAAATGGTTGGGAGTTCCACGCTGCCTCAGCAGAGTGGGACTTTATGGTAAAGGAAGACTGCAGCTACCTGTCTCCGCTCTAACCGAGGAGTTTAAGTGCGCCAAGGTCCGACTGGAAATTACATTAGTAGAGTCACGCGACAAATGCGTAAGGGAGGCAGCACCTGTGTTGAAAACTGGAAGAAAGTGGGTGGCAAAGAAAGCTGTGGAGGATGCAAAGGCTGCCCTTCGAATTGGTGATATCATGGGGCAAGTTCAGCATGGAAGAGGGGTCTTGGTCTCAGTTCAGCTCCTCCTACATGGCACAAGGCAGCCCCAGCGCAACGGAGGAAGCTTGTAGTCAACGAGGTGCAAAAGCAGGAGGAGAGGATGAGGTGTATAAAGGCCATTTCCCAGGGCAAGCAGGGAGAATGGATGAGATGGGAGAGTGTGGAACAACGCAAGATTGGCTGGCAAGACCTATGGTCAATGGAACAGAGCAGGATCAGTTTCCTTATAAGGTCAACATATGATGTTCTCCCATCACCACAGAACCTAAACCTCTGGGTAGGAGAGGATCCCTCATGTCCTTTGTGTTCATCACCTGCAACATTAAGGCACATTTTGACAGGATGTAAGGTGGCTCTTAGCCAAGGATGGTTTACTTGGCGCCATGACCAGGTGCTGCGATGTTTGGCCTTAGCATTGGAAGACAAGCGTAACATGACCAATAAGTTGCCACCTGTTCCATCAAAACATTACACACAAAAGACAACATTTCTCCGCCCAGGAGAGCAAACCACCAAGAAAAGGTGTTAAAACCAATCCTCGCCCAGGACAACTGGAAGCTGCTAGAGACTGGAAAATGCTGGCAGATGTTGGTCAGCGGCTTATTTTTCCACCTGAAATTGCCACCACAAACCTTCGACCAGATATTGTCCTGTGGTCTGGATCAGCACGCCTTGTTCACCTGGTAGAGTTAACAGTGCCATGGGAGGATGCTGTAGATGAGGCGATGAGAGGAAGAAACTGCGGTATGCTCAACTAGCCACTGAAGCGGAACAGCGAGGATGGAGAGTCTGGGTTTACCCAGTGGAAGTGGGATGTCGAGGATTTGTGGCACACTCTACAACCCGGTTTCTCAGAGATGTCGGATTCAATGGCCAAGAGTTGCGTCGCGACAGTGAAGAACTTATCTGAAGCAGCAGAGAGGAGCAGCAACTGGCTGTGGTTGAGACGGAAAGATTCTGGCTGGGGATCTCAAGCACAATAGAAAGAAAGAAAGGCTGATGTACAGGTAAGTAAGCTGGGCTGAGTTGAGTGGGGACGGAGGGGGTGATGCTGGGACGCCAGAATCACCGCCGAGCCCTCTTGAGGTGTCGTGGGCTAGTCGATCGAAACACCGAGGATGGAAGGTGCCCACTTGAAGACCCCAGAGATGTACCCTACTTAGCTCAATCCAGACAGTTGTCATGCTGATGCGCTTGGGTAGACCGCACTATGGTTGATCCCGGAGCCAGCATCGCAGCCGCTGTGTGTGCTGATGCGCTTGGGAGGCAAAATAAGCTGATCCCTGGAGCCAGCATTACACTTCAGCCATCAACACCAGACAGAAGGATATCTACATCATCATATGGAAGGAAGCCAAATGGATGGAGACACATATGGATCACATTAGTTTACTGTGAAGCTACGCCTTAGTTGGTGCTTATCTTGGCGAGAGCCAAGTTCAAATCAGCATGAAGTTTTAACATCTACTCTCATGTAATGGAAATCATGAAGATCTGGATACGTCCAGTGACTGCTGTGAATAGTGCAGCTGGCAACAAGGGAAAGACCTCGTGACAGCCTGGAGAGACAGCTGACTGGAGGAATGAGACCCCATTGGGGCTGGCAAGGTTAGCTACCCTTGTCGGCAGTATCCAGCTCTGTGTTTACAGGATGCTGGAGACACCCGCCCAAGGCTTCAAAGAAATTAAACAGAAAAATACCCCTAGAGTCTGCGAGAGCGGGGCGGAAGATGACTCAACGTTGGACAACACGGTTAAGGACTTAGGAACGGAAACGGATATGAGTATGGAGAGTACTTCACAAAAGACTAGTTCAAGATCTGCAGTTAGCAAAGACATGGAACTCCAGGTTTGTGTCTGCGGCTGGAGCAAGGCGACAACGGTCAGGGGTTTGAAGATTCATCAAGGGAGAATGAAATGCTTGAGGGAGAAGGGACAAGGGCCTCGCATTGATCAGTACTTCTTACGAAGTCAGTCAAGTCAGTCGAATGAAATCCAGCGACAGGAAGCAAAACCACAGTTCGCAGGATATCAGCACCCCTGTCATAGATGTGAGGAGGACTTGCATGGACACAGTTAGTGATGAACCTAATGATCCTTGTGAACCCGGCAGACAAACCAGCGTAAGAGAGAAAAGAACCTCAACGGGCACAAGCCTGGAGTTAAATGGCCAAGAGCTTGTGAGAAAACTGCATGGGACACAGTAAACACAGATCTCTGCTTTGCATTGGAAAGGTTAAGTGGAACAGTTGAAAAGAAACTGGATAAATTTGGCGACATCATCTACGCATATGGAAGCGAGAGGTTTGGAGTTGAAAAAGGAAGGAAAAAGTACAAACTATTCCTGGAAAGTCTAGACGGCAGCAGGAGATTGAACGCTTAGTTAGAGAAAGGAGACAGCTGAGGAAGCAATGGAGAAGAGCAGAAGAAAGTCAGAAGGAGGGACTCAATCTCTTACAAAGGGTCATAAAACATAAGCTTGCAACATTGCGCAGAGCTGAGCGCCTACGTAAACGCTACAAAAAGAAGGAGCGCATGAGAACTAACTTTTATAAAGACCCATTCAAATTTGTAAAGAAGTTATTCACCAGTGAGAAGAATGGCACACTAAAAGCATCTAAGTTTGAGTTGGAGAGATATTTGGAGGAAACGCATACAGATTCAAAAAGGCAGGAGCCTATGTCAATTCCTTCAGACATCCCACCTATCAATCCACCAGAATACCAAATGGAGGACTGTGCACCTAAGTGGAAAGAAGTAGAGCAAGCTGTGAAAAAGCAAGGGCTTCATCATCTCCAGGGCCTAATGGAGTTCCGTACAGAGTGTACAAGAGTGCTTCAGGAGTTCTACGAATCCTGTGGAAACTGATGAAAGTAGCATGGAAAAACAGGTTGTACCAAGAGCATGGCGCCGAGCAGGTGGAGTCTTTATACCTAAAGAAAAAGATTCTAGCAGCATCAGTCAGTTTTGCCCTATTTCCCTATTAAACGTAGAAGGCAAGATTTTCTTCAGCATTATTGCTCAGAGATTGTCAACTTACCTATTAAAGAACTGCTTCATTGACACTTCAATACAAAAAGCGGGCATTCCAGGTTTCCCAGGATGCTTAGAACACATCAATGTGATCTGGCAACAAATTCAATCAGCTAAAAAGGAGAGGAAGGAGCTCCATGTGACATTCCTGGATTTGGCTAATGCATATGGTTCAGTGCCACATGAACTTCTTTGGGCAGCATTTGATTTTTTCAGTGTACCAATGACAATAACAAATCTAGTGAAAGCCTACTTTGGAGATTTGCAATTTAGTTTTTCAACTTCAGAATTCAGCACTACATGGCAATGCCTAGAAGTTGGAATAATGGCAGGATGCACCATTTCTCCACTGGCTTTTACCATGGCAATGGAAGTAATCATTAGGGCATCAAAATGGGTAGTGGGAGGAGAGCTTGGCTTCTGGAATACGACTACCACCAATTCGAGCATACATGGATGACATGACAACCATGACTACAACAGTAACCTGCACTAATCGGTTATTGGGCAAATTAACCAATAACATTGAATGGGCACAAATGCAATTCAAGCCCACTAAATCAAGGAGCATCTCTATAATTAAAGGTAAAGTAGTAGATAAAACGTTCTTCATTAATGGTGAGGCAATACCAACAGTGTCTGAGAAGCCAGTGAAGAGCCTTGGGAGATGGTACGACGGGATCTAAAGGATACAGTTCGTGTGGGAGAAGTTAGACAACAAGCTGTGGAAGGGTTGAAGAGCATAGACAGCAGCGCTTTACCAGGCAAACTAAAACTCTGGTGCTTTCAGTTTGGCCTACTGCCAAGGTTGCTGTGGCCACTGACTGTGTACGAGGTTTCTTTGACAACAGTAGAGAAGCTGGAAGCTTTAATCAGTTCAAACATCAGGAAATGGTTGGGAGTTCCACGCTGCCTCAGCAGAGTGGGACTTTATGGTAAAGGAAGACTGCAGCTACCTGTCTCCGCTCTAACCGAGGAGTTTAAGTGCGCCAAGGTCCGACTGGAAATGACATTAGTAGAGTCACGCGACAAATGCGTAAGGGAGGCAGCACCTGTGTTGAAAACTGGAAGAAAGTGGGTGGCAAAGAAAGCTGTGGAGGATGTAAAGGCTGCCCTTCGAATTGGTGATATCATGGGGCAAGTTCAGCATGGAAGAGGGGTCTTGGTCTCAGTTCAGCTCCTCCTACATGGCACAAGGCAGCCCCAGCGCAACGGAGGAAGCTTGTAGTCAACGAGGTGCAAAAAGCAGGAGGAGAGGATGAGGTGTATAAAGGCCATTTCCCAGGGCAAGCAGGGAGAATGGATGAGATGGGAGAGTGTGGAACAACGCAAGATTGGCTGGCAAGACCTATGGTCAATGGAACAGAGCAGGATCAGTTTCCTTATAAGGTCAACATATGATGTTCTCCCATCACCACAGAACCTAAACCTCTGGGTAGGAGAGGATCCCTCATGTCCTTTGTGTTCATCACCTGCAACATTAAGGCACATTTTGACAGGATGTAAGGTGGCTCTTAGCCAAGGACGGTTTACTTGGCCATGACCAGGTGCTGCGATGTTTGGCCTTAGCATTGGAAGACAAGCGTAACATGACCAATAAGTTGCCACCTGTTCCATCAAAACATTACACACAAAAGACAACATTTCTCCGCCCAGGAGAGCAACCACCAAGAAAAGGTGTTAAAACCAATCCTCGCCCAGGACAACTGGAAGCTGCTAGAGACTGGAAAATGCTGGCAGATGTTGGTCAGCGGCTTATTTTTCCACCTGAAATTGCCACCACAAACCTTCGACCAGATATTGTCCTGTGGTCTGGATCAGCACGCCTTGTTCACCTGGTAGAGTTAACAGTGCCATGGGAGGATGCTGTAGATGAGGCGTATGAGAGGAAGAAACTGCGGTATGCTCAACTAGCCACTGAAGCGAACAGCGAGGATGGAGAGTCTGGGTTTACCCAGTGGAAGTGGGATGTCGAGGATTTGTGGCACACTCTACAACCCGGTTTCTCAGAGATGTCGGATTCAATGGCCAAGAGTTGCGTCGCACAGTGAAGAACTTATCTGAAGCAGCAGAGAGGAGCAGCAACTGGCTGTGGTTGAGACGGAAAGATTCTGGCTGGGGATCTCAAGCACAATAGAAAGAAAGAAAGGCTGATGTACAGGTAAGTAAGCTGGGCTGAGTTGAGTGGGGACGGAGGGGGTGATGCTGGGACGCCAGAATCACCGTCGAGCCCTCTTGAGGTGTCGTGGGCTAGTCGACGAAACACCGAGGATGGAAGGTGCCCACTTGAAGACCCCAGAGATGTACCCTACTTAGCTCAATCCAGACGGTTGTCATGCTGATGCGCTGGGGAGACCGCACTATAGTTGATCCCGGAGCCAGCATCGCAGCCGTTGTGTGTGCTGATGCGCTAGGGAGGCAAAATAAGCTGATCCCTGGAGCCAGCATTACACTTCAGCCATCAACACCAGACAGAAGGATATCTACATCATCATATGGAAGGAAGCGCAAATGGATGGAGACACATATGGATCACATTAGTTTACTGTGAAGCTACGTCTTAGTTGGTGCTTACCTTGGCGAGAGCCAAGTTCAAATCAGCATGAAGTTTTAACATCTACTCTCATGTAATGGAAATCTGTTTGCAAATGGAAACTGTAAACCAAATATACCGAATAAAATTTGTATTACTCGTATGAATTAAGTTGCTCCTTTTCTGAAATTGACTTTGTTGTTCTTGAGTAGATTGAAGTTGATTTCCATATCTGAATTTGCTTTAGCTCAGTATCGTATGCAGTCAATCTAAAGCCCTGTTTCCACGCACTTGCTTGCACGCCCACAGTGTCCACACCTGCCTATCGCTCAACCACAGCATGCTTTTTTAAATTTGAAACCAAGGCCAGGCCCCCAAAATCTACAGTATATTACTATTAATATATAGTGTAGTGACAAAGAACCTGTAATATACTTTATAGCATTTTGAATTAAATCCAGTATTCTGATTGGCTAATGATGATATTATTAAAAAAAAAAAATCTTTACAGAATTAGTAACAGATTATTACAAACCATCCATCACAAAACCTCCACTTTCAACCTTAACCCTGAAAATTAGATATTTTACTTTTTGAAGAGGGAAAGAGATTTAAAAAAAAATGCAGTGCCATTACAAATCCAGATGGTGGCAACGTGCTGCTTGCATTTATAGACAAAATGTAGCTGCTACAAAAAGGATAGTCCATGTAAATCAGATATCTTAGTATGACTGTAAATGTCATACAATGTGTTACTGTTATAAGCTTCAAGAATGATATTATTTCAAGAATTACAGAATAAAGTGTTACTTCTATTCCAGAAATTTGACAGCATTTTATGAATACTATAAAAGTGATTATGAAGGAATATTAACATAGTTACAGTTCATTACCTTAAGAGGTTGTTATAAATCATGTTTCTTACTTTTTACTAAAAGAAGTAAAGTGGTTTTGTTCCAATGTTATCATCCTACCCTTTATAAAGCTGCCTGCTATATTAAACCAGGCAAGCAAGGAGACTATGGATAACATCTAAAAGATTGATTATATCTTAAAAATAGGCATCTAAAAGGTGGTCATCATTTTTCAAAATAGTGTTTTTGTCACTCCAATAATGGTAGCTTTTTATAGGAAACATCTATAGACTGAGCTGATATTTTCAAGACAGGCTTTTAATGTAACAAAAACCTTCCTAAATATGCTATAGTATGTTTAATACCACATGGGACAATAAACCACTGGTACAATGAAATAATAAAAAAATTTTTTTTAAAAAAAACATACACAAAGAGTAAACATGTAACACCTGGACTTGTACTGCAGTGCTTCAATATTCCAGCAGATGTCACTATGATGTGCAGTTAAGTTTGTAAACACGACACACTTGTTTGCAGGTTGCAGGGATGTGTGAACAGAAAACAACGAAAGGCTGTTCACAGAAATTATTATTATCATTTACAGGTGTTACAATGCAAGCTTAATATTTAAATACAATGTAGTTTACAGTAAGTGCAAATAATACTACTAAAATACAATATGAACTAGGATTCAACAAGTTAGGATTACAATAAAATATCTTTGTCATGGGTTTGTTGACAAAACACCAGTGAGGGTTGGGTGCTTGTTGATGACCCAGAAACGTATTCAGAACTTGGTTTGTATGGGCTGGTAGCAGATTGTTTTCTCTAACATAAAGTCTGTTTGTATTCAGATTCAGATTTACTGGGTTCAACCTTTTAAAGACAGCTTGGCTCTACCCTATTGGACTGTTCTAAATAAAAATAAATAAATAAATAAATAAAAATATTAAAAATAGCTGAAAATAGTTTTATAGGTTTATCACAGATAATGGCAAAGCAGAGAAAATGTAATACCCATTGGTAAACATGACAGACCCAGAGTCCGTTTTCATGCGGAACAGTGTTATTTGCTAGAACTAACACCGGTCATCTAATGTTAACATATTTAGACAGTGAATTCAGAAGAACAATTTTCAGTTTTTTTTTTCCCAAAGGTTGACTATTTTATAATGCCATGTATTTATAATGATTTAATGAAGTGCTAAAACCTAGTTTTCATAAGAAATTACATCTGAAAGATGGCCAACAAGGATGCAGTGCAAACTGAAACTTGACCTACTTTAATAGCGTCAGTAGCAACCTACCAGAATGGTTATCAAATTGCATTTTGTTTTTGGACAGTGGATTGTGTGTACTATAATCTGCTCACTCTAATCTTCTTACTGTCTAGGATCAACACTAAAATAGGAGCATCAACTTCATTGAACCTCCCATGCTTGGAATACTGTTAGAATATATATACCGTAGTTTTCATAGTATAACGCACACCATTTGCATATTACTGAAGAAGATGAAGAGGGGTGTGCAGAATGCATCGAAGCACGCTATCTATGATTTGTTTTAAAAAATGTGCTGTGTTTCCCAACAAACTTGGGAGCACATATGTTACGTGCATACATAGTTCTGTGCCCACATGCATGTTGCAGAGCACAGTAAAGATGAAAGCAGGAGAGGACGCCACTAAAACTTTATTACTATTAAAATATACAGGCTTCCTCAAGAGTGTGTTAGAGCTGCTGGTAGTGGAACAGAGTATTTAATCAACAAGACCGTATAAGAATTTCCGCACCCATTGACATAGAATGGCGGTTCTTTATTTCTTTAGTTATACATTGCTAGGATTTTCTCCCAAAATAAATCTGAATGTAAATGCTGAACTTGGACCCTAGTTGCCTCCAGTCTTTTGTATTGTTACATTTACTTTTATACTACAGACTTTAATAATGACCGCGAGGTACTGTTTGAACATGCATGTTTTGATTTTTTTGAAAAGCTTGATGCAGTCTTAAAGTTTGCAAATGTTATAAGCTACATAGTAAGTGTTATTCATAACTAAGGCTGGGGCTATCTTACGGTGTCATGAAAGTTGAGTGAATGATGTTGAACTAGCTTCGCTGCCTTACTTTAATAGCCATTGACACCTCAACTCAACACTTTTCCACATTGCAAGCATATTTAAAAAATGAGTGCAAAAGCACGATCGGCACAATATCCCAAAAATGTTTATTGGTTTATTGTTTTGTTCAATATGCACTGTACCGGTAGATTACAGTCATAAACAAGCAAACAAAAACAGTAAAATAACTGCAAACTACCACAGTAGAAGTGTTGTGTACTTACTTTATAAGAGGTTCTACTCCTCAGATTCGTCACTATGTAATATATAACAATCTCCTCCCTTCTAAGATTTCAGTTAGTTCTTGTTTGTTTGTAAAACTATCTACATTTAAACAGTTCTTTTGACCTGTTCCTTACAGATCAAGTCTCTTAGGTGGGTTACATTTTCTCTATCAGGATAACGTCTCTCAGGAACTAGTAAGCTTATTGGAGCTTCAACAATAGGACTTCCTTGTGATGGTGTCTGTTCATCACAATGATTTTCAGTACGGATGGTAAGGTTGTCTTCTGAGACGGATGAGGGAACACCAACAGCAGAAAATTCTCTTCCAGTATAGCAGTAAACTCCAATAATGATCCAATGATCGATATGGCGATGTCACAACACATCTGGAGCAACTTCCACCATGAAGGACAGTGGTCCTTTTTGTTTTAACGTTAGCAAGAACCCACTTCTGATCACCTTGATAATTCCTTGCTATCACTGGTTGACCTATTTGCAATTTGCGGAGTGTTGTGTCTGCCAGTTGTTTGTTTTGTCGGTTCTGAACTTCAAGGCGAATATTTGGTTTTAATAAGTCTTGCTTAGAGCTTAGATTTCGACCCAGAAACAACATTGCAGGTGTTTGATTTGGTGTAGCATGTGTCGAATTTTGGTAAGCAAACTGAAATTTAGCAAGTTTCTGCTGCAACAAACCTTTCTCACCAGCAAAGAATGTGAGGAGAGCGGTGTCA
Organism: Acipenser oxyrinchus oxyrinchus; assembly: GCA_030684275.1. Taxonomy (NCBI): domain Eukaryota; kingdom Metazoa; phylum Chordata; class Actinopteri; order Acipenseriformes; family Acipenseridae; genus Acipenser; species Acipenser oxyrinchus. Next base: position 42,572,272 of record CM060250.1, read on the forward strand.
AAATTTCATAATAACCGCTCCACTGCATGTGATTCCCGCTCCTCTCCCCAGCCCCAGACAATATAGGCACGGTCCGCTCACATGGTATTAAACAAAATAAATAAATAAAAATTAACTAGCCACTTTTTCCCCCACTGTGTTTCAGATTTGCAGAGGAAAAGATTGAATGTACATTCAGAAAGGAATACTATTTCATCTTCCTTATTATAAGGAAAATTATATATTCCTTATCGCATAGTGTGACCCAATTAAAAAAAATCCCCAGCTATGATCAGCAAAGAAAAAAGCCTACATAAAGAGCTCAGAGAAGTTATCTAATTCAATTCGAAGATGCTTTCTCATTATTATTGACTGGTACTGAAAAAATGCAGAAATTGAAAAGAAAGTAAAAGTTAGGAAATATCATCTTGCAATTAACAGGTTTTTAACAGGTTCCTACGATGTTGTGTACGGTGTACTCACCTATTTCAAACTTTGCATATGATTTGTATAAAATTAGCTTTATACTAGGCTTGCTTGTATCCGAGTATCTCATAGGGAGCTCAAAGCAACCCACAAACACATATGCATGTGTCTCATGGTTAATATGCACAGGTACTGTAAAGGACCACCCTATAGTGTATGAACTATCCTTAAGAGTGCAGAAAATATAAACCGTGTTCACAGCGCTGTATTGGGGCATAACCCTAGAACTGTATAAGAACAATATAGGCTGTGTAATAACTGCAGACAGATGGACACACACTGATGATGTTTCTCGCATTTTTTATGGCACAAATGTAGCTCCACAATTGGGAGAATTATATATTTTTCCCTCCATAATGAAATATAAAGTGCAACACCAATTACATTGAATATAAAAGAAGAAAAAAAGCTTTTTTTAAATGCAATTCTCAACTCTGCAAAACATGAACGTGCCTAATTTTGATTTGAAACTGGAAAATGAATGGTTAATATGCACAGGTACTGTAAAATGACTGCATCTGTATTTGTCACCTTTTTTAAAAAATAAAATTGTGCAAATTCCATGGCTGAACATGTATGTAAGAAAAATAAAACCGTGCTCAGCTCTTCTCAGTACTGTGAAAGAGGGGGCTGGAAATGTCCACACCGTGCTCCGCTCCAGCAACTACCCTGCTCCGCTCCCCCGCTCCCTATATGCAATTGGCTTGCTCTGCTCCACTCACACTCTCTGCTCATCAGACATAGGGCAAAGTGCTTGCTTTAGTGTTTGGACAAATCTCTCAGTCAACCCATTTGTGGATGGATGGTATGGAGCTGACATTGTGTATCAAATTCCATTTTTCTTCAAGAATGTCTGAAACTCTTCTGCAGTAAACTGTGGTCTGTTATCGCTGACCAACTGTCAGGAACTCCAGTTCTGGCAAACAAACTTCTAAAGACATCTGTGGTCTGTGTAGTAGTACTGGAGCTCATGCAGAAGACTTAAGGCCACTTAGAACATGCATCAACCACTACCAGATACACATCCCCATGAATGGTCTGGCAAAGTCGATGTGAACACACTGCCAAGGTGATGCTTGCCATTCCCAAGGGTGTAGAGGTGTTGCTTTGGGCATGTTCTGCACACTGTCACAGAGCTAGTTAAGATCCTTAGGTCTGGCTGGATGTGGAAAATATGCAATATGGAAAATTAGGCAAATCTTTGTAGAATTTAGTGATGCTAAATACTGGATGCTCTGCTACCTGCCTTGGAAAATAAGGGATCTGAAGCAAGACTTTCATTCCTGACTGAATGAACAAGGTAAAGATCTCAGTCAAAGAAGACAGAAAAAAATTCCAGCTTGACTCGAAGAGGGACCTGCGTTTGCTTAGAATTACCACATAATTAACTTTTTGTGAACTGATCAGGTGATGTTTTGCTTAATTACAACATAACAAACCTTCTGTTAACTAAAGCTATGGTGTTTCTTGGACTTACAAAAGTCTGTGAATTACCACATAACGTACTTTTTGCTAACTGTCCTGGTGCAATGATCAGGTCATGATGTTTAACTAAGATGTCAGCTTGCTAAAATTATTATTCTTAAAATGTTGAAATGTTGAAAAAAGCATATTACTCATATAAACCAAGCTAATGCATTATATGCATTTTTACTTACATGCATTATATGTATTTTTTAGCATGATTTCAGTAATGCATTTTAGGTATATCAGCTTTCAAACACATTGTAACCACATAGCATGAGCGGATGCAGTGACGTCAATTACAGATGAGTTGGCAGCTGTCAGACAGAAATAAATACTAGAGTCAAACCCCATTAAATTTTTCTCAATCTTGGATCCCAACCCGAGCTTGTGACTTGATGAACCCAGCCTTTCCCGAATCGAGACTTTGCCTGAAAACTCTCTCATCTACTTGACATCACCTGCCCGCTTTGAATTAATTACTCCTTAAAAGAAAATCTGCCTGAAAAATAGATGTCTTATATAAGTAAAATATGCTAACACTGTTAGTTTTAGATGGGTGGATAAGATTGTTTTGTATGCCTGAACAACATAGTAGTAAGCTTTAAAATGAAGGATTGCAGTCCTAAAAGATAGGATTATGTTTTAAACTAAAAGAAAATGTAATTGCGAGCCTGGACTCTTAATAAACATTGTCTCTCCAATGGAGATTGCTCTCCTCTTACAATTATAAGCTTTTAAAATAGGATTGCACTCTTCAAAGATAGGATTATGTTTTAAACTAAAAATATTTTTGAATTGAGAGTGTGTATTCTTAATAAACATAGTCTCACCGAAGGAGGCTGTTTTCCTTTTATACTTATTGTCGTGACTGGTTTTTGTTCTTCTTAAAAGGTTTATTGGGTTGCTTAAGCTGATTTCACACAAGCCTAGAGCACGAATATATCATTCCCTAACCCATCAGGAGAAATGCCCCTCCTGTGTCTACCCTTATCTGAAACAAAAACACATTGGAAATGTGAAAAAACAGCAAGTTATCAAAAGTGCCCAGCCATTTAAAGTGGAGATATGAAAAACACAAGCCAAGTTTCAAGAAACCATTGGGGCAACCTTGTCCAGCACAAAGCAAATAGGCAGAACTGTAAAAACCGATGGGGGCCAAGGTTGCCCCAATTGTTTCTACTAACTTGGCTTTTTACTATTTTGTAAATAATGATTATGTAGTACCCAAAGCTTCCTTCTGATTTTGCAAACTATCATAATAAGCTTGATCCGTTCATTTAGTATATTGTAACATTGTCATGTTTAGGAAGTAGTACTCAGGGAGACGGTGACCCCTTGTGACCGTGTTTGTGTTCTGTGTGTGTATTTACTGTAATTATTATTTCGGGACTGAACCCTGTGGTTTTACTGAGCAGTACACACAGTTGTGTATTGCCAGTGATTATTATTTACAGTTGTCAAGTGACTTTTGGATTTTCACCGTGACTTTGTTTGTCATTACTTGAGCACCGCATCACCGCTACACCTGTGCACTTCAAACCACTTTGCCACAATGCTGTTTGACCGTTACAAGTTAACAAGCATTTATTCATGGTATCACACTAGAATTAAATTAAAATAAAATATGCTTACAAAAGCTGAACCATCCTTGGTCAAATATCAAAAGCATCATAAGAAATGTGTAATATTTATGGCTAGGATGAGGTCATTATTGCATTAAAAACAAATGGAATTTGTCACAGAGTTAGTTAAGGCCTTGCCGGATGTGGAAAATATACAAAATAGGAACAGGTGTTAAGGCAGGATTTCTGTCTAATTTAGTAGTAGAAATACCAACTGTAGTTTCGGTTCTAAAGTGTGGCAGTCTGGAGACATGGAAGTGAGCCAATATTATGTTAAGAGCATTAATATGGCTCATGGAGTACCCAGAATGGTATACTTGTGTGAACAGATTGAGATGGATAAGTACGGGACCTTTCATAACTGTCCTGCAGGAGATTCACATAGGTTTGGGCTAAGGGTAATAAGTTCCAGGAAGATGCAAGTCTCTCCGAGACACAAAGATTGTAATTGTGAGTGACAGATGTCAGAAAATAGAGGGCACAGTTAAGAAGGGAGGCACAGCCTGTTTTCCTAAATGGTACTTTGCTTATACCAGAATTAGCCCAGGAGAGCCGATCCATATCCCTGATGGAAAAGAAATTGCGTAGAATGGGCAGCAGTGGATAGCCCAGAATGTATACAGTGTAGGAAGGATACAGAGGAAGTTTCAATACATTTACAGGTGGCAGCCAGAACTGGTTCGGCATGCCTGTGATGCTAAATACTGGACGCCCAGGCCAGTTCTGTTACCTGCCTTGGAAAAGAAGGGATCTAAAGCAAGGTTTTCATCCTGACTGAATGAACCCCAGCCAGAGGAGACAGAAAAAGATGGAATCCCGCTTGACTCAGAAGAAAAGAGCCTGCTTGCTTTCAAAATAACAGTTTTTTATGAGCCTAACCACATATTGAACTTTGTATAAACTGAACAGAGGCCTGTGTACTTTCCAACTACACCACCCACTCGATGTATCGCGGGTGTCAGGGTCCAATATAAATGTGCTATATATTTCGAGGGCCATGATATAGCGAGAGACCCATAGAAAAACAAATAGGCTAACAAATACTGTACAACCACTCCCTCGTTTTATCGGGGGCATCAGTGTCCAATATAAATGCTCTACGCAACCCGATTTTTCTCATTTTTCGTATAAAAAACAGCACACTTTTTAATTCATACTGCGGAGGTGTGACAGAAATACAATGATTCTTGGTTGTAAATCACCCTCCCTACCTGTGAGGACGCTAAGCAGTGAGAACAGAGTTGGATGGGCTGGCCTGACAGTTCTTTACCAGGGTTCAAGGGAAGTCGGCCAGCCAGGAAGACGTGACGTGGCAGCCGTTTTGGTTTGAGCTTTAAACCTGTAAGGACTGTGAGAGACCCTGTGAGAAATAACGTTTTGTGAGAGTCTTGTTTTGTAAATTACTAGACGGCTGACACGAGTCCGGAGCTGTCGCCAAGGGCCAGCACAAAGTCGGAACAGCACTGCACTAATAAACTGTATCACCCACCACAAGCACTGCTGCACGCACCCAGGACTGATGACCATGTTAGTATGATTGCGGGGTGGATATTTGTGTTTATTATTTGGGATTGCAACCCATTGTTATTTACGCCGCGCAATACACATTGTTGTGTATTGCCGGGGTCTTATTATTGGTCACCAGACCTGGATACAATAACATTCCTTTCCAACTGGATTATAACTCTCTTTGTCTGTTTTATCACGCACTGCATCACTCCTGTACCTGTACCCACTTAACCACTTTACCACAGGAGGGTAATTACTTTTCATCAACTTAAGTCTCCAATTAATTTCATAAGTCTTCCTCTCCTTTCTCAAATGCACAAACCTGCTGCATTGAAAGAATCCATTCCCAACATAGGAGGCTTGTTGCTAGGGAGCTGTCGTCACTGCCCTGTGACTTTTGCTAGTGCATTGCTGCCACCAGTGAACACCTCATTGGCTAAAATAAAAATCGCTTCAACAAGCAGATATTTAATTTGCTTTGTGTTATTGTGCAATGTGTATGTATATGATAACAGTACGATATTAATGCTTTGTATATTTTTGTTTGATGTGCAGTACGAAATAAAACGAACAGTAATTCTAAGTGAAACTGCCTCTGTATATTGCAGAGAAGGCATGCGCAGTTAGACTGTAAAAATGGGTAGCCAACTCCAGGACCGCGATATATCCGAACCTGCAGTATAGCGAGGGGCGATATAATGAGGGGTGGGTGTAATAGTTTTTCTGAGAATAACAACACATTCGAGATTAAAATCTAACAAACTTTCTGTTAACTGAAAACTATGGTGTTGCTTCGAGCTGACCATTGTGGTCTGGTGATATTCTTCTGAAGAATTACCACAAAGTATATTTTGTGCTAAATGACCTTGTGCCAGGTCAGGTCATGATGTTTAACTAAGATGTTAGCTTGCTGAAATTAGTATTCTTGTTAAAATATTGAAGAAAAGCATAGCACTCATATAGACCGAGTTAACGCATTATATGTCTTTATTAATGCATTGTAGGTATATCAGTTTTCAAACACGCTGTAACCACATAGCATGAGAGGATGCAGTGACATCAACTGGGATGAGTTGGGAGCTTTCAGACAGAAATAAATACTGGACTCTACTAAAACATTCTCAATTTTCTATCTCAACTTGAGCTTGTGTGCTGCTGAACCCAGCCTTTGCAGTTCAAATCCTGAATAAGAAACTCACTCACCTTTTTGACATCACCTGCCTGCTCTGAATCAATTATTCCTCAAGAACAAACCAAATTCTATGCCTGAAAAATAGATGTCTTATACTGTATATGTGTCTACTATGCTATCACTTAGTTTTAGATGGGTGGATGAAATTGTTTTGTATGCCTGAATAACAAGTACTAAATTGTATAGGCTTTTAATAAAATTGAGCTCCTGAAAGTTAGGATGATGCTTTAAACTTAATTTATGAGGCATGAATGTGACAACTTCTTCTGATAAACCAAGGTGAGGTTTTAGCACCCAGTACATGTACACATTGATGTTACAACCACAAAGACTGTAGTAACTGGTTTGCCTGCCAGACACCATTAACAAGAACAATAAACCTCACAGATCACCTCAGCCAATCAGATTCCAAGTCCAGCTTTCATTATATCCACTACGTTTAACCCTTTGCAGTCCATTTATTAAGTGCGCGTCAGGCGTGTCGGGTCCAATTTATTTTCACACGCACAGTTAATTTTAGACGCGCTGTTTAAAAGTATTTTTTCCACAGTCAAATGGGTTTAAAGGCCCTGCATATCAACAAAGCACTCACTAGGCATCTCCAGCCCCGCCCCACCCTTTCGTTCGCTATCGCTTTCACATATGCTGAGAAATAAATAATAATAACAATAATAATAATCGTACATACCGATCAATCATCTCCTGATCACTCGTTTTATCACCAAACTCCTCAATAATGCTATCCAAGTCATTATTATTACTATAACATGTCAAAAAAGCTCTGCAAATGTCCGTGATAGTCTCTGTGCGCTGATTCAGTAACAACCAGCTTGTTTCCTTATGACCGCCCCTATCCGATGCCAGGGGCAAGTATGACTATTCATGAGAAAAAACGACTAGAAACCCGTTTTTTGCATTTTTTTGATGATGTTGGACAGGGTCCGACAATGGACCGGATAGGAATAATTGCAATGTCGGACCAGGTCCGACATAGGACCACAAAGGGTTAAAATATTGGCACCCACACTGCAACTGAGGCTTACACAATAAATCACCATAAATCACCCCAATTCGATACAAACATTTAAAAAATGATTATGGTCATAAAAACACATTTTTGGTTTAAAATAACAATGCTGCATTTCCTGCTAAATAATTGTCCTTGTTTTTTGTTAAGAATTAAATGTTTTGCCTTATGACAGACACTAACCTATTAAAACAATCAAATACCTTGCAACATTACCATAGACATCTACCCCAAGTCACAAGAATAGAAAGTAATCACTATATGTTATTTATATTTAAATAAGGCTGCATTATTCTAAATAACAGAAACGTTGATATTAATTATTCCTGAATTGAATTTCTTCCATTTTTTTTTTTTTTTTAACTTAGCCTTATGACTTTTAGCACTGTTTAAATGTATGGTACTGCAGCAGCTGAAGCCACGGTATCATGAATAATGACAAATTAAATTAGTTTTGGTCTGCTTCCCCTCATAGTAAGAACTATGGAGCGCCATTTGTGCCGAAACAGTTAATTAATTAACTTGGAAATTCAACCATTAATTAATCAATTATGGTGTATACTGAAGCCCTGAACTGCAGATGAAAAGAAAACACAGAATCTATCTTGTACGTACACAGTATGAGAACAGCTGCAACTACTGCCTCTAAACGACAGACACAAAACTACGATAACAATTCTACAAAGCTGTTAATTGCATAGGGTAAATAGATTTACAAATTAGAGTAATGTATGGTGTTATATTCACAGTATTGGTTATAATAATTAAGGAATACATATGGGCTTTCATTACAAAAAGTTATTAATTTCGGTTCACGAATGAGATTTCGGATGGTTTTATCTGCTTATGTCATATTGGTACTAATAGTTACTTTAATAGTCCTGATTTTAAATTGTTTTGTTAGGGTTTTCTCTTAACACACTTTTCTTTAGGCTTATGACAATGTATCGTTGTTATTTATGGGTGACCCATGAATACTGGTAGCTATATTGAACTCTTGGCAATTAACAGCTTTGTAGAATTGTTATCATAGTTTTTGAGTCTGTGGTTTAAAGGCCAGAATGGTATGTCAAACAACAACAACAAATACACAGAGCAAAAATTGCTGAAGTCCTAAACTGAAGTAAAGGATGTCAAATTGGCCAGTTCACCTGTCATCTTAACCAATCAGTTTACACTGCACTTGCAGACCCCACGACCTACCCCTCTGATCTCACGCTACACACTGATTTACAGCACCCTTGTAAGGTTTGTTTACTTCTTAAAAATAATAGGCCAGTCTTTTTCAAGTAATCTTCAATCAAATGAGTTTAATTCAGGAACAAAGCAAACCCAAAGACAGTATAGAACGCAACCACATGCAGAAGCTGCAGGTACAGTCTTGAACAACAAATACTGCAGGTCAAAACCTACAGGTCTCGGAAATATGGCAAGATTCCAAGCAAATATGCAAGCCAGGTTGCACACCCTAGGTAATGGCCATCGTCTACTCCCACCAATAACAGAGTTAGCCCCCCCTTTCTTGAAGGTGCGCCAGCCAGCGCCCCGTGATGACACCTTTAGCCAAAGTTTTATGGATGACAACCAGTTTCAGTTGGCTTGATTGTGGTTCGTACCTGTGATTAAAATCAGCATTTTAAGTGGAAACAACAATTTGTAAACAAGGGTCATCTGCCCGAGATCAAAAGGGCTCTTTGAACCATAAAATAACCTGTTTGTTATCCTGATTCTTAGATAAGCAGGCACCTTGTGCTGGGTGCAAATTTACATACTACAAGGACAGCGCCTCAATGATTCCTCACTTCTCTGCCATTTAAAGGGTTATAAACCCTTACACCCTGTATTCCAGCACTGCATCACCAGTGATATCCTGCCACCCCTCTGGACTGAAGCATTCTGCAAACTTCTTCTCCTTATACTGCTTTTTATTAATTTATTGTAATTGTACCATATTTGTTTCATGTATTGTATTTATCACTTACTGCATAGCAGACTTGTCGCACTTGAGTCCTGGACTCGAGTCACGGCCACAAAAGACTTGACCTTGTGTGACTCGGACTCGAACATCCAGGCTCCGTGACTCGGCGATATTAACAACGAGTCCTTTTTTATTTTCTATTACACAAGTAATATTACAGTTACTAGGAACATTAATGAATTCACCTGGCAAATTCAGTGTAAAACTAGTCTCAAATCAAAACAGGCAGATATATCAGACTGATATGACAAGACTGATTGACAGCAAAAAAAAGAATGACAGAATAGCTTAATACCACTTCATTTACCAAAATGAAAATAATTTATTATGGACACATTAACAATACACTGTGCAGCGTCAACCTAGAAATCTGTCTGTGGACATGTTTTTATTCCAGTATGAGCCTACACAAAGGGGATATACATAAATATAATATGATTTTGTGTAAAATAGAAAAGATAAAAAATACATTATCTGAAATCAAATTAAATGAAGCACAATCTCGTAAATGCATCATTGTATTACAGATTTAATAAAAGTGCAAATGGAATGAAAGTGAAACATAACATTTCTGTTTTGCAAAACAAATAATAAAAATAATACTAAATGTACTGTTTAAGAACACAGTATATATACAGTTCCGGCAATGTCTAAATCAGATTGGCAGATTTTACCTGAATTGAAGTCAAAGTAGATGCTATAGTCAGAGGTGAAGTAACTTTAATTTCTTACTGGTGTAGTGTTATTTTCAGGTATGCGTTAAAAGTGGTACTCAGCACACTGCACTTGCTCACGCGTGCCTAAACAACTTCTGCGAAGAAAGCAGGGAAGCACCCATTCAAATCTGGTACGTTATGCTGTTTTTGTAAATATGATCTTTTTAAATTTAATTTATCATATTTTCCAGTCTTTTACATATTTTTCCATCATTAAGAAAATAGTATGCAAATATTTATCATATGCAATACATTGGGTCTTGAACATTTTTTTTACTTGTGCAACTTTGCACTGGACTTATATATATATATACTGTATATCTGACGATGTACCACTTTCTAACACTACACCGGCTCTATAGTCTAGATCAGGGGTAGGCAGCCCTGGTCCTGGAGTGCCATAATCCTGCAGGTTTTGTAGGCATCTCTTAATCGTCAATTGCTAAATACCTGGAACACATGGTAATTCTAAACAATTAATCATTAAATCAGTTAATTTATTAAGGGGCTAGGGTAAAACAAAAACCAGAAGTGTCTGTGGCACTCCAGGACCAGGGTTGCCTCTAGATCACAGCTTATCAAAGTGAAAAACAATGTCCACAAACTTGAAATTGAAGCTTATGTATAAACTTCAGCTACATTCAAACAATATTCCAATTCCAAAAGAAAATAAGACAGTGACAGACAAGTTGAAAAAGACATGCAAATAGAATAATCTGGCTAGGAAAAATAAATCTAAATCATTTTTTTGTATTTTAATTTTGTATAAGTTGTGCATTTTTTCTGAGGGATATCAGACAACGTCCATTAGGTAAAATGTTCCTCCACTACTATCACTAGTTTAATGAAAATTGGTTTGAGTTTGTTTCAAGGACTCGGACTTGAAACTTGAAGTCAAGGACTTGTGACTTGGACTTGGACTCGAATGATAATGACATGGACTCGGACTCGACTACAAGTCTGCTGCATAGTAAAACTGTAAGTCACCTTGGATAAAGGCATCTGCTATATTAATAAATAATAATGATAACAATATAGATATCACAAGATAGATTGTGTGTGTGGGTTTTTTTTTCATCTGCGGTTCAGGGCTTCAGTATACACTATTAAAGTAAAAGAAAATGTTTTGCTGTTGGCTGAGGTGATTGAAACACTGTTTCTAGTAAGCTGCAAGGTTATTGCCTGAAGCAATTTTGCTTGAGACTGGATTCTCATTGGTTTAAATTTTAGTACTTGTTCCATTGGCGAGAAATGGTTACGCCGTTTTGGCACAGTGCGAGACTGACAGCTGGCAATTCATCTTTTAATTCGTAAATTCCCAGATCAATCATGGAGCAATCGATGGAGCCAGAAGCTCATCTAGCCTTTCGTATTCATTATTATTATATATTTCTTAGCCGACACCCTTATCCAGGGCGACTTACAATTGTTACAAGATATCACATTATTTTTACATACAATTACCCATTTATTCAGTTGTTTTTTTTTTTACTGGAGCAATCTAGGTAAAGTACCCTGCTCAAGGGTACAGCAGCAGTGTCCCCCAACTGGGATTGAACCCACGACCCTCCGGTCAAGAGTCCTAACCACTACTCCACACCAATGATGAATTGCTGAATTAATTGATGAATGGATGGACAAATTGACTAATTAATTTATGAATATCTGCACAAATTGATTGTTTGGTTAATTAATTAATAGATTAATTGTTTTGGCACAAATGGCGCTCCTTAAAGAACACATGATCATTATATAATGGCATTGCTAAATTATTTTAACCATTGAAGGGAACCATAATAGTTTACACTTCTATTGAAAATAATCATTTGGAGTATATTTGTGCACAATGCCTCACTGAAATAAAAACATCAGCTCAATGTACTCAACACCACAGCACAAGTGTAATGCATTAACCCATTATTGCTGTACTGTTGTGTATACAAATATTGTATAGAATTTACTGTGCAAGATGAATGGAAACCTATATTTATGTTAATTGTGTTGTATTTCATAGTCGGTTTGGACATCTAGATGCATTTCAATAATTCTCAGACAAAAGGCAACTATCAGCAACTGACTATACCTAACCTAGGGCGCCAGCACTCCGTGCCAGCTCACCGAAGGGCCTCATCACCAAAGGGGCCGGTAGTCTAAACTGTGGTAGTCCACACGAAGACAAGCCAAACTGGACCTGATGCAAACATTTCTAGCGAAGCAACGAATGTGAAGGCTCCAACTCCTGACCAGGTTTGCATATATTTCTTTATTTTCTATATATCCCTGTAATCCTTTCCTCCCGCTTCTGTCCTCTGGTTCCTCCCTGCTGCTACAAATCTAACTCCTCTAACCTGATCTCCCTGCCTCTCCCCCTTTTCTCTGCTATCTCCTTGTCTCTGTCGCTCCCATCCCTTCCTGCTCCGCCAACCCCCTCTGTCAACTTTCGTCAAAACCTCTGTTCTCTCTCCCCCTCAGTCTTTTCCTCTGCTGCTCTCTAGCACCTCCCTCTATTGTCTCCTTCTCCCAACTATCTGTAGACTCGGCTACCTCCACCCTCAACCCCTGCCTCGACTCCCTTTGCCCCCTCTCGACCTGCCCGACCCAGCCATAGCTCTCATAGCTCTCCTCTGTGCTCCGCTCGGCTCATACCGAACTGCACTCTGCTGAAAAGAAATGGAGGAAAACCAATCTCCCTGCTGCCTTGGTTCTCTATCGCTCGCTCCACTCTTCCTTCTCCTTTACACTCACCTCTGCCAAACGGTCCTACTTCCACTCTATCACTCAGTCTTCTACTAACAATCCCCGTAAACATTTCAATACTTCACTTCCTTCCCCACCCACCCCCTGTCCTCTGCTTACTCACTCCCCATCACCCTCTGCAACCCCTATTAATCTACCCTCCTTCTCGCCCCTCTCGGACTCTTTTTGCTCCCTGCTCCAGAGCTATAAACCCACGACGTGTGCTCTGGTCCCCCTCCACACTCACCTCTTCCAGGCTGCTGCCCCTTCTATACCCCCTTTCATTTCCTCTCTTCTGAACACCTCTCTGCTCTCCTGCTGTTTCCCCTCTACCTTCAAACAGGCCTGCATCACCCCCATCTTAAAAAAACCCTCCCTTGATCCCTCACCCATCCAAAACTACCGTCCTGTCTCCCTTCTCCCTTTCCTCTCTAAAACCCTTGAGCAAGCGGTAAATTGCCAGCTATCTGCTTTTCTGTCAATATGCTCTCTGCTCGACCCTCTCCAATCTGGTTTTCGCCCAACTCACTCCACTGAAACTGCTCCTCCTATTCTAAACCGCTGCTCCACTCCCTCCACTGGCTCCCTATTGCTGCTCGCATCAAATTCAAAACTCTTGCACTCGCCTATGGCTGTCTTGACGTTTCTGCTCCTGCCTATTATCTCCAGACTATTATTTCTCCCTACACCCCCTCTCGCACCCTCAGCTCTTCTGCCACCGGCAGATTACCTGTGCCCCCCCCCCCTCCGCTCCCCCGCTTCCATAGCCCACTCCTTCTCCTCTCTTGCCCCTCAGTGGAAAACCTACCCACGGATATCAGGACTACTCAGTCCCTGACCACCTTCCGACGCCTCCTAAAGACACACCTGTTTAGACAGCATCTGTAAATCTCACAACTCTTGACTATACTGAACTATATGGCACCCTATTGTACCAGTACTTGCATCATCTTGTACTTGCACTGAACTGCTCCATACCTTGCTGTATTCTACTACTGCTCTAAATTATAACTATTCGCTGTATCGTGTACTTAATTTTACTCTTAGATATCCATATTCACGTGTTTGGTGACTGCTCTTATTTGAAATTGTTCTTATCCATTTATTGTACTTACTACGTGCTCTTAATGGACTTTACTCGTATAAGCAAATATTAGTACTATAAGTTAACTGCTCTTAGTCGAACTCACTGTTAAATGTAATTATTTACTGTATTTTTTACTTTGCTCTTATTTGAATTTGATCTTATTTTCTACTGATTTTATTGTGCTTTATAACTACTTTTAACTGTAATGTGATATTCTGTAATGCAATTTTCTGTACTGTGATATTTTGTAAGGTGGTACCTTGTATTGTGGTATTTTGTCATAACTGTCGCCCTGGATAAGGGTGTCTGCTAATAAATAAATAAATAAATAAATAAATAAATAATACTTTTGAAAGTGAGCTCAATGAGCCAGCTTGCGGGCTGAAAATCCAAAGTTTCAAACAGATATACAATAAAGACTTGAATAGTGTGGGATTTCTTGCTATTAAATATATGTTTAAGCCTGAGTAAAGTTTTTCAGCCTGTTGATAAAAAAGCTCATTTGTTTAAATTATAAATGAGCAAACACAAATAACAGCAACTTGCAACATACAGACACTTTAGTACTGCCTTTCTATTAACAACCATTCTGTCTCCTTTGTCTTGTCATCTTATTATGTGATACCTTTATTGATTGCACTTCATTTTGTTTTGATGTACGTTTTCCACAATTTTGAACTTAATCATTTCAGTGATTCGGGATTAACTGACCTTAGATTCATCCTGTTCCCTTTCAGCACCCTGTGTCTTTTGATATTCAGATTTTGTAAGCTGGGTAGACCTCATGTTTAAGTATGCATTCTATACAGTACATTAATAAATATGTACGTTATTTTTAATGATGCTGCATTTCAAAATGTGACTTTAGTTTTAACACCTGTAAGTGTTTTGGATATATGTGTCACCCTTTATTAAATATATTATTTATTACAGTTTGAGGACTACAAACTTTGTAGAAGTGAAAGGGTATTTTAACATTTTGAAAAGAAAGACTAATGACAGAAGGAAAATCCTTACTTCATTGACAGCAGAATGTATTTTACAGTTTGCTGCTCATTTCTTTCTGCACCACTTGCATCTCTGCACAAGGTGCTGCATGCTGGCAGGCAACATTGAAACACCAGAAAGCTGTCTTAGCAAATAGTGATTCCTCTTCAGCAGCTAGTTGTTGCTAAGTTTAGTGACATATTTAAAAAAAAGAATATAAACCTGTAATCTTCTAAGAATGTGTATATTATTATTATTATTATTATTATTATTATTATTATTATTATTATTATTATTATTATTATTTATTTTTACTGTTGAGGTCTTGTAATCCAAGTAAAGCATATTGTTTGATGTTTTTCTAGTCAAGTGTAGGCAGAACATTAAATAAAAAAGAACATGCTTCTTCATTCCTCTAGCAAAGACATGTTACGAAGGACAGTATCTTAAAGAATTCCAATTTACATCAAGAATGATTATTTTTTATTCTTGAGATTATAATTAAGCGATAGTGCCCGTCGACGATGGCTCTACTGCGTGATACTAGACCTGGAGTGCGGGCGAGGCTAACGAAAGTCAAGGTCAAATATCACACAGTAGAGCCATCATCGAGAGGGTACTATCGCTATTAGAAAACGATTTTTACCACTGTTTTCTTTAAAAAAAAACAAAAAAAAAAACTTAAAACCTAGATTTAACTTGAACTTGTACTGATTGGTCAGATACCTTTCCACTGAGTAAAGACGTTCTAAGAAAATAGTCTGTGTACGATGGAGTCTGAACTACCAATACAATCTCTCATTAAATACCATTAAATTACCATTAAAATGCCTCCCAGCTCACCATGTTTCTACCTTCAGCCAAAGCCTTTCTCTCCTGAATCTATATATAAGAACATAAGAAAGTTTACAAACGAGAGGAGGCCATTCGGCCCATCTTGCTCGTTTGGTTGTTAGTAGCTTATTGATCCCAGAATCTCATCAAGCAGCTTCTTGAAGGATCCCAGGGTGTCAGCTTCAACAACATTACTGGGGAGTTCCAGACCCTCACAATTCTCTGTGTAAAAAAGTGCCTCCTATTTTCTGTTCTGAATGCCCCTTTATCTAATCTCTAGTTGTGACCCCTGATCGTTGTTTCTTTTTTCAGGTCGAAAAAGTCCCTTGGGTCGACATTGTCAATACCTTTTAGAATTTTGAATGCTTGAATCAGATCCTCGCGTAGTCTTCTTTGTTCAAGACTGAATAGATTCAATTCGTTTAGCCTGTGTGCATACAACATGCCTTTTAAACCCGGGATAATTCTGGTCATTCTTCTTTGTACTCTTTCTAGAGCAGCAATATCCTTTTTTTAACGAGGTGACCAGAAATTAACTCAATATTCTTGATGAGGTCTTACTAATGCATTGTAAAGTATTAACATTACTTCCCTTGATTTAAATTCAACACTTTTCACAATATAGCCGAGCATCTTGTTGGCCTTTTTTATAGCTTCCCCACATTGTCTAGTAGGAATAGCAGAGGACCTAATACTGATCCCAGTGGTACACCACTGGTTACCTCGCTCTATTTTGAGGTTTCTCCTCTAATCAGTACTTTCTGTTTTCTACATGTTAACCACTCCCTAATCCATGTGCATGCATTTCCTTGAATCCCTACTGCGTTCAGTTTGAGAATTAATCTTTTATGCGGGACTTTGTCAAAAGCTTTCTGGAAAGTAAACCATGTTGTATGTAAACCATGTCGTATGCTTTGCAATTATCCATTTTCGATGTTGCATCCTTAAAAAAATCAAGCAGGTTAGTTAGACACGATCTCCCTTTCCTAAAACCATGCTGACTGTCTCCCAGGATACTGTTACCATATAGGTAATTTTCCATTTTGGATCTTATTACAGTTTCCATAAGTTTACATATAATAGAAGTCAGGCTTATTGGTCTGTAGTTACCTGGTTCGGTTTTGTCTCCCTTTTTGTGGATCGTTATTACGTTTGCAATTCTCCAGTCTGTCGGTATAACCCCTGTGTCAAGAGACTGTTGCATGATCTTGGTTAGCGGTTTGTAAATAACTTCTTTCATTTCTTTGAGTACTATTGGGAGGATCTCATCCGGCCCAGGGGATTTGTTTATTTTAAGAGTTCCTCGTCCCTTTAACACTTCTGCCTCTGTTATGCTAAAGTTATTTAAAACTGGATAGGAACAGGTCGACATGTGGGGCATGTTGTCCATATCCTTCTTTGTAAAAACCTGTGAAAAGTAATCATTTAATATATTTGCTATTTTTTTTCTTCGTCTATGATTTTGTCATTTGTAGCTCTTAGACATTTAACCTCCTCTTTGAATGTTCTCTTGCTGTTGTAATATTGGAAAAACATTTTGGAATTGGTTTTAGCCCCCTTAGCAATGTTCATTTCTTTCTCTCTCTTGGCCTTTCTAACTTCCTTTTTGACTTGCGTTTGCAGTTCCAAGTACTCTTTCTGTGTACTTTGTTTTTGGTCCCTTTTAAATGCTCTGTAAAGTGCCTTTTTTCATTGAATATTTTTTTTAATTGATCTAGTAAACAATTTTGGCCATTGTGTTTTAGATTTAGATTTGTCTACTTTTGGGATGTAATTGTTTTGCGCCTCTAGTACTACATTTTTAAAAAACAGCCATCCTTTTTCTGTGGATGTTTTCTCTATTTTACTCCAATCTACTTCTGTTAGTCTCTGTTTCATACCTTCATAGTTTGCTTTTCTAAAATTGTAAGCCTTAGCTTTAGTCATTACTTTTGGGGGTTTAAAAATCACTTCGAATGAGACCATGTTGTGGTCCTAGTTTGCCAATGGTTCTCTGATCTCTATTTTAGTTATTCTGTCTTTGTTATTTGAAAAGACTAAATCAAGGCATGCCTCCCCTCTAGTCGGTGCCTTGACAAATTGCGTTACGAAGCAGTCATTAGTCATTTCCACCATTTTAATTTTGTCCGTCATGCTCCCCACCGGGTTTTCCCATTTTATATGGGGGAAGTTGAAATCCGCCATTAGTATGGCTTCTCCTTTGCTACATGCATTTCTAATGTCATTGTATAACAGATTATTATGCTTGCCGTCTGAATTTGGCGGTCTATAGCATGCTCCTATTATTATGCCCTTTGAATTTTTGTCCATTATTCTGACCCATATTGATTCAGCGTTGTTTTCTTCGTCCAGATTTAACACCTGGGCTTCAAGACTATTTCTTATGTATAGCGCTATCCCTCCGCCTCTTCTGTCCTGCCTGTCTTTCCTATACAGTGTATACCCACTAATATTATATTTGTCTCCATCACTCTCAGACAACCAAGTTTCTGTAACACCTTTCACGTCGTAGTTACTTGTTAGTCCAGTAGCTTCAAGTTCTAACATTTTGTTTCTGAGACTTCTAGCATTTAGATAAATACATTTAATGGCTGTGTTACCTGAGTTGTTGCCCTTGTTTTGATGTGGTCTCCCTTCTGATTTTTTGCTTTCTCCCCCCTTCTTTTCTAGTTTAAATGCTTCTGAACCTCCTCAAGGATCCTTTGTCTGAGTAGATTGGTTCCCTTTTTGTTTAAGTGCAGTCCGTCCTGCGTGTATAGATAGTCCTTGTTGTAGAATGTGCTCCAATGTTCAAGAAATGTGAAGCCCTCCTGTGTGCACCACGATTTCAGCCATGCATTTTGATTATATATTTCCAGCTGACCGTATGGTCCTTTGCAAGGTGCCGGCAGTATCCCAGAAAATACCATTGTTTTGGCCTCTCGGCAGTTACAGGTATAGGATTGGTTGCTTTCGTCGATTCAAAGTATTGGTTGCCTGGTTCTGGTGGATAATAAAATTCATTTGGACCAATAGATGTGAATTATCTATGTGAAGTCAAAAAGAAAAAGCCAGCACTTGCACGGATTGATTTTAAATTTGATTCACAGTTGGTGCTGAGACGTTCCAGTGGGCATCAACGATTGAGTGCGAACAGCCAATCAGCTTACAGATCGAGCGGGTTTCTATTTTGCATAAATGCCCGCTGGAACGTTGAAGTGCTTAACTGTGAATTACATTTTAAATCATTCCGCGCATAAATACCGGATTTTTCCCTTAACATTCTAATCTACAACTAATCTGATAACATAAAAAGCTACTTAAACATTGATACTTTCTGACGCTGGTCTAGAGACAAGGGAACTCATGTCTGTGACAGGACAGTGGACACTGTAATGAAGGCTCAATTCACAGCTACTGGACAGCAAATCAACAGGAAAGACACGATTGGTCCACAATTCTGTCATCAGCTGGATCCAAACACCCCCCTCCCTTAAAACCAGCGAGTCAAACTGCCAACCCTGTTTCAGATCTTTCCGCACCAGCCAGTCCACTCCCTGCCGACTTGAATGACACCTCGCCTCCAACAACAAGTTTCGAGTCTGACTCTACTACACGGACTATTCAACAATTGTACAGTTAATTTATCTGGCAATGTCCAGATAAATTATAGTAAGATAGAGTAAGTAATAAATAAATGTTAGCCAAATAATAATAATAAAAACAGTTTTCTCTATGTGTATGTTGTTTTTCTATTCTAATTATGTTAGGGACTATTTTCCTCAGCGGAAGATTACCTGTCGAAATATCAGAAGTTCAAGATAAATATAGGTTTTAGAGGTTTTTTTAAGAGAAAGTAAAGAAATAAATTGTTTTTTAATAGCGATAGAGCCCTCTCAATGCGTGCTCTACCATGTGGTCGATGACCTTGACTTTCGTTCGCGCCCTCGCCTACGGCTCAGGACGCATAACTCCAGTCGCGGTCATCTACCGCACGCCTCGACGGGCTCAATCGCTTAATTGTTCACATTTTAAACTGCTCTGTTTCTATACTGACCACAATTGTTAACACAGTGGAACATATTTGTAAGACGATTTGCCATGTAACCAGCAACAATGAAAATATTGAATATTGAAATTTCTGTCCAGACTGGAGTTCTTATCGGTGTCGAACTGATATAACTATATCGGTAAAAAACTCAAAAAAGAGCAGGTTTCGTACCAGTACTGTTTCAATACGACTCGGAATAGATTAAGTGTGGACAGGTAAACCAACACGGTATTGATACAGTGAAGTAAATATTCTGAAGCACGCGCACGTCTTGCTTTACAGTTTAAATACTTTAAACAGCTTTACATTTTACGGCGAGCAGTACCTTTATCATGGCTACACCAAAAAATGCCAAAATAAGGTGCTCTGTCTTATTAAATTGAAGGGAGACAACCGCCCAACAGCAACTCAATGGGTGTGCTGGCAGATCGCTGGTGATCTCCACAAAATTAGTGCTGATGACTATGCTGTAAAGCGTACTGCAGAGTTGTGCCGCTCTAAAATAAAATCCCCTGTGAGGGAATGTAAAAAAAAAATAAAAAACACATCGGGCAGTGGAAGGAGCACATTTATTTATTTTGATCAAATGGATCTAATTCTTCACGACAGGTCAGCCTCATCACCATCCTACAGTTTGGACACAAGTGCCACTGGCAAACAGGTCAGCGACGAAAAGCAAGACCCAGATAATGAGAGCACAACAGGGGTGTATTTTGTCTAAAAACACAATTGACAGATCTACTGTAGTAAAATAGTTAAGAACTTTGTTTTTTTAAGAATATATTGAAATAATTTGCAAAATCTGATGCAGTATTTTCTACAACAATAACGTCAGTAGGAATGTGTGGGTTATGTTTTGTTCATGGATATTTTGGTTAAATCTTCAGGTGAAATGGATCTTTGCTCTGGAATAAGAGAGAGAGAGGGTTGAAGAGATCAAGGCCTCTGGAAAGCTTTTCAGGTAAACGTAGCCTATTGTCCTCACCAACACATTATATTAGTATTATTATTAGGCCTATTAATATAATATTAGTACTGCAAGTCATTGGTTAAAATAGTATGATGTTTTTAATAGATAATGTTGTTATCTAAAAGCAAACTAATTTGTCGTTCTAAATAACAAATAAATAATCTGTATAAATGCAACAATTGGAATATACGTTTTGAAAACATCACAATTTCACCTGCAAAGCATTGTGGTTGATGCAGTGAAAACGCTGAAATAAGGTATGTAGGTAACGTTTCAGAGCCTAGTGAAAATGTTACCATGATAACGTTTTTGCTGTGAGATCAGGTTGCAACCAATGGCTGATAATGACCTGCTAATATGTATATGTTTTTATTTTAAATCACAGTGTTAGTATTTATTTTTCGATGTTTTAGGCCAGCGCTCCAATTGCCATCCATCCAACAGCTGCAGACGTTTTATGGTGAGGGGGGATAAAAGGAAAAAGGGAAACCTCAGTGACAATGAACACTATCGCTGCAATCGAAGAACAAGCACAGAAGAACTTCAGAGAGATGCAAGACGCACAGCTGAAGTTTGAATTAGCTGCAGAGGAGAGACGGCGAGAGAGTGAGAACGAGTTCCTCTGTAAACATATACAAATGCAGGACACCTTTGCCCAACTCTGTTCATCAGAAGATGCAGCGCCGTCTCAGCTTCCTCCACAATACCCATGATTGGCAGCAGCCCTACGGGGAGATCCTCAGGGATCATGGCAAGGACAATACTCCAATACTCGACAATTTCCACCTGTGCACATTCCTCCACCGCACCATAACGAGATATTATAAACAAAATGACGAGTCGTGTCCATCACCTGTATATACAGAATTGTGAAATAAAAATAAATAAGGAAGAGAGAGGGTTTTTTCAGTCTGTGCTGGAAGGTATTGTAGTTTGTTTTAGTTGGTAATTTGTAATGTAATGACACATCTTTCACTGATTTAATTATTTCTAATGATTTATTTCTAAAGTGGTTTGTATATCCCTAACGTCTATAATGTTAATTTGTAATTTTTTTTGTTTCAGCTGCAGGAGATATTTTTTTATTTTTTTAATGATATATATATATATATATATATATATATATATATATATATATATATATATATATATATATATATATAAATCATGAATGCAGCCACTGATGACAACAAATGTTCCCTTTATTTTAGAGGACAATTGAATTATTTAAAAAAAAAAAAGTCTTTACTTGAATTGTACTTTGACAAAACAGTAAAATGTGCCCAGCAGTTAAATAAATAAATGTCCTACATCGATGGGATTCAAACAGCAGTCTCTTCGGGGAGAGGAAGGTACAGCGACCTGACAACACATCTCTCAGTACTTTTTATGTGGTAGTAAAAAAAACGGCTTACTTAGATGGAAGCAGTAAAGAGGAGGAACCAGATAATCTAATTATGCAAAGAAATTGATTGTGATTGGCTGCAGCTGTCTGGTACCCAGAAAGAGTCAGAAGAATGAGAAGGGGGATGTTGTGTGCAGCGCAATATTGTAGGATCTGTTTGTACAGGAATATGGTACGTCAGTGACTGGGCTTTGTGCCCCGCTACTACACCTAGCCATGAGAGCCACGTTTCAGATATAAGATGGCCAGTGGAGTATGATTCACACAGGTGATATTGTTCCAGGTAATGTACTTTAACTATATTTTCGCATGATATTACGCGTGCATGTATTTTAATGATGATGCTTAAAATCTGAATTGGAACTCATCGTCCGCTGTAGTGCAGTGTAGCTGTGGCACCAGCTACAGTAATGCATCACTCAACTGCGGCAAGCACAATATTCAGTTTTTGTGTGTTTATGTGGAAGTTGGATTTTATAATACAGCTATTCATAGTCTGTCAGTCAGTAAACTATATGATATTTATGAGTCGGACATCCTATTTTGTTTCTTTGTACTATGCGTTTGATACCTCTAATCCTGCTGCAGAAATGGCCCCTCTCGGTGTTTAAATGGTTCATACAAAAATACAATGACTAGTCAGGCTAGATAGAATACATATTATCAACAGCTCTGCCGTGCGCAATTTATTTAAAGAAAGCAATTACGTTAAACGACGTTGAACGCTAATGGCCTTATATATAGAGATTTTTTTCTTCTTCTGATCAAGACGTTTTCATTTATCGTTTGAGTCAAAAGAGAACTTTCAATACATTGATACACTAATGTAAACAGGTATCAGTTTAGCATTTGGATTGTATGTGCAGGACAGGATCGTCTTTACAGATCTATTCATGTGCACACATCATGTATATCTATACACATAAACGTGCCATGAAATTGATTTAATTGAGTTAATGTTAGAATCATTATAGAATAATGAAAACGTGTGCCCTTCTTCAGTTCTGTATGTGAAACAGCAGTATAATGTCAACTATAACTACAGTATAATGTATACTAGGAACTAATGTAGTGCTTTTGTGCTGCGTTCAGCAAGTGCAGCGTTTGTCCACTGAACTCTCCACTGAATAAATTGAGGCTGGAATCTCCCCCCACAGCACCACCCCCACCCTACCCTTACTACTATTCCCCAGCAGCACCCAATACAGAAGGGACTGCATTGTTCATCAACGCTTTAATTGTGTTGCTGATAATTCAGTAAGACAGATAACCATTCTGAATAAGACAGCACTTACACAAATCTACAGTGAAGCCCTTTTGATGTCACATAGCAGGTGGCCAGTTGCTCTTTCAAATCAGGGTGGGATTGCAGTTAGTGTAGCTACTGGTTTTAGCAGGGGAATTGTTTTTTTTATATCATTTTGTTCAATAAGAAGGGATTATCATTCCCCTGAACTTTGTAGTATATCTCTCTCCCTTATATATATATATATATATATATATATATATATATATATATATATATATATATATATATATATATATATATAATGATCGTTTTTGTGCCTTTTAAATTCAATATGGAATTCTGTTGCTGTTTGATCTGTTTCTTGAAATAATGAATCAAAGTGTATTGATTGAAGCTTCTATTTTTTGTTGAATACAGAAGGAAACACTTTACAAAGCTTATTGAAAAAAACAATGACTTGAAATCTTCAGATAGTTAAAAAAAATGAGTTGCCTTTGGTTGCCATTCTGATTATTGTGCTTCTAATAACACTGGAGGATGTAAGGATTAGACTGGTTCTATCACTCCAGTGAGCCAACTAAACAAATGTATCTAACTGGACCCTGCTTTACATTCTAGGCATGTTCTGGTGATAACTGTAATTGGGGTGGGGGGACTGTTAGATGTTTGCTTTTAAAAGAATTAGGCATCTTAAATCTTAAATTACGATGAAAAAAAAGAGGTTTAGTTATGTGCCAAGACATGGGTAGCATATAGAAAGTAAAAGTAGGTGCAGACTTTGGTCAGATACCTGCATTTTAGTGGGCTAATGTGAAACCAGATAGAGGTTGTAAACAGTTTTAGCTCTATATTATACAAATACTATTTGAAAATACATACATATAAACCTCTTTAAATGGCTACACTAACCTGCTCCTACCAGTGATTAAAAACAAAAAAACAAAATAAAAAACAGAAAGGAATTTTATTTTTTTCGGTTTATGTGAATGTCAGAGGCACCTCTAATAAACAGCCACACACATGCTCAGTCTCCTTTGGTGACCAGTTAGTTCAGGTTTCATTGTAATTGCTGGATTACAAGTATGCATAAATGTATTCCCTGCTGCTTTGCCCTTTTCTTGATATGGATATATCCCAAAGGTGTGCTATAAATAGGATTAATGTGAAACTTGATATAACTGAGGAGGTTTTAGGAACACTGTACCTGTTGGAGATTGAATAGAGCAGAATTCTTGCATTCTTAAGTGATAAATACTGGCAACCTCATGATAACAAAAAACAAAGCACATTCTAATCCAGACAGATAATTTCACTGGTGGTTTAATACACTGTACATGTATATTCCATGCATTCAGATGTTTTTTAAAAAAAAAATTTTTATGGTACTTACAGTCCATAGTGCATCTGTTGAGCTAAACAGTTTTCCATCATTTATCTGCAATAATAATAGTACAATATGTAAAATACTGATTTCTTTCTTTAAAATACTGTAGATCAACATAGTGTTTCTGAATTTGTTCCTTATGTATTTGAATTGCTAAATATAATATAATATACCATTAGCCAAAACACTATTGGTAGGATACTGTGTTGGTTGTTCCACACAAGAGCCTAGTACACCAGATGTCCATGGCATGGTCACAAGAGACATATTTTCATCCACATGCTTGTTTAATTGTTCCTGGGTAACTAGTGTGTGTTTTGCAAAACAAACTACAGACAAGTTTAAATGTGTAACGAATTGAATTTAAACTTTGTAAGTGTTATTTTTAATCTGCTAGTTCTTCAGTATCTCTGTATTGTATAATTTGGTATACGGTATCTCTTTGTATGGAGTTATGTACAAAACATCACTATGAGGCAACAATTTAAATGTGTTTGCGAGCTGAGGCAACATAGAATCTGGAAAATTGTGTTGTATTGCATTGTATATTTTTGTAAGTTGCCCAGATGTACCAGCTTTAAACAAGGAGTCCATGATTTGTTAAAATCAGTTGTAAGTATATTTAGCATTGGTGATGTTTGTGTGATTTTTCTTTTTTTATTTGATTGTCATTTGTTTATGATTAATTGAGATGTACATTTCAGTGGGCTCTCTTCCTGGTTAAATAATAAATAATTGATTTGAACTGAATTATTCAGTGAACTAATGAAACTTCTAGGTGGAATTCAAACCATGTGGCTGTCATTTACCTCAGCTCCCAGACACAGGACATGTTTGAACACTCCCATGCATTAACAATATGTATTAGAAAATGATTCAGTACCGTTAGCCAATCAGCTTCCAGTTCTAGCGGGCTCTAATAGACGGTAGATGCTCGCTGGAATGTCTCAGCACCAACTGTCAATCAAATTTAAAATCAATCTACGCAAGTGCTGGCTTTTTCTTTTTGACTTGCTGTATTTTTAAGCGTAGTTCACATCTATTGGACAGTAAATACTAAATAAAGACACAATTGGTCCAAATTAATTTTATTATCCACCAAAGCCAGCCAATCAATACTTTCGATCGATGAAAGCAACCAATCCTGTACCTGCAACTGCCGAGAGCCAATCACAGCCTGTCAGCTCGACTGGCGCACAGACACTTCTTTCAACAACAACAAAGCGAGGCGGGGACAGTTCAGTAATACAGCTCCATTCATATACAGTATCCACCACTTACACCGTACAGGGTTATTTCGGGTATATCGGACAAATAGTGTTTGCCGTTTGCAATTCCCATTGATTTCAATAACAAAAGTATTGTTTATACTGTGTTAAGCACGCCACTATTTCGGGCAAACTCAGCTGTTTGGATCTCTCTTTATGTGCCATTTCGTAGATTTAAATAACAAACACACTGCTTATTACTGTAGTAATCGCTCTTACAAATCCACCAATCAGATGTTTTCACCTCGTTACCTTGCCATTCACATAGATTTCAATACAAAAGGCAGCACTTTACTGTAGTAAAAGCTTGACAGATCGATCAATCATTGCACCTTGTTGCTAAGGGAGGTGAAAGTAACAAAAATTAAATCACGAATGACAATTCATTAAATGTTAAATTTAAGCAAGTATTGAATATTGAATTTTAGCATCAAATAATAAATACTAGCATTAAATATAAAATTCATGTATCAAATGTTAAATTTTAACATCAAATAATAAATTCAATGTTGAATATTAAATGCAAGTATTGAATGTTAAATACTACCATCGAATGTTAAATGCAACAGTCAAATGTTAAAAACTAACATCAAACATTAAATATGAGTTTGATATATTCAATGTATAAAGGGCATTGAATGTATAGTGGTTAGAGCTCTGGACTCTTGACCGGAGGGTCATGGGTTGAATCCCAGGTGGGGGACACTGCTGCTGTACCCTTGAGCAAGGTACTTTACCTAGATTGCTCCAGTAAAAACCCAACTGTATAAATGGGTAATTGTATGTAAAAATAATGTGTAAAAAATAATGTAATTGTATGTAAAAATAATGTGATATCTTGTAACAACTGTAAGTCGCCCTGGCTAAGGGCGTCTGCTAAGATACAAATAATAATAATAATAATAATAATAATAATAATAATAATAATAATAATAATAATAATAATAATGTGTCTTTTATCCATTCGATGTGAGCTTTATCCATTCAATGTGCCTTTTATCCATTTGGTGTGCACTTTGTCATTCGATGTGGTTTTTATCCATTCAATGCATGCACTTGCAAACTGTCAATCAATCCCATCCACCCAGCCCATTCCCACACCTTCCACATCGGTGAGATCGGTGTTCCTCCTTGTTACCTGTTAACCTGTTCAGCCAATGAGAGGCTTTGATTTTCAAACTGAAATAAGGTTAGGGTGACCAGATAGCAAGAGTGAAAAATCGGGACACAGTTGGTGAAGGGAGAAAAGAAACCTTGTGAACTACTGCACAACGCAAGCGACACAAACTATGTATCTTTCTTTTGTAGATAGGCTTTTTTTATTCCTTCGCCTTCCTGCGTGCATTGCACTTAGGCAAAAACACAAACTTAGAGAAATATAAAAAAAAACAACACTCCAAAGCGGGTAAGGCTGGTTTATACTTCCGACTGTGACCCAATTTTTGGTCTCAGTCAGTGGTGTCTGATGGTCGGAATGATATCATCTGCACTGCTGCGAGCTGCGTCTTTTTTGAAAAGTCGTACGGCCTTTTCTTGTGTGTCGGTGACTGAAAAACGCACAAGATCAGATGATGTTGAAAAAAATCCAACATTTGTCGCATGGTTGCAAGCCGGTGAAGTGCGATAGAGCAAGTTTTTGAGGAACCCAATAAACATGAACAACAGAACAGGATTTTAAACTTGCTTCTAAACTGAATGAAATTAAAGCGTAATTTTCTTGTTTACTGTTCAGATGACAACGATGTTGCACATCTTGTAATGTAGCTTAAAGAAAATACGATTGATCACTATAACTTCAGAATCACACATTAAACAAAAGGCTACTACAATTTTAGACCAGGATAGGCACGTTTTCTTTGTTTCGACTCGGTACTGATAAAATAAATTCCTGGATGGGACAAATAACATGACAACAAACGTGCTGCATATATGGACTTTATTAAAGAATGTCAGATACCTTCGGATAACCGAGTTTTGGGACTGTTTCTAATTGAGGTCCACATCTGTATAACTTGGCAAAGCTTTGCCTTACACTTCCAACCAATTCAGTGGATGCAGATGTGCAGTCTCAATGTATGGGCAAATCCACACCAGACAGAGAATGTTGGCAGCAACTGTTGGGAGATGTTGCATGCTTGCCTTTTAAGAAATGACAGCACTCTGTTTTAGTAAGGAAGCAAGTACCACTATTTTTAGGGTTTTATAGTGCACACCGAGTGGATAAAAGGCACATTGAATGGATAAAGCGCACATCGAATGGATAAAAGGCACATTGAATGTATAAAGCTCATATTTAATGTCTGATACTAGTTTTTAACATTCGACTGTTGCATTTAACATTCAATGGTAGTATTTAACATTCAATTCTTGCATTTAATATTCAATGTTGAATTTATTATTTGATGTTAAAATGTAACATTTGATGTTAAAATTTAACATTTGATACACACATTTAACATATAATGCTAGTATTTATTATTTGATGCTAAAATTCAATATTTGATACTTGCTTAAATTTAACATTTAATGAATTGTCATTCATTATGTAATTTTTGTTACTTTCACCTCCCATACATTACTGAGCGATTACCCCTGTACTGTACCTTGGCTATTTAATCCATGTACACAGTGTCGGGTTTACAGTTTGAAAAAACAGCACTGACTGCAACAGCAAGCATGGCTGGAAAGAGAAAAGTGATGCGCATCAGCACAGCAATTCAGTGTAAATAAAATGTCTCTTGGATGCTGTGCGCTTGCTAAAGCATGCTTGGAACTGTCAGTCAGCAAACAATGCAACGTTGTGTTTTTGAGAGTTGTAAAATGCAGAGAACAAATGTGAAATAAACAACACAAGTAAGATATTGGGAATCTGATTTTACACAAGGTAGGCTATAAAACATTCAGCTGACCTGGAAATTCAACCAAATGAACCTTTATTCTGCAGGTTCTTCGGGTGTTTCACAATTCACACAATACTTCATTTTTATAAAATCACATATTTCAGTAATCCTGATGATCACCTGCAGCACCATTGTAGATATAGTATATCATACACAATCAAAGAAAGGCAATAGTGAACAAGTGTTTGTTCTATCCCACTATGCTGCATGATGATGCACAGTGCTGTGCCATGCCCATAGCAACAAGCTTGCACGTTCAATCTTTTTTTTCTTTTTTAATTTGAAATCCTACAAGCATGTACTCTCAGGCAGACAAATATTTTGAATGTCTGCCAAGTTTCTTAAGCTTTAAAAGATTTTACGATTGAATATTCAAAGTGATGGATACTGCATTATTTTGTGATTTGCTGCATTCTAATCCTTTTTTTGGACTCACATGCATACTGTGGGAGGCTGTGTGCTCCAGTGGTTAAAGAAAAGGGCTTGTAACCAGGAGGTTGCTGGTTCAAATCCCACCTCAGCCACTGACTCATTGTGTGACCCTGAGCAAGTCACTTAACCTCCTTGTGCTCTGTCTTTGGGGCGAGACGTAATTGTAAGTGACTCTGCAGCTGATGCATTGTTCACACACCCTAGTCTGTGTAAGTCGCCTTGGATAAAGGCGTCTGCTAAATAAACAAATAATAATAATACTGTCATACCACAGGCCTTTAACTTCTCAGAAAACACACAGTCAACCATGATGACAATTAAGATCAAATGTAATAGGAGAATATTCTTGGCACAGCGTGTAATAGGTGTTTATTAATATTAATGTGGGGACTGTATTTAGACTACAGTACATAAGATACTTTACAAGCTTCTGAGAGCATATCTACTTATGATTTAAAAACAGATCATAAAGAGCACTGATTCCCTGATGAAAAACGCTTGAGATGATGATATTTCTGAAATGGTCGTTTTTTAAAAGGGAAATAAAACAAAAACTGTGAGAGTATTGTGATTTTTATTTATGTTTACCATAGTATTTATACTTCTAAATAATGTGGAAAGATTGTGCTTCACTGATTAGTATTCAATTATACAATGAGTTAAAAACTGCCAAGTTCATGAGCAGCCCCATCCATAGAGGCAGAATCGCCAGACGCCTGGTTCGCCCACACTGCAGAGCATGTGACAAATATTTGACACTGTACATATGTGATATAAGATATGATCCATAAACGATGCAGCTTTTGCGATGTCCGACAATATTGTCCTGAAATTGCCCTGTATAATTCAAGTTAACAAAATAATCAATAATATACAATTTGCACAGGAAGAGTTTTATTACAACAATGCTTAATGCTTTCCAATAATGTTCTCAAAGTGATAGGTTTACCTCGAGAGGCTGGAGTCTCAGTTAAGGTTGATATTTATGATAATAACTTGCGAAAGTTAGTAAACTAGGTGTGCAAGTTGTTGCCAGTTATTGTGAAAAATGTGCGCATTTTAGACTTACAGGGAATGCTGACGCCCACTGAACCTTCGGTTCTCCTGAGCTGTGTGGGAAATTGCTACAGTGGAGGAAAAAATGATTGGGCATTTCAAATTAGGGTGAAAATCAGGGATAAAATAATTGGGCACACTAAATAAAAAAAATAATAATAATAATAAAAAAAGAAAAGTAACAGTTTGGGAGTGGTTCGCCTGGTAAAAGCACAGCTGTGTAGTGTGTAGGGTGAGTTATACAGTCAGGGCTGTGTGAAGTCATCAGTGTTCGATTGGAATTCCAGAGAGTGTCTCCCTGTCCCTACTGGCCAGACACCTGGTTAGCTCATGTGGACACCTGCAGGGCTGGCCTTTGTCCCTCTGTTCTCAGGTTGCTGGGTGTAAAGAGGCATTTGGCTAGTCGTGGGATCAGAGGACCAACCTTGTTCTCCTGAGCTGCTGTGCAGAATTGCTGTGGTAAGGGAATGTAATTGGGCATTCTAAAATTGGGGAGAAAATCACAGATAAAATAATTGGGTACACAAAATGTGTGTATATATAGGTTTTACCAGTTTTTATCATTGTGTTTGCACATTTAATATTGCCACCTTGTTTACAAACTTCCTTTAAGGGAAGGTGTGAGAGGGGAGGACCCATTGCTGACTGTCAGGCACATTTAAAGCAAGTGCAGCGCTCTGTCGGAGCCGATGTAAACAAGCTGCATGAGAATGCAAGGAGCATGTGTGTTTTTGTTTATACAGATGCCTCCACTTATAACAGACTCCAAGGGACAATGGAAATCAGTAATTTATAAGTGAAGTACGTTGTAAACACATTTCGAAATGCTGC
This sequence comes from Acipenser oxyrinchus oxyrinchus, assembly GCA_030684275.1. NCBI lineage: Eukaryota > Metazoa > Chordata > Actinopteri > Acipenseriformes > Acipenseridae > Acipenser > Acipenser oxyrinchus. The sequence continues at coordinate 42,603,417 of CM060250.1, forward strand.
CTGTAACTGCGAACATAAGTACCTTAAATATTTACTCTCTGTAGACATGTCATAAATGTGGGCCGTACGATGTATTAAGTAGTAGCATTTTACAAATTTATATTTTTGATAAATGTAATTAAAACTGTATACGTTATACATTTAAACTGTACAATGGCTGTGCCAACAAAAACATAGTAGAATAAAAGCAAACTGTTTTCCTGCCTGACGTCACAAATGCCGTCATGACTGTCATTTACTGTCCTGGATGTACCTTATTTGTGCAAAATATCTACCTGTGGAACAGGAAAACTCTACTTAATAAAACGGTACTGTATGTATTGTATGTGGGGAAGCTATAAAAAAGGCCAACAAGATGCTCGAATATATTGTGAAAAGTGTTGAATTTAAATCAAGGGAAGTAATGTTAAAACTTTACAATGCATTAGTAAGACGTCATCTAGAATATTGTGTTCAGTTCTGGTCACCTCGTTACAAAAAGGATATTGTTGCTCTAGAAATTCTAAATTCTAAAAGGTATTGACAATGTCGACCCAGGGGACTTTTTCACCCTGAAGAAACAAGGACCAGGGGTCAGAAATGGATATTATTATTATTATTATTATTATTATTATTATTATTATTATTATTATTATTATTAGCTATATTAGATAAAGGGGCATTCTGAACAGAAAATAGGAGGCACTTTTTTACACAGAGAATTGTGAGGCTCTGGAACCAACTCCCCAGTAATATTGTTGAAGCTGACACCCTGGGATCCTTCAAGAAGCTGCTTGATGAGATTCTGGGATCAATAAGCTACTAACAACCAAACAAGCAAGATGGGCCGAATGGCCTCCTCTCGTTTGTAAATGTTCTTATGTTCTTATTAAACTGTAGCTATTAAGCAAAAACTGTATGTATTAAGTGCAAAAGACCTGCCTGTGGAACAGGAAAACTGTGTGTATTAAACGGTATATACGTTATAAGCGAGTCTGTTTTAACCCGAGTAATTCCCCATTAAAGCCCATGTTGTTGGCAGGGACATGCCTCCTCAATGCATTGTAAACGGAACCATTCTAACAGGATCTGTTATAAGTGGAGTGCACCTGTAATACAATTACAGTTGTGGCGTTATGTGTTTTTGAGTAGGCAACAAGGTCAGTAAAGCTGAAGAACAAGAAGATAATAATACATTATTTTTTTCCCATGTGTCCTGCAGTTAAAACCTATAACTTTTCCATAGTAAAAGCAAAGTGTAGTGAAGCATAGAGAAACTATGGAAAACCATAAGTAAACACTGTAAAGCCCAGAGAGGTAGGTAATGGACAATATAAAACTGGTGAACCAAAGTAAACTATGGTAAACAACATTACCATGGGGAAGACTGCAAAATGACTACAAATACTTTGTGTCATAAATACAAAGTACATCTACACCTCCACAGTAATATGTGTCTTTCAGTCATCCACGTGCATTAAAGACTTTCTGTTCCTACATTTGGGATTTTCTGTATGTGTACTGCTTGTAAAGCTTTGTTTACCTAGGAGTATTGTACTTCACTTGCTGCAAAGACGTAAGTTCTTGTAGCAATGCGCTGGACACAAGGCTTGAAATAGCTGCATGTGTAATTCAGATGAAAAGTTAATGGTTTGATGTAATTTAATGACCGTATGCCACAATAACATCCAAATGGTATTTTTATGAAGATCAGTGTCTTCACCATCTGTCATGGTTAATGAATAGGTGTTGCATGACCCATGAATGCAATTAATCAATTCTGGTGTGTTGTCCAGCATAAACGCTGCAGCAGAAAAACTGCCCCCAAATCACCATGGCAGCACATAGAACAGCAGAAATGACAAGTTATGTACTTAATTATTAGGTCAGACCATACAGTGACACAGCCAGTTTCAGCCAGCTCATTGTGGTATTTTATTAACTCTTAAAATTCAGCATGACAGGAACTTCACTCATTTACAAGTGACTCACTCCAAATGCATTTACGTTTACAAAGTGGCAATGTCATCCCCTTGTGTTTGTATCCAATTTAAAACAAGCAGGGTTAACCTTGTCCTGTTTGTGCAGGATGGTAAATACGACATAACAATGTTATTTTCGAAGGTGGTAGGTGGTGGTGTTGTTACAGGCACGTTGGACTTTTAGACAGACATGTTTATGTTTGCATGTTTTGAGTACAAAAATAAATACTCATATGGTTTGGTATGCACCCTGTACATCTTGCATCTTCACTGTAACAGGACGGGGCTCAGTAAAGCGGATGCTGTGATTATACAGGGCTTTTCATGCATAATCATAAGCCTGTTCCCGCCCCTCTGAACCTGTGCCCGAGCGAGAAGGCAGGACAGATGAACCAATCAAAATACTGAACATTGTGTGAGGCATCGGGAACCAACAAAATGTTTCTGATGCAACAGATTGGATTGAAGTCGTCGATGTTGTGAATTCAGAAGACTGGTAGACCAGGAAGACCTGATGCATCAAAACAATCGCAAAGATATTGCTGGGATATATACAACAAAGCAGAAAGCTAGGGAAAGTAATGCATTGTGTTTTAAACTCTACAGCCTGTTTAGTAACACTTCTTTGTTTCCATTGTTCTCTGAACTTAGTTTAGAGTCCATACTGGGATTGAAATATCCTACCATCAGCTCTGCTGATATTATAATAAGGGTCAAGTTCTTTTAAATATGCACGTTTACTGGGTCATGTCTCCACAACTCAGACAGTAATTTAACATTGTCACTATATTTATCCTTTTTTTTTAATTAGGCACACATCTGTCTTGGTAAATTACCAGGAAGATCTGGGAACACTGTCTTGTTTTCATGCATAGCCACAACAGTAATTATTTGTATAAATCAACTACAATTATCAATGAGATTTTGTTATATACCACAAAAGATGCTTTTTTTAAAAAGGTGGTTTGGGGGCAGTTTTTCTTCTGCAGCGTTTATACTGGACAACATACCAGAATTGATTAATTGCATTCATGGGTCATGCAACACCTATTCATTAACCATGACAGATGGTGAAGACACTGATCTTCATAAAAATACCATTTGGATGTTATTTTGGCATACGGTCATTAAATTACATCAAACCATTAACTTTTCATCTGAATTACACATGCAACTGTTTCAAGCCTTGTGTACAGCGCATTACTGACCTTGTTGCCAACTCAGGATCACCTAAAACCACAACTGAGTTCCGTTTACAACGTATTGAGGAGGCATGTCCCTGCCAAACAACATGGGTTTTGGTCTTACAGATGGTTTAGGTTTGTTTCTTCAGTCGTGTCCAAGATGACTTTGCCCTGTTAAATCTGTATTAAAAGTTTTTGGGCTACCTATGATATTCATTGTTCTGTTAAGGTACAGTATAATTAGGGCTTCTAATTTTCGGTTTTAACCGATAAAAAACACTAAAAGACTACCGATACAAATTAAATGAAATCGGTGTATATCCAATAAACACTGGAAATGGTTACTCAATTCATGTTGACTTGACCCCTTTTCCCATAAAAAAATAAAATAAAATAAACTCTACAAAAAAAAAAAAAATATTCCTAGTGCAGTTGGGCAGTGACCCTCTGTAACAGGAGAGATCTGTGCTGACTGTCTGGCGCATGCATGGTTCTGCACTAAGAGGGCAGCAGCCTCGTAAGATCCACCTGTCAATCACTGCAGTGACATGGAGAGGTTGGGAGAAGGTGTGTTGGCTTTCCCTCTCTCTGAGTGGTTGAGAGGCAGGCCTTGGGGGGTTGCTCGGCCCATAAGAACTGCACTTGGTTATGCATTTGGGTGGCCGTGACCTGGATAACCCAGTTATGCTGGCTGAGGACACCATGCTGGCCGAGGAAGACAGCCAGTCTTAAATAACACAAAAAATAATTAAAATAAATTGTTACGTACCCAAGGGGACGTGTGTAGGTAGGGGAACTCCAGCCACCCCATTGTATATAGAATAGCTGAGTGTAGAACGGAGACCCGAGCTGACCGGCTTAGCGGCAGTGGGGGCACTGTGTAAGCAGCACCGTTATTTTGTAGTTTTATTACTGTGTTTTATTTTCCCTTTTTATTTCACCTTTGGTTTTCATTGTTATTTCAGAGCACCAGCGTTTGAAGGCCCACCGCAGAAGGCCCTACATGTAAGGCTTATTTATGTATAGTAAGTTACAGTGTCTATCGGGGGCAAGCCCCCAAACCCCTACCTAAAATGACGTAATAATATTCACAACCTCGTCCTGTAAACTATTGTATAGAATTGTTAAAATGTGCATAAACTGGGTCAGCTAAACTGCAGTTTACAAACTGCTTCAACCAGTGGTTTAGAATTGGAAAATTAAGCTGGGTTTACTAAACTGCAGACTACCAAGGGGATTTATTATTCCTTATTATTAGGCTGGTATGTACTTCTTTCTAAGCAACATTATTACTTTGCCTCACCTTGTAAAAATGTCGCTAATAAGCCTTAGTCGTTTAGAAGCCATTTACACACGTTTAAGTAACAGCTACGGTGGTATGAACTAAGCCGCATGGTGTCGCTGTAGTCTGCAATGACAGTAAAAAGATTTTGAAGAGCACAGAGGCTACAGATATCAGCGGGACTTGGGATTAATGTATGCATACAACGAGGGATGACAGCAAACCATCGTGTAAGAGAACCTAAATAAATAATTATTAGTATGATTTTAACCGAGGCCCTTGCCTCATAGCTGGCTACAGCCTTGAAGAGGTAAAATAGCTCTGTCTCTGTGAGATTAAAGAAACAAGAGATCAACACAGACACTAGCTGCTAAATAGTGACCTCAACATACACGTGAAGTTGATGGTTCGTCTTCAGACGTGGGAAGCAAGTTAATCGGAGTCTGTTTTTGTCTGCCTGGCATATGATACAGATCAGGTACACTAGTACTGGCCCAAAAGAAAGGTTTTGTATAGTGATCAACATTTTGTTTTTCTTTTATGTTGCAATCCTGTTTGGTATGTGGATTGTAATAAAAGTAAAACAAAACAGTAATTATTGTATTCCTCCGATTTTAAGACGCACTTTTTAAACAATTTTTTTCTTCTCAAAAATGGCTTGCGCCTTAAATTTGTATAGAGATGCATGTATTAAAATCGCCAACAAAAGACGTGACTACCCGAGTACATACACAGCAACGTGACTTACTCCTGAGAAAAGACAAACAAAACTTAACTGTCTGATCCTGAATCATCCATGACTTACAGGCGACAGTTTTCAAAGAAGCATCATTAGCTTCCTGGAGAATTCGAAGAGAAGCTTTTACAATTTCAGTGTTTTGTTATTAGGTTCTGTTCTAACAAACAGTACCAGCTTGGACAGATTGGAAATGCTGATCAGACCCCTTATTTTTCTGACATGCCAAGCAATACCACGGTTCACAAATTGGGAGAAAAAAAGAGGTGCGAGTAATCACGACTGGAAATGAGAAGCAGCACATAACTGTAATGCTCTGTATGACTGCAGATGACCGTAAACTGCCTCCATATGCGTAATTGAGGTTTACTTATACGATATTTTTTTAACCATATCTGTCCCACACTTTCTTAAAATAATTATTCTTAATGGTAGGTACGTCTTAAGGTGTTCTTCAATCGAGAAAAAAAACAGAATTGGTTCAACCTGTGGTAACCTGTAATCTGGTGGAAATGGCGATATTATAAATATAGTTCAATAAAAATGACATGCTTTTCTTAACTTATCAAGGCTTTTACTTCTGACACAGCTGAAAATCAAACTCCAATTTAGAAATGATTGTTATAATATATTGATATCATGAGCACACAGTCAAACCTCTGACTCTTAATCTGAATTGCATTGACATTAACTATCAGGCAACTGACCATTGTGTACTGCTCTTTAAACCAGCTACTGTAGAGTAAAAAAAATAAATACACTACCGGTCAAAAGTTTTAGAACACCTCCATTTTTCCAGTTTTTATTGAAATTTACGCAGTTTAATGTCTCAATGTACTCTGAAATTAAAGCATAGAACAAATAAACAATTGGAGATAAAGAAGAAATCATGGAATCGTTTTGTTTAACAAAATTTAATCTAAATTTTTGACTCATCAAAGTAGCCACCTTTTGCAGATATAACAGCCAAACACACTCGTGGCATTCTTTCTACAATGGAAATCAAATATTGTTCGGAAAATTCTTCCAACACTGTTGCAGAAGTTCCCACAAATGTGTTGCACTTGTAGGTTGCTTTGCTTTCACCCTTCTGTCCAGTTCATCCCAAACCAGCTCGATGGGGTTTAAGTCTGGAGACTGTGCTGGCCATTCCATGATTTGAAGCCTACCGTCTTGTTCTTTTCTTCTAAGGTAGTTCTGACATAGCCTGGAGGTATGTTTTGGGTCATTATCTTGCTGTAGGATGAACCCCTGACCAACTAGGCGTATACCAGAGGGTATTGCATGGCGCTGCAAAATGCTGTGGTAGCCGTTTTGGTTCAGGGTGCCACTCACTCTGTGCAAGTCGCCGACTCTGGATCCAGCAAAGAGCCCCAGACCATCACGCTTCCTCCTCCATGTTTGACAGTTGGTGTCACACACCGAGGAACCATCCTTTCGCCTACTCGACAGCGTACAAAAACCCTGCGTGATGAACCGAAGATTTCAAATTTTGATTCATCGGTCCATAAGACCTTCTTCCAGTCTTCAGTAGTCCACTGGCGGTGCTTCATGGCCCAGGCAAGCCTCTTTTTCTTATTTTGCCATCTTAGCAATGGCTTTCTTACTGCCACTTGACCTGTCAAACCTGCAGCTCGAAGTCTTCTCTTCACAGTTGAAACTGAGACTTGCTTACTTCAACCAGTGTTAAGCTGTGCTTGAAGCTGTTGTCCTGTGAGCCACCTATCACGCAAGCTGTTGACTCTCAGAAACTTGTCTTCTGATTCTGTTGTGGCTTTGGGTCTTCCTGTCAGAGTTTCCTCCAGTTTCCAAGTGCCTTTTGATGGTGTAGGAAACTGTACTCACTGACACCTTGGCTTTCTTTGCAATTTCTGTAAAGGAAAGACCTACACTTTTAAGAGTTATAATGGTCTGTCTGTCTTCCTTTGTTAATTGCCTTTTTTTCGCCATTATGATAGCAATATACTACTTCCTGCAGTACAATACTGTCCAAATAATGCTTAAGAGGGTGTAGTAACACAGTCTGTTCCAACACTGCTTTTATACAGACAGAGGGTTTGTAAGTAATCAACAAAAGTTGGGAAACCTGTAGGAATTGTTAGCATCAACTTTCAAGGCTTAATTTACTTCCACTGCAGAACAGTGTCGTGGAACTTTTCAGGTCCGCAACTAAAAGAGCCAACTGCACCAGGTATTTAGAGATATAAAGCTTTATTAGTTTGTACAACCGAGAACAGCTCAACATATCAGTGTTAGGAAACCCGAGCAGTGTTCTGCTATACAGAGTTAGCATACAGTTATTATACCTTTACAGAGAGAAAGGGTGGTTTCCCTTTCAACCAATAAGCTAGAGCCAACTCAGTTGGTGTAACAAAGAAAGGGGGACAGGTATTTACAAGGTAGTACAATAAAGGTTAGGTGGAAAGGTTGGTTCGCCCTGATCAACCGATAAGCTGGAGTCACGTTCCTTTTGTCACACCACCCACAGTTTGGTTTTCAGCTACATGTACCTGCAGTTTAATACATTTACTTTATTTCTACAAAATTAATAGATTATAAACTCAGAATGCTTTAAAGCATATAACTCAGTGAATAATTGTAGTACAGAGTGGCGACAAACAGGTGCAGGAATGGTTATATGCAATTATTCCCTTACAACAGCTGTAAGTTGTTAACACATTACTTGTTCCCTGAAAAAGGCCTTTTTGTATATCTCTGAAATGTACATTATTTTTCAGTTTTTGGTAACCTAAACTTTTTTTTTAACCTCTGGCAGTTTACCGCTTACCTTTGTACCATTTCAGGTTATTCACTGGACTTGAACTGCTTAAATTTCAATAAAAACTGGAAAAATGGGGGTGTTCTAAAACTTTTGACTGGTAGTGTAAATTAAAACATTAATATGACCAAAAACTGCAATACATTCACAGAGGATTCAACTCTGCATCTGATGTGTATGTTAAAAAAATAAATAATAAATACTGGTAGCTGACCCCCAAAATGAACACATGTTCTGGTTCAGTTGCACAAGGCAATAATCCATTTTCTGAGGGGGATTTTCTTTTTCAGTACTTTTTACTGTTTCATGCTCGTCAAAGGCTTTCTAGTTCCAAGACTGCCTGTGACACAATAGCCACTGATAGCACTGTGATCTACTGCAAACATTTCAGTTCTTATTGTACTCAAATGATTCAAATAATCTTTCCACTGAATATGGATTTATTTAGAGATTTTCCGAGAACATGAATTAGATAGTGCTGTATTTCTAACATAATTACATTTTACATTTTTAAGCTTTTCCTGGAAAACTCACATAAGGTGCAGCAAGTCGAACTTGGTTCAGAAACTTTACCGCACAAGTTATTCTGCATATCAAACTTACATTTCTATGTATACAGTGGATGTAAAAGTTACCAAACAAGTAGGATGGCTTGGCTGTCTGCAGGGGAGTGGGTCAGCTAGAAGTTGGACCACTGCTAAATTTAGGTCAGTCACATGAAGGCACATGTGGGTTTGGTTAAGGTTTTGTTAGTGCAAGGGGCTGTGTCTGTGACCCGATTAAATTTTAGACTAGTACAGTGAAAAGTACTAACTATTATGTAATAGAAAAAAAAATTAGAAATAGATACTGGAACTAATTCCCTCACAGTAAAAACATGTTGTTTGTGGTGCCATTGTAAACGCTATACAGTAGATTGAAGGATGCATTATCTGGATATTCAACATAAACTAATATAATATTATGCTGGCCCTATAGGGTATACAATTAATTTTCCCCTTGACAATGTATTGCAAGAGGGGATCGGGGGTATGTCCCATTAATAGTGGTTTACAACAGGAGACTACAGTAGGAATCTAATAATGTATCACAATGGTATGTCTTTGCCATTGTATTACCTTGAAATTCCAGCAAGCCATGTTGTTCAGTGGAGTGCGTCTCTTCATTTGTAGTTGAAAGACGAGCTCTCGAGGAGTCCATTGTTGGGTTATTGATATGCTTTGTCACCTCTGCACTGCAATAACAACCAGGAACTTGAATGGCAAACAGTACACAACCTCATACACTGTTGCAATGCGATCCATCTGAATGCACTCTGTGTGCCCTATTGTTTTGCACTAAAATGTTGCTGTACTAACAAGCCAGTGCTTTTGATAGATTGAAAAAGTATGAGGATGCAAGAATGATTGCAGTATGACAGAATCAAGTGCACACAAAACAGAATCAGTTCCATTATAAATATTAATATTTTCTTATTCACTGTATTTAATCTAGCATTGCTACCTTTTAAAGATTGCTTTAAGCTTAGACTTTTCTGTCCCTTAACTATAAACATAAAAAGAAAAACAAAAAGTTGATTCCACGAATTGGTTCATAAAGACAACGTCAGCTTGTGCAAGACATAACACAGTTCCAGAAAGTCCCTGATGGATTAGCATCTACTGGATCCCCAATAACAACAACAACATGTATAAAACCACATTCTACTGTCGAGAGCTTTGCACTGTCCCAGCGGAGTTCAAATTCAGGTATTTATTATTGTTATTTGTAGTCATAGTAGTCGTCTTAGTTGTAGGGTGGGCAAACAGAGCGTGACCAGGTTCAACCCATATGAGAAGGACAGTGTGAATGTAATATTATCCCAGTAGTCATCAATCGCAAAACATATATTCTGTATATATATATTTGTCTGCTACACATCTGTCCTTAAATATTTAAGTATGTTTGTGGGCTCTAAAGGCACTACAAATCGTAAAAGACAACAAAACCGGTGATATAGTAGTACAGTAGTATTATTATTATTATTATAAGAATATTATGTTGTGGGAAATGTGGGTGAGTAAGGTAGCCTATTGTAGATTTACTAGCAGTATTTAAAAAATGTACTGTACTAAATAGTATTTTGACGAAATAATTTTTATATCATTAACCTAAAGTGCTGGTATTTGAGCTCTGTTCGTAAACTATAAGGATTAGAATTGCTGACGTTACGGTTCTGTAGAAAAACTTGTATATTATATATGTACATGTATAATAGGTTTATAATAAATATATATGCAGTTAAAACATGTTTAGCAAGAGTAGTAGACAACACTTTCTTTTTTTGTATGTGTGTAACACAACTCAGTTATTGCTTTGTTTCCTGTAGTTTTTTTATTTAAAAAAAAAAATGGTGGCCAACTGAGGCAGGGTGCACTTAAACAGAACCTAAATAGTTAGTGGAAACCCAGTTTAAGAAAGCTGCATAATTGAAAATAGCATGGATACTTAAATAGAGCATAGACATTCAACTTCCCTGTGGCTGCCCTACATTGTAGATTGATATAATGACACTGAGTGCATTTGTGATATGCAACATGGCCATGACTAAAAGCTTTTTGAGTGATTGAATTGGTTCTCCGGATGGTATTTGCTCAGAACATTGGTCTCCAGTCCATGAATTTAGGTCTGAATAGTCTTGGAGCTTTTAGTTTTATTGGACAAAAGTGATAAAAAAATAAATAAAAAAATCTTGTTTTAGTTCTATACATTTCTTTTAAATCATGATGTGCACTGCGTTAAAACAGTGCTCACCAAGAAGAACAAGTTCAGATAAAATAAAAACTAATAAAACAACAATTTAAAGGTCAACCATACACTGTTTTCTGTAAATTGCTCACATTATAAGAATACCATTGTGAAAAAAAGCTATTTAAAACATGTAATTTTTTGATGAGTTTGACAGTTTAAATATGTAATTCATCACATCATGATGTCTCAAGCGACAACTTTTTTTTTATCTTTGTAAAATCCATTTGGTTCAAAATCCTGTAGGGTCCTGTAAGATCTTGTCCAAGATCCTGTAAGATCTATAATAGTTACACACGATTTTACAGGATCTTGTACAAGATTCTTTAGGATCCTACATCATCTTGTATAAGATCATGTAAGATCGTGTAGGATCTTTCAGGATCCTATAAGGTCTTATACAAGAACCTGTAGAATCCGAGAGGATCCTAACCTGGATGCTACTGAACCATACCCCTATATCTTACTGAACATCCTGCACAGGATTCAGTAAGTCCTACAATGTATTATGAAAAAGCTAACAATGATATGGAATATGATAAAATCATGCATAGTTAATACTTTACAAAAAAAAAAAAACCCAAAAACACAGTTTACAAACACTGAGCATCTAACATGCATTAAATTCTACAAACATAACTTGATCCCTTTATTGGCTTATTAAATAAAAACAAAAGACTTAGACAAGCCTCACACTCAGATTTCTGAATTATCATGCTTTTATTTTATCCAAGCATTTCATCCAAGTTTTTTCCCCCAAATTTCTCTGCAATGCATCCTGGAAAAAAAAGGAAATTGTTATAATATCTGAAAAACAAAATTACAGTAGAACTAATTCTGCAATTAAATAATAACTTACATTTATAAAAGTGTCATACTACTTTTAATTACATTAATCTGTTCTTGATTGAGAGAGGATTTTGTGGTTGACTCACTAGGTTCAACACAGCCATTTCTCATCTCTTCGTCAGTGAAGAGATGGCAGAGCAGTGCTGTGGCATACAAGGATGGCTTCTTATATTTCACCCCAATGTCCTTGATAAGGTGGAGGCCATGAAACACCTGTGAGATTGAGAGTTATTGTTATAAATCAAGATACACTAAGAGTAGGGTATATGATTTATCTTAAAATGGTATCATAATCAGGGCTCTAATAACAAATGTCCTGTCTTTTATATGAAGCCCTTCTAATCTTGCTTTTCATGGTGGTAAACTCCACATTCATGAAAAAATATTACATGTAACATACCATACTGCTACCATAAGGGACGAAAACATATGTGTCATGATCTACACCTGCCTCAATTGCATGATCAATGGTTGGATGCATCTAAATAAATAAAATACAAAATAATAAAAAACGAAACAAATAAAACACTGCACAGAGTTTATTCCCTGAACACAAATTATATGCATTGAAAAAACTTATATTTTGTAATAAAACTTATATTTTGTTTCACTGGAGCAAACTTTTTGAAATTTGCCCTTTTGAATGTCACAAAATCTTGTATTTTGCCATTTAAGGCTGATGAATAAGCTCTTTGGCTTTTAGTCAGCCCTTTTTATGTGGGCCGACCATCTCCCAGCATTGTCTACAGGTGTGCTGTCTACTCCCTGTCAATCTCGGTATCTGGGAATTGTAGTCCTTTTTGGGCAGCCATTTTGTGGACTGTACTTCTTCCTATGCCTGCCATTTCGTGATCGGAGAGAAACTCATTATCTCTCCGATCTGCCACAATATGCTAAAATGATAGCAGTAGAGTTTTACTTATCACAAAGAAACTGTAGCAAGTCCTAGAAGCTAAAATATATACTGAAGAGAAAACAAAGTATTTACAGGTGACATGCAACTAACCTGCAAACCTAACGAAATAACCTTATAAAATAAAAATTTAGCTCAGGTTTCAGCTTGTTAACCCGGAGCAACCCTTTTGGTTTCTTTTATGAGCTCCACATTTTCTGTGCGAAAAGTTCTAGGTATCACTCTTTGAAATTCAAGTTATTTGAAAAAGCTCTCTTGAAATCTATATTAAGTGTGATTTATGGACTGAGAAGGGTCACTAAAGATATAATAGAACGTTTACTAACAGTTGCCAACATACCAAGGGCAAAACCACAAAGTAAAAATTTAAAAAATAATGGGTTAATTGTAGGAAATCTAGGATAATAACTCATGCTTAAGTAAGAGGACTATCTAAGGATGTTAGTCAACAGGCTCATATAGTTTACATGGTATATAAACTGACCATCACTGGTTCCTTCTTTACCATTTTTAATGACATCTTCCTCCTCCTCATCAGATTCAAGTTTTGCATTTTCACCTGACTTGTTCTTGCCTAGGCACAAAAAAGAAAACCATGGTTTGACTGATAGCTGAAGTTTTTTATTATTATTATTATTATTATTATTATTATTATTATTATTATTATTATGATGACATCTAGCTGACTACAAGAGCAGCTTAATGAACATTACACTCATACTATTGACATCTGTCAAGCTGGCATCAATCCTGTGCAAAGCATGTGAAAGAAAGCATAATTAGAAATAGGTTTCAGTGAAAACAATAATTACATAAGTTGAAATTGACCTACTGTAAATTGAACCTGACAATCAAGACAAGTTTTGAAGAAGTGTCCCATTAACAAGTTTGCCTGAAAAATTAGTTTTTACCCTGCATTTTGCAGCATAACTACAATCTATTGGCTTTCAAAATACGTGATTAGCTATTGGCTTTCAAAATACTAATATGTGTTTCAAGCATATAATGACAAACATTTGCAATACCCTTTATCTGTTGTGGTATTTCCTCTTCATCCTCATCACTTATTTAGGTTGGCACTGATCATTTCCTCCAGGCATTTCTGATTCTTGAGGCATGCTTCCCTGCTCTCTATAACAAAGTGAAAATATGTGATTTTCACCTACAGTATTATTAATGTCAGGCACCTTAGCAAAGCTGAATTACTTTAATGACTGAAATAGTAATACTACAATGAAAACTCATTTGCATGGCTAAGGAAGAAAATGTTGTGGTAAAAATCAAAGCTTAGAAAAAGGTTAGTGAATATATAATTTCAAAGAAGGCTAGTGAGAAATAAAAATATATAAAAAACTTGCCAATAAATACAAAAATACCAGTCCAATACCCTTTATTGTCTTTCACAGTAACTTCTGCCGTCAGGCAAGGATTTTTGTCCACAATACTTTTTGCTTTGACAATTGAATATTTCAGCTCATTTGATTAGGGCTTAAACTAATTGCAAATTTCAAACATAAATTGAAATGCCTTCTTACCAAAGTGATACTATAAGAAATGTTTTGCGAGAAGTTAATGTTACATCTATATGCTCAATAGTAAGTCATTGATGGAATCAAGTCAGTGATGGAATAAATACAATTTATATACAGTGGAAATGACATAAAATACTCCACAACACTTTTTGTGATTCAGGTACAAAGAATTCATTTATTTCATTAAATATTTTGAAGCAGTTTTAGTAAGAACACCAAAAAAAAGTAAATGGAATGGAACTAGTGCAGCAATTATTAAATATCACTTATCAGGGTATTTATCAGCTATCATTTTCCTCTGCAGCCTCTCACTACTAGGAATTAGTTTTGCCACTGGAAAAAAATGATGTATTCACTATTACAGTTTGTAATCAAATAGGTTGACAAAGTAAAATAAAACTTGATTTATACAGTTGTCTCTAACTGAAAGAGTGACCTGCATGAGAATGTGGCAGCATTCCTTCCTCCTTTCTCTCATTGGATGGCCAATCAGTCAATTAGCTGTCCAGAGCTGGATAGAATGACAGGCTGACACATTCTCCTGCTGATCAATTAGTCTATTAGCTACCACAGACAGGTACCACTGCACTAATTAAGTGGAGTAAGGCCCTGTCAGAAAAGCCTGCTTTAAATCAATACGCGTTCACTTGACATTTAGATTTCAGACATTCAGATGTTATTACAATACACAATGTAAGACATTTTGTGTCATGCTTAATACTTGTTATTTAGGAAATTAAGAGAGGAAAAAAACAAGTTAACAAGTACTACAGCAAAGTAAAGGTTGTTGAAAAGGACGCATGCCATACTCATAGATCAAAAACATTGCAGTCTAACAACAAGGATTGAAATATGTAAAACGAGAAATATTCCAGCGATTCATTACAATATGAAGTAGATATCAGTGATCTTTTGGAAAATGAGAGTGAGGGAGACCTTGTGGACAAAGAGGAATACATTGTGGGGAATGAAGGACATCATATGAAGAGTGAGGAAGACCTTGTGGACAGTGAGGAAGACCTTGTGGAGATTGAAGAACATCCTGTGAAGAGTGAGGAAGACCTCGTGGAGAATGAAGGACATCCTGTGAAGACTGAATAAGACCTTGTGGACAGTGAGGAAGACCTTGTTGAAATTGAAGGACATCCTGTGAAGAGGGAGAAGACCTTATGGAGAATGAAGGACATCCTGTGAAGACTGAGTAAGACCTTGTGGCAGTGAGGAAGACCTTGTGGAGATTGAAGGACATTCTGTGAAGAGTGAGGAAGACCTTGTGGAGATTGAAGGACATCCTGTGAAGAGTGAGGAAGACCTTATGGAGAATGGACTTTATGTGGAGAGAAAGACATGCCAGTGATGTATTAGAAACAGATGGTCCTTCACCAGAGGATGGATATGTGGCTTGTGCTAACAGTGAATCAGATTCTGATGACTCAGAAACATGCATCCCAAAACATTCCAAAATTGAGAGAAAAGAGAGCGTTGTCATGGATCTCGATAATGCAGACCCCAGTGTCTTTGGTGAGTTTTCATATAAAAAAATAAAAATAATAATAATTATATATTTTGCCCAGGTACAGGGTTATTGTTGCATGTAATATCACCTGCACCATATCCTACATACATATTCAGGACATCATGTTTGTATTACAGTCTTAGTATTCTTAATATCAAAATTATCATGTTTGAAAAAAAGGGCTTTATTGATAATGAAATTCATGGTTAAGCCATGCTATTTACAGAACTAACCCTCATGAACCTAGGCATTTTGGTAAATATTATAATGTCTGTCATTAATACAGAATTGTTCAATTCTCCTTAAAACAAGGTGAAGAGGAATACAGTTGTCCACCAAAAAAAGCAAAGAATGGGTAGTGAATATTGGTAAAAATATTCACTGGGAAGTACTTCCTTAAAAATTGGCAGTCCTACATGGAGGAAGAGTAGCTGTTTTTCACTGGCTTTCCATTTTTTAAACTCTTCAAAATATCTGAGTTTCCTCTTGAAATCATAGGGAAGCTATCAGAGGAATACAAGTAAACCCTTTTACTTCCACGGCCTGCTAACCTTTTTCCCGACTGAAGACACACTGTATAACCAAATCTTCCATTGTGGATTTTAAAATTGAGAGAAGGCCCTTTGGCCATCAAGTCAGCTACTTGTCCATTTACAAAAAGTTAGAATCTTTGATTAGGGATCTCTTCAACATAGAACCCTTCCTGGAGAGCTTTAACTTGTTCTGCAAAGTTTGTCTTTTTATCATACCAGAGCCCTGACAACAAGATGTTTTTGTAAGAATACTCAAGCCAATGGGTAACTCCACTATAAAGCTTTGAATGGGCCACAGTGATATAGTTTTGGTTTTTAAAGCAGGTGGTATTTAGATTTCCAGAAAGCTTTTGACAAAGTCCCACATAAAAGATTAATTCTCAAACTGAATGCAGTAGGGATTCAAGGAAATGCATGCATATGGATTAGGGAGTGGTTAACATGTAGAAAACAGAAAGTACTGATTAGAGGAGAAACCTCAAAATGGAGCGAGGTAACCAGTGGTGTACCACAGGGATCAGTATTAGGTCATCTGCTATTCCTAATCTACATTAATGATTTAGATTCTGGTATAGTAAGCAAACTTGTTAAATTTGCAGACGACACAAAAATGGGAGGAGTGGCAAACACTGTTGCAGCAGCAAAGGTCATTCAAAATGATCTAGACAGCATTCAGAACTGGGCAGACACATGGCAAATGACATTTAATGGAGAAAAGTGTAAAGTACTGCACGTAGGCAATAAAAATGTGCATTATAAATATCATATGGGAGATACTGAAATTGAAGAAGGAATCTATGAAAAGGACCTACGAGTTTATGTGGGGAAGCTATAAAAAAGGCCAACAAGATGCTCGGATATATTGTGAGAAGTGTTGAATTTAAATCAATTTAAATCAAAATTGTGAGATAAGACTATTGTAAATAATAAGTTAAACAAATAATTTCATACTATGTTCTAATACTGTAATTCTTTTAGTGGTGTATAATAAATAGTCTTGATTGCATCTTTTGTTTGATATTGGTGTTGCTTTCTACACGTATGTGACAGAGAGCGAATTAATCCAAATCAACAATCTCCCTCCCGACCTGTGAGGGCGCTGTACAGCAGGAAATGTGTGCCTCGTACTGAATGGTTGGGCCCTGTTCATTCCAGGGTCAGTCGGAAGCCAGCCATTCAGGAAGGGGGCGGAGTCACTGTACCAGTAGGTATCACCCTAGTACGGTGAGCAAAGTGTCAGTCATGAATTGGAGGAGTCGTGATTGAACTAGCTATCAGAGGGGGCGGTGCTCAGGGTACTTTAGGGGGACGTGACGCTGTAATCGATTTCTTTGTTGTGGTTAATGAGAGGAAACGAGGACTGTGGGATCGTAAGTGTTTTGTGTTTTGTTTGTTTGGTACATGTCTAATTGTTCCTGTTTGTTCCTGTTAGACAGCTAAAACATCCGGGAGCTGTCGCTTGAGGCCAGCACGCAAACCTGGACTGCACAAAGCACCATTGACAACCTGCACCCCACTTGCTGTGAGAGCATGCACTGTTTTCGTCTACGTGTTAGTGTCTGTGTTAAGTGTGTGTATTTTTCTAAAGTGTCATTTATGTTCGGGACTGTAACCCTCCTTTTAAACACGGTGCAATACACATTGTTCGGTAGAGCCTGTGCGTATTATTATTTAAATTGTTGTTGGCACACAACCCAGTGAAAATAAAGCTGTTTGAACTGTGAACTGTATTGTGTTTATCTAACCCGGAGCACTGCATCACCACTACATCTGAGCACTGCAAACCACATGTTCACAATGTATTACTGTGAATTTTGCTTGCATGCATGCAGAAATATTGGTTTGCACGTGGGAACAATACATTTGTGGAAATGATTGCACATAAAGACAATTTCTACAGGCCACAAGCCTTAAAAATAGTGTGTATCTTTTCATTATTGTTCAATTTAAAATAGCATAAATGATTTTTAAAAATCACCTTTGTGCATTATCTTTCTTTCATTACACTCTGTTGTTGGTGGTTATTGTGGTTCCATTGCTTATAGTTAGGGTTCTTCGTTTTCGGTTTTTATTTTTGATGACATAATGCCCCTTTAAGTTTGTTTTGAGCTGACCTGATGACTTAATTAAACTCCTGTAGAAGTGTTGATTGTTTTGTTATTTTGTATGGATTTCAATTACACTGCTACCACTGGACTTGTTGGGCCTACCTGTCATTTTCCCATCATTGCCATAGAGACTGTGATACTGTTTTACCTTCTGTTTGTACCTACATTCTTACCTGCACATTTACTTACATACCTTCTCTCTACAGTTATCTGTTTTATTTCTTATCATTATTGGAATTGCTGTTTTCTACATTTCTTCTTTCTCTCCTTTTTCTGTTCTATACCCATTTGTATTTTGTTTTGTTAATTTTTTCATTTGTTGATATTATTGTTCACAACAATAAACCGGTTGTTAGTGAAATTGACACCTCTGACATCCCTGCGTTTGCTGTCTGTCATTCTTGCTGACTTGTTTGATAATATTAAATAGGGCCAGTAATATCATCTTGGGTTGTGCAGAGTGACCGTTACAAGGGAACATACAACTCCCACTCCCTGACCCACCTAGCCGAGCAAGTGAGAAGGCATGGACCTTTAATTCTTCATTCTGCTTTTGTTTTTGAGTCTATGCTGGCATATCTTAAGCATTTTGTTCCATGACACTTATGGTGTATCTGAGTATAACACCTTTTTGAAACCTGAAAATACAAATAAATTGGTAATTCTGAATGATGCGGTCAAGTTTTTTCAGCCGTTTCAGCTTGAAATACCTCACACAGACAAGATTAGGGCAGCAGTGTGGAGTAGTGGTTAGGGCTCTGGACTCTTGACCGGAGGGTCGTGGGTTCAGTCCCAGGTGGGGGACACTGCTGCTGTACCCTTGAGCAAGGTACTTCACCTAGATTGCTCCAGTAAAAAACCCAGCTGTATAAATGGGTAATTGTATGTAAAAATAATGTGATATCTTGTAACAATTGTAAGTCGCCCTGGATAAGGGCGTCTGCTAAGAAATAAATAATAATAATAATTATTGAGGGCATTCGTGATGAAATGGGCACAGTCATGGTTGCCCAAAGGATGATGAGAAATGGTGACGTTTCATAGCCTCATCTACATAAACAAACTTGTATTACTTAGTAACTGATCTATATTACTTAGTAACTGATCTTGCCACCATTTTTGAAGAAAATGGTGGCGAGATCAGTTTTGGTCAGGTGGAGTATTACATTAAAGATGGCAATAATGGTTCTGCGGTTTTATAGAAACTTGCACATTAATGTGTGTCAGAGAGGTTTGCCAGAGCTCAAAGATCTGGTGATGAAGATGTTTTTGACATTAGGATTTATTGGATGGCATTTCACTGCTGTGAAGAAAACAAGCAATTACAAGTTTATAAAATGTTCACAGATACAGAGCAGAATTGTTTTTGTACCTAGTGATGATGATGGTGTTGACAGATGTGTTTCGTCAGTATTTAAGAGCTGTCAGCATGATTAAAAATTGTTTCTTTGTAGACTCTGTATGCTCCAAGAGAGAAATTTTGTCTTGTAAGAATTTTTTAAAATTTTATTACAGTCATAGGCTGAGCAAATTTCTGTTAATGTATAATTCCATCGTAACTGTTTCATTATCAAGAAGTATTATTTATTAGCAGACCAGGCTTCAAAGAAAGGAAACCTTGATGCTGTAGGACTCTGATTAGGAACACATAGTGGGATCCTGTAGGATCTTGATCAGGATTTTATATAGACTCCTGTCCAAGATTTTTACCAGGGACTTAAGATCTTGTACAAGATCCTACAGGATATCATTAGGATTTTGTGCAGGTTCGTGCAGGGTGTTTTAAAGATCTTCTGTAGATACTCTACTGTATCTTTAAAAATTCCTTCTCAGGAATTTAAGGATGTGACTGTGAATATCAGTTTTCAAAATTCTGTTAAAAGTCCTGACATATCCAGTGGGGTCCAGAATACTTCCAAAATACTTTTCAGAATCCTGATCAAGATCCTAAGCATTTAGGATTGTAATAGGATCCTAAACAGGAACGGGATCCTGGTCAAAATCCTGAAAAATATCCTGTTCAGGATCCTATATGATCCTGTGCAAGATTTCTACAAGGGTAGTAGTAATAATAATGATAAATAACGTGAATCCAAATTCCACAGGAATGGTGCAAGGCTTTCACCAGTAGTTGTCTTTTTGAACAGATTTGTGGAACTAACATTTCTTTTTCATGTTTTCATACTTTTAAAACAGTGAATTAGACTCAAGCCTGGCGTTGTCGGTAGCCTGCAGCAATAACAAAGCTCTGCTAATATAATACATATTCTTTATTTGTCCTTGGTACTTGGGTACCCACGATAGATGCTGCAAGGCTAATGTACAATGTATTGCTTATTGCCAAGGGAGAAAGTCTAGGCTTAAAGTAATCGGATGTCCGATGACCAATGGGCTTCATTATGTATATGTATTAATTTAAATGGTATTTTTTTTGTGTGTATTAATTTCAAGTTTTATTTTTTTTTCCCCCAAAAAATGTGGGTCAATTGTACGCCTTTTTAGCGCGAGAATGCAATTTAACCACCCTTTTTATAGTTGAACAATGTTTCAGACATGCACTTCCTATAGAGTGTGTGTGTGTGTGTATGCTGCGTCACATAAATAATGACTTGGAGAGTGTGACGACTTTCTAAGCTGCGTGGAAACTCGGCCAATGTGCACTCCCAAAACCACATACTAGCTTACATTATAAAATTAGGTGTTTAAAAAGTTTATTTTAATACAAAATGTGTTAATTTATGAAAAGTTGTATTATATACCATGGGCTTGTGGTTTATTAATTTAATTTTTCTGTGTTTATTTTTAGCTATTTTCGAGTTTGATATAGATACCCTGAAATGTTTTCGGTTACTTTCCAAAATTCATGGGCGTTTTTTTTTTTTTCTGTCACAATATTTGCTTTAAATCCTCAGGGTCACGGGCATATTCTTCTGGGTGTTTTGTGTGTTTAGGCTTGTTTTTACATGACACCACAATTTGCAATTATGTTTTAAATTCCATGAGTGTGTAAATCGTCCCTATCAAACTGTAATATGTTTAAATCTTGCGAGCAAAAACAATCCTCCATTTCTAATTATACTCTTGTTTTAAATTTCGCAAGCATGTATAATCCTCCAATAGAAATGTTGGAATTTGCTGCCACTCAGTCGTTGTGGTGGGTTTAAAGTATTCAGAATGAATCAATGTGAGATGTCAGGAAGGAGGGACATTGCCCAACTGCACTAGAAAAGCTGTTATTTCTTATTTATTTATTTGGTTATTTTATTAAATTGTTTCACCTGGAAAGGGCTGGAACTCACCGTGAGTTGAGTATTGCAACCATTTCCAGTGTTTATTGGATATACACCGTTTTTTTGTATCGAGGGTGTGTGTGTTTTATCAGTGTTTATTGGTTAAAAACCTAAATCAGAAACCCTATATATACCCGTCACGGATAGCTTGCGTGGCGAAATCACAGACCCGGAAGTAGATGGGACACAGTTTTGAGAGTGAAGTGCTGCTGTGCAGATTTATTATAAATAAAAGATTTAGACACAGAACAAAGAAAACAGCATGAGGGCCCAAAAATAGACAAACAAACAACACACGGCGAACACTAACCAAACAAGTATCGTGCTGAGCCATGTCAGCACGAGTAGCAGTTGCTTTACTTTTTTGTTTTGTTTCTTCCGACTCTCTTTCCCATTCTCTCCATACTGAACACCCAACTCTGAGTGAGTGATTCGTGCCCATTTTATCTACAGTTGTGCCGGGGCTCGCTTGGTAATTAATCATTCACTTGAATCTCTTCACACTCTGCACGTGAACTAATTTGTGCACTCCCCATTCCTAAATACAAATATACATTTTAAATCACCCGTGCTACATAACCCACACTCCGTGCATCACTACGTACATACATATAAATAATAACACACCAGATAAAACACAGAATACATACAATACCCTACACCACAAATGTGCATCAGCTTATATTATATATGCTGTTAATTCAGGTCAAGCAGTTACTAGAATATATTTTTCTTGCAACTTCCAGTGGTTAAAGAAAAGGGTTTGTAACCAGGAGGTCCCCGGTTCAAATCCCAGCTCAGCCGCTGACTCATTATGTGACCCTGAGCAAGTCACTTAACCTCCTTGTGCTCCGTCTTTCGGGTGAGATGTAATTGTAAGTGACTCTGCAGCTG
This sequence comes from Acipenser oxyrinchus oxyrinchus, assembly GCA_030684275.1. Classification (NCBI taxonomy): domain Eukaryota; kingdom Metazoa; phylum Chordata; class Actinopteri; order Acipenseriformes; family Acipenseridae; genus Acipenser; species Acipenser oxyrinchus. Next base: position 42,625,781 of record CM060250.1, read on the forward strand.
ATGCATAGTTCACACACCCTAGTCTCTGTAAGTCGCCTTGGATAAAGGCATCTGCTAAATAAACAAATAAAACAAATAATTGTTAGTTCCACCAATTATTTAGGCAAGTTTCAGTTTTACAGCTTTACATAAATTCTGTGATTTGTCACCTCAAGAGTTAAACCTGTACTCTGTGAAAAGGAGGCCAAGCCATGTACGCGTTAAAACTTTTTTTTTATTTTTAGTGTGGTTTGTTAATTATTTCCTGGAAATACTTATATTATTGCAAATTCAAGACACTAACATAACTTAGGAAACCTCAAACATTCATAATAATGATGCTGATCACACTGAGTCAATACAAGTACAAAAAGGTGTCAGCAGCAGTAACACCAGTGTCAGAGGCAGTTACACCAGTGTTAGTACCAATATCATCAGTCTCCTCAACAGCAGTAACACCAGTGTTAGCACCAATATCATCAGTCTCCTCATCAGCAGTAACACCAGTGTTAGCACCAATATCATCAGTCTCCTCATCAACAGTAACACCAGTGTTAGCACCAATATCATCAGTCTCCTCATCAACAGTAACACCAGTGTTAGCACCAATATCATCAGTCTCCTCAACAGCAGTAACACCAGTGTTAGCACCAATATCATCAGTCTCCTCTACAGCAGTAACACCAGTGTTAGCACCGATATCATCAGTCTCCTCAACAGCAGTAACACCAGTGTTAGCACCAATATCATCAGTCTCCTCAACAGCAGTAACACCAGTGTTAGCACCAATATCATCAGTCTTCTCATCAACAGTAACACCAGTGTTAGCACCAATATCATCAGTCTCCTCAACAGCAGTAACACCAGTGTTAGCACCAATATCATCAGTCTCCTCAACAGCAGTAACACCAGTGTTAGCACCAATATCATCAGTCTCCTCAACAGCAGTAACACCAGTGTTAGCACCAATATCATCAGTCTTCTCATCAACAGTAACACCAGTGTTAGCACCAATATCGTCAGTCTCCTCATCAGCAGTAACACCAGTGTTAGCACCAATATCATCAGTCTCTTCAACAGCAGTAACACCAGTGTTAGCACCAATATCATCAGTCTTCTCATCAACAGTAACACCAGTGTTAGCACCAATATCATCAGTCTCCTCAACAGCAGTAACACCAGTGTTAGCACCAATATCATCAGTCTCCTCAACAGCAGTAACACCAGTGTTAGCACCAATATCATCAGTCTTCTCATCAACAGTAACACCAGTGTTAGCACCAATATCGTCAGTCTCCTCATCAGCAGTAACACCAGTGTTAGCACCAATATCATCAGTCTCTTCAACAGCAGTAACACCAGTGTTAGCACCAATATCATCAGTCTTCTCATCAACAGTAACACCAGTGTTAGCACCAATATCATCAGTCTCCTCAACAGCAGTAACACCAGTGTTAGCACCAATATCATCAGTCTCCTCAACAGCAGTAACACCAGTGTTAGCACCAATATCATCAGTCTCCTCAACAGCAGTAACACCAGTGTTAGCACCAATATCATCAGTCTCCTCAACAGCAGTAACACCAGTGTTAGCACCAATATCATCAGTCTTCTCATCAACAGTAACACCAGTGTTAGCACCAATATCATCAGTCTCCTCAACAGCAGTAACACCAGTGTTAGCACCAATATCATCAGTCTCCTCAACAGCAGTAACACCAGTGTTAGCACCAATATCATCAGTCTCCTCAACAGCAGTAACACCAGTGTTAGCACCAATATCATCAGTCTTCTCAACAGCAGTAACACCAGTGTTAGCACCAATATCATCAGTCTTCTCATCAACAGTAACACCAGTGTTAGCACCAATATCATCAGTCTCCTCATCAGCATTAACACCAGTGTTAGCACCAATATCATCAGTCTCCTCAACATCAGTAACACCAGTGTTAGCACCAATATTACCAGTCTCCTCATCAGCAGTAACACCAGAGTTAGCACCAATATCATCAGTCTCCTCATCAGCAGTAGCACCACCATCAGCAGCAGTGTCTCCAGTGTATGCACCTCTCAGATTGCGGTGAGAGCAAAACATTTTATTTCTATGATTTACTGTCTTTTTATACTAATGTTTTCTTGCATAAATCTTGCTATTGTATTTAGCTTGGGCGTGTATTGTCTTTTAGTCTTAAAATTAAAAGAAGCTTAAAATAGTTAGGGGCCCCTTGGGGAGTTTTGCCAGGGCCCTCTCTACCCTGCCAGTCTGCCACTGATTGTTCATGTTATCTGGGTTTGCTATAATAAAAATGACTGAACTAGCAGGCACGCCTTACTGAGCAAGTCCACACAGTAAAAACTAAACTATTGTTATAATGAGGGAGCCTTTGCTTAAAAGTATATTGCTGGGATAGGAGTTGGTAAGTAACAAGTTTGTTCTAAATACGACTCTTTTTAAAGATATATTTTAAAGTAATGTGGATGATTTGCCTGTGAGATTTATTATGGTTGTCAAAGTGTTCTGCTGTTTTGCCAGCTTAAAAACTGCAATATAAAATATGTTAGTTTATTTACTGATTTGTTTATTTTATTTCTGTGACACACAAATCCTCTGCTAGCCTATATTGGAAATAATACAATATTAATCATATGACGGTGACAAATAATTCCATAACGCTTTCCTTTTGCATTTCCAATCCTTTTCGTCTCTAATATGTGAATGTAATAATGTGTTGTGGTAAAAATGTTAATATTTTAAAACATGATCTGTGGTACTACACTAGCTAAAAGATATCTCTGTCTGCAGTCCATGCTTTCAGATACCTGGAGGGTTATTTTTTTTTCCCTCATCCCCTTCAAGGTCTTCTTTCTTGTCATTAACCAACCAGCTGGTACTGTACAACAGAAAGATTATGGATTTGTATTGTTTCCTACAATCACTTTAATGAAGATGAACCTTTTTTTTACAAGACAGAAGTTTTATAATATTCTGTTTTATCATGTCCCACTATAGGCGACAATGTATTATGTATTTGTTAATGTGTCAGACTGTCTGTAAGCTGTGTTGGAGTAATTTCATTAACTCTTTCTCAGGAACTGATGTGCTTTCAATTGATGGGTCATTATGCTGCTGCACCTGTGCAGTGTTAAGGTCAGTGTCGTTCTAAATTCTAAAATCATCCATCCCATTCCATTAGAAAATCATAGCCGTTTGTGATGGAATGTAGCTTTGTAAGCAGACTATTGTTGATACAAACTTATTCCATTCCAATGTACCTTTTACACCATGGGCTTGGTTTCTTAAGGTCATTATGCTACATGCAAGTCTTCTGAAGTAGTATCATGCTATTAATATTACAGAACTAATGGGTCCCTAAGTGGCTCACCATGTGTGTGCAAGGTGAGTCATACAATTAGGAGAGTACAGTTTCATGTTCTGGCTGTGCAGTGGCTCTGGCAAAATTGGCAGGGAGGTTTCTCCTCATTGCATTACAGTGGACCTTAATGGACAGGTGCGCAGTGAGCTGAAGTGGGCTCCTGAAGGACTGGCCTTTGTCCTCTAGAGGCTGGTAGCTCACCGAAATCCACTCTCAAGTTTCTGGGACACCCACTGACCTTCAGTTCTCTTAAGCTGTTGTGGTTAAATACTGCGGTGAGGTAACGTAATTGGACATTCTAATTGAGCAGCAAATTAGGGCTAGAATAATAATAAAACATTTTTACAAGACTAATAAACAATTCACAGGTGATTTGTAAACACCTCTGGAGTCATGCAGTATATAGCGGGAAGTGGGGTATGACAAGAACCAGTCTTAAATGTATACGTTCACTTCAAATAGTGTTATCAAAAAAAAAAAATCGGAGTATAATGTTAATAGTAATCAACAGTAATTACTTCATAGCTTGATGGGCAGAAAGAGGAAAGTTAAACAACCAGATGCATCATAAATTGTACAGTAACTACAGATAAAAACCACAATATTACACATGAATGTTTGCTGTATGGACATTCTTTCTTTTTTGTATGTTTCTTTCTTTTGTAAAAAAAAAAAAAAATGCTTTGTATGTGTTCAATTCAAGTCTACGTTAAAAACCTATTTAGCTATCTTTTATTGAAGAAAAGGAAATACTATTCTGTGTTTCTCAGTGGCTCAACTGTCCAGTCTGTGGTTGCTGGGGGTCTTTTAAAGAACTCAACAACCACTGTAAGCCTTTGGTTCCGTGATGTAATGGGTTGCGGAGAGAAATCACAGATTCTGACAAGATTTCACTGAGTGATGGTTAGTGAGGCAAGTGTCAGGGCATGTTTTCTTTCATGAATGTGATTTATTACAATGTTATGTATATAGCGAAATTGAATGTAAATTGGTAAACCACTCAGGACCAGTGACCGTCGCCTGGGTCCCAATGCAGTGACAAATTGGGCATTCTGACTGTGGCTTGTTTGGAGCTGCAGCAGCAGCAGCAGCACCACATCACCTTATTGAAGGCAGGGCAGGGTGAGGATGGAGAGAGATGCATTCTTTTCCAGAGCATTATTTATTTAATTGTATATTTGCTCTAATTGACAGCACTAATTGGATGAGTTCCCGAATTAGCTTCTTCACTATTGCTGCAATGTGGGTATTTTCAAAAACCAGTGTTATTGTATTCAACTAGTGGTATAGTAACGAGAGCTTTAGTAGCAAGTGATTTTTCAAAGGAAATGTGTTAATTAAATCAATCCGTTAATGCTTTGAAATTGAGTTGAAGTGGTTAACACATTTCTCGTTAAAGCTTAATTGTCGTAGGCCACCTACATCACTTCCTGTCTCAACGACTAGATAAGGGTAGCACGTTAATCAAAATGCATGTTAATGAGATGAATAGAAATGAATGGAAGCATAGTTCGCTGTTATGGAAACTACTCGTGTACTAGTAGGCTCTCCCACTAGCGAGCAGCAGCCAAATGGAAATAAATAATGGTAATATCTATTGTGTATAATTTGTAAACTTCAACATTGTGCATTTTGTCATGCAGAATGTACATTTATTTAGAACACGTCACATATGCTGGTTTACGATTATCTGGCATGTGGGTAAAAATCAGACACATGGATTAAAAAAAAAAAATACAAATTAACCTCATTTATCCTCTTTCGAGGGGATATTTTGCCACAGTATACACTACAGTATAACTCTTTTAATGTGCATTTTGCAATCTTTTTTTGAGTTTAACGGAAAAAAAAAATACTGTAAGCCATCTATGTATATTGTTTGGAATTTATTTTCTACTTTTGTCTATTTTAATATGTACAATTGTAGGTTATAAATATGTTTGAAGTGTCATTTGTGTTTGTAGTTAGCTATATTATACATGTATACCATGTATGTAACACTTAATTATATATTAAGCTTTTAATTACGATAGAACCCCCTATCCAATACACAATTTGTTTATAATTAATTGTTCAGTGACTCATCTAATCATGCATTTTCTCTGGTACTCTTTGCTCACCGCTGCGATAGTCAATATTATTAGAAGTAGCCATGAACACTTAGAGAATTAGCAACATTGTATATGCATACAAATGTGTGAAGATGAAAGTGTACATTGTACATAAAGTGTGGGGAGTCTGACAATATTAAATATGTTTAAGCAAATTCCATCTTGTTCACATTCCTCATGGATCTGTGTGCCCTTGTACGCCTGTTCTTCGTTCTTGTGTGGATAAGACACAGCTGTTAAAGCCAAGGATGCATTGCAAATATGCAATCACCTAAGGAAACTGTATTATAATATCTAATATGCCGTTTTCTATACCAAGATTCCAGCTGTATAATTCAAATAAAATCTACAGGAGAGGTCAGCTGTCATATAACGTACGTATGCAGAATTCAAATAGGCTGTACAGTTGCATTGATAATTTCTTGGCAGTAACATTACACTTCATGCAAATAACAGTATATCATTTTAGCAATACAACAAATGTTCCGAAAGGTTACAAATGGTTAAAACAAGTGAATAAATCTCCTTCATAACTACAAGTATAGAAAAGGCTAAAATATTTTCATAACTACCAATATTGAATTATCTAGGTTGCCTGTAAGAAATTAACTCTGGTCCTGTACACACTTTCTCTGTATAGTCAGCTGCAGTCTGTTAAATTTCTGTTTCAAGATGAGTTTTATACTGTTTCGTTAATTAAAACCATCCTTTTTCAAGTGCAAATTAACTGATAAACACGGATTTGCTTTTAAATTCCCACACAAACAAAAGAAAGTCGCAAGAAGCCCTGCTCGTTTAGATATTAACATTATTTCGTAAATCAACAACCGTCCTAATGTGATTTCTGAAATTATTTAATAACGAAATAGGCATAACGACTGCTTCAAAATGCCAAAGTCAATACTACATACAGATTTTTTGATTAACACTGGAGTTATTTACAACCTATTGAAAATCCTGCCCTGTGAGACTTAACTGACCGTAGTAATTAGTAAAATCAAATTGTTAGAGGCATTTTGGCATATACATTTCCTTAAGTGTTACGTTTAGCAAAATAAAACAATTCCATAGTTGTTAATACAGTAGGTAATAAAGGTAAAATGTTGATAGTAATATACTAAATATTAAATAAACTTAAGATTTTGGCATAATGATCATTTAACAAAAATGGTTGCTTAAGTATTTATTGATTATTGACTTGCTTTTAGTGCACTTTTTCATAAATTGTTATTTTCAATAGACCTTTATTTCAATACCGAGGGCATTGGATTTTGTGATTAAGCATCAGTTGTTCTATGATTTATTAACTACCGAACTTTAAGTAATAACTTGTGGCTCTTTATATCCTTACCTTTATTGCCCCTTGTTTTCATGATGCAAACTATAAATGGTTTAATAACATACACATACACTCAATCTGAGACATCAGCCAGGTCCAACCATAGCATGTTCCTCGAAAAAGGTTTCACAAAATTTACAACCCAATTTTCCTTTTAAAATCTCCATGAGGAATATATTTGTAAATCTGGGATTTCTCTCCGCAACCCACATCACGCAACCAAAGGTTTAACATTGGCTCGGTGGTTGTTGAATTTCTCGGTGTGTGAGCCATCAAGAAACATCAAATTAGATTTCCTTTTCTACAATAAAGATAGCTAAATATTAGGCTCTTAAACAAGTCGAGCTGGGTGCTATTGTATCTGACACTGACATCAAAATCACGCCAAGCTAACATGCAAATGAGGCCACACCCTGAAAGTTATGCCAGCGACGGGCACTAATGCAGACAGAAAAGGACAGGGAAAGTGTCACCAAAATCACATTGCAGGGGAATGGCAGTTTGTGCCGAGTTTTGACATCCAAATTAGGTACAAATGTATTTTGCCCTTACGTTAGAGGTTTGCCCTGTCATTAAAATTAGGCCCTTTTGACTTTTTGTGATCAAGTTAGTACAGTATTAAATCTCTAGCTGTGCCTTTTCATATTAACAAATGAGCTTTTCAATTTTATTGGATATGTTTAGAGGAGAAGTATGTTACTTAATAAAAAAAAGATAGCGGTTTAAAGTTTCTGCTTGTTTCGTTGTTATGCGGTGCATATATTAGTACAGACGGATGCACAGTACAGTCACAGACAGTGGAAGTGTGGGGTGCAGTACGGAATAAAACCACTTGAGGCAGTATTGAGTTTCTGGAAAGTTCTCATTTTCTGTTTATTATCTTTAGGGCTTTTTATTTTTGGTTTTAACCAATAAAACCCGATAAAACACCCGATACAAAAAAAATGAAATCGGTAGATAATAAACACTGGAAAACACCAGGAAAACTGTGGAAATGGTTAATCAATTCACGTTGACTTTACCCTTTTCTCATTAAAAAAAATAAAACCTACTATAAAAATGATAATAAATACATTTCCCAGTGCTGCTGGGCAATGTCTGCCTTCCTGACTTGCATCTATCATTTGATTTGTTCCGAATACTTTCAACCTGCCCCAACTACTGAATGACAGCACATTCCTACGTTTCCATTGGAGACTCCGCTTGTGAGATTTAAAATGAGATTACAATCTGGACTTCCGCCCCAATGACGAAAGCCTCTCGTCAATCAAACTGGGACTTTCGCCCCTTGACGTCAGTCCCACGTCACGCAATCCTTGTTGGGAACCTCGTGGTTGATTCACAGCCCTCTGGCGGCTGGGAGGTTGAATTGCAGCACAGGATTGCTTTACTTTGTCACAAGTACATACAGTGAGTACATGTTGGGAGTATCTCAGGAACAAATGCCAATTTTCAGGACAAGTTTATTTAATGGTAAATGAAATGTCCAGACAGAATGCCTGGTTTATGTTAACTTTTTAAAGTTGTAAGCAATTGGACTTTCATGCTATTGGTATGAAACATTTATTTAATTTGCATTCACATTCATTCTCCAGATGGTCACTGCATATCGATACTAATTCCAATACCTATCGAACACTCCTTTGAGAGACTAGGTACTTTAAATGCAGACTCGCCTGTCTCAAGGAAATGCCATTAATAATACATTTGAATTCTATCATTACACACCTATGTCTGAGGAGTTTTTTAAAAATATATATTAAGTTCATAAAATAAAACACAAAGTAATGTATTTTAGTGATCTCTGTATAAAACCTGGTTTCTCCCTAGGGATGACATATTGGCAACTTTGTTAAATTTATTAATAAAAATACCCCTAAGCAGTCATTTTATCTGTTTTCCATAAATCCATAGCCAAAAAGTATATTGCATTAGCTTTATACCCTCGTTTAGCTTCTTTGGTCTTTTTGAAGAGAGGGATAGCTTGAATTTAGTCTGGAGATTTGCCAAAGCACTGTATAGGTGTATAGGCTAATAGACCAGCTTGAGAGCACAGTTACTGCGGCTCTGAATGCTGTCAACAATGACCTTCAGTCTCCAGCACAGGCAGTAACTGTCAGTGATGGGATAGCATATTCTCAGTTGCAGCTGGTACTCTATTTCACTGATTACGAGACAGTGCCCTCTCACTTCACATTCTCCTTAATACCACAAGGCCTCTCAATACCACAAGAGACTGTGGGGGATCTCTCCCAACTGCATGTGAGCATGACCAAAACAAGAAGAGATTTTACCTCGCTAAGCAGGCAACTCTTTGTCTTTTTTCCCCAGGCCTAGTCTCTCTGAAATTGATTACCACTGCCTAATCACCTTTGAGTGCATTTCCATGGATAGATTTATCAAGCCCTTTAAATATAAAATGTTTATTAAGCATCTCTTTGAAGGGCACTTTAATGTTTTTATAATCCCTGCACTACTTCAAATGCTTGTATAAAATAAAACCCGTTTAGATGCAACATATTCTTAGTGGAACCCTTCACTTTGACCTGTGACCTAAGATTGCAGCCAATGACTTTTGTTTTCTGGATGATATTAAGATATTGGCTTTATACTTGGTAATTAACTGTATCTTGTGATTCTCTCAGTCAAGTTTGAGGCTCATAGACAATGTTGTATAGCAGGCTTGACAGTTTGTGTTTTCTCAAATTAATAGTAACAAAGTTTATACATAACTGTATTTGTATTAGTTGGTACCAAAATCCGCTTATCGGTTCTATATAAACAGAGGATAGGCCCATTTTGATGCTGCTTTGTCAGATAATTATCCAGATTGGATCCTCACTTCTATTAATGAAAACCCTGAAAGAAACAGTTAATCGAAAAGAGAAGTTGATGGAAACCAGTTTCATTATATGAATATTCTTAAGTGTTATTCATAGGTGTGTGCTGAGCAACATGTATAAATGAGTTTAGTGAAGTATTACAGGAGAACAAAGATTTTTATTCATACTATTGGTTTTAGCCCTGTTGGTTTTATTGCAGTAACTGTAAAAGTATAAGTGCATGTGTGAGAGAACAGTGTTGTCCACATAACATCTAAGATTTAAACCACACTCACCAGCTATTTTGCAAGCACGCACAAAAGTACTTTAAAAGTACCTTGGAGCACAAAACAGAACAATCTCTTGGTAATGAAAAAAAGTAAAATGCCCTGTAGTCAAGACAAAAATGAAAACAAAAGGTTGCTGTTTTCAGCTTACTTCCCGGGAGATCAAAGGGGAATCCCACACACAATACCCGGCTGGTTCAGCACCCTGGAGAGAGACAGGGGACACCGCTTGTTGCTCAAGTAGAACATGTATAGCACGTTGTTCTGTGTCAGACTACCTGTCTGCTATGAATGGACAGATTACTTTATATTTTCAGTGTTATGAAAAAAGTTATGCTCTGCACCTTGACATGTGACCTACAATGGCTGCTACATTGGGGTCCTATAAGTTTTTGGTGTCAGGGTGATTTAGATTTAGACTCTGTAGATAATTCTATTCAGTGATTCTCCGTGAAGTGCTATCATGGGTATTGTACACAAACAACAAACCCTTTTGTGCCAGTAATTTTACAAAGCTGCAGATGCCACAGTGTCACATGTCTCAATTATTTGAGGTTTATAGCAACCCTGAATGCTACATGTGTTGGGGATGGTGGTCTTGTTTATCGTGATGGTGTTATCTAGATTTGTATTTACAGCAGTGGGGCTATGTGTGTGTGTTTTCTTTTTACAATGTGAAACATCAGTAAACTTTTTAAGTTGGAGATGCAACAAGTAATCAATACTTCGATTTATTAATCATCTGTCTTTAAATTTCCAGAGCTTTGATTACTTATTGGTGAATTGATGTATCAAATTAGAGCCTAGTTTGAAATCTCCCATTTCCAGTTTGCATTAAAGCTGGCAATGTAGTTACACGCTTCTACAAGTGCTAGTAAGGTGTTACTGGCTCACTGGTGTGTATCTTATTGTGTGGATTAACCCAGAATGATTCTCCCAATACAACAACGAGTCGGTCAGTTTAATACTAATACCAAGTACTACCCTGAACAGCTGGCTGAAAGATCCGAGTCACAAACTAATACGCTTGGGAGTTTACAGTGAAGCAGAAGAATGTCTTTTGTCATGGTTTTCTCAGGCATATATGCACAACTGCTGGCAATCAACATTGAAAAAAAATTCTGATAATTGGTCATGGATAATTCTTCACAAAGTGAATTCCCCCTGGAGTGACGAATTTTATATTTAAATCTAGCATGGGATACATTTTTGTTATTCCAATTAAGTGGAATAACATAAGTGAAATAAGATGGTCATCGAGACTCGTTGCAAATGTGTCTCTGCTTACATTCCAGTCCAGCAGTGAACTGCTGAAATTCAGGACAGAGCTGCTCTTCGTTAGTTGAAACAGTACTGCGAGTGAATCATGTTTTATAACAATTTAAAAATATATTTTTCATGAACAGAATATTGCTCATGGTATCCTGTTTATTTGCCTTAGGAGTTTATTAGGACATGCTCCTGCGGTGAATAAAAACCGTACACCACAAACGATCATTCAATATCCTCATATCTAGTCATTTTCTATTAATCACACCTGTTTGCAAGTGATATGAAATTGTATTGAAAGACAATGACAAGAAATACAAAGTATTAACATAATACTATGTACTGCAAATGTTTCCTAATGCCAGCTAATGTTTAATATACACCAGGGTTGCCAACTGGCTTCAGAATTTAGACACTTTTAGCCAGGTCAGGTCTTTTAACTCGCCTCTAACCGCAAATTGAATTGATTTTATTGAACATGTAACATGAGTGTACATTGCGTGAGCTGTCGCTAAAGGAATGTAATTGTTTTGCTAACTATTACTAAAAGCACACACCTGTCTGGGAGCGGGAATTACTTCCTGTGAGGATCGTTTCCATCAATCAGACCTATACAGCTTGCTGATTTGCTGTATTTGTCTGATTGGAGCAGGACTGTGCGAAGATTAATAGAAACTTAACCCTAAGGTTTTACAAGAAAGCATGCAGGTGAGTGCATAATTCTCTAGCGACAGAATTGCACTATTTTGATACATATTGTTTACCATATCACATTTCAAGCAATATGATTTTAATGCATGTTATGATGCTCTCTGAATAGAATTGCCACCGCAATTAAACAATTGAACATGTTTATAGAAGCTGCTCATGCAATTCACACCCACTTGTTGATTTTTAATGTCAATTAATTTGTGGTTTAGTGGTGAGGTAAAAAAAAAAAAAGTGATCTGGCTTAGTGTCCATAAATTCTGGAGCCAGTTGGCAACCCTGATATACACATTTATTAATATGTAATTTGACAGTGAGTCCCAAAATATTAAATTCGTTTTTAATTGCTGTTTTTGGTATACCGTAAGCTTTCAGGTTTCAGACTAGCAAAGGTAACTTAGAGTGCCATTTTATTTTGGTTAACTGAAGAGAAATGTCATTTCTTGAGTGGTATTTTGTTTGTTAGCTGAAAAAAAGTATGGTCTAGCTATTAATATACTGATACTATTGGAAAGAAATATGTTGAATACAAAAAAAATTATAAACTAATGACTAAGATGATTCGATAAACTTGTAGTACTGCCGTGAAAGCAACGATGAGCAAATCTTGTAAGTCATAGCTGTAATTTACACAAGAGATGTGGGGGACATGTCCCCCTCACTTTTTCAATGATAGGGAAATGTCTCCCTCACACTGCAGGAGTACTAAAACTTTTGTTCCACGATAATATATTGTTATAATCCAGTGGTGCTCAATTCTGGCCTTCGAGATCAATTCCAGTCCTAGTCTTTATTCAGCCAGGTCCTAAATTTAGTTAATGGCCTCTTATCAGCTTTAGTTAATTACATTAGAACCTGCTTGGAGTAAAAACCTGGACTGGATTAGATCTTGAGGGCCAGAATTGAGTACCACTAGTATAATCACTAGTCAATATAGAAGTAAATGAGAAGGAAAATGGGATTGGATCCGGGAACACTGGAGCCGGATCCTGAGATGGTGTTTTACTACGAGGATCTGGATCAGGCCCCACTGACCCAATGTTACGCCGATCCTGGAGCTGCACACACCTTAACTAGAGAAACTGACCAATGAGAAGTGAAGCGTACTTTAAAGACCCCGGCTGACAAATGAGATCACAGTAATGTTGGGGAAAAATGGCAAACGGATGGAAAAAGATAGAGGAGGACGCACTGTGTTGCTGTGTCCAAAACAGGGAAATGGTTTAAGTTTGTAATTCACCATAGCTCATGCTATTTACTAAAGTTATCACTGAGGTTTCTGTCTACTTACAGTTTAACAGTTAATTTGAAATTGAAACAGGAAACTTAAAACAGCAACATGACCTTTGTGTTTTGTGTAAATATAGACATCAATAAAAACTAAATACATTACCAAGAACTTTTTACACAATTATACCAAATTAATCACGAGATATTACTGATTCTGAATTATTTTGTGTGTTTAAATACATTGCACAGACTCTCGCATCTCTATCAATGTTCCAAAAACATTGGTCACATTTTACTAAATATTTTTAAACTAATAGATAAACAATTACCATAACAAACATTATCGTATTCATCATAGTGAAGTTGAGTTCTAAAGTTTGCAACTCATTGTCTGGAGCTTGGTGTTATTCACATTATCGTTGATACACTGCGTTTTGAGGTTCAAGCTACATCTGCATATTTTAAGTGGCTGGAAGCTGAAAATACTTTTTAAAAACACCCTTTTCTTATACAAATGCAGTACTAGCATCATTTTAATATCAAAACTATTTATCTTAAGTATTTGAATTGTGGGGAAACCTCAAAGTTTCTAGAAATGTATTTCAAGGGCAATTCTCATCCCTCTCATTAAATCTGTATTATGCCACACTCGCTCTAGCACTCAACGCTGCCTCAGGGGCAGATTGTATTACAGGGATCTGATCCAGGCTCCGATTTGAGCGGAGCTTCAGTGCTCGTCATGGCTTCATAATTCTATGACTTGGAAGCGACTTAATAATATAGCTATTTGTCACACTCATGATAAAATTGTGCGAACAATTTATTGTTTTGAATGATTACCACAGGAATGTCTTTGGATCTTTTAATTAAACATAGAAGAGATGCAATGTTTTGTTAGACTTGTTTGTAACATATTTTATTATTTTAGACACAATATTCTCTTCATGCATGCCCAGCTACAGAACCCCCAACTTTTGATTTGTTTGATATCTGTTTAAAATAGTTGATTTGAATCCATTAGACCTGAGTGTTGTGTTTTGTTTGTGTATCAGTGTGTATATATATCAGTGTCTATTTGTTGTGCAAAAATCCAAATAAAAGTGCTTGGAGTCTGTGGAAGGGTGGTGGACAATTCACTGGCACACAAGAGACAGAACTTTATTTGTAATGCTGCTCAGGCGCACTGATTTATTTTAGCCCGCAGAGGGCGCTGTTGTCCGTGGCCTGAATAAAGGCTACGGTAATCAGGTCCATGGGAATATCAACCCAGATAAACAGTTCAAATGCGGATGCATTCACAGGTGCTCTGAAAATAATAATAATGAATGACAAAAGGTGAAAGAAAAAGGGAAAATAAAACACAGTAATAAAACTACAAAATGAAGGTGCTGCACTCCGCAGCTTTACCACTGACCATCGCTGTCCGCACGGCCCGGATCTCCGTCCTACGCTCACTTGTTCCCTCGCTATACTATGCGGATACTCTCCGGGGTTCTGCCCAAGTCTTTTCCCAGCTACTAAAAAAAAATTTGTTTTGTTTTGGTCCTCTCTGGCTGTGCTTGGTCCGGCAGCAGCGCTTCCGCTGACTCGTTTCTCGTCTTAGAGGGGCAGATCTGAGGGAACAAAACAGCGTTATTTAAAGGTTCAGCAATCCCCCAAGGCCCGCCTCTCAGCCACTCAGAGAGAGGGAAATCCAACACACCATCTTCCCCACCTCTCTGTGTCATCGCCATGACTGACAGGAGGATCTTACGAGGCTGCTGCCCTCTTCCTGCAGAACCACGGATACGCCAGACAGTCAGCACAGATCTCCACTGTTACAGAGGCCATAGTCGATCTTCCAAAACAAACAGTGTGATTTATTATTTACATTGGAAAAAAAAGCCACAACGCCCCGACGGGTATCAAAAGAAAAACCTAACTCCACTCGGAGTCCTAACTAAACACAGTTTTCTCCGAATGCGGTTGGAGCGGCAAAGCTGTTTATCCAACAAAACAAACAGAAAACACACACTGATCGATACTGGTTGCAGTTTCCAAGCGACAAATGTTGTTCTGGCTTACACAGGTTATCTGCCGGCTTGTGCTCTTACAGGGTTACTTTTCCAAACAAAATAATTCTCCTTTTCCACAATTAACTGTTCTCCTTTCATATCAGTTGACACCCAGGTCTCCAAACTATCTCCTACTCGCCAACAACGAGCACAACCAAAGAACCCCTTTAAATATGTTCCTTGATTACCAGATTGGAGACAGCTTAACTTTAACTGCTCCTACAATAAGGTAATTAACCCTGCGAGACAAGTAAAGTGCCTCCCGACCCCTAGTGGACATTTCTAAGATTACCATCTCTTTGACTGAATTATTTTAACAGTTTTCAGGGAACATTGCCCTGACACACATGTTTTCTAAACATTTCCATGCAACTTATTACTATATATATATATATATATATATATATATATATATATATATATATATATATATATATATACAGTACTGTGCAAAAGTTTTAGGCAGGTGTGAAAAATGCTGTAAAAGTAAGAATGCTTTCAAAAATAGACATGTTAATAGATTATATTTATCAATTAACTAAATGCAAAGTGAGTGAACAGAAGAAAAATCTAAATCAAATCCATATTTGGTGTGACAACCCTTTGCCTTCAAAACAGCATCAATTCTTCTAGGTACACTTGCACAAAGTCAGGGATTTTGTAGGCATATAGTCAGGTGTATGATTAAACAATTATACCAAACAGGTGCTAATGATCATCAATTCAATATGTAGGTTGAAACACAATCATTAACTGAAACAGAAACAGCTGTGTAGGAGGAATAAAACTGGGTGAGGAACAGCCAAACTCAGCTAACAAGGTGAGGTTGCTGAAGACAGTTTACTGTCAAAAGTCATACACCATGGCAAGACTGAGCACAGCAACAAGACACAAGGTAGTTATACTGCATCAGCAAGGTCTCTCCCAGGCAGACATTTCAAGGCACAGGGGTTTCCAGATGTGCTGTCCAAGCTCTTTTGAAGAAGCACAAAGAAACGGGCAACGTTGAGGACCGTAGATGCAGTGGTCGGCCAAGGAAACTTACTGCAGCAGATGAAAGACACATCATGCTTACTTCCCGCCAAGTCGGAAGATGTCCAGCAGTGCCATCAGCTCAGAACTGGCAGAAAACAGTGGGACCCTGGTACACCCATCTACTGTCGGAGAAGTCTGGTCAGAAGTGGCCTTCATGGAAGACTTGCGCGCCAAAAGCCATACCTCCGGCGTGGAAACAAGGCCAAGCGACTCAACTATGCACGAAAACACAGGAACTGGGGTGCAGAAAAATGGCAGCAGGTGCTCTGGACTGATGAGTCAAAATTTGAAATATTTGGCTGTAGCAGAAGGCAGTTTGTTCAGCGAAGGGCTGGAGGCGTACGAATGAGTGTCTGCAGGCAACAGTGAAGCATGGTGGAGGTTCCTTGCAAGTTTGGGGCTGCATTTCTGCAAATGGAGTTGGGGATTTGGTCAGAATTAATGGTCTCCTCAATGCTAAGAAGTACAGGCAGATACTTATCCATCATGCAATACCATCAGGGAGGCATCTGATTGGCCCCAAATTTATTCTGCAGCATGACAATGACCCCAAACATACAGCGAAAGTCATTAAGAACTATCTTCAGCGTAAAGAAGAACAAGGAGTCCTGGAAGTGATGGTATGGCCCCCACAGAGCCCTGATCTCAACATCATCGAGTCTGCCTGGGATTACATGAAGAGAGAGAAGCAACTGAGGCTGCCTAAATCCACAGAAGAACTGTGGTTAGTTCTCCAAGATGTTTGGGCCAACCTACCTGCCGAAGTTCCTTCAAAAACTGTGTGCAAGTGTACCTAGAAGAATTGATGCTTGATGCTG
The DNA here is from genome assembly GCA_030684275.1 of Acipenser oxyrinchus oxyrinchus. NCBI lineage: Eukaryota > Metazoa > Chordata > Actinopteri > Acipenseriformes > Acipenseridae > Acipenser > Acipenser oxyrinchus. Next base: position 42,642,807 of record CM060250.1, read on the forward strand.
TTTTGAAGAAGGCAAGGGTGGTCACACCAAATATGGATTTGATGTAGATTTTTCTTCTGTTCACTCACTTTGCATTTAGTTAATTGATAAATATAATCTATTAACATGTCTATTTTGAAAGCATTCTTACTTTACAGCATTTTTTTCACACCTGCCTAAAACTTTTGCACAGTACTGTATATATATATATATATATATATATATATATATATATATATATATATATATATATATATATATATATATACACACAGTGCCTATAGAAAGCCTACACCTTTTGTTGCCTTATAGCCTGGAATTAAAATGCATTAAAATAGTTTGTTTTTTCATTTATCTACACATCCTACCCCACAACTTCCAAGTGAAAAAATATTCTAGAAATTTGTAGAAAATTAATTAAAAATAAAACTGAAATAGCTTGGTTGGATAAGTGTCCACCCCCTTGTAATAGCAATCCTAAATGAGCTCAGGTGTAACCAATCGCCTTCAAAATCACACACCAAGTTAAGTGGCCTCCACCTTTGTTAAATTGTAGTGATTCACATGATTTCAAGATCAATTCAGCAGTTCTTGTAGGTTCCCTCTGCTGGGTAGTGCATTTCAAAGCAAGGACTCAACCATGAGCACCAAGGCACTTTCAAAGAACTCTGGGACAAAGTTGTTAAAGGCACAGATCAGGGGATGGGTATAAAAAATATCAAAGGCCTTGAATATCCCTTGGAGCATGGTCAAGACGATTATTAAGAAGTGGAAGGTGTATGGCACCACCAAGACCCTGCCTAGGAGGAGACTGACCAGAGAGGCTACCAAGAGGCCAATGGCAACTTTGCAAGAACTACAGGCTTTTATGGCCAAGACTGGTCAAAGTGTGCATGTGACAACAATATCCCAAGCACTCCACAAATCTGGCCTGTATGGTAGGGTGGCAAGAAGGAAGCCATTACTTAAGAAAGCCCACTTTGAATCCCGTTTGAAGTATGCAAAATAACACTCGGGAGATTCTGCAGCCATGTGGCAAAAAGTTTTGTGGTCTGACAAAACTAAAATGGAGCTTTTTGGCCTAAATGCAAAACGTTATGCTTTGCGCAAACCCAGCACAGCACATCACCCAAAGAACACCATCCCTACTGTGAAGCACGGTGGTGGCAGCATCATGTTATGGGGATGTTTCTCATCGGCAGGGACTGGGGCACTTGTCAGGATACAAGAGAAAATGAATGGAGCAATGTACAGAGAAGTCCTTGAGGAAAATCTGCTGCCCTCTGCAAGAAAGCTGAAACTGGGACGGAAGTTCACCTTTCAGCATGACAACGACCCAAAGCACACAGCCAAAGCTACACTGGAGTGGCTAAGGAACAAAAAGGTGAATGTCCTTGAGTGGCCCAGTCAGAGCCCAGACCTAAAGCCAATCAAAAATTTGTGGCATGACTTGAAGATTGCTGTCCATCAACGCTCCCCAAGGAACTTGACAGAGCTTGAACAGTTTTGTAAAGAAGAATGGTGAATATTGCCAAATCAAGGTGTGCAAAGTTGGTAGAGACCTATCCCAACAGACTCACAGCTTAACTCAGGGGGGTGGAGACCAGTGCTTAATTTGTAAATCGGGAGGTCCCGGAACACATAGTGAGCGAGAGGGGGTGTTCGGGGAGCTCTGAGGTACCGGAACGCATGAGAAAAAAAGTGACAAGCACAATGTAGCCAGACAATGTAACTATAACCTGTGTTAAGGTGTCATCATTAGCCTTGGCTACAATGCTTGCTGCAGCTAAATGGGCTTTTGTTCGGGCATGTTCAAAAACCTTTTTTTCTGAGGGCTCTTTGTTGTTTTTTTTTTACGTCGGAGGCAGAGGACGTTACTGTACATTCCACCCACTCTTTTGCTAGTTTCATCCCTCCAGTCTTTTCCAGACCCAAGCTCCCTACCTTTTTGCATGTTGTACATCCCAGCTTTGAATTTTGCATGACAAGCCAGGGGTTATACGTTTGCTTTTTCTTGAACTGAGCCTCCGTCCAAACTGCACCTGCTCTGGGCACTTCATCGGTGGATGCACTGTCCTCCCTAGTGATGTGTAGTTCACGAACGAATCATTCTTTTTGAATGACTCACTAAGGTGAACGATGGGAATCGGATCAGAGTCCTCATTGAATTGGTTCTTTTGATTCACCCTATGAACAAGCTGCGTGGTGCACAGGCGTCGAGTTACCAGTCTATCAAAAATCATGAAGTGATTCCTTACCTTTCGAGTCTGGCTGATTTGTTCGTTGTAACAAGGAAACCGGGTTGTCTCTCAGCTCGTTGAGTGTTATGAAACTGAAGACCGTATGTGCAATGTTGGATCCAAATTCCCGCTTACTTAGTGCAAGATAAGAACTCTGTGTGAGCCAAAATGGCGTCAGTTACATCCTCCAGACCATAGCTATATATCTATGATCCAGACGATGTGTACTTTCTAGAGTGCTGCTTCACGCTGTCAGAAACTCAGATTACAAGTTTGTGCACCAGAATTATTATTTTTCTTACAGTTCTTCTTCGTTTACTATGTACGTAACCTTGTGTAAGTCTGCCACATAGGCTACTAGTTGTAGCCTATCTGTGTTTGTTATTTTTTATACACATACAAAATTAATCATGTCTATAGTTAACTGTTTTGCACAAATTATGATTAATACTTTTAAGTCATCTTGAGTAAAGTCAGCCAAATTACTAAATAATATTAATAATAATAATAATTAAGATATACACCTCATTTCCTAAATAAATACAAACATCTACTGGTATTGTAACGTTATTGTACTCAAGGATTAAATATATAACTTGTGATTACATATTTGACCTTGAGGAATGAATGTATTTTATACATGACAATTTACAACTACGGCTAAATAATTTATAATTTAATAATGACGGTCGATTCACCTTAGTCCACAAGGTGACACGTAGTATCAGCTACGATACAACAACCTTTTAGGAGGATATTGCACATTCTAATGGATGACGTTCTTAAACGTCTATTATATTTTATACGACATTAAATACACATTTTCTAAATGTTATTTTACTGTGTTAAACACTAAAAATACAAAATATATACACGTTTAAACTTTGTTTATATAAAATGTACATGTTGCGGTTATGGGTGTGCTTCAATGTGTTATTGATCACATGACTAATCCCAAAGGTTTACTGGATAGATGAGGAATTGGACAAACAGTGTTTTGCTATGTGCTGAATAAATACCACGGATTAGTTCCACAAATACCACTCGTTAGAGCCTCTCTTTTTTGTTGTTGTAAAAAATGGGTGACTCCAAATGTATAGAAAAAAAAACACGTAAGAAATGCAATTGACTATTTTTTTTAAAAAAAAGATTAAATTAAATTAGGTACTGATGGCTAAACAATGCTAATGGTTCAAACTGTTATGTTATCTCCAGGATTCTAATTATGTATTATTATTTTTTGTCAAACTATATTTAATTTAATGTTTATGAATCAAAATCATTTTTGATTTGGCTTTCCTTTCCCACGACACGTTTCAAATTCAGTAGCGACGACTAGCCTAGGCTACGTGACGTGATTACGTAGGGACCTCTCGCGAGCTGACCACCACTGTTTCAAGATCAGTTACTTACCTCGCCGGCCCGCCCCATAACCTCTATGTACAAATAAGAGAGCAGGTGTGGAATCGGTGTGGCAGGATAGGATGCGCTTACGGGGGCGGGAGAAATAACGAGGAGGCAGAGGCAACTTTAACTGATCGCTTTTATTAGAATGTTAATGTTTACAGTGCAAACAGTGGGAAAAATAATAAATCATGCATAAGAGGTACCGGATCTGGGCAAATTAGGTGTCGGAACAAAAAAGTCAAATCTGAGAGGTGCCGGATCCTGTTCGGCAGGATCCGACTCAAATTAAGCACTGGTGGAGACTTATCCAATATGATCTTTCAGTTTCACACAGTCCATTTAATCATATCTGATTAATCATATCTTTTAACATCTCTGTAGTGCGGCATCTATATTTTCTACTATATATATATATATATATATATATATATATATATATATATATATATATATATATATATATACAGTGCCTATAGAAAATCTACACCCCCTTGAACTTTTTTCACATTTTGTTGTGTCAGTGCCTCAGATTTTCATGCATTTAAATGAGGATTTTTTCCCACTTATTTTTCCCACACACCATACTCCACGCTTTTAAGGGGAAAATTTATTGAGAAAAAAAATTATATATTAAAAATACAACTATTTGAGTTTAAATCTTACAGAAGGTTATTTTAAATGCTTACACATTTCTGTGTCTGCAGCTGCTAGCTAACAAATATTTCAATACAGAGTATATCTACTTCCTGTAACTTTTGACAGACTTGTATTTGACTTGTGGAAGATCATAGAAACTCTTGTATTAATCCTATCCTAGTACCCCCTTAAGTTAAAGAAAATACATGACCACATATAAAATAGAAAAACGTTGTAAAAACAACACATGAACACATTTTTCTCTTTAAAATGAAAGCTACTTGTTTTTATTTAAAATATGGAAGAATCTGACACAGAAATTGGTAATTGTTTGGGGTAAAGGAAAGGGAGGGCGGAAAAGCAGTGTTTGGCAATTTTATTGGATTTTACATAGATGGTAGTTTCCTGCACTGCAGTACCTTGTAAAATGTAAAATTATTTTTCGAAACATATCAATTGCCTCATGATACACAATTTTCACTTTCTGAATAAAGACAACACTACAGTTGGGTCTGGTGGTCTTTTACCATCATGTCAGTCTATGCTGTGTCAGTTTTGGAATTTAACATTATTTCAAATGGGGAATGCTGAAAGTGGTTATGTTACATTTGTGCAAAAAGTATATCTTCCATACTACTGTATAACTAAACTATTGGAAGCTTTGTAGTGGTATTTTGGGTATGCAATTAAATACCTTTTGCACATTTTTCCATTGGTGTCATAGTAATGTTCTTGCTAAATATATAAAATATGAATAAAATTAGATAATTTGGAATTAGCTTCATTTGGCTGATGGATTTAAAATATCTTATAGCATACAGTGCATTTATTGAAATGTTGGAAAATATTATACTATAAAATCAATTGGAAGCACATAAGTCAACAGTTCACTGCACAAAATAATTTAAAAACAGTGCTCCAGTCATACAGTGAGCTGATACATCTAACTTGAGTCATTTTAACCCTGAAAGTGTAAAAATTGACATTCAATTTTCTTCTTCATGTTTATAAAATAATGAAGAAAAAAAACTCCATCAATATAAAATTCTGTCTGTTATTGATAAGTTGTCAGGATTGGTTAATGATACAGTGCTTCTAAATGTGTGTAGGTTATGTAGTTTTTTGCAACTAGCCTTAAATAAAATTAATATATTTTCATACCCATATAATTATTTTTTCTCTAAACTCCTCTACATATCTTGTCTAAGTATCATTTTTTTAAATTTATTTCACTACATGCTATATATAATGTGAACAAGTTATTATACATTTCCTAGGAAATTAAACTGAAAATATTGCATCTGTTACTTTTTATAAGACATGGTGTCTGCCTTTCTTTAGCTCAACATGGTTAACATCAAGGTCAAAGGTCAATACAGCAAGACATTTTGTAAAAATTCAAAGTCATGAATACATTTTGTGTGCCACTTCCTGCTCTGTGTATGTCTGCCATGAGACACAATGAAAATTTGACATCCCACTAATCTGATGTTTGGCCGACTGCACCAACATAAGGCCACACAATCAGATGGAGGATACCGAACAGCAGTGAAGGTGCAGGTATCAATGACATGGAGGTTCATCCTTGAATGCTGATTCCACAACAGAATCTGGATTCGTCAGTGAAGAGGGTTGATCTTCCATCTCAAACTTTGGTGGATGTGTCAGAGGCATGCAGATTATGGCTCATTTGAACCTCATACCAGCCTCATTTGCGAAAGTTTGTGATTCTTAATACCGATCTGCAAACAAACAGGAAGTGACTCTTTAAAAATGTGTTTATGACTTTTAATTGTTTGGAGGGTGTAAGGTTTGTTTTCTTCTTAAAAATAATAAGTTAGTCTTCGTCAGTTAACTTAAATTAAAAGAGTTATATTCGGGAACAAAGCAAATCCAATGACAGTACAGGACACAATCACAACAATACTGTAAGCGAAGCTACAGGTCTCAGCAGGTGGAATCTTGAGCACCAAAACTGCAGGTACACGTATAGGGCTCAACAGGTGGTATTCCAGCACCCCATCCTTGCCTCAAGATGTTGTCTGAGCTGCCAAGGCGACAGATGGTATGTCTGCGCCTTCATGGCACCAGAGAGTTTCTGAGCTGACATCAGTGTAGATGTAGATTTTCTGATCCCCAAAACATTAGTTACAGACTAGAGAGTGACACAGGAATGAAACTTGAGTTCTGTCCCATCATAAATTTTCTTGTCTGGTCCCAACCCATCCCGTGAAATGTTTCAATGTAATTTTTGTTCCCATCCTGTCCCACCAGAATTTACACATTTTTTTCATTCCCGTCCCATCCCGTCTTGTCAAAAAATGTCCTGTCCCATCCCGTCCTGTGATATTTAAGAAAAATAGAAGAGACTGATTTATTTTAGCCTCTCGTATGACATACCTTTGAGGCAGGCTATTTTATGGGTTAACCTTTTTTTCTTGTGTTTCAGTCTCATCCTGTTCCTAGTTTAATTTTTTAAAATGTCATTCACTATTGCTATATTACCTATTACAAGAATAACATGAACCACATAAACCTACTTCAACCATTTTATGCATAATGTGTTAATAAAAATAAATTTAAAAAAAAAACAAACTTGAGGGCCACAGTCTTTTGAGTTTCACGCCAACTTGAACTCCCAATAAGTTTAATTAATCCAATTCTTTACTGAGGTTGACATATTTAAAATGAGTTTAGGTATTTTACAGTTTTCGTGTTAGTTGCACTCAATGATAGCAAGATGCAGTGGGGTTGAATTGAATGGGTGGGCCAGTAACATCACTAAATGGGGTGTGTCTATTAAAATGAGTGTCGTTGATACGAGGATTATAGTGTCTGTTTTGGTAAATATATGGATACCCAGAAGTCTGAGTATGCATTTGATTGGTTTAATTTTACAACATCTCATATTGCCTGGTGTGGAAGGGTGCGGGTATTCACTGACACGGGAGACAGAAATGGTATTTGAAAACACCACACAGGTGCTTGGTTTTATTTTTACTCTGGTGGGTGCACTGACTTCTTTTAGCCCGTAGAGGGCGCTTGTGGTCCGTGGTCTGGCTACCAGCTATGGTATCCAGAGCCAGCGGGGAATACCACGGCAGGGTACTCAGGTACAGTCCGGCACTTCGCAGGTGCTCACAAATTATAAAGAGCGAAGAAGGCAAAAAGAAACAGGGAAAATAAAACACAGTAAGGAAAAACTACAAAATAAATGTGCTGCACCATGGCGTGGATCTCCCAGTCGTAAGCTACCCGTGCGACCGGGACTCCGTCCTACACTCTGCTGTCTCCAACTCACTGCACAACAATACTGGGGCTGCCCAACAATTCCCCACTTTTCCCTCTCTTTCTTTAAAATTATTTTCTTTAAGTTTCCTTTTAGGACGGCTGTTATCCTCCGTCCTTGGTAGTCAAACTCAGACCGCTTTGCTCGCTGGTCCAGTCTAAAGGGGCAGATCTGAGGAAACAACAGAGCATTACTTTATAGGCTAACAGTCCCATTAAAGCCCGCCTCCCAGCCACTCAGAGGGGAAAGCACACACACTCTCTTCCCCACCTCTCCGTGTCACCGCCATGACTGGCAGGCAGACCCCACGGGACTGCCGCCCCCTTCCTGCAGCATCGTGCATCGTCAGGCGGCCAGTCCAGGTCTCTCCCTGTTACATATCCTCCCCTCAGAATGGCACCACCGGTCCATTCGAAATCCCTACCCCATGCCTTCCGAGAGAAAAAATCAGCATTTAGATGGAGCTTTCCTGCTCGGTGGACAACCCTGAAGGCATAGGGCTGCAGGGCCAAGTACCACCGCGTGATTCTGGCATTATTATTTTTCATCCGGTGAAGCCATGCTAAGGGGCATGATCTGTCACCAGGGTGAAGTGTCGCCCAGGAGGTAGTACGGAGTGACTCGACTGCCCATTTTACTGCGAGACACTCCTTCTCGATGGTACTATAGTTCTTTTCACGGGGAAGGAGCTTCCTGCTGATGTACAGGACTGGGTGCTCACTTCCCGCACCTCCTGAGACAACACTGCCCGAGACCTGTCTCTGGCGCATCCGTCTGCAGGGTGAACCCCTTGCTGAAATCAGGACTGCACAGCACTGGCTTGCTACACAGCCTTCGCTTCAGGCGAGAAAGGCCCTCTGGCGCGGCTCCGTCCACTGAACCGTATTTGGGGCAGCCTTCGGGTGAGGTCTGTCAAGGCGTGGCGGCGTGGCGAAGTTTGGAATAAACTTCCTATAATAGCCCGCTAGTCCCAGGAAAGAGCGCACCTGGGTTTTGGTCGTAGGGACCGGCCAGTCAGCCAAGGCTTTCACCTTAGCAATCAGCGGTCTGATCTGGCCGCCCCTACTCGATACCCCAAATACTCCGACTCACTCTTCCCAATGGCACATTTCTTTGGGTTAGCAGTGAGCCCAGCCTCCCGCAAGGATTGCAATACCGCCGCTACCTTACACAGATGACTCGGCCAATCCTCACTGTGGATAACCACGTCATCTATGTAAGCAGCGGCGTACTGCTGATGGGGCCGCAAAATGCGATCCATCATCCGCTGGAAAGTGGCTGGTGCTCCGTGCAACCCAAAAGGCATGGTCCTAAATTGGTATAACCGAAGGGAGTCGAACGCCGTCCTCTCGGGATTCTGAGGTCAGGGGTATCTGCCAGTACCCCTTCGTTAAATCCAGTGTCGTCATAAAATGAGCCGTGCCAAGGCGGCTCCAGCAACTCATCTACCGGGGCATGGGATAAGCGTCAAACCTCGATTTCTCATTAACTTCGCCTGAAGTCAATGCAAAACCTAGTGGACCCGTCTGGCTTATCCACTAAAACAATCGGACTGTTCCAGTCACTTTGGGACTCTTCTATTACCCCCAGTCTCAGCATCTCATCAATCTCCGTTTTATTACCTGCCTTTTACGCTCAGGTATGCGGTGCGGCCTCTGGCGAACCAAGCGCCCGGCTCAGTCTCAATGTGATGGTGGGCTACTCGAGTCTGCCCGGGACGGAGAAAACACATCAGGAAATTCCGTCACAAGTGCCCGTGCCTGACATTTCTGTGTTGGTGTCAGATTTTCTGCAATCTGTACCGACCCTGTTTTCGCCACCACAGAAAGATCAGGTCCCAGGTCTGTGGCGTCATCTGCCTGCGCCACTACCAATGCCTCCGGTTGCAGCCAGGGCTTCAAGAGGTTTATATGATAAATGTGTTTCTCCCTCCGTCGCTCCGGCTGGCAGATCTCATAGTCCACATTCCCAATCCGGTGTAACCTCAAAGGGTCCTTGCCACTTAGCCAGAAGTTTCGACTCAGAACTGGGTAATAATAGAAGTACTTTATCCCCGGCTGAAATGTGCGTAACCGGGCTCCTCGGTTGTACTGCGTCTCCTGTCTGTGCTGAGCCTGCTGCAAATTGTCATCGCCCATTTTCCCACAGACTCAAGGCGTTTGCGCAGGTCCAACACATACCGGACTGTATTAGTCGAATTATCCTGCTGTTCCTCCCACATCTCTCTGACCAGATCGAGTACACCCGCGGTCTTAGCCCATACAGCAGCTCGAATGGCGAAAAACCCGTGGGCGCCTGGGGTACCTCTCTGATCGCAAAGAGAAGGGAGGAATCAGCTGGTCCCAATAACGCACATCACTATTAATAAATCTGCGCAACATGTTCTTAAGGGTCTTATTAAAGCGCTCCACAAGACCATCGGTCTGAGGATGGAACTACCGAGGTCCTAATGGTCTTAATTCCCAAAAGCTTACATGTTCAGCGGATTAGTCGGGACATAAAGTTGGTGCCTTGGTCGGTTAGTATTTCTTTGGGAATCCCCACTCGGGAAAAGACCTTCACAAGCTCGTTGGCAACAGATTTGGCTGAGGCAGAAGCGAAGGGAATGGCCTCTGGATAGCGCGTGGCGTAATCCAGAATGACCAATAGGTGTGTGTATCCGCCGCACTTCTCTCCAACGGCCCAACCAAATCCATTCCAATACGCTCAAGCGGAGCTTCCACCAGGGACAGCGGCACCAGTGGGGCTCGTGGGGCGGCTCTAGGACTAGCCTTCTGACACTCCCCACAGCGTTCACAAAAGCGTCTGGCGTCACCATCCAGCCCCATCCAGTAGAACCGTGACACAAGCCTTGCTTTAGTCTTATCCCTGCCCAAATGACCAGACAAAGGAATAGCGTGAGCCAGCCGCAATAAATCCTCCTTAAATGGTTGAGGAATCAGCAACTGGTGGCGCACTTCCCGGTCTGGGGCAATTTGTCAACACGGTACAGGAGGTCTCGGCGATTTCAAAGTGAGAGTGCGTGGCGGCGTCTGGGCTCGACCACCCGACCATTAACCACAGCTGCTTGGTCAAAGAGCCTGCCCAGCACGTCGTCACGCCCTTGCTCAAGTCGGAAGTCACGGGAGCGAGCCAAAAATCAGCTCCCATGGCTTCCAGCTCGGGATCAGGTCGGTCCTGAGCAGAGGCAGCGAACCAGACCCCTGCGCTGGCTCCGCGGCCTCCCCAGACTCTTCACCAATCGCCCCCACCTGAAACTTCTCAAACCCCTTCCACTGCCAGCCCTCATTCTTAGCAGCCCGGCTCCCGTTTAGTTTTCACGGGGTTTAAATTTATGACAAAACCACTCCGGGTCGCGAAAGGAAAGATCTCTCAATTACTTCCTCTTTCTTAGCCAATAGGGAGGGCGGGGCTGTCAGGGCAGCCAACCAACTCTTGAACTGCCCACAGTCCGTCCCAGAACTACCGGTACTGGCAATCGAGGACACAACCCCACCTGCACCAGCGTCACCTGCTGGCCAATTTTCACCGTTATACTAACCTTAGGATAGGCGTATATCCCCATGAATACATTTAATATGCACCCGTCCCAATATTTGTTTATGCCCGGTGAGATTAGGCTATCCTGTATTAGGGACTGACCACACCCTGAATCCAGGAGCGCCTGGGTTTTGTACCATCCACGGTCACAGGAATAACAAAACCCGTCTGCTGAAGTGACTGAGGTAATTGAACATGCTTACCTGGTCGGCTGAGGTCACATTCCATCACGGGGCAATCCCGGCGATGTGGCCCACCTCCCTGCACGTCCAACACCTTGGTGGGCTGGTTTCTCGCCCGGCAGCTTCAACAAGGGAGGAAACACTGGAGCCATCAAAGGGGCTCGGCGGTAAGGTGTCCGCGAGACCCGGTCCGACACCGCAGCAGCCCGTGGGTAACCCCACCCTGCCCCAGTTCCCGGGCGGGAGCTCCGCTGACACCCCGCCCAAATACCTGTCTACCCCTTCCCCAGTCCCTTAGCCCTCTCCGGGGCCAGTGGAGGGTGATACAGCCCTTGTGCTCCTTCCAGGCAGTCTTGCTGGCGTTGGCTCTGCTGCCTGGTACTGCTCCGCCAACTTCGACCGCCCGATCCAGAGTGGCAGGTGCCTGCCGTTGCACCCACAGCCGAGGTGCGGTGCCAAGCACTCCAGGAAGCGCTCCACCACGATCACCTCCACCAACCTGGCTTTGGTGCTCGCGTCGGGTTCAGCCAGCCCATGGCGTAATCCTTTAAGCGGTGGGCGATGGTTCTGGGATGCTCCTCTGCTGAAAACCGCTCCTCCCGGAACTTTCGCCGATACCCTTCTGGGGTGGCCCCAGCGATTAAGGATGGCGCTTTCAGCGCGGGGTAGTCCATCATCCTCTCAGGGGATAGCGTTCTCGCTGCTGCCTGTGCCTCCCCGTCAGCTGGGGCAAGAGGTAGCTGGCCCACTGTGCCTGAGCCCACCCGGCCGAGGTCGCCATGGCCTCAAACACCTCCAAGTAGGCTTCGGGTTTATCCTCGGCTGTCATCTTTGTGGGTCTCTGTAACCTGGGGTCAGGACCTGCCGGTCGAGCAGTCCCCTGCACCGCAGCAGTTAGGGTCTGGCGCAGGAGGTCCATCATGGCCGCAAACTGGGCGGCATCCATTTCTTCTCCGTGGGTGGGTGCACTGCTTTGTTTGGGCAGTGCCAGTGAATCCCACTTCTGACACCACGTGTGGAAGGGTGCGGGTATTCACTGACACGGGAGACAGAAATGGTATTTGAAAACACCACACAGGTGCTTGGTTTTATTTTTACTCTGGTGGGTGCACTGACTTCTTTTAGCCCGTAGAGGCGCTTGTAGTCCGTGGTCTGGCTACCAGCTATGGTATCCAGAGCCAGCGGGGAATACCACGGCAGGGTACTCAGGTACAGTCCGGCACTTCGCAGGTGCTCACAAATTATAAAGAGCGAAGAAGGCAAAAGAAACAGGGAAAATAAAACACAGTAAGGAAAAACTACAAAATAAATGTGCTGCACTTGCGGCGTGGATCTCCCAGTCGTTAAGCTACCCGTGCGACCGGGACTCCGTCCTACACTCTGCTGTCTCCAACTCACTGCACAACAATACTGGGGCTGCCCAACAATTCCCCACTTTTCCCTCTCTTTCTTTAAAATTATTTTCTTTAAGTTTCCTTTTAGGACGGCTGTTATCCTCCGTCCTTGGTAGTCAAACTCAGACCGCTTTGCTCGCTGGTCCAGTCTAAAGGGGCAGATCTGAGGAAACAACAGAGCATTACTTTATAGGCTAACAGTCCCATTAAAGCCCGCCTCCCAGCCACTCAGAGAGGGGGAAAGCACACACACTCTCTTCCCCACCTCTCCGTGTCACCGCCATGACTGGCAGGCAGACCCCACGGGACTGCCGCCCCCTTCCTGCAGCATCGTGCATGCGTCAGACGGCCAGTCCAGGTCTCTCCCTGTTACACCTGGTTTAATATTACAACATCTAAAGTTCTTGTAGCTTGTCTGACAAACTTTGGTACTGTACTCCTCTTCCCGCAGCCTTCAGTGTTGCTCCCATCTGTTCCACAGCCTTCAGTTCCGCTTCATGTGTTTCCCATGAGATTTAAAACTTTATTCCCGGTCCCACCCGTTCCTGCCAGTTTAATTTCTGTTTCCATCCATTCCCGCAAACATAAAGCGAAATGTATTCCCGTACCATGGGAGTCCCGTCCTAATATCACTCTCTATAACAGACACTAATATACTGTAATATACTGGGCAGGTTACATTCCACTGGAGAGCAGCATGCTCTCTCCAGGACTTGAATGTTGGTTGTGAGTCACTGTAGCATGCAGATACATGCATATATATATATATATATATATATATATATATATATATATATATATATATATATATATATATATATATATATATATATATAATTAAAAGGCCATCAAGAGTGGATGCGTACCACTGAAGATATGTTAATCACTTCAGGATAAGCAATCACCACCTCTTCAAGACAGTGCCTGGGAGACCACCTTTGCATCTCTCCTAGGAACCACATTATGACGGTTCCCACAACACCTCTTAATTTAGTCTGGCTCCATGACTGCAAGGAATAGTCTTTATAATAATTCAAACAGTATAACTTACAAGGATGTGGCATGTTTTGTTGTTATCAGAGATTGATAAATGACTTTATGAACCTTATTTTGTTATGCATCATTTTCCACAGGTTAAACTGTAGCCTATATTAACACAATGAGCCATTCAATAAATGTTACACAATTTACTGTTTGTTGAAAATCATGATCCATAGCAAAAGTTTAGTAGTAAACATAATCTCTCTCTTTTCAAATCCTGAGACAGCTGTATTACACTGGGTGATTTGCCAGAAATGAAATTTATAATTAAAGTTCGGGAGGAGGGTCAGACACCAATCTCCGCATCACCAAATTGAATCATTCAATTTACACATTAGCCAATTAAATTGTTAGCACTATAAATACCCTCTTCACTTATCTCTCAGTTGCGCTTTTGATTTCATCGCATATGCACGCATCATGGTCTGCATTCTGGATTATTCCGCTTCGACGGATGATGATCTGTTTGCTGTTTCCCGAGCCGAGATCCACGCAACCAGTTCAACCAGCCCTTCCCGGCCAACTCCACGACAACTTCGGTCGGCGGTATTACCACTCCAAACTTCTCTGCCCAGATGTCTGCTTCTCCTGTCTGCCGTGGCTCCCGCCTGGCCACTCGCTCCTCCGCAACTCCTGACATCAGAGACTGGACGATCTCCGGCTCCAGCTTTATCTTCGTAGCAACAACATCCCATTCAAATCTACAGCACGTAAGGAGAATTTGTTTACTTTATTTCATCCTTCCCGCCGCAGGCGCTTATGACGCCATCACAGATCGTTGCTTTACCCAGTGTTGTCAAGTCTCACGACAAAACAGGTGTTTCTACAAATTCCAACCTGTGACTCTCAAGAAACAAGCCCAATTTCCGCTTATTATAAGCGGACTTGAATCACCTCGCCGACCGACTGCATCTCCACGGCGCTGCCTACATCCGAAAACTCCAAGGCGGGACGACAGCACCTGTCAATCAAAGGCTCATTCAGGAGTTCCTGAGCATGCTGGCTCCAACTATAACCTTTCAGGTTACCTCCCTCACTACAGGCGCCCAGCAGGCCCCTGCAGTGACCTCTTTGGCCACTATGGGCGTCCAGCAGGCCCCCATAGTGCTCCCTTCACCTCCAACTATAACCTTTCAGGTTACCTCCCTCACTGCAGGCGTCCAGCAGGCCCCTGCAGTGACCTCTTTAGCCACTATGGGCGTCCAGCAGGCCCCCATAGTGCTCCCTTCACCTCCAACTATAACCTTTCAGGTTACCTCCCTCACTGCAGGCGCCCAGCAGGCCCCTGCAGCGACCTCTTTGGCCACTATGGGCGTCCAGCAGGCCCCCATAGTGCTCCCTTCACCTCCAACTATAACCTTTCAGGTTACCTCCCTCACTGCAGGCGTCCAGCAGGCCCCTGCAGTGACCTCTTTGGCCACTATGGGCGCCCAGCAGGCCCTCAAAGTGATTCTTTCTCTGTGAAATGCTTTTCTTTCTGCTCATCAGCAGTTTTGAGCATTTGTATCCAGAGATTGTTTTGCCAGATTTGTAATAACTTCATTGAAGGAACCTGTGCTATTCTGCCTGTAACTTCCTTCATTTCCGCCACCGTAACTCCACCACACCCAGCATCAACAGTCTCTCACGAAGATTGCTCCCTGCAATATGCAAATCGACCACGCCATATTCTTAATCAAAATTGCTGGGAAAACGCATGACTGGCTAAAGCCAATATATCAAACACATTTAAAATCATGCCCATTGAGCCTGTCCTCAGGGGATTGTATTTTTATATTTCCACTTTTCTGTCCGGTCCCTCCTACTAAACGCAATCTTCTGTCCCTCCTAGGCCATTTAAACTACATGGGAGCATGGGAGGATTTGCAAACAAGAGGAGGCCATTCAGCCCATCTTGCTCGTTTGGTTGTTAGTAGCTTATTGATCCCAGAATCTCATCAAGCAGCTTCTTGAAGGATCCCAGGGTGTCAGCTTCAACATTACTAAGTTGGTTCCAGACCCTCACAATTCTCTGTGTAAAAAGCCTCCTATTTTCTGTTCTGAATGCCCCTTTATCTAATTTCCATTTGTGACCCCTGGTCCTGGTTCAAAAGTCTCCTGGGTTGACTTTGTCAATACCTTTTAGGATTTTGAATGCTTGAATCAGATCACCGCGTAGTCTTCTTTGTTCAAGTCTGAATAGCTTCATTTCTTTTAGCCTGTCTGCATACGACATGCCTTTTAAACCCGGATAATTCTGGTCGCTGTTCTTTGCACTCTTTCTAGAGCAGCAATATCCTTTTTTAACGAGGTGACCAGAACTGAACACAAAATTCTAGGTGAGGTCTTACTAATGCATTGTAAATTTTAACATTACTTCCCTTGATTTAAATTCAAAACTTCTCACAATATATCTGAGCTTCTTGTTGGCCTTTTACAGCTTCCCCACATTGTCTAGATGAAGACATCTGAGTCAACATAAACTCCTAGGTCTTTTTCAAAGATTCCTTCAATTTCAGTATCTTCCATATGATATTTATAATGCACATTTTTATTGCCTGTGTGCAGTACTTTACACTTCTCTATTAAATGTCATTTGCCATGTGCTTGCCCAGTTCTGAATGCTGTCTAGATCATTTTGAATGACCTTCGCTGCTGCAACAGTGTTTGCCACTCCACCTACTTTTGTGTCGTGTGCAAATTTAACAAGTTTGCTTACTATGCCAGAATCTAAATCATTATTTAGATTATGAATAGCAGAGGACCTAATACTGATCCCTGTGGTACACCACTGGTTACCTCGCCCATTTTGATGTCTCCTCTAATCAGTAATTATAGTTGGGAGCGGCTGCTCCCGCTCCCCACCCCCATCACTGCAGGCGTCCAGCAGGCCCCTGCAGTGACTCACTGGCCACTATGGGCGTCCAGCAGGCCCCCATAGTGATCCTTTTTCTGTGAAATGCTTTTCTTTCTGCTCTGTTTTGAGCATTTATATCCAGAGATTGTTTTTACAGTTAGGAGTGGCTGCTCCTGCGATCCATCCTGGGGTTTCACCCCCGCCACTGTTGTCTAACATGCAACTGTAACCTTTCTGGTTACACCCCTCATCACTGCAGGCGCCCAGCAGGCCCCTGCAGTGACCTCTCTGGCCACTATGGGCGTCCAGCAGGCCTCCATAGTGCTCCCTTTACCTCCAACTATAACCTTTCAGGTTACCTCTCCTCACTGCAGGTGTCCAGCAGGCCCCTGCAGTGACCTCGCTGGCCACTATGGGCGCCCAGCAGGCCCCCATAGTGCTCCCTTCTCTGTCAAACGGTTTTCTACCAGCTGCGAAGCTTCAACAGGGCCCCACAGCCCCTTCTATTCCTTACCTCATACAGTTGCCCAGTAGGGCCCTGCTTTTCCATTCACTCTTCTGCCCTTCCCAGCGGTCTTCCAAATGTAACCTTTAGGTTACCCTCCCTCACTGCAGGCATCCAGCAGGCCCCTGCAGTGACGCCCCTGGCCGCTATGGGTCTCCAGCAGGACCCCATAGTGGTCTCTTCTCTGTGAGATGCTTTTCTTCTTTCAGCTTATCAGCAGTTTATTCAAACACTTTCAAAACCATTCCCATTTCTTTGAATATCAGTCAGGGCCGCAATACTGCATACTCTGGAGGCCTTCTGTTTTCTACATGTTAACTACTCCCTAATCCACGTGCATGCGTTTCCTCGAATCCCTACTGCGCTCAGTTTGAGAAATTAATCTTTTATGTGGGGCTTTCTGGAAATTTAAATAAACCATGTCATATGCTTTGCAATTTGTACGCTAATGAGGATAAAATCCTCAAGGCAGAGCTTTTATCTCCTACCTTCTCTCGATTTTGATCCTTTCTGTCGATTCCCTCAACGATGTCATACTCGTGGATCCTTTTTTTTTCGCAAGGAACTCCGCCTGTGGGAGCTCCTACTAAAAGAAAGCAATGGCAGTACTTTTCTTTTACGACAACTGTCTCCTGCTGCACAAAGACATTCAACCGCTCAAAGATGCAGCTCTCTCTTGGCTTTGGAGGATACTACAAGGGAAAATGGTTTTCTGCTCCATGGCCCGACGAATTCAGCATTATTCCTATAACCGATCACTCGCCATTGCGCAAAATGTGTCCATTTGCAGTAGCCGCATTCCTTTTGGGGGTCTTCCTGGGCTCAAAATCCATTCTTCTCTGCTCACATAATTCACCTACAGGTCTAAATCTTTAACAAAGTCATTCATTCTCCCACCATATAATGAGAATATTCAGAAGGATTACCTGTTTATCTGTTACTCATCAGTTCATTTTCAGAGCTCAACACATTCTCGGCCACCTGAATATAATCGCTTGTCTTTCTCATTTCCAAACGCAGAGATTCAGAGCATTAGCTCCCAAGACGACCTCCTGCCAACTCAGATTCCTCCCTTTTCAGACCTGACATTCATGTGAGCCACCCGCTGCATTCCCTGATTCTGCAGGCTCAAGAAACAACTCTTCTCAGCATCACTCCCCGCCACTGCAAATGTACTGGTCATCCTGGAATTGCTTTCAAATTTCATTTTGCATTCAACATTCCTTTCCATCATTTTCAGTGCCCGTGAAGGCCATCCTATATTATGTCCCTTAAGAATAGAGCTATAAGATTTGAATTTCCGCATCCAGTTTTTCTACAAACTTAACTCAATTTCGTGTCCCAGCTCTACACTCTGCAACTCACAAATTTCACTAATCCTGAAAGGGCTTCAACTATCAGAATCTCTTTCTCCCCTGCTTGCCTACCTATCGCCATCAACGCACTCTCTTGGTGCCTCTCATCTGCTTCAGCTACTCCTGCCTGTTTTAGATAAAACCTTAAAGCTCTTTCTCTAAGCCTTCTTGGGTTCCCATAGGTGCTCAGAGTCTACATCGCTCTCAAATTCAACCCCCAGATTCAACCCTTAATCTCTGACCTAGCAATCACCTCATCTGATACCCTTTCCTTCCTGCTCAAAAGAAGTAAAACTGACCAAGAAGATTAGGGAAAGCTTTTCAATTTGTTTATAAATTTAAACTCCCATGTTGGCCCATATGACCCCTTTCTCTTATCCATCTCCATCTTTCTCAGGGCGCATCACCCTCAGGCCCGCTGTTTATTAACGAAAACTGAACAATCGTCACCCAGCATTTGTTCTTCTTTCACCTTTTCACCTGATTTATTTCCAGGTGCGGATTCGCAGCTGAGCAGTTTTCCGTCATTCCTTCAGAATTGTAGTAGCTTCTTCCCACGGAGTTCCAGACTCTCTTAACGGTTAGGTTGTTGATCCTCCAGTGCTTACCAAGTTTACATTATAACAAATATTACGGAGCCTAAAAATGCTTTTACAGAAATGCGCTCTTAAGCTGCTAGTAGCCTGCCTGGAGGAAGGGCAATCGAATCAGCCATGGATTCCCAGAGGTTTATTTCCCAAAAATGGGTTTTGTTTTCCTCTCCTGCGTGCTGATGATCATTTGTTAAAGGTTGGCTAAACCTTCAAGTGGGCTATATTCATTTCTAATTGTGGCATTGAGACCGCTTGTTCTTTTTGGGGTCTCAGCCTCGTCCAGTCGGCCAGGCAGCTTAACCCTCAAACCAAGTTAGGTTTGATGCCAAATGAATGTGTGTATACAGCATACTTTTCTGTAAAATCGCATACTCCGCATTCTCTACAATAAATATTTGTACTAAAACATTTTGTGATTGGTGTTTGTCCCGAACTACTGAAATGAAATTTATAATTAAAGTTCGGGAGGAGGGTCAGACACCAATCTCCGCATCACCAAATTGAATCATTCAATTTACACATTAGCCAATTAAATTGTTAGCACTATAAATACCCTCTTCACTTATCTCTCAGTTATGCGTTTTGATTTCATCGTAACCCACCACCTCCCCATCTCCACCTTTCTTAATAACAATTTTTATGTTTTATCAATGGGGGTCTCAGCCTCGTCCAGTCGGCCAGGCAGCTTAACCCTCAAACCAAGTTAGGTTTGATGCCAAATGAATGTGTGTATACAGCATACTTTTCTGTAAAATCGCATACTCCGCATTCTCTACAATAAATATTTGTACTAAAACATTTTGTGATTGGTGTTTGTCCCGAACTACTGAAATTTACTTATGTGTGTATATATATATATATATATATATATATATATATATATAATGTGCTATTTTTATGTTTGCGCCTCAATCTTTCCTGCACTACATATGCCTTTCTCACAGGCGTAATTTACGTGTGGGACATGTTCCCCTCACATTTCAGCAGTACTGATGTGAATATTTACCTAAAGTTGCCGAGTATCACAAGCAGGATATTATGGAATTGGTAAAACAGTCTAGTTGCTTGTCAGTGGTCACTGATGAGTCGACTGATGCACAAGATCAGTATGGGTTACACATTGTATTTGTTTTGCAAGACCTAAATGGTGAACATGCATTTGACCTACTGGAACTGAAAGCTATCTTACAGATACACTTTACCTACAGGCTGTTAATTACAACGCCGTTTCACAAGCTATTGTAAAGTGCTTGAATAACTTCCACGTTGATTTTGATGATGTCAGTGCATTTCTCTATATTTGACGTTTAAAAAATAATAATTTTAAAGAAAATTTCTGCGATTTTCACAGGGCCTTAATTATGGGTGATCTCAAGCAGAGAGGAGAAAGTATAGCCCGGTAGTAAAGAACTGCTCCTGCAAGGTTTTTTTTTTTTTGTTCTTTAAAAATGAACATTTATTTTTAATATTATTACTATATGTCCCAGCTACAGAAACTTACCAAAGTTACGCCACTGGTTTCACTTAACCAATTTGTTAACAGGCAACCCGACACAGCAGAGCTATTATTGTGTCAAAATTCGAGGCTAGCAGTCTGGTACAGCTATGTGCTCTAAACAAATGTTAATGAGTCAATTTTGAGGTTAAATACTGTGGCATCACTATTCCAAACAATGCCCTGTTAAAGTGTGTGTTTTAGATTCCAAACAAAGCCCAGTTAAAGTGTGTGTTTTAGATCTTGGCTCTTCAGACTCATCACTCTAGATTCTGTTATGATCACTTAGATTTTCAAACTCCATCCTGTTTTGAAAACTAAACATTAATGTTCCTTTCTTTTTTGTTTCAGAACTTGTACCAAAACAGGTTTCTAGGCCTGGCAGCAATGGCATCACCATCCAGGAGTTCTCAAAGCAGACGTCGATGTAAAGAGCCAATGCGATATAGCTACAACCCTGAGCAGTTTCATAATGTTGGTGTCCGAATCAAACCCATGAAGCCATCACCATGCCAAGGTCTAACAGTGACACAGACCTCGTTACCTCAGATAGTCAGCCAACGCTGATGGTCAGCAATTCTTACTATGCCATTGGGCAGTCTCAGAACATTGTAATTTGTTGGGACATTAAAGAAGAGGTAGATGCCGGAGACTGGATCGGAATGTATCTCGTGAGGTGAGTGTTTCTGTGAATGTTGCCACTTCTAGGTATTTCATTCTACAAGAGCTTTTTAGTTGGTTTTGTTAAGTTATTTACATTACAGAGTGATTCAGAATAGTGTGCGATGTTCAGTAATTTTGTAGTTGATTGTTGTTACATGCATTGTTCATCAAAACAATTTGTTTTGCTTAGACAGCAGATTGGAAATGTTCTCTGTGAGCAAGTTTTAAAGTATTTTATACAAATGAAAATATGCATTTCAGGTGTGGTTTTAGATATATCATTGTTGGCTCATGGTGTCTTAAGTTTAGGATGTTCAAATTATAAGTCATCAGAAAATAAGTGATGCTGGTCCTACTGCCTATTGACACTGTAGTATGGATATTACCAATTTCGTGGGCTCTACCAGTTCATTCATCTGTAAATGTTTGCCCGCAGAAAGTATTTTAAGTGCTTATTTTACAGGCACTATTTCCATCAGTTATGAGGTCATCATAGGATTTAGATTTTTAGTATTGTGTTCATTGAAAAACAATTAAACATTAAACACATTACATTATGGATTTACTTACACAATAATAGATTTAACACCCTGTCATCCTGCATCAAAATTGTATGCATTGTTATCATTCATGACTGCTTATGATCTAAGTGTATGGGTTTTGAAAGTAATATGTGATCACTCTGTATTCTGCATATTGAGGTAGGAGAAACTTTCCTGACATGCTCTAGCATTGCTTCGCTCCTGTCCCAACAAGCAATTGTCACTGCCTCTTCAAATAAGGATGACCCCAATAGGGATAAAAGCTCTAGCATTAATCATATGTGAAACTCTTTAGACTTCTCTAGCACGTGTGGGATAATCGGCTTGGATAATTTCTAATGTGCTTGATACACATGCATGTACAGCTATTGTTTTCCATCACCCTTTTGAATTAAAATTTTTTGCTTCATAAAGTCAAATGAAACCTGCTATATAATGTTACGTTAACATATTGCATTACATACCGCTTTGTAGTTTTCTGTATACTTAACGAAAAACTGATTAAAACAGAAAAATTTGACATTGATACTGTACTACTATTATGGCTTCCGTAGACTTTTGTGATATAATTTTGTAGTTCCTTTGATTACATGATGTTAAATAGAATATATATATATATATATATATATATATATATATATATATATATATATATATATATATATATATATATATATATATAGTGCTCACCCTCTTTAACGCTATAGAGGGGAGCCATAGTTACAAGACCGTGTTATTTGTGTTCCGCCTGCCTATAAAAGGGCTACTGTAATGGCATTATGGAGCAAATGGGAGCCACGACCCTACCACATTATAACTAGGCATTATAATGGAGGAGCACAATATATATATATATATATATATATATATATATATATATATATATATATACAGCTCTGGAAAAATTAAGAGACCACTGCAAAATTATCAGTTTCTCTGGTTTTACTATTTATAGGTATGTGTTTGGGTAAAATGAACATTTTGTTTTATTCTATAAACTACTGACAACATTTCTCCCAAATTCCAAATAAAAATATTGTCATTTAGAGCATTTATTTGCAGAAAATGACAACTGGTCAAAATAACAAAAAGATGCAGTGTTGTCAGACCTCGAATAATGCAAAGAAAATAAGTTCATATTCATTTTTAAACAACACAATACTAATGTTTTAACTTAGGAAGAGTTCAGAAATCAATATTTGGTGGAATAACCCTGATTTTCAAGCACAGCTTTCATGCGTCTTGGCATGCTCTCCACCAGTCTTTCACATTGATGTTGGGTGACTTTATGCCACTCCTGGCGCAAAAATTCAAGCAACTTGGCTTTGTTTGATGGCTTGTGACCATCCATCTTCCTCTTGATCACATTCCAGAGGTTTTCAATGGGGTTCAGGTCTGGAGATTGGGCTGGCCATGACAGGGTCTTGATCTGGTGGTCCTCCATCCACACCTTGATTGACCTGGCTGTGTGGCATGGAGCATTGTCCTGCTGGAAAAACCAATCCTCAGAGTTGGGGAACATTGTCAGAGCAGAAGGAAGCAAGTTTTCTTCCAGGACAACCTTGTACTTGGCTTGATTCATGCGTCCTTCACAAAGACAAATCTGCCTGATTCCAGCCTTGCTGAAGCACCCCAGATGAGTCCAATTTTCAGCTTTGCCCAACACCTGGTCGCCTAATGGTTAGACGGAGACCTGGAGAGGCCTACAAGCCACAGTGTCTCGCACCCACTGTAAAATGTGGTGGAGGATCGATGATGATCTGGGGGTGCTTCAGCAAGGCTGGAATCGGGCAGCTTTGGCATGAATCAAGCCAAGTACAAGGTTGTCCTGGAAGAAAACTTGCTTCCTTCTGCTCTGACAATGTTCCCAACTCTGAGGATTGGTTTTTCCAGCAGGACAATGCTCCATGCCACACAGCCAGGTCAATCAAGGTGTGGATGGAGGACCACCAGATCAAGACCCTGTCATGGCCAGCCCAATCTCCAGACCTGAACCCCATTGAAAACCTCTGGAATGTGATCAAGAGGAAGATGGATGGTCACAAGCCATCAAACAAAGCCGCGCTGCTTGAACTTTTGCGCCAGGAGTGGCATAAAGTCACCCAACATCAATGTGAAAGACTGGTGGAGAGCATGCCAAGACGCATGAAAGCTGTGCTTGAAAATCAGGGTTATTCCACCAAATATTGATTTCTGAACTCTTCCTAAGTTAAAACATTAGTATTGTATTGTTTATAAATGAATATGAACTTATCTTCTTTGCATTATTCGAGGTCTGACAACACTGCATCTTTTTTGTTATTTTGACCAGTTGTCATTTTCTGCAAATAAATGCTCTAAATGACAATATTTTTATTTGGAATTTGGGAGAAATGTTGTCAGTAGTTTATAGAATAAAACAAAAATGTTCATTTTACCCAAACACATACCTATAAATAGTAAAACTAGAGAAACTGATAATTTTGCAGTGGTATCTTAATTTTTTCCAGAGCTGTATATATATATATATATATAATAGATGGGCTTCAGTAGGTTACAGGAACATAATTCCATCTAGGGTTTCTGTGACGTCATAAATTATGATACCGAAGGTCGAGTAATATATAAACTGTCACAGAAACCCGAGATGGAATTGTTTTCCTGTAACTCGCTGAAGAGGCCTATCTATTATTTTTTATAATACATGGATACGCCTGTGATGCTAATATTAAAGAAGACCAGGTTCAGCAGTACAGTTGGGTTTTTTTAAACAGTGTTTCAGTGCTGTACAGACGTTCTATGTCGTTATCTGTTAGTGCTTCAGCTTTATTTGGATGATCCTAAACCTTGTTTTAATTCCCCGTTCCTGTCCAGTTTCTGAGATATGAATATACCAGCTTTACATCATTTTTTTTAACGTATTCTCATTTTGTTGATCATTAATGAACATTTCTGTACTGTGGGTGTTGTCGAGTGATTGAAAACGAGACATTTTGTGTTTGAATTGAAAGTGACAGTCTCGAGGCGTCTAATGGGTCAAAGTTCAAGTATATTTTCCTCTAGAGGAATTATCACTTTTTGATGTCACTACTGTTGTATTAAGCCTTTTTTTCCGAATGGCTCAGGATACAAATATAGCCTTCATTAATGCATTATATATATATAAATGGTCTCAATCCCAAAATTCTAGGTGAAACAAAACTTTTGGTCAATAGTTTTGTGCTATTATATTAAAAACCCCTTTATGTGATGCAGATTAATCAAGGGGTATTTTCTCAGTCTCCAAGATGATTTATCAAATATTTGTTGCTTTGTTCGATCCTACATGAGAAAGACAAACCAGTAAAGTTGCAGCAGTAGCTACTTTTGGGCTGTTAGAAAAGAATGCAGAATTTACTTTTTTTGTTTTATTTTATACAATGGGATTGCTGGGTAAAAAGGGGGATAAATAAACAAATTTAGATCAAATCATATCATATACAGTGTTATACACGAGTTACAGAAGCACACAGTTCTATTTGATTGAAAAGCATGTATTATGTATAATGTGATTTCAGGATGTAGTGAATGACTTTGTTAAACATTTAAACTATGTATACAGAAATTTAATTTTATATTTAGAATATATTTAACCAAAAGCTGCAGTAAATTCACCAATAAATGCCCTGATGTAACACTTTTTGAAATGACACCCATTTCACATACATCTATTTATTTTTACTGTATGCTTCCATAATCTTCTTCCATAAAGAAGACTTTTTAACACATGTAGTTAAGTCCAGTCCTAAGTGTGTGTTTATTCTGAAAGAAAAAATAAATGCACTGTGCAACCTGGAGCTTGTTTAGAAAAATACCACTGGAGCTATGTTATATCAACTAAGGCTCAAACACTACTGTGTTTCGTCACAAACTAGATGACTAAAAGCAAACATTATTTTCTTGCTGTATTTAGAATGCTGCTCAAAGACGGCGCATTTTTGGTGAGTACATGCTATAGACAACAATAGTATGTATACAATATAGAATAGCGACTATTTTAGTGTTCCTATGTACAATGTTGTTGTAATTATGTCTGGGAGAACTAGAGTTCATTAATTTAAACTATAGGTGCACATAAAGTATAAACAAATTAATACTTAAACTATATTTACATCCCTAATGTAATTGTATTGGCATTCTGGAAGTGTTCTCCAGATCTGAGAAGGTTTTAGATTTCTTCACTGGGTCTGAATGCCACCGGTGTAACCAAACAGAACAATACATGTGAGCTTATTGAGTCTATTACTGTCTGGAAAACCTGTAGCATGCCAGAGAGAGTCCCATTTTAATGATCTGAACTGTGCTGGATTTCATCTACCTTTAGATTAGAGCAGTGGTTCCCAACTATGGCCCTCAAGATTCTTTCCAGTCCAAATACTTCTTCCAGCCAGGTCCTAAATGATTTAATTGCTAAGGGTTAGCCAACTCATTTAGGTCTGGACTGTAACAGACTTCAAGGGCCAGAGTTGGGAATCACTGGTTTAGATTAATGGAATATACCACATTGGGACTGGGCATTTGGAGGGTAGCGTATAACCTTAAGGCTTGCTGTTCTCAGTATGATCCAGGCACTGTACTTTGTATGCCAAAAGCAATCTCACAGAGTCTGTCAATAGCTGTATCACGGAGGCTGAATAACAACACAAGACCATTTTCTCCTATCACAGCAACATTTTACTTTGATGGGGGGGGGGGTTCATTTCAATTAAGGAAGACAAAAAAAATCTGCATATGGATTTCTGAATTCACGGTGAAGCTTTTGACAGCTTATACATGTATGAAGATTTACTAGGACTGCAATTTGTATTTTCAATCCCAAAATACAATAAAAATGCATGGCTATTGACAATATCTACAAAGAATGCTTTCTGGTAAGATACAGATGAACCAATCCTTTATCCTAAACGAAAAGACTCCTTAACAGAGGCAAGTAATAACAAAAAAAATAATTATCATGTTTTTGCAGATGAGGTGCTTTCTGAAAACTTTCTGGACTATAAAAACCGAGGTGTCAATGGCTCCCACAAAGGTCAGATTGTCTGGAAAATTGATGCCAGCTCATACTTTGTGGAACGTAAGTACTCCTGTTTAAATATTTATAGTTATTCATACATTGAGAGAATTGAGGATCAGTTTGTGTGTTGTGTAACAGAGCAAACAAAAAAAAAATCTATTTTATTATTTGTGACGCATTTTGCATTAGTAAAATTCCCTAGCTTTGAACAGTTGGAAGCAAACATGTCTGAATTGTATAATTTGCAGCAACGTCTTATACTATTAAACAATATTAACCCCAGAGTCCACCAAACCCTGTCCATGTGGTGTCCAAAATCATTTTAGGCATCATATGGACATCTGCCCTCTAGTATCTGAACTGTATAATGAAATGTCATTTCAGTACTTGCTGATTGATTTGATGTTATCAGGCTAAAGAGATTGTGATTCCCTTGGAACAGATGTTGCAGTGTGGACACAATCAGATCAAATCCCAATTGTGAACTTTATTGGTATTGATTTAAAATGTCAACTGGCTTGAGCAATTTGTCAGAGGAAAAACACACACACATAACACACTGGTTTTAACAGATGCTAAAATTAAGTTAAAATAGAAATTGATTGGGATTGCCTTTATTAAATAAGTCAATATCATTAATACCCAAAG
This sequence comes from Acipenser oxyrinchus oxyrinchus, assembly GCA_030684275.1. Taxonomy (NCBI): domain Eukaryota; kingdom Metazoa; phylum Chordata; class Actinopteri; order Acipenseriformes; family Acipenseridae; genus Acipenser; species Acipenser oxyrinchus. Next base: position 42,670,184 of record CM060250.1, read on the forward strand.
TTCTCAATTTAATCCAGTGATTGAGTAGTCCTAGGGAGACTATATGAAGTCTCCACTGTGCTTTTCCGTGGTGACCACATGATTATAAAAGAGGGAGAAATATGGAGATAGAAGTAATTTTTTCCCAGGCATTATTTGTTTAAATATCAATCTAAATCTAAAACTAATTTCCATTAAAATAAGAATTGAAGTACCTATAATTGTCAAAATAGTGTCCCTGCCCATCACCAACGACTGTCAATATGCAGCTTCGCAGAAAAGAGAAGAAACACCCAAAGTCCATATTTTCTCAGTTCCTCTTAGTCTGGTTTGCTGTACATTTGAGGACATCGACAGGATTGGAAAATGCATTAGTAATACATTGTTTGTTCACAAAAACTCCCATTTCTAGTAGTCCCTCTTTGTAAACCACTTTGGATATGATTTACATTCATTAAACTATAGTGAGGCTCTAATACACCTGAAATATTCTATTTCTTAATACAGTTCTGTAAATAGATGTCGCCTAGTAGTGAGTTAATGGAGCAACATTGTGTGTGATTGAATTCTGTTTTAGGATGTCTTTTGTAAGAGACAGTGCTGTGGCTTGCCCTAAGGATGTCGGGAGCCTCTTAGCTTTCTATTCAGTAAGAAATCACAGCTGTGCAGCATTAATTGGTGTGATTATGTGAATCACGTTCAGACAACCAGTCCTTGTGTATACATGAATAGTGACAGCATCTTTGGGGCACTTGTTCTACCATTTTAAAGAAAGGTGCTGTTTTTTGTAGTGGAGGGAAGCATTTATAATAATATAAACCATTCTGTGTTTTCAGATTTTTCTTAAACTTTGCGCAATTGTTTAGTTACATTATGTAATATGTTTTGCAAATTGTCCGATGTTCTGTAAAAAATAGTTTTGCAGCCCCTTTGGTATTTTCAGACTTCCATGTTTTCAAAGAACAATGTAAAGAAAAGAAGACACTTAAATCAAGGTACCGGAGTTCTCCATTTAAAAAACATAGCTTCTCATGTTACCTACATAGGCTTTATGGGTGGGGGATCAAATCCATTTCATTGTGCCACAACACATTTCAAGATGTGTCAGGTAGGCTGCTAAACTAGCATAGAGTAGACACAAATTATGTTAACAACAAATGACTGGGGGTGTGGAATTTATGCCCATCTTTCTGCACTCAGACCCCTTAATTGGTATCCCAAAATAGATTAACATCTCCTTAAAAACGTGCAAGAGATTTTAATGAGCAAGCCATCTCACAAGTAGAATGCTACCACAAATGTTCTCCTTTTTTCTAGGAAAACAGTACAACGGGTTGCCTGAGATCCTCACTCAGACGACTTGCTCACTCAGTATCCTGATATCCCATGAATCAAAGTGCAGTGGTACCCCAAATATGGACATGACATACGTATTTACTTCATTTTACTCTCAAAAATGTCTGGCTAACGAGTAATAATAGTGTATCAGCCTTGGCAGGCATCATTCAGGTTAAATGCTCCACCCCGTCATTCAGTAGTCATAGTAAATGGATGGTATTTAGGTTAACATTGCACTCAGGAGACAGACTGCCCTATTAAAATCTTTTTTTAAATATGATACAATTATCTATTCATGGATAGCAAGATATTTAGTGAGCAAGTAGTCTAAGAGTGGGGTTATCGGACAACAAACTCCCCCATCCCCAGTTGTACTGCTTTCCAAGAAAAAGAACATCATTTTGGTTTACCATTTTACTCATTAAAATCTTTTGCATATTTCTTTATCTAAAAATGATTACTATTCAGAGATGCTAGGAAGTAAGTGGTCTAAGTGGGGAAAAATAGGCAATAAATGGCCAGTCTTTCTTAAATCATTTGTTATTTCTATAATTTGTGTCAGCACTATATTTCCATGATGTATTGTTAAGAACAAAATATAGTTATTTTTAATGAAATTTCTGGCATCTACGGTTACGAAATCCAACCCATCACTGCAGTACATGGGAATAATATGACTCTTAGAGGGAACATCAATGATAAATGCTTCAGGGGGACTTGACAGACCTAGATACAAGTATATTCTCTCCATTGTGGTCCTTTGGTTTGTTACTAATTGTTACCACAGAGCTTATTTCTGTCAAGATTCCCCTACTTCAAATATTGTTTCCTCAGCAATTTGCAGTCTAGCTTAGCCTGCAACTCAGTCTCAAATCAAATTTACATATTCTTGACACATAAATAAATGCTTTTTTTCTCTGTGTTTCATTTCATAATGAGCATTTTAAATGTGTTTAATATAATGTTGTAACTGCTGTGAGGATGATAACTGCAGGTATATTACAGAGATGATGTGCTTCCCCTTCAAGAAGAGATGAATAACCCCCATAACAAATACAGTATGCATCAAAATCTTTTCGTTCTATAAAAATAGCTCTCTGTAGTCCATACTGGACTGTGTCTTTTTGCTTCAGAGACAGCAGATCTGTATGGTTTTATAGTTTTAACATGGAAAAATATACTGGCCTACTTTGGTCTGTCTTATGTGAACTGACCAATATTTTATGAAATGAGGGGAGGAGAAATAAATCTCTAAATGGGTTAGTTGGTGTTGTGATAGTGATACATGCAACACTTGCACATTTGCTATTAATTGAAAGCTTCCCATTGAAAATCTTGAAATGGTTTTAAAGATGCAAAATATCACTGTTAAAGCTAATAACCAGGGGTTGCAACTTGCCAAATTAAAAAAAAAATAAAAAGGAAAGTGAAATCCACCATTATTAACCCTAGCAGATGATAGCATTGTCTAAAGCCTCTTTCACATTGGCATGCTGGGTCGGCTACTCGATTTCAGACTGCTTTTTGAAGAAATCGGGTCGACCTGGGTGACCAGAAGTAAGTACACAATGAGTGTACGCAATGCCCCGGAAGCAGCAATGTTCACAAGGCCACCCTTTCATCTGTTCAGGCTTTTCAAGCTTATCAATCTTGGCTGTTTGTTACCTTGTACGCTTACAAACGGCCATCATGCATTTTGTGACCCGGGTAGCCAAAACCCATGTTGGGGCTTGGGTAGAAGCGCCAGTGTGAAAGGGGCTTTAATAGAATTTATTTATATCGTGTTTTATAGCAAACTGTCCTGTGTATAGCCCTGCATTTTTCATGAATATATATATATATATATATATATATATATATATATATATATATATATATATATATATATATATATATATATATATATTTCCCAGGGGTTTACAGTACATTCATGTTATTGTCATCTCTTTTTACTTTAAAATGGTTACCCTTAATTGAACTGGTTCCACAGCATGATCACCTTAAATGAAAAACTACAAGCATGTGCTTTTCTGACATTTAAGATTAATGGTATGCACTATTTTAGTAACCAGCCAATTCTTTGACCAGAAATGTAATTAAGCAATGCTGAGATTGAGGACAGTGGGTCATAACTGTTGTAATTCACTCCTGAAACTCTAACTTGACCTTCATTTTTTTTTTTTTCTCCTTTTTTTTTTTTTAGCTGAAACGAAAATCAGCTTTAAGTATTATCACGGAGTGAGTGGAGCTCTACGAGCCACAACTCCCAGTGTGACTGTGAAGAACCCCTCTGCTGCTGTGAGTTACCTGATTTTCTTAAGACTTCTTGTGTTCTGGTAGAAATACAGGGAAGATGTTAACTAAAGGAACTAAGACTAGAAAGTAAGGAATAGATAAAACACAATCTTAGATTACTCTTAAGTGCTAGCGTACAATTTTATTTTGCAGTATACAGTTCGATCTAGTTTTATTCCAACACTATATTATATTAAATCCTAGTTTGATCATTGGTGATTGCATAATTTGGTCACACAAAATGTTTTCACTACTTATTTGGGGTCAACCTGTCCTAATATACAAGAGGTGCTGGTATAAAGATACAGTTTAATAAGAAACATAAATAGTTGGATAGCTCTTTTGATGGGCCATACATTCGTGCCAGTGTATTGTAGCTTTTTGTGACTACTGTACATAAGAGCTGCACATAATTCAATTGAAAAGCCAATCTTTACCCTTTTAAAGGAAGTAAGTGAAGTTCTGGGTATATCTTGGTTCAATTTATGTTAAATACACAATACTACATATCAGTTCAATAGTACATTTGCATAAATTGCTAATTTGACGGGATGGAAATAAATTCTAATTGGCAAACCTATCATGATCTTTAATGAAAGTTGTAGTTTTACATAGCCAGACTGGTTGGGAATGATCCAGAAGGAAATAAGCTGTGTCGTTCCACTGAGACACCACCACCCACTGAAGATACATCACAAACCCTGATCCTCACAGTGATTTTGCCATCCATGTTCTATTTTTAATAATCCACCTCTAAGCACATTAGTCTTACTGTGAAGTTAAGGGGTTGCTAAACTCTGTTTTGTGAGATAAAGATTTAAATGTGGTATAATTGAACACTAAAGGTGGATGTGAATCATGTCCTTTGACCCAAGCCTTGAAACTGAGGCCAAATGAGTAATGTTTCATTTCAGAGTTCAATGCTGTGTTTAAACATTTCTTACTGCCTAGCAACATGACTGTGCAGATTAAAGCTTCACAGACTGAGCCAGATTAGCGGCAATGAAAGGGTCAGCCATCTGTGGACCTATTAATTAAATTCTTAAGAGGTCACTTGAGGTATAATTTCAGGAAACCTAGTGCTTATTTTAAGGATGTAGTAAATGAGTTTATACATACAAACTCAAACAAAAAATTCAATAAATTAAAATTAGTCTCATTTGAGGAGCACAATAGTGTTGGCATGAATGGATTGATGAAATGTAATCCACCTTTGCATATGGGTTGAGGGTTTGGTTGTACAGTTGCACAATTTATTATCACAGATACAGCGGCATAGTAAATTACAGTCAATAGATGATGCTGTAGTAGAGCAGAAAGAAGTGACATTGATCACAATGAATTGCTGTAACTACAGGGTTATCAGGTGTTGAAAGAAAACAGGAAGTTCAGTAAACCTGTTTAATCTTTTGTCTAAATATGATGCCGTTCAACAAGTATAATGGCATTATCGTGACATCAGATGGGACAACAGAAGACAATGTACAGTATAAGAACCAAATAATTCTTTATCTAAGGTCACAAACATATGCATACTTGTATTGTGTATCTTTTGGGGCCTTATTTAGCAACAAGTGCAGTGACAAACAATTTAATGGTATTAAACTAGCAAGAAATAAATAATTTGTAGCTTAGACCAGGTAAATAATTGTTCTGATTGGTTTCCTTTAGTTTTATTCTATTAAAATATGTCTCTTAGTGATCATAAAATATATATTTTGAATTACAAAATATGTAATGTTATGTACCCAGTCGATGACATTCTCTTTGAATACTGTTCAATTGTGGCAAGCAGGGAGAGGAACAACGTCACATAGACTGGAAAATACTACATGTGTAGAACTGGATCTTTTCTTTTGATGAGATGAGCAAACAAGAACAAAACAGGGCACATCCACAAAATCCACTCTGGCACACAAAGCAAAACCAATTATTATTGCTTTTTCATAGCATCCTGTATCTGTGGAAATGCTCCGCTGCCAAACAGTGGCATGCTTTGTTATGCTCTGTGAACAAATCTATTTGGGCAAGCAAACAGGGTGGATTTTTTTTCCATCATGTTAATTTCCAGGATAAGATAGACATTAGTAAATCTGCATTTGAAATAGAACTTTAAAATAGAACACCAGAAAGATGGATAGCAATGAAACACTGCTGTGTCACTTCATAATGAGTGTCCATTTATACGAATACAAATGTGAATGCTGTTTATCTAATATAAGGGAGGTTCTTCATTTTCAGTGTTTATTTTTTAGGAGTTTTAATTGCAGGGTTTCCTTTACGTTAATTTTGAGGAATGTACAAAATTAGAGCTGCAGTGAACGCGTTCGCTTGGAATTCAAACAGCCCAAACAAGCCCCTGTTTTTTTTGTTTGGTTTTTGTTTGTTTTGGGCACTGTTCGTAAAAAAAAAAAACTATTGTATTGGGCTTGCATCTCAAATTAAAACCTGAAGATCTATAAACTGTAAATTACTTTTTTCTGCATACAGGATGTTTTAAATTCAGTAAAGCTTGTCACCCTAGCCAGCTTGTTCTGAGAGTGGGGCCAATAGAAACAGTATTGATTTCAATGAACATGGCCCATGGAACCAATAAAAACAGGGGGGAAAATGAAAATAAATAAAAGGCCAAGAAAAAACAATGAAATAAAATATAAAAAAGTGAAAAATAAAAAGTATGTATTCTGCATATAGACATCTTGTAAGTCACATTAACATGTGTTTAATTTTGTTTTCTTGGATAGCAAACTTATGTCTTATTTCTCTAAAATACGGGAAAAGAATTGGTCTTCCTAACTTTTTATGGGCACATTTGCAACTTTGCTTTCTGGCAGTGTAAAGAAATGAGTGACTTGGTGTGTTATTGAATAGATTTTTATTTAAGTAGGCTTAAATAACTTGAATTCACCTCTGTTTGCCCAAGCAATGTAATCAGTTTGTGATTATGAAGGCAAGTGATATTGGTTAGTTGTATGTTGTAAATTGTATACAGTGAGAAAAGTAATCATTATGGAGTCCTAGGCGCTGAAATCAATTAATTAAAGGATCCAACCTCACATAGTGTAAAATGCAGCAATGGAAAGTGTGGTGCAGGTGATTCTTGTATATTTTGTCTGTCAAGCTTAAATCCCCATAGACTATCATTGAGCTGTAGAGGAGCCTGTTTGCGAATGGTATTGAGCTTTTAAGATTAAGACAAACCCGTTCGCTGGACGAACACTAAAAAGCCTGTGCAGCTCTACACAGTGAGTTGACCTGGGTTCTTTATTGACACATTGTGAAACCCTTTGCATGTCAGGTTTCCACCCTTAATGTGATAACTGGCAAGTATATCAAGATAAATAATAGGGAAGGAAAATAATAGGAAAGATAATGAGTTGGGTGGCCAGTAAATCTATCAACTCAAATTTACCTTTTTTAAGTAATTATTTGATTAAATGTGCAGCAAATACAGTCTTGTTTTTCTATTTTCTTCTCTCAGTATTTTGTGTTCTCCTGAAAATTAAATCGAAATGAGGGTTTACATAAAAAAAAAAAATTGCAGTACATAGGAATTTCCAGAACTTAATGTCAATTATTATTTGCTTCGGTTTTTTAATTTTTTTTTTTTTTACCAGCTGCAATTTTATAGGTTTATCATTAATTGTATCGGTCTATTTAATGCTAACTTCAATGGCTACTGATTGTACAATTAAAATGTGTTAGTACATTAAACATTGTACTGGATTGGTACTGCAAAACGTGATTGTGTGGGGGAGCTGAATTCTTTATTGAAATGCAGAATTGAATTTCTTTTTATTTGATTCATGATTTTCCAATATTTATACAGATTAAGCTCACTAAGATGCTCCTTGACATTTATAGAGACAACCTCAGTACCATGATAAGCACAATTATCTTATAAGAACAAAATGTATTATAAGAACATAATTTAGCTTGGTACCGGTATTGGATGAGGCACAAAAGTAAAAATATCCTGGGCTTGAATCCAACTCATTAATCTGTGTGTTTTAAGCACCAGAGAGGTCCCACTGATCAGCTCACATTACCCTAAATGAATCTGAATCTGTTTTACTCAATCTGTTGTAAATGTTTCTCTTTTAAAAAAAAATGTCCACTAATACATGAACTCCTCTTGTAACCCAGCTATGGTGTTTATGATAAGTAGGGCTGTATTTATTTAATGGTAATAAATTACTTATTTCACTGCATTTCATGGTCTAGTAAAATGAGGTATCTCAAGATATTTTGTGATTTAAGCATTAAAGCAGAAAAAATTGCGATGTCACATCAAAATTGATCATTTTCTCAAGTTATTACACAACAAATGTTCCTAAATATTTAAATGCTTACCTGAAAAACAGTACATGCTAAATTGCAGAATATTGAGTTTTTTATGTCCACCTTTTAAAGATTCTATTCATGCAATGTCCCCTTCTTGTACTGGACAGAGTGATCTTTAGCAGAAATATTTCCGATCTTTGATGCAGCTGGTGTCTTTTTCGTTGAAGATATTTTAAAGAAACCATGCAGCTCTATGCAGTGTATTCAATAATTTATCAAAGCAAACTAAACCGATGGCCAGTCCATGTTACAGGAGCAGAATGGTGAAAAAATACCCTCCGCTCCACTCTTTCTTCCATTCCGCTCCACTGCATGCGATTCCCACTCTACCCCCCTGCTCCAGACAAAATAGGAATGCTCCGCTCACATGGAATTAAAAAACTATATAATAATAAAGAAATAAAGATGTAATGTACATTCAGAAAGGAATGTTATTTAATCGCCCTTATTATAATCGCATAACTTGACCCAAGTAAAAAAAAAAAAAAAAAAAAATCCCAGCTATGATCAGCAAAGAAAAAAGCCAATTCAATTCACAGACATTTCTCATTATCATTGATTGGTACTGAAAAAATGTGTACATTGAAAATAAAATAAGTTAGGAAATCTCATCTTTCATTTAACAGGTTTTTAACAGCTTTATACTGAGCTTGTTTGTATCCAAATATCTCATAGGGAACCCACAAACACATATGAGTTAGTCTAAGTGGGGCTAACGGACCATATGAACTATCTTAAGAGTGCAGAAAATATAAACCATGTTTACAGCGCTGTATTGGGGCGTAACCGTAGAACGTTAGGTTACTTACCATAACCCTGGTTCCCTGAAAGAGAAGACAACCACCAAAACATTACGTATGGGATATGCCTGCCTATTGGTAGGTATTCACTTAGCTCTCTATATCAGAGCTGCTGATAGGCCCCTTCCTGGATGACATCCTCGGTCCCACCTACCGAGGGGTTAAAACCGTCATTCCACGGAAGCCATTTCTCTTTTTGCATCGAACCTTTGAGGGCGACTGATGCAACCTCGCGGTTGGTGGTGTCTTCTGTTTCAGGGAACCAGGGTTACGGTAAGTAATCTAACATTCCCTTTCAATTCGAAGACAACCACCAAAATATTACGTATGGGAAATGTATACCAGAGCCGTCACGAGGGAAAAGGAACGGCAGCATACAAGAGACGCGTCAGAACAACCTAATCCAAGGTTAGCGGTGCTATCACGTTAAGGTGATAGAACCTAGAGAACGTATGCGGTGTAGCCCAGCTGTCCGCATTACATATATCAGACAACGAGGCCCCTCTAGTGGAATGTCCAGCTACCCTACCAGGTGGGGGTAAGCCAGCACCATCATACGCAGTCGAGACTGTGTCCGCAATCCAATGCAACAGTCGCTGCTTCGAGAGGGGCTGTCCTAGGGTCCACATCCCGTGACAGAAAAAGAGCTTGTCGGAATGACAAGGCACCAACAGTGCCTGCAGCTCACTGACCCACTTAGCGGAGGTGATAGGCAAGAGGAAGGTTGTCTTCATAGACAGATACTTCAACTCCGTGGAGTATATGGGCTCAAAATGGGCCATCGTGAGAGCCTCCAGTACAATATCAAGGCTCCATTCGGGGAGAACGGCCCTCCTGGGAGGGCGTAACCGCCAAGCACCTTTAAGAAACCGGGTAGCCAAAAAATGCGCACCTGGAGATACCCATCCGCACACCTTCGCACAGGTGAGAGGTTGTCCTCCACCAGCGCAGGGCTGCCGAGCATGTGTGAGACACTGTCAGCCGATGGTGTCTGTCGCGCTTCGGATGTAATCGAAACACACTGAGCCACGCTTGCAGCGGGCTCATGCGGAGTAAACCCAGCTCGATGGCTGATATGGCTGCGGCCATCAGACCCAACAGTTTCTGGCACAACACCAAAGTAACCTCCGATCCCTGTTGAAACAGGGAGAGGCGACTCCGAATAGCTGCTACATCTGTCATCCGACAGGTTTGCACGCATCGTCCTGGAGTCCAGCTGGAGCCCCAATTACGTCGTGCACTGCACCGGTGTAAGCTGACTCTTTGCATCGTTGATGGTGAGGCCCAGCCTCACCTGATGCTCTGTCACAACCACCGTGTGGGCCACGGCTCCCTCTTATGACTGGGAACAGATCAACCAGTCGTCGAGATAGTTCATTACTCTGATCCCATGCAACCGCAAGGGGGTCAGGATAGCGTCTACTCACTTTGAAAATGTACAAGGAGCTAATGAGAGGCCGAACGACAGCACGGAGAACACGTAAACGCTTCCCTGAAAGGCAAAGTGGAGGTACTTCCTGTACCGTGAAAATACGTGTTCCGTAAGTCCACGGTGGTGAACCAGTCGCCCTGATGGACTGGCCCTGGAACTGCCTCCTAGAACGCTCATTGCAGGATGGCCCGGTTGCCTGCTGCCGCTGTGGCCTGTAGGCGGTGCCTCAGGTCACCTAGCGGAGCCATGGGAACCGGAACCGTCCTGGTAATAGTGCTTCCCTGGGGAGATTGCCAACGGCACGACCTGCCCCGCGCCGGAGTAGTGCGGCCACTTGCGCGAGACATTGCACGTTCTCGGTGGGATCGCTGCAGGATCTCCTCCACGGCTGGCCCAAAAGTATGCCCCAGGGATATCGGCGCGTCTAGCAGCGCAGCATTATCCGCATCGGGGACTCTCACTTGTGACAGCCACAGTTGTCTGCGAGCCACACTAAGACTTGCCAGGCTCCGGCCCAGGGCTTGCCCTTGAAGATCGGAGATCTGGAGCAGCGTGCCTGAGAGAAGGCGCAATTCAGTAGCCACCGGCTCCGGGAGTGAGGCCTCTCGCAGTATGCCATCCATGTAGGCCGTCAGTATACCCACCGTGTTTGGCAGGTGGGTTACACCCTTCTCAGGTGTGTCTCCATAACCCTGCACTGTGGGTTCGGGCACACAGGGTCTTTGGGCAATCCCCCCACCAACGGAGCCTTGACCAAGGCCCACAATGATGGAGTCTACTGGGGGAAATCCTGCCAGACCCAGTTCTCCTCGCCTTCCAAAGAGGCAAGCTGTGAGGCTTGCTTCAGCACTCTTGGCGCCGAGGCCAGACGATTCCAGGAGGAGCGTACCACCTCCATGAAGTCCGGGAAGGCTGGGAAAGGCTGTGGGCGAGAAGCCACAGCCTATGTCCGGAACACGGACCGGCGTTGTTCAGACGCTGTCGTCAGTGCTGGCATCGAGCTCGATTAGCGGTGGCACATTAGCTTCCGAGGCCACCTCGGAGCTAGGTTCCACCTCAGGCAAGAGCTCTGGCTCCCCTCCTACCTCCATCTCAGTGGGGAAGGAGGTCTCACCCCTGGAAGCTGCTAGAGAAAGCAACTTCCTGGGGTGATGCACCGAGTATCGTGCAGCACTGTATGTACATGCACTAAGGCGCTGTGCGACCAAGGCACCGAAGTACCATGCACACCAAGTGCACTGAGCACTGTGAGCACGAGGCACCATGTGGACTGTGTGCACCGAGCACCGTGTGCAATGAGTACAATGCGCACCGAGGCACTGAAGTACCAGGGGCTGAGCGTGCACCAAGGTACCGAAGAACTGGGGGGCAGTTATGCAGCGGTGCCTACTCTAACCGCGTGTGGTCACACACCTGGTCAGCGCGCAGCGTTCACCAGGGAGACACAAGGGCCGCAGCCACGGCGGGCGAGCTGAAAAGCAAAACACAGCAAAAACAATTGGAGGAGAGCACACTGTTGTTTGTTGTTGGTGTTCAGGAAAAATACACTTAACAATAAAGTGGTGTACCCCGTGTATATAATACACAACTCTTGTACACTCAGCACACATAACCCAGAGAAATTCTCTCAATTTATAAATGTGGACACAAAATAATGAAAACATTACAATAACTGTTATCAAAATATTAGCAAATGTTCATTCGTTTCACTAATGTCATCATATTACTCATCAATATTCTTGTAAATACATTGTTCTAAAATGAGCATTATAACAATGTGTCAATTTCATGATGAATTAACGCAACATTTGGAATTGTAGATATTATTTTAATTTCAATCTTTATTATCTAACAACCAGATAAAAAAATGTAACTTAATTTCAGTCAAGAGGAAATTGATGTTCTGGTTGAAATAATTGAACAAAAAAAAAGTTGTATTTTATTTTGTCTCCGCCTGTTGACAGTTATATCAGCCAAAAAAGCATTATGCATAGCAATTTCTGCTGCCCAAACTCCTCCATTTAGTAGTTGGTAGGAGAGAATAGTAACTTACACACACATTGATAAAGTATACAATTTAGTGATTTCGTCTGTTCCCCACGTGGGTTCCTGGGTTAGCAATTCACTGCTACTTATATTCAGCAGCTGACACAAAAAAAATCATAATGGGTGCCCCGCCCCTATATATATTTGGCACTGTTTTGTTATTATTTGTATTATTGTTTGCGGCGCGTATTCATAGCGCTCAGTTTCACCTGCTACTTCCTGAGTCTGTGTTTCAGGTCTGACGTCATCATTGAAGGCATCCTGTTCACATGGGAAAGGACATTAATTTGGTTTCAATTCCCAGTTCAACGCGGGAATCTCAGCTTTGTTCTCGTTCTAGTTTTGTGCTTTGTAACATATTACATGAAGTCTACTCGCATAACATCACTTTCAAAACAAACCATTGCTTAAAAAAAAAAAAAAGCATAAACTTCAACGACAGTGCTGCACTACAACTTTCCACTGGTGCCTCACAGACCATGGTTACCATGGCAACGCCCTCATCGAGCGACTATACTGGGAGTGTTGCTGTGGTAACCAGGCAGTTTCATGAGGCCCTGTGAGCTCTGTGCCTCAGTACTGGACAATCTTCCAGCTTCCTGCCACTGCGTTTTCAAAACAGGAGAGAGTAAGTTCAATTCGCTGAATTCGTGACATTTAAATCAACTGCAGGCGCATCTCGTGGATTTATGTTAACTTACTTATAAAGTATACATGCTTAACTGTCCTAAAAATATATATTCAATATATTTTAAATTAATAATAAATATATAAAGAATATGCAAAATGTCTTCATAGATAGTCAGATAGACAACGCTCAGCAGGCCATGCCTCACTTGCCTGTACTGACGAGCCGTCCATGATTTCAGCAGCCCCATCTATCAGGCGTCACTCACAGCCAGATCATCCTTTTTTTCTAATTTTATTAAGGATGGCTGTGGTAATTCTAGGCATGTTTTTATGACAATAAATCGAATGTTACAGCCAAATTGCAAGCCCTCACTTGTTGTATAGATCAGCATAATAAATTATTTGATTTTTTTCAAGAAAAAATGTACACTATTAGATATCAGCTTTTATCTCTCACTACAAGTACTGTTATATCTGAGTTTACAGGGACCCCTGTGACTGACTTTGTAAAAGTAACTCCATCAAGCCAGACTGAAATGGTTGCTAAAATGAAACCTACAACTGTTCCTACTTCTTCTTTTATTATTTTTCCAATACTTATAATGTGGTGAACAAAATTATTGAGTTGTTGAGCTCGGGAAGAGTACCTTCAGCATTTAAATGTGCTGTGGTCACACCATTGCAAAAAAAACGAACTTGGGTACTGATATTATCGGCTGACAGGAGAAGCCTTCCTCTGTGCGGTCATCTACATAGAAGGGGTCCCTTGCACAGCACTTATCGACACCGGTTCTTCCATCACCATCGTCCAACCTGATGTACTGACTCAAGCCACGTCTCACTGGAGGAGTCCAGCCCACCTACATCCAGCTTAAAACAGTAACCGGAGAGCTAGCGCCTATGGAAGGGAAAAGATGGCAACCTGGTTTGCCACCATGCAAGAGCCCTGCATACTCAGCCTGGACTTCCTACAGTGAGTGTGTCCCTTCCTGCTGCACCAGCCACCAGTTCACCACCTGTCAACATGCCGCCACCCCCCACCAAGCCCCAGTCAGAAGTGGAAACAGTCTGGCTCAACAGCTGTGAGGGGTTTAGCCCAGAGCAGCACTCCAGGCTTTAGACACTGCTGACCTAGTTCAACACTCTGTCGATACTGGAGATGCACGCTCCATCAAACAGCGGCCCCGCCGACTCCCACTGGCCTGACTAAGAAGCAGCCAATGCATTCTGGAAGAGATGCAGATCGCGGATGTCATCGAGCCATCTGACAGTCCCTGGGCTTCCGCTGCTTTACACTCCACATGGACCACGCTTCCCTGCAGTGGTTAGTGAACTTCAAAGAACCAGAGGGGCAACTTGCACGCTGGCTGGAGCAGTTTCAAGAATTCCACTTCAGCATTGCCCTGGCAACTGCCATACCAATGCGGATGCTTTCTCCCACCGGCCCTGCTTAGTGGATGGTTGTCACTACTGCGAGAAAAGGGAGCAAGCAGCAAGAGGTGGAAATTGGGGAAGCAGAGCCTGCAGCAGCCCATCTGACTATTTCAGCTACAGAGTGGAGAGCCCACCAGGAAAGGGACTACAACCTACAAACAGTGCTGCCACAGTTGAGTGCCTGAACTGGGAGCACAATTCAGATCTTTCTATTATTACTTCAAAAGGGTATGGACGCAATGGGACGGGTTAGTATTATAGCATTGCTGGAGGAAGCCTGCTTCAGGGGAAGATTGCTGGCAGCTGGTGGTCCCCACCACGCTTCAGAACACCATGCTAGCTGTGGTCCATAAGAGCCACGGGACAGGGTACTTCAGTGTGGCTAAGAAGCTGCAGTGGCTTCAGCTTAGTTATTGGGGCCGTTGCTGTCGTGATGTTGAGGACCACTGCCACCGCTGTAATATCTGTACTGCCCGCAAAGGACCCCCAGGTTAGTCACACACTCCCCTGCTAACCATGTCAGCTGGCGCCACCATGGAGTGTGTCGGCATGGACATCCTGGGCCCCTTCCCTGTATCTGCCCATGGCAACCACTTTGTGCTGGTGGCCATGGATTACTTTACAAAGTGGCTGCAGGCGTACGCGCTGCCAAACCAGGATAGAAGGATTCTTCACCCGGTTTAGAAATCCACAGGAGCTACACTGCTACACCACCCCTCTTCATCCTCAGAGCAATGGTTCATCCTCAGAGCAATGGTTTGGTGGAGCGGTTCAACCGCACACTCTCCGACCACATAACCATGTCCTGCAGCCAAGACCAAAAGGACTGGGACCTAAAGCTGCCCCTCATTCTCCTGGCGTGCCACAGATCCAGAGTATGCACACCGCCTACAAGATCGCATTTTGAACTGCGACATCCAGATTTGAAACCCAATCAAGGGCATCAGGGGTAGCAGCATATAGAGACTCTAAATTGCCCTTGAAAGATCTGATTGGGCAGATGTTGAAAATGTGCTGCATGGCCTGAGGTGTTGTGCTGCAATCACAATCCGGACTCTCTTTAACTTTCCATTTGTAGAGTAGGTATCCACATTTTCCATGCAGTGTCTGGATTTGGTTCAAGGAGGACCAAGTCTTTCTCGCCAGATCAAATCCCGGCTGAAGGACTGTGGGGTTGCCAATGATGTTCTTCTGTGGCAAGCTGGTGTTGACTGGTTACAGCCCAGCAGTTTGCCAGGGACCATCTGCAGGCTGTCGGCCTGAAGCAGAAAAGAAACTATGATGTGCGGGAACGAGGGTGGCATTTTGCTGCAGGTGAGCTTGTGTGGGTCTATGAGCAGAAGTGGAAAAAGGGGCGCTGCCCAAAGCTAGATAGCCCCTGGACCAGTCCCTGCAAAGTGCTGGATCGCCTTGGAGAAGTCATGTATAGAGTACTGCTGCCACCTCGCGGACGCAAGGTAGTACTACACCGCGTCCTATCGAGGCTTTTCTCCCGTTTTATTCCCCTGCTCCTCTTTTTCCCTCATTTGTTTCAGGTTGGCCCCGGAGACAGCGCCACCACGGTAGACGAGCTCTGGGTCCCAACTCCCCAGTCCCAGCCTGACCGCAGCACACTCTCATCTCTCTCCTCTTCTCCTCCCACACCTCCTCCCCCAACCTGACTGCCGTTGCCCCTTCCCTGCCAGATTTACAATGGGAAGGACCACCAGCGCACCACAGCAATCCAGCAGCTTTCTCCTGCAGCCATCCCTGCCCCAGCGTCCCCACCCGGTATGCTGCCACAGAGATGCCGCCGCCGGGCTCAGGCAGCCCGGTAGACCATAAGAGAGATTACCCTAAATGCTCAATGAAGGGAGAGCCCCCCTCATGTTCCTGTTGCCCACCGCCATGCTGTGAACCCCAGACCACACCGTTGGATTCGGCTGTCCCTTCGCTTTCGGGACCAGGTCAGTTTTTCCCGGGCCTGGAAGTGGCTAAGCGGAAGGAAATGTAATGCCGACACACAAGGCCCCTTATTGGGACAGGACTTAAAAATGGACTGGGGAAAGGGGTTGGAAGGGGTTGTTCTATTGTTGTGATTTCATGCTACACTGTTCTGTGTGTGTGTGAGCGCTGTGCCTATCCCCTTGTGTGATTTCGGTCCCCTATCCCGAGTGACTGGGGGGAGTATGGTGCTATAAAGAGTGCTGTCCCGCCAGAGTGAGAGTAGTTTGTTCATGGTATGCCTGTTGTTAAATCCATTTCAATAAAGAGCTTTCTAAAAGAGCGTGAAGAGCCAAATAAACACAGCTATTCTAACAGGTTTCTGCAGCAAACCTGACTCCTGCCTGCTTCTTCCACCTTCCTCCTGCTGAACCTGCTGGATAGCCGGCCGTTACAGTATATTATCAGGCTACATACAAAGAATATTATAGTAGGCTGTGTGTTTTATTTGCAGCTATGCATACAATGTACCCATTTTCTACATAAATATATAAAAATATTTATTTTTGTAGAGTTTGTGCAGTATATGTAAGGTATAGTATCATAACATGTCAATGCGGCACCTTGATCTATTTTGTGTTAATTGTGAACTAAAAAGAAAAAGTGCTAAAATAATTTAGTTTCAATTTAAAATAATCTTTTATTATTTTAGCATTGTAAAGCACTTTGTACAATGCTAAATTTATTTTGTGTTACCGTTACCCTATAGGCTAAAGTAAAAAAAGTGCCCTAGGTATTAATTTGATTTTACTACTGTACTGTATACTTAGTGTTTTTCGTTTTTTTTTTTTGTAAAAAATAAATCTGGACAATTTTCAGTGTTTATTTTCCAAACATTAAAACCGGGAGGAAATCAGGTTAAAAACATAAAAAAAAAAAATCATAATTAATAATAGACACATTTTACTAATGTTGTTCACTGCCTTTAAGTAATTGATTTGAATTGATTCTACTCATTTTGTAAAAAAAATAAAATAAATAAATAGTGCTTTACCAAATAGAAGTTTCGAGATGCATCTTCATCCAGTGCACTTTAATCAGAACTGCAACATCACACTCATATTCTTTGACTGGAACAGGTTATTTATTTTTTTAAACTCCAAGTTTTGCTTCAAGTAAAATCTTAACTTTTAACTGAATGTTTTTGAATAACGTAAAAACGTTTTGGATTAAGGTAAGAAAGTCCTTTTTTGTTGTTTTTTGTTCATTTTATATGTACAAATGTATTTGTCTCCCTCAAGGCTGATCATTTTTCCAGAAATCCTGGTTTGCTTACACTCGCATAATTTTCTTCAAAGTACCATCACTCATGTTGAGTCTCTTGCTGTTTTGGATGTAGTCCAACTTTGAAAACAAGCGCTCTGCATCAGTCGATCCAGGGGGTACACTCAGAGCTCTCAGTGGCAATTTACTAAAGTTTTAGAGCGTCAGGGTTAGGCATTTTCACATAAGTATTAAATTCCCCTTTCAGATTTAAAATTTCATCCTTAGTGGCAAATGATTGAAACACTCTGGCATAACAGTCGTTGTCTGCTGCGAAATCCGCCTTGAGGAAGGGGTGCAACACCTGGATGACATTCCAAAAAGAATCTTCTGCACCAAACACTTCAGGGTTCAGATTACGGGCCACGGTCATCTCCCATTTCTCGCTGGAGCGTTGTGTTGAAGGTTTTGAATGCTTTTTTGGTTTTCTCGTGTTCCAGGGTCGGAAGGATT
Organism: Acipenser oxyrinchus oxyrinchus; assembly: GCA_030684275.1. Classification (NCBI taxonomy): domain Eukaryota; kingdom Metazoa; phylum Chordata; class Actinopteri; order Acipenseriformes; family Acipenseridae; genus Acipenser; species Acipenser oxyrinchus. Next base: position 42,688,181 of record CM060250.1, read on the forward strand.
TCTAGAAACAGCTGCCGTATGTTTCTCCTGCAGCTTTTGTGCTCAATTCAGCTGAGATTTTGGTTATCAGGGTCCTGTAAACGTCTGTATTGGCAAAGGTGTTGGCAGTAGTCCGAGAAAACTCCAGTGTTTTCTGTGTGTCAGACAGAGATTCCAAGTTTTCAGCAATGAACATCACCTTGGTGCACAGAACCTGGCGGTCAATTTGGTTGTAAGCCAGTCTCATGAGCGTTTCTGCTTAAGAACCAACAAACTCAGGATGATCTAGGAGATGCATGAGCACAATCCATGCATTATTTACATGACAGGCAGTGAAGTACAAGCTCATCCACCGATGTGGCACAACAGGGATAGGTAACCAGCAGTCGGCTTTGCACTTGTTTCGCACTGTGTAAAATAAAGCCTTCAACTTGTTTGCATGCTTGAAAACAGCCCTGAATCCAACAATGAAAGATTTCACATCTTTCATTTCTTCTGCAGCAGTAGCTGCTGACAGCGCAACGTGAATCAGATGAGCAGGACAGTTAATATGTAGCAGCTCCAGTTTCTAATTGAGTTTAATCTCCCGTTCAAATTTAGCCATGTAAGAAGCACAGTCTGTGTTAGTTGTGGCCACATTTTCCCAAGTTATTTGATACCTCTCAAACATTTCACTTGCTGCGTTGACAGAACAAGTGTCAGAGGGGATGAATGTCACAGCAGCACAAAACAATGTGGGTTTATTCGCTTTGAAATCAAAAAACGAAAACAAAAGGCAAAGAATTGGATGGTCCAATGCATCAGGAGACTCGTCAAAAATCAGACTAGACATCACATTTCCATAAATTCGTTCCATCGGTATAGATATTAAAGCATCGTCATTTTCTTTCAGGTACTTATGAGTGAGGTTGTCTGCATTAGGAAGGGTTTTTGCTGCTGGGCAGTACCTTGTGTCTGTTCTGTGTTTTACAGGACAGAACTGCTTCAATCTCATGTAAGGAGTCAGTGTTTAACAGAGTGTCAGCAGAGGGGATGAATGTCACATCAGCACAAAACAATGCAGGTTTATTCGCTTTGAAATCAAAAAACGAAAACAAAAGGCCAAGAAATATTGGGGGGGGGGGGCGTGTGGAGTAGTGGTTAGGGCTCTGGACTCTTGACCGGAGGGTCGGTTCAATCCCGGTGGGGACACTGCTGCTGTACCCTTGAGCAAGGTACTTTACCGAGATTGCTCCAGTAAAAACACAACTGTATAAATGGGTAATTGTATGTAAAAATAATGTGATATCTTGTAACAATTGTAAGTTGCCCTGGATAAGGGCGTCTGCTAAGAAATAAATAATAATAATAATGTGTAAATCAATACAAACCGAATTCCTTTATTTAAAAAAAAAACGAAAATGCATAACGCTATGTATGTATACTGTATAGGCCTATTGTACAGATTTATATTTTTACATAATGTAATGTGTACAGAGAGAACAATGATTTATACATTGGGAACAGATCTTATGATGCCATAGTGCACACTCAAAACATGCACTATCCTTGCAGACAAAAGTGGAGGTGTACAAGAAAAAGAAAGATATTGCTACTACAGATTTTAACATTCCCACAAACACTTTGTCAACCATTCTAAAAAAAAGGATACAATAATACAGGCTTATGAACAGAAAACTGGATGCAAGTTGTCAGTGTTTCTGATTTGCTCAATACCCTGATCTAGAGGACGCCTTGCTTTGTGGTAAAAATGTCTGTGATCAGAACGGGACATGCAGGTTTCAAGTGCAGTTCATTTGCAATGTATACCTTTTTAAAACTTCACTTATAGCCGTATATATTCAATAAAACGCACAGTATTTTTAAATGTGTAATACTTTTCATTGTTCTGTAATTTAAATTTGATTTCAGTGTTACTGTAACTGCAATAAAAACTGACAGTATGCATTTGGCTTCAATTCCTGATAAAATGAATTACTGATAAGGCAAATTATTTTGCTGGTGCCTTGAAATTCATGTTAACGAGAATTGACTGTATTTTATGTCACTATTAAATCTGATCGATGGCAATAAGATATATTGATACAAAAAAAACCAAAAGCTGTTATTTTAAGATTAACAGTTTGATTTATTTTAACCAAAAATTAGCAAAATGCATTTTGGTGTAAATACCTCAATAAATCTAGCTCTATATGTAATTTTGCCTATTGACAGAATGTACAATATCTGTTAATCGCTACCTTTATTGAACACAAATGTTAATGCATTTGTAGATGTGTTTTGTTCAACATAAGTCAATATATTGGACAAACGTAACTAATAATACACGAAGGATTAAAACATGAGCTTTAGTTTTGCTTCACACATGTTTGTGTAAATGAGCTCACTTATAAAGTTAAGGAAGCCTCTCCACTTGTCCATGAGGTAAATGCATACATGCACTCATGGGCTCAGGCATACTTTATGCACGTGGTCTCATTGAGCCTGCAGGTTGATGGATTCCACTTATCTACTTTCCAGAAATATATGCAAAATATAATTGTTGAGTGGTGTACAAGCTCAAACTGGTTGTGTTCTTTCTGCTTGCTCAGTGATTCTGTTGTACAATTTATATAAAGTGTTGTGAGATCCTGTGGTTGAAAGGCACAATACAAATAAAATTTCTAAATTCACTGGGAGACATTCTAAAACTAATTGGACCTTTGTGTCTAAATTCTCTACTCCAACCCAAATACAGGCCATCAAATTAACCAACATGTAATTGAGTGGTGTCCCCAATATGGGATTTTAAAATGAATAAATAAGTAGCTGAACACTAATGCATACAATTTTTTAAATGAAAACATATAATTAAAATACTTTTAAAAAGCTAATTAAAAGCAAAAAGGCTCTACATTTGTAAACAGATCACGCAGGGCAGCGAGTTGTGAATAACAATAATATGTTTCAGTCTCTAGTGATGTGTAAGGGATTCCTGTGTGAGATGTGATTGACAGTGCTGCTGCGTAACCTCTAAATCTGTTGGGCTCCAGTGTGTGGATGCCAGCAACAGCCAGTATCTGCACTGCAGTGAGATGCAAGAGGCACTAAAATTAACTTTAACATTACTCTAATTCATTTATATTTTTGCCTTAAGTGTGAAACATAAATATGACATTCTGACAGATGTAATTTGTTACAGGCCAGTCAGTATTCCAGTTTCACAACTTCAATGAAAACCAACCCTTTTTACAGGTGATAACCTCTTTTTTAAAAAAAATATATATAAAATGTTTTTTTTACGGTCATCTTCCTCGACCTTGTGCGTCTGAATTGAAAAATGCCTAGTCTGCATGCTTAATATCAATCAGGAGCACAGGCCTGGAAAATTCTCAAGTGTATAAAAACTGCTGACATACCAACTATGTAAAGGGACATAGCTGTTTAATGGAACATGCACAGCATGATTAACTAAACGTGGAAAATATGAACTGTTATGCAAAATGATTTTACAACCTGGTTTAGGACACTTAACAGTGTGGAGGTGAATACAAATTGTGTTTGTGACTATATGAAATAGTTCAAGGATGTTTATTAGTTCAGAAAGGAAAGTTATGGTTCAAAATGGTGTAATATATATATATATATATATATATATATATACAGTACTGTGCAAAAGTTTTAGGCAGGTGTGAAAAAATGCTGTAAAGTAAGAATGCTTTCAAAAATAGACATGTTAATAGATTATATTTATCAATTAACTAAATGCAAAGTGAGTGAACAGAAGAAAAATCTAAATCAAATCCATATTTGGTGTGACCACCTTTGCCTTCAAAACAGCATCAATTCTTCTAGGTACACTTGCACAAAGTCAGGGATTTTGTAGGCATATAGTCAGGTGTATGATTAAACAATTATACCAAACATGTGCTAATGATCATCAATTCAATATGTAGGTTGAAACACAATCAATAACTGGAACAGAAACAGCTGTGTAGGAGGAATAAAACTGGGTGAGGAACAGCCAAACTCAGCTAACAAGGTGAGGTTGCTGAAGACAGTTTACTGTCAAAAGTCATACACCATGGCAAGACTAAGCACAGCAACAAGACACAAGGTAGTTATACTGCATCAGCAAGGTCTCTCCCAGGCAGAAATTTCAAGGCAGACAGGGGTTTCCAGATGTGCTGTCCAAGCTCTTTGAAGAAGCACAAAGAAACGGGCAACGTTGAGGACCGTAGACGCAGTGGTCGGCCAAGGAAACTTACTGCAGCAGATGAAAGACACATAATGCTTACTTCCCTTCGCAATCGGAAGATGTCCAGCAGTGCCATCAGCTCAGAATTGGCAGAAAACAGTGGGACCCTGGTACACCCATCTACTGTCCGGAGAAGTCTGGTCAGAAGTGGCCTTCATGGAAGACTTGCGGCCAAAAAGCCATACCTCCGACGTGGAAAAAATGCCAAGCAACTCAACTATACACGAAAACACAGGAACTGGGGTGCAGAAAAATGGCAGCAGGTGCTCTGGACTGATGAATCAAAATTTCAAATATTTGGCTGTAGCAGAAGGCAGTTTGTTCGCCGAAGGGCTGGAGAGCGCACACGAATGAGTGTCTGCAGGCAACAGTGAAGCATGGTGGAGGTTCCTTGCAAGTCTGGGGCTGCATTTCTGCAAATGGAGTTGGGGATTTGGTCAGAATTAATGGTCTCCTCAATGCTGAGAAGTACAGGCAGATACTTATCCATCATGCAATACCATCAGGGAGGCATCTGATTGGCCCCAAATTTATTCTGCAGCATGACAACGACCCCAAACATACAGCGAAAGTCATTAAGAACTATCTTCAGAGTAAAGAAGAACAAGGAGTCCTGGAAGTGATGGTATGGCCCCACAGAGCCCTGATCTCAGCATCATCGAGTCTGTCTGGGATTACATGAAGAGAGAGAAGCAACTGAGGCTGCCTAAATCCACAGAAGAACTGTGGTTAGTTCTTCAAGATGTTTGGGCCAACCTACCTGCCGAGTTCCTTCAAAACTGTGTGCAAGTGTACCTAGAAGAATTGATGCTTGATGCTGTTTTGAAGGCAAATTGTGGTCACACCAAATATGGATTTGATTCAGATTTTCATCTGTTCACTCACTTTGCATTTAGTTAATTGATAAATATAATCTATTAACATGTCTAGTTTTGAAAGCATTCTTACTTTACAGCATTTTTTCACACCTGCCTAAAACTTTTGCACAGTACTGTATATATATATATATATATATATATATATATATATATATATATATATATATATATATATATATATATAATTGTTGAGTGGTGTGCAAGCTCAAACTGGTTGTGTTCTTTCTGCTTGCTCAGTGATTCTGTTGTACAGTTTATATAAAGTGTTGTGAGATCCTGTGGTTGAAAGGCACAATACAAATAAAATTTCTAAATTCACTGGGAGACATTCTAAAAGTAATTGGACCTTTGTGTCTAAATCCTCTACTCCAACCCAAATACAGGCCATCAAATTAACCAACATGTAATTGAGTGGTGTCCCCAATATGGGATTTTGAAATGAATAAATAATAAGTAGTAATATACAGTGCCTTGCAAAGTATTCAGACCCTGACCAATTCTCTCATATTACTGAATTACAAATGGTACATTGAAATTTCGTTCTGTTTGATATTTTATTTTAAAACACTGAAACTCAAAATCAATTATTGTAAGGTGACATTGGTTTTATGTTTGGGAAATATTTTTAAGAAAAATAAAAAACTGAAATATCTTGCTTGCATAAGTATTCAGCCCCTGTGCTGTGGAAGCTCCCAGTTTACACCGATGAAAGAAATTACCATTGGCCTCCACCTGTGAACCATTAAAGTTGCTGTCACATTTTCTGGATAAAAACCCCACTGTTGAAGGATCATTGGTCAGGCTGTGAATCTGAAGGAAATTGAAGACAAAACAGCATTCTACAGAAGTTAGAGATAAAATAATACAAATGCATAGATTAGGGAAAGGGTACAAAATAATATCCAAGTGTTTGGATATCCCAGTGAGCACAGTTGGATCAATAATCAGGAAGTTGAAGCTGCATCACACCACCCAGGCACTGCCAAGAAAAGGCCGTCCCTCAAAACTCAGCGCTCAAAAAAGAAGGAGACTTGTGAGAGAAGCCACAGAGAGGCCAACAATCACTTTGAAGGAGCAACAGAGTTCAGTGGCTGGGAGTGGAGTCAACCATATCAAGAGCTCTGCATAACACTGGCCTGTATGGGAGGGTGGCAAGAAAGAAGCCGTTACTCAAAAAGTACCATCTGAAAGCACGTCTGGAGTTTTCCAGAAAGCATGAGAGTGACCCAGCTGCGATGTGGGAAAAGATTTTGTGGTCAGATGAGACCAAGATAGAGATTTTTGGCAAAAACTCAAAACGCTCTGTGTGGCGCAAACCTAACACTGCCCATGCCTCAAGACACACCATCCCTACAGTGAAGTATGGTGGTGGCAGCATCATGCTGTGAGGATGCTTCTCATCAGCAGGGACTGGGCATCTTGTTAAAATTGAAGGAAGAATGGATGGAGCAAAATACAGGGAAATGCTGCAAGAGAACCTGCTTCAGTCCGCTAAAAAACTGAAGCTTGGGAGGAAATTCACCTTTCAGCAGGACAATGATCCCAAGCACAAGGCCAAAGCAACATTGGAGTGGCTCAAGAACAAAAAGGTGAATGTCCTACAGTGGCCCAGTCAAAGTCCTGATCTCAATCCCATTGAGAATCTGTGGCACTATTTGAAAATTACGATCCACAAGCGTCGTCCAAAATAGCGTTGTCTTAAAAATATTTCCCAACATAAAACCAATGTCACCTTACAATAATTGATTTTGAGTTTCAGTGTTTTAAAATAAAATATCAAACAGAACGAAATTTCAATGTACCATTTGTAATTCAGTAATATGAGAGAATTGGTCAGGGGTCTGAATACTTTTGCAAGGCACTGTATATATAAGCAAGCTTGCAATTGAGACTATTCTTTTGTTTAAACAATAAGGATTGATTCAATTTAAACAAACAAGTAATTAGTCAAAGCAACTTCTATAAAATTAAATATAAGATTCTCTCAAATTCACTTTGCTTAAAACCGTAAGTTGCATGCAACAACAATGAGGAGTCATCCTCATAAACAAACAAACAAGAAGCAAGCATTAAGTTATGGTTCTTAAAAAGCAATGCTTCATTCCTCAAACATCTGAGTTCATATCTAAGATATTTTTCAGTACAGTAGCATGTGACTAAGTAACTCCTATACTATTACATTCTTTAAAATAATTTTGCAGTGACTACCATAAATTAGCAAATTACAATAGGAACCCATAAAGAATTTCCTAAGGACACTGGATGCAATCGGATTATTAAAAGAAGTACCTTAATACAGTACAGACAGTATAAACGATGACACCCCACTCCTGCCGGTTGATCAATGATCCAACGCAATCTATAGGAGATTCCCTTAAAGGTTACAACTGCATTCCTGACAGCTATTTAAGACGAAGGTTAGTCTTAACAGGGGTATCGTTAGTAACACAAATATTTACTTTCGTTAATATTTGATAATCAAAGCATCGTTAGATCAGTCTCGTGTATATAGTTTTGCTTCAGAAGGCAATTCTCACTCTTGCGAGATAAAGACGCTCTTTGCATCCAGACAACCTATCGAGAATTATCTATTATCAGACAGCTAAATTTGGATTCTAGCTTCTAACGCAGAATGACAATTGCCTTGTAAAACCCACATCCAAACAATACAAACAATTACTATAGCGTTCATTAATTCAAAGCATAAATTGAAAGCAATAATACTTTTCTTACATTCTACCTAAAACAAAACATTAATTTTACTTTAAGGTCTGCTTATTCTCGAGTTCATAATTAAAGCGCTACTCATTGAATACTTAACGGACGTGCGCTGCCTCATCCAGCTGATCCATGTCTTCAACAATAAAGGCGCTCGAAGGCACTCCTGCTGTCGAAGGCTCTCCTGCTGGCAAGGACAAGTCCAGGTTCCGGCGTCTGCCTTCCTCACGTTTCGTCTTCACTTCAGGGTACGAAAGAAATGTCTTTGCAAAAACAAGAGTCATTAACTATTTAGGTATTCCACTGAAACAGCAATTCCTCCACCAATATGTGCACTCTTCGTCCGGTTATGTCTGGGATATTTCACTTCAAAACTCCGGCACTGCTTGCTCAATAAATTGAATATATTTAAATTTCTGTCGACTTCAAATGCTCATCCAACTCTTTCTCCAGTGATCAATCGGGGATAAGTTAGAGATTTGGTTACAAGTACTTTTAAGATTTTAGACATTTTACGCAGCGGACTCCCACAACAAGACAAACACTTGAGTAGTTGTCTCGTATTAGAGTGTCCGAAAACAGTATCTCTGTTCCAGCCGGTCACAGGCTGGATCTTCACATTATCACAGTTCAGAGACTTGTTTGTGTATCAAGAGCCTTGGATTTCGTGTCTGGAGCCCTGTTTGAGTGTCGCGCTCATGCTTTTGTAACTTTCTCTTTAACCCCGTGATTGGACAGTTTGTTCATTTTGGGCGGTGCTTGGGTCCACATGGAGTGTTTCCCATTGGTTGTTCTCGTTCCTAGACAGCCCCTTGCTCTCAATTGGTCCTAGGTGTGAAAGCACCCAAAACTGTCTGGCTTGCGGCGCCAAAGGATCCATTCAGCAATGGTGGAGATAAACCACTTGTCCAGTATTTAGTTTACGACTCTTTTTAAAAGCATTCCTTGTCAGTGGGGGAGTTTGTGAGCAGAAACCAAGTAGACACAGAGAATGGCTTGGGACGCCCCTCTGTGTATTTTAGTTCTGTTAATTTCATACACAGAATGATATTATGACCCACTCTGACGCTACAGGTGGTAAGCACTGTCCCCTTTATGTCTGTATGAATTTTAAGAATGGCCTTAAAAATCAGTGCTTATAACTTTTTAAGGGAAATATAACCTGCCATATCACTCCTAACTTATATACGGTCTTATTTATGTCTTCATATAAAATGTACCTTTCTTTGGTATAGAACACGTCAGGGTTCAGTTAAGGTGGATAAGGTCTTTCATTTAGTTAATTTTAGTTATTCTTAATGTTGTCTTATATATTACTGGTTTGTTTGGTTCAGGATATCTTTATTTCTTGATTTCTATTGACTTTCCTTATTACCTATTTGGTTTGAAATCTTTAAATTTTTGTTAATATCATTGCCATTTACTATGGTTCGATTGGCACGTCCAGGACCTTTGAGGGGCCTGGAAGTCTGGATCATTATCAGATTTGCCAAGAGGTCTTCCTTTGAATAAAAGGTGTCAAGGCTTACTACTTACACGTGTTATTTTTGTTTAGATCCTGTGACACAGTATACCCCGACCTGTGTGTATTTTGTATTATTTTGTATTATTATTGTTTTACTCTTTGGTTTGGTGTATTAAAAACATGATGTTTTGTTATTATTGTTTACAACCTGGATGAAGTTAAAAATGCCCCATCCAGGTAAAATTGTGAGAATGCATGGTCAACAGTGAATGATTATTGACAAACTGGCTGTTGACCACGAATATGAGAAACCCTGTGCCGAATGTTGTCAAGGGATAAACTTGGTAATTGATAGCCAGCTAATCCCTCGGCCACAATACAAAAACCTGTAGCTATGGCTGAACTTGTTAGTTACCATAAATACAACAACTGCTACTCGTGCTAGTTTTAGACTAGCATGATACTTGTTTTAGACTAGCACAATACTTGTTTTGTTCCATGTCTGTTTGTTTTGGCCACTGTGCCGTTTTGTTTTGTATATGTTTTGTTTGGTTTGTTTAAATATTTTATTTTGTTAATTAATTATTAAACATGCACTTCAGCACTTCCATACCCCAGTAGTGTGTCTGTCTCCTCCCTGGTCTGACGACACCCGCAAGACATCTTACCTTTGCTGGAAAACTAGTTCAAGAATGTCTGAATTTGTAGTCTTAAAGTTATTACTTAGACAATATGACTTACAGAAATATTGCCCAAACAATGAATGTGTTTAAGTACTTGGCGTCTGCTTTTGTAAATGGGTGCACAGCAATGTATTGCAAAGGATTTTTCCCAGCAACAATTACATTTGAATGAAAAAACAACTTTTCCATAGGGTTGTTACTAAACAACCACAATCCTAACTAACCTTAACCTTCTGTGTATTTCAAGTGGAGGGAAGCGCCCATACTGATCACTACCAGCTACTAATCTGATGTAATAGCAGATTTCTAATCTGCTAACCCCAGAAACTCATAGGGCAAAATGAAAACCAGTGCAGGCGCATACAGAGGGACCTCATAATTGCATAATAACCACATAGTAAGTGAAAGATTACAGTGAAATGCAATAGAAAAGGTCTATAGGTGGCTAGGAGTGAATAGTAAAATACAATTTTGGTGGATATTGGTGCAAAATTGAGGCAGTATGCGTGTTCACTGTGTGGAGTGTTACAGACAGACATGTGGGTCAGTTAAATAGTTAATGAATATTATTATTATTATTTCTTAGCAGACACCCTTATCTAGGGCAACTTACAAATGTTACAAAATATCACAGTACAAAATATCACATTTCAGAATATATTCACAGAATATCACATTTCAGATGAGACCAGTTGTAAAAATCAGTAACAAAAGATCAAATTCAAATAAGAGCAGAAAATAGAGAATACAGTAAATAATTACATGCAAGAGTGGGTTCGACTAAGAGCAGTTAACTTATATTAAAACTATTTGCTTAAAGAAGTAAAGTCCAGTATGAGCATGTAGTAAGTACAATGAATGGATGAGAATGATTTCAAGTAAGAGCAATTACAAAAAACGTGAATACCTATAATAGCAAAGTCAAATACAAGATACAGGAATTAAGCTGGTAAAAACCTTTCCCAAATAATGTTTTTGGTTTTTGATAAGATTAACAAAAAAGCATATTGATGTTTTCAATGTGGGGAGTAAACCTTCAGAATTATGTGAAAACTAATTTTAAAACTGTATGGGACCAGGGTGAAATTCTTAACAAAAAGTGCAGGTACTCGCATGCGCAGCCAGTACATTTATGAATACAAAATACGCCTTAAAAAACAACTGATAAAATATCATCATAAACAAAGAAGCTGAAAATACTGAGAGCTGTGTATCCTTCTGCATGTATCACTCAGTCATGTACTGTAATATAACACTTAAGTTAAACCTTAAATGAAAAGTATAAAGAAATATTACACTATGCAGTAACTGTTGCAGAGAGTTTTGTTTGAAGGTATGCTTTGAACAAATGATACAGAAAGGTCTAAGTCAAACAATGTGCAATACGGGCTGAAATACCCCTCTATTTTTTAATGTACCAGGCACTACTGCAGATCAACACAGATCAACCAATAAATGACTTGGCCATTTCAATCTCCATGTATTCTCTGAAATCCTCCCTGTACTTTCCAGACCCTGGGTGCTCACCTACAACAGGACCTGGTCATGCTACACTGATAACCTTGGATTAGAACATATATCCCTGTTATTTTATTTATTTATTTATTTATTTATTTTATGGATTACTTATCCTACAATATATTCTATGTGCTTGTCTGTTGTGTTTCTGTGTAGATGAATTATACCATGATCTATTCCAGAAAAAGATGAGTATATTTCAAGCAGAAACAGTATAAAAGTAGACATCAGGTTTTTTTTTTGGTTTTTTTAATCCCTGGCATTGTGGTTCCTACACAATAACAAAGTGACAAATTACACATTTTCATAAAGTAATATCATTACTGTGGTTTACGTATGCCTTTACACACAAGTGCAAACTCAGATTTAACTTAAATAAGCTGTAGAAAAGGGGGCATTGTACATTTACGGTCCTCATAACAGAAAATACTAGGATCAAAACAAAACCTTGATCACTGTACTTAACATTTACCTTGCAAGTTGGGCCAGTGTTTGGAAAGCGTAAAAGCACACCTGCATCTGTATCCTGATTTAATCCCGACTGTCCCACACATCACTTTCCATTTTATAAATCGGTGTAAGACAAAGCACGTTGTGATAATTATTTCTAATATTTATCAACTGTGTAATTTACAGCATACACTAACTTGAAATTTTGCCTTCAAAATCACATGCAGCAATGGTCATTCGAATATTCAGGTAGTTTCTCCGGATGTAAGAAAATAATAATTACTCCATGCCGCTATTCTCATGTCTCACTGCTAAAGTCTTCTCTCGTTGACCAACCAATGAAAAGCAGATGAAATAAGTCCCGGTACCCAGTACTGGCATTAAAATAAGACCCCGTACAGAGTACCGGTGAGAAATGGCAGAATTTCACCCCTGTATGGGACAATGCACCTTTACCAATATTGGAAGCTTTGAACCATCTATAACAGGGTGTGGCAGGATGGCTGATGTGGTGATGTGTGTGACGTCAGGTTCCAGGAAGTAATACACAAACGGCAGGAATGCGGGGCAAAAACTGTGTGGCTGCGCAGTGTTTTATTAAAGAACAAAATACAAAATGAAAGTGCACAAGGGCCAAACAAACGGGTTTCAAAACACAACACAGGAACAAATAAATTAAACAATTATTATTATTAATTTCTTAGCAGATGTCCTTATCCAGGGCGACTTACAATTATACCATATTATTTTTACATACAATTACCCATTTATACAGTTGGGTTTTTACTGGAGCAATCTAGGTAAAGTACCTTGCTCAAGGGTACAGCAGCAGTGTACCCCACATGAGATTGAACCCACGACCTTCCGGTCAAGATAAAGGATTCCTCCTGGTTTTTTGTAGTCTCTGGCTGGAGCCCAATTAATCAATAATTAACAATTAGCTAATTAAGGCTCCAGCCACACCAATGGGTTAGGTGAATCTTTCATATTTATACAAACACACTTCTTTAAGAATATATAAAACATATATCTCAAAAGACAATTGAACAATTATTTAAACAAGCACCTTCTGTATGAGAGCTTCTGAGCAATATCTTTTCTAATGGCCCCCTAAAGTAAATTACACATTAGTACTTTTTACAGAAGGGATTTCCAATTGATCACATCCACTGATGTATACAGTAAATATATTCATTCAACTTTGTTAATTAATTAATTAGGCATTAATACATTTTCCATTAAGAGGGCATCTCATTTAAACACTGGGTTGTTCTGTGGCACATCTGTCTTTACCTGCTGATAATTCTCTGTACAATACAGTAACTTATAAGCCTCACAAGTTAAAGATTAAAAACTCCTTTGTAAGCTAATCTATCCTTGTTTATACCCAATCCAAAATGGATTTTATGTATACAAGTAATCAAAAAGAAAGGAGATCAGCATGACTATTTTTGAAAAAAAAACTTTTTGCATCAAATTTTTTGCAGCTAATTTGAACAATCATGATAGAGAGGCTGCTAACTTGTTTCTATTGATTAATTAATTATCATCTGTTTTTATTTGTCTTAAATAGCAATTTAAGCCTTAGTTAAAATATACTCAAATAAAATATACATTTAAATAAAAGGACTGAAAGATGAAATATACTTCCAAAAGGTACTCCCGGGGGGAGGATCCAGTTCTTCTGCAAAGCCATTTCCTGTGTGTTTTGATCCATAGTGCTCTAATGGACCCATGTAATTGATTTAGGCATTTTCTGTATGACCACAATGGATTCTTATGTACTTGTTTGGAGAGGGAGGCATCTTACAAGCCAAACTGATATTCCCTTTTCTATGCAGGTCTTTAAACCCATCACCAGTGAAGAAGTGGCACAGAGTCAGGGGAGTCGAAGACTGATCAGTTTTTCTCTGTCAGGTAAGGATGTTTCATTAAACAGATGTCAGCTTATTATGGTTGGTCTAAATTTGTATGATTTGTTGTAATCTATTATGATGTCTGTGTGCTAATGTGTCTAATGATGAGGCAGAAGCTTTTTGTGGATGTTAGTGGTTAGTGATGTTTTATTCCAAGAGCTATTTATATTATATATATATATATATATATATATATATATATATATATATATATATATATATATATATATATACACACACACAGTCTTTTCATTTTCATTAAAAGTAGGAGGCTAGAAATCCTAAGTAGAAGGCAGGGGGTATGGGGTCCCGGCCAGCGCGGGTGCAAGGGGGCAACGCCCCCACCAAAAACGAATTTCACGGTTTTGCAGGGGTCTAAAACTGAATATCCTGGGCCTAACTATGTGCTAATAGGGACCCAAAATTCAAAATAAGCATATAACGTTGTTCATTTTTTATGATTTTAGGCGTCCAGATTTAAAGAGATTTAAAAGTAAATGTTACTTATGTGTCTATGAAAAGTAATTACCAAATAATTTATTTATATTAGAATTTTAAAATCACAAACTTGTCTTAATACACAATAAATTTCAAAGTAAGTAAAGTCCACATATTTATGCAAACTGTTCAGTTTTGCAATCATTTATTACACTAATTGTTAGCTATGTGGCTATTTTTTTTTTAATTAGCAGTGGGAGAAAGCAAGTACAGTAGAATCTGCCAGAACTGACCGACGCTTATCTACTAGGTTTAGATACTAATGAGAGCATAACAAATACAAAAGAAAAACGAAGGAAACGCATGTCTTTTCAAGAAAGCTGGGATACTATGTATAAATGGATTTTATATTTTTAAATGCTGCAATAACAGTTCTGCTTGTGATCACCGCTTGTGCACCTATTATCAGTGATTAAAGGCTGGTTTTCAAACAAACTGATTATTGTTCACCAGTACTGTATTGGTGTATAAAAAGTGTGTTTTAAAGTAATTTCAGCTTCCAATCACTTAAAATATATATTATGCTGATAATGTAAACAACACCAAGCTACAGACAGCGAGTCCCAAGCTTTAAACTTAAAATGCAAGACTGAACGTGAGAGTATATGTGTACATTTGTTTTATGTACTCGCCCAGAGGACTACTGAGACACAGACATCAACTGGTCCTCATCAGATTTAATTCGCCTCAGGCGAGCAGGCGAGCGTGAGTTTCTAACTCTGCATAAAGATAAGAAGCAGTATTAATTGGTAGTAAATTTGAATACAGAAAAGGTAAGCCATAAGCTGTGTTTTGTTTTCTATTTTTACATGTATTCCATTTTTTCTTTTGCATTTTATAGAAATACAAGACCAATTTTAAGTTTGTAGTCTTTTTAGTCTTCCAAGATTCTGAGTATACCTACTTTCCCATGGCGCCGTTTCTCATTAACTACAGAATCCGAGATTGTGCAAGTACATTAATAAAAAAATAAATAATACATTTTAAAAAATGCGCTTCTGAGAACTGCGATTTAGAACACTGTTTATTTTAGTTTTCAGAAGTTTGTTTCTGTTGTATTTTCTGTAAACATTAAGGTGATTTCTACAATAAACTGTTGCTTCATTAAAATAAATACTAATAACAATAAATAATATATTGGCATTTACTTGAACAACATGGTTTGAAATTAAAATTCCAGTATATAAATATCAAGTAATAGGCATATGAAATGGAAAAACTTGGAAATGACTTCTCAAATGGAAAAGAGCAATGTTGAAATGGAAAATCACTTTGGTCTACAAATTACATTTATATACACAAATGGTTTTGGCTATTTCTTATTCATTTTATTAATACAGATTACGGGTGTGACTAAAACCCGTCTGATACACTTTTAGTCTTCCTATGCATCGGGATGCAGGACATTTGCTAGGAAATTGGGACTGTCCTGACCATATAGGGACTGTTGGCATGTATACAGTAGTATCTGTTGCATCCACTCTGTCCTGGATCAGCTGTGGTGCATCTCGCCATGGGCACCTTCATTACAGGACACAACAGTAATCACAACTGGAGCACAGGCTTGGTTCTGTACTTTTGGTTCTGTACTTTTCCCTAGCAGGCCAAATGACAGAGCACCTGACATGAGCTAATGCAGCCCCATGCCACACCCTGATAATGTAGATTTGCTGTGGTCCAGTCTAAAATTCTTTCAGTCCTAAATAAAATAAATTGCAACTAAAAACCAAAACAGTACAAATTATGACTTACTAAATGGAAAAAACTAAATTGTGCCAGCAGTGGTGTATTTAATGTGTTTTCAGCTTCAAACACTGGCAACTGTTTTCAACAGACAGTTAATGAACTCACAGGAAATGTCATGCTTTCCGACTAGCAACTATGTTTGTTTTTATTTTGTTTTTTGGTCTATGTACCATAACCTGCTATCAAGTACAGGGTATATCCCTGAAAAAAGGAAGCATCATAGGACAGACTGATGCTATTGTTCACCTTTTTCTGTTTTTAAATATATATTCTAGAATGATGCATTGCTCCGTCTTTTTCGATTTAAAGGACTGAAGCATTTAAAGACGGATGAGTTATTTTGGTCACTTAAGATAATTACACCATTGAAACAGGGGTGTTCTGTTACGTGTGGGTATCTGCTGAGAAACAAGAGAGACACAGGGGGTTTGTATTTGAAAACGCCGCTCAGGCGTCCAGGTTTTATTAAATCACAGGCAGTTGCAGTGGTTGGTGGCCGCCACTAGGATACTAGCTAGGTGCTTGTGAAAACATGCTCACGCAAAGGTTTTTTTAAGTGCTGCAATAAAGGTGCACCATACATCACTGGGCTTACTACACTAATCTGTATCCTTCGCAACAACCGTCCAGTCACCGTATCTAGGCTGTCTGTGATTTAAAGTCCTATACTGGCAATGTATTTTAGTAGTCCAGGGAGGCAATTGTTCTTCCTGTGCTGGTGGTCCTGTCTAATAAACTGTATTTGTTACAGGTGTGTGGCTATTTGGCATTAGATTTTCCATTCAAATACATTTTCCTATTGTGCCTCTCTGTGTGCAGGTCAAAGATAGATTATCACATAGTGACCAGGATTTAATGACTCTTAACACTTTTTATCACCCACTGTACAAAACCAGTCTTGATGTTGTTAATCAAAATACAGTACAAGTCATTATCTGGGTCAAATAATACTTGTTTGGCTTCCTTAATTGGAAAGTCTTTTGTATTTAGTGTATCAATCTAAAACCAAAATGATAAGTAACACCTCTTGGGGATGTCAGACAAGTTCAGAAAGTGCAGGTCATACAACTTTAATAAAACATGAAAATGTTTCTGGAATGTGACCAGTTTATTCTGCAAACATTTCATGGCTAATTTATCTCACTTTGACATGTGGTTTTAAGTGGTGAACAGTCTGCAATATTTGGTCTTTTTTATAACTAAGACTAAGCAAAATAAAGTAATGATTCACCAGTAATATAGATTAGAAACTAAAATGCTGAGTTAGTCATCTGAGTTGGTTGTGCCCCCCATGGTCACTACACTCAGATACAATCAGAAACGTAAATACAGCTGCTGCTTTATTATTATATTTTACGTGTAAGAAGTATTTTAAAAAAATGTGCGTATAAAAATACACCTATTGAGCGTTAATACTGGACACATTTCCTATAAAGTAAAAAAAAATAAAAAAATGTGATAACGATTTTTTTCTTATTGAAAAGTTTATATAAAAAAATTGAGAATATTTACTTTCATTAAAAAAATTGCCATCAAACTTATGCAATTGATTTATTAATATAACAAAACTACTAACACCAATATAAAAAAGAAACTGAAAAATGTACTATTATAGACTTTGTTGTTTTCACCTGCGTCCATCACACACCTGTTTCTGCTGCCTCTGATTAAGGATTGCTACTGATTGATCTTCCCTGCCGGTGTGAGTGGCAGCATGTGCGGCGATCGTGCAAGAACATCGGGAAAGGACACTGTCTGTTCTGGGGTGTTTCTGTGTTATGTGGTATTTTAGTAGTTAGTTGTGTATTTTAAATGTTTATAATTAATTTGCTTTTATATGTAAGCTATGTCTTTTCATATGCTATTTCTGTCTGTATCCTTATTTTTCTTTTTATATTTTCTTTTTCCTTCTTATAAGAAACATTTTACATTTTTTAATTTAGTATTCATATGTTGTTTACTTTCTGCAAGTTGCTTTGGATAAAAAAGTCTGCTAAATAATACTAATACTAATAATAATAATAATAATAATAATAATAATAATAATAATAATAATAATAAAGACGAAGTTTCAAAGAATCTCACAATAATTAACTCAAAAATAAATAATTTGTTTATCATTAAGGAGAAAGCAAAAGGTTGGAGCAAGCACTGTAATAATAATAATAATAATAATAATAATAATAATAATCATTTTGAAAATTTTAAATGTTAATCTTACCAATTCTCATTTATTATTATTATTATTATTATTATTATTATTATTATTATTATTATTACTGCTGCTTCAAAATGGTTATGCCAGAGAATGTGTTCTTGTGTGAGTATATATTTATGTATTTGCTTACGATTGTAAGTCGCCCTGGATAAGGGCGTCTGCTAAGAAATAAATAATAATAATATGAAACATTTTCCTTCATATAAAGTTACAGATTATTATTATTTTTTTCAAAATAGGCAGTGTTAATCACGAGTATGTCAAACTGTATAACAGAGCAAGTGTAGTAATAAAATATGTCTTTATAAAAATAGTCTGCCGAGGCTGTCGTTACTTTAGACTTGACTGTAGAAAGCGTTCAATAACTCCTAGTTATCAGCAGCATTTTGCTGTCGTTCACTCTTATGAATAGCAGGTTGACACCCAGGAGCGATGAAAACTTTATGCTAATCAGGTCATCGTTAATCTTTCTCTCAATTCGTTAAAAACATGCCTTCATAGACAAAAATCGTTGGGGCTTAACGACGCATCTAAATGATCTCTTATGAAGAGCAACTGCCGTTAAATAGGCGGCTATGGACGAAATCCGACGTACTCCTGTTTTCTCATTTCGGCTGGCGTTAAGCCTTTTTGAATATATCCCAATATATTTTTAAAATTCCAGCTAATAATGGCTAGGTACACAAGTAATGGCATACCTATCAAATAACATTTCACATCAGATTAGTTTAACAGGGAAATCAGCATTATTTCTTTTTCATTAAAAGGGACAGTTTAGAACCCTCTCACAGAAAATGACGAAACAAGGGTCATATTGTGTCAGGGGCCACTTTCCATATTCAATATTATGTTTGTGTATTTTATATTTGTTTATTATGTTTGTATTTTATTTTTGTACTATTGTAGTGTGTTAGTCCGCCTACCAAAATTATGTGTGAACCACTAAGAACGACTGAATCATTTGGCAGTTCTGCATCAAAAGAACCTTACCGATGAAACAGAAAACCTCTCCTTTTTCAAACTGAACAGAGACAAAATGTTTTTGCTCTTTACTGAGTAGTAAGTTGTCTATGCACTAATCAGAAATTACTTATATATTTTTATAAGCATGAATGTATAATTAAGTTGACTAGTATAAATGTTTGATTATGCACCAGTTCTGTCGTTTAAATTTTCTCCTGGTTACTGGCTTACTTATTTTGGTGTAGAAGTTCAGCTGTATGCACAATGTTCTGTCCATATGACATATACAATAAAAATAGGTTATGAAATAATAAAAGTTTTTTTTTCAAATATCATTATTTTGGGAAGTTAGAAGACATGACTGAAAGTCTTACTTCAGCTGTGTATATGCAGCCAATCATTATAATGTCATTTTTGCATATTTTTGTTATTTATTGATTTTATTCTTATGTTTTATTTACTGTAATTGAGATTAATTACTGTGTAACCCAACTTTTGATTTTGTTAATCTCTCTATGCTCCTGTTTTAAAAACGACTGTGTGACATGATAGAGCTGTGGCCCAAGATGTTACCGGCAAGAATTAGAGACTCAGACAGACGCTGCAGTGAAGCGCTTTTGCGCACATTTATTTAACAAGCACAAAATACAGGAACAAATAAACAGGGCACGAGGGCAAAAACAGATTAAAACAAAACAAGAATACGTAGGCTGGACATTCACCTTCACTTCTGTTACAAACAAAGCACAGTTATACTCACCTAATTCCCTTCCCCCACAGAAATGATTTCTCCTCCCTTTTAAACAGGTGGCCATTCTCGAATTAGCACTCAATTACCTAAATGGCCACACCTGCGCTTGTTGGCAGGGATGGTGTTTCTTCTGTCCCTGCCAACAAACACAGGTTTGGCCATTCTCCATTTAGGTCAATGAGTGCTAATTGGAGAATGGCCACCTGTATAAACAGGTTTTCTTTGTTGTTTGTTTGTCACTGAAATGAACCGCCAACACCGGGTTTTTTGGTGAGAGCTGAGCAATGGAGCAAGCCTTTTTTTGCAGCAGCAGCAAATTGTGTTTTCAAAGTTTTCAAAGAAAGTTTGATTTGTTGGTTTGCTTTCAAAACCAACAAAATAGTCAAGTCAGATTTTTTGTTTTGTTTTGGTTTCTGCAAGCGGAGTACATTGTCTGACACTCAGTGCAATCTCAATCCTAGCCTAGATATCAGACTGAATGAGTGAGAGCGCCACTGGGCATGCATTAACTTTTACAAAGACTTTGCGGCTGTTTCCATCTTTACAAACAATGTTCTATTTCTAATGCTGGAACTCAAATAAACACAAAAAACGGGGTAAGGCAGCCTTCACAGCTAACCAAGCTGCTCCTGGTTCTTATTAAATACTATCTTGGTATCCTGAAAGTATCAAACCCACATTCATTTTTGATTCAGTTTGACCCTATTTCCTAGCCATGGTGAATGACACTGATGCAGACTAATTACAGAAAAAAAAGAAAGGAAGAGGCTTGTTGTGGTGATGTCGCTCCTTGGCAACAGCTGACATTTTGTCGGGCCTTATTGCATACTTATAAATCTGCTTGGAAAAATCCTGTTCTCTGATTGGTTAGCTGCTTTCTGTCAGCCATACAGTACAACTTTGATTCAAATTCCTCTGCCACGAACCTGTCCTAATTCTATAACATTTAAAATCTATAAGTAACAAATAATTTTAAGAACATAAGAAAGTTTACAAATGAGAGGAGGCCATTCGGCCCATCTTGCTCGTTCGGTTGTTAGTAGCTTATTTATCCCAGAATCTCATCAAGCAGGATTGAAGGATTACTGGGGAGTTGGTTCCAGACCCTCACAATTCTCTGTGTAAAAAGTGCCTCCTATTTTCTGTTCTGAATGCCCCTTTATCTAATCTCCATTTGTGACCTTTGATCCTTGTTTCTTTTTTCAGGTCGAAAAAGTCCCATGGGTCGATATTGTCAATACCTTTTAGAATTTTGAATGCTTGAATCAGATCATCGTGTAGTCTTCTTTGTTCAAGACGAAATAGATTCAATTCTTTTAGCCAGTCTGCATACAACATCCCTTTTAAACCCGGGGTAATTCTGGTCGCTCTTCATTGCACTCTTTCTAGAGCAGCAATATCCTTTTTGTAATGAGATGACCAGAACTGAACATAATATTCTAGATGAGGTCTTACTAATGCATTGTAAAGTTTTAACATTGCTTTCTTTGATTTAAATTCAACACTTTTCACAATATATCCAACCATCTTGTTGGTCTTTTTGATAGCTTCCCCACATTGTCTAGATGAAGACATTTCTGAGTCAACATAAACTCCTAGGTCTTTTCCATTGATTCCTTCTCAATTTCAGTATCTCCCATATGATATTTATAATGCACATTTGTATTGCCTGCGTGCAGTACCTTAGCCACTCCTCCTATTTTTTTGTCGTCTGCAAACTAAAAAAAAATGTGTGACCCAGAATCAAATGTTGATCTTTTTAATGGAAAAACTGTTGAAGAATGGTATGAAGATGAATTTCCTGAACCAGACAAAGTATCGTTAATTCAGAACTGAATCGAACTTAAATGGAAAAAAAAACACAATAAAGGCTTCTAAATGGGCTGTGAATATTCTATAAAACTGTCTCCAAGAAAAAGGTAGACCTCTTACATTTAATGTACTTTATAAGGGCGAGTTGAACATTATGAGATGGAGCAGAGCATATCAGGTTTTGTAAGTGTGCAAGCTGGTATCAATCGCTTTTTGAATAACCCACCGTACAGCAGAAAAGTGAATTTAGTGAAAGACGCAGCATTTAACAATGCTAACAACATATTCGTGGCAGTAACTAAAAGACTAAGACAAAGTGGAAAAGACAAACAACACTATCGCCCAATAACACCAGCAGACCTGGAGAAGCTAAAACAATCTGAAGGCACAAAGAGCATCCTTCTCACGCTGCTGCTTTCACCTGTAGCAGTGCCCCTTCTGGCAGACCAGCAGTCAATACAGTTCATTCGGATCACAACTACACAATATCTGGCAATCTTCAAGTGAACATTTATTCCAAAAATCATCTATAATTAAAGATAATTAAAGTTAATTAAAGTTGTATCAGATTTATTTATGTAATTTACTAAATTTAAATATGTATGTCCACTAATGAAATAGTAAATTAGCATGTAATAGGTTAATATAATTGATACAGAAATGATTTACTTATTTCAATCAATATTTATTATGTTTATGAATAAACTGATTATTTATTAAAATAAAACACTTTTAAACAAATGTTTACTTTTCACTGGAACTATTTTCTTGTGCGTAGTGATATTTACTGTTATTGGAAAGATTATTTTAAATTTGCTATGTTCATTTAAAAAGTAAATAAATCTAATCATTTAATAATCGTTTTATAATAGCATTAAGGCACTCCCAGGTTGACATGATATAACCACACACTTAAGAGTTAAAGGCACTCTGCTTCACATTGTGCCTTAAGTGTGCTCTCATATCATGTCAACCCATCCATGTCGTGCTTTAATGCTTCATAATATAATGAAAATGAAAAGCAAACAAAATGCAGCCAAAGTGGTTTCCGTTGCCATGAGAACGAGCTGTTGAGTAAGAGGTTTGAAAGTTAGTCTCTCATGATCTCCGTGGCTGTGTGAAAGGGTTATCAGTACCATACTGGCAATTTTGTGCTGTGTGAATGGGTCTTTTGTACACATTTTTTAGACGTCTCTGAGATGACTCAGTACCAGCATTTGTGTGTGAAAATATCTCACTTCATATGTTAAAAACACAGCTTATCCTGCAAACTGCAAACCACAGCTATTACCCAACATTTTCCCTGCTGCTGTTGTCAACAAATTGATCTCTCACCCACTGTAGTGAAATAAAATGTGTCACAAAATGTGCATCAGTGGCATCTGTGGTGCTAATTTTTTTATGAGTAACACACACACTTTTGTTTCGTGGAGGATATCTAAGGAGATAATAAGCTCTCGGGGCGTTTTCCTTCGACATACCATGCCGTTTCCTCTGCCTTACACAGCAGCTTTTTGCCAATTATGCTATATCATGCACTCAGCACTCCAGCACTGCCAGCACTCAGAATCATCCCCCTAGTACTAGTAGATGGATATATTCCATGTATCATTTACTCACGTGTTTAATAGGTTTTTTCTGACATTATCAATTTCTCCAAAACAGGAGGACTTCATTCAATAGAGTAACAAACCTCTGTTGCGTTGCATTAGCTTAATTTTTAAACAACCTTTCATTAGAAGCATCAACATCTAGGACAGATTATTTAATTGTTTTCCTTTTTTGTATTCCTTAAGTTCTACATAATATTTCATTGACTCTAATTCCCAGGCTTTTTTTTGCAAACACAAAGTCCAAGTTTATTAGGTATTTTTTTAGGGTGACCAAATTTCCAAAGCTCAGAACCGGGACACATATTTAAAACACAGTAGTTTTAAAACTATACAGTGTTTATTTAAGAAGGCTTCTTATATAGTGCTTCTATCACTATATTCACATTAAACTAACAAAAAACAACCTCTGGCTGCTGCACAACAACTGCACTGTGGAAGGCCATCTGGGTCAAAAATGCGATAATTAGTACACATTCTAATTTGACTTCAGTGCGTGTTGTAATTCTAATTATTACGCGTACTAATTTGGCCAATCAGATCACTGAAAATGAAATGAGAACATGTACATGTAGCTTTCTACTGCCTCTTGTACAGAAGAACAATAAAAGTTAGTCCATATGGCCCACAAGGAGATAATAACTCAACCCACTTCATATAGTGGTGGAGTTATTCCAATGATAACCCTTTTCATTGCATGATGTTAAAAAAAAAACATTGTGTAATGAGTTTTGTAACTTTAGTTCTGTACCAATAGAAAATAGCACCACAGCATCCATTTAGTCATTTAATTTTGCTATCCTCAGCTAACCAAAATGGAAAGCTGTCTTACTCAGCTCTGTTGCATGTTGTTTACAGATTTTCAAGCTGTGGGACTGAAAAAGGGAATGTTCTTCAATCCAGACCCATACCTGAAGATTGCCATCCAGCCTGGGAAGCACAGCATTTTCCCAGCTTTGCCTCACCACGGACAAGAGAAGAGATCTGGGATAGTCTACAACACCATCAACCCTGTCTGGCAAAGACAGGTACATTGCATTGCAAGGCAGTCCAATTCACAGTGTTAGAAAATGTATTTCAGTTGTATACTGTGTATGCAGGATATACTGCCATTAACAGTGAACTAATGTTTGTGATTTTGGTCTGCAAATTCAAAAAGTCTTTGCTCAGCTAGCAGCCTTTGAAACAACCAGCAGTTGTGTCAAGTTTCAAGCTAGTGATCAAAGCTGAAAATACTTCCCCATTAGAAAGAGAAACTTATTTTGATTCATATAGGTATTGTATTATAAGGGCTGCCACGTTTTCTACAAACCTGTAAGCTACCAACAGTAAACTGAAAAGAATAATTATTATTTATTTCTTAGCAGACGCCCGTATCCAGGGCAACTTACAATTGTTACAAGATATCACATTATTTTTACATACAATTACCCATTTATCCAGTTGGGTAATTCTAGGTAAAGTACCTTGCTCAAGGGTACAGCAGCAGTGTCCCCCACCAGGGATTGAACCCACGACCCTCCGGTCAAGAGTCCAGATCCCTAACCACTACTCCACATATTAACATTACTTCTCACTAAGCAGTACACAGTACACTCTTTCAGTAAGGTATGAAAATAAGTCAGTTATTTAATAGAAAATTATTTGCACATTTATGTAGTGGTGTACAAAGTATTCTGATAAACACATGGTTAATTTGCAATCGACCACAATGTTAAGCACATACCAAGTGCAGGCTCTTACTGATCATCTGCCATTCTGCAAATCTGCACAACACAAGCAAGCTGACAATAAAACAACTATACACACACATTGTTTCAACCAAACTGCTTTGGATTCACAAAACTGGCATTTTTCATTATAATGGAATTGTATCATTTAAGGTAGGCTGTCTATTTCGTCATTTGAATCAACAATTCTTAATTGAACTGCGCTTACCTTTTTATTTTGTCATTTGAATCAACAACTCTTAATTGAACTGCGTTTACCTTTTTCCTGCAGCACCAATCGCTCCAGAGGAAAAATAAATAGCTTTTTTTTAATTCTTGATGTTTGCAATGCAACATAAAAAAACAGTTACAAAAAGCAACACAATTATTGGATTGCAGTTAGGTGAAAGTGCATGTTAAGCTAAAAAAGGTAATAAGAACCACAGAGTTTGGAGAAATAAGCATATTAACTCAAGATCATCTATTGATCAAAGTTATGGTGTATCTAGATGTTTAGATAACAGCATGGTGAATTATTTTAATGTTGGCTAGAACTGATACATTCCGTGTGTGGCTTGAAATGCTTGTTCATGAGAACAAGATCAAGACCTGAAGGTATTTTGCAACACTTTTTTTTTCTGCAGCCTGATTGCTTTCTTGCTCAAAGACAGTTATCATTTTATCTACCTAATTGAGCAGAACTGAATCTTGGTAACAAGTTAAAATTTGGAGTTAGAATTAAGGCTAAATTACTCATCCTGAATGTAGTATTGAAGCTGCATAGTATATAATGTTTTGTGATTAAACATCTGATGCTCAGAAATTGCAACAATAAAGTCACAAATGTATCCTGAATATAGAACACTCATTTTATTTCATTGAGGGTTAACAACCTCAAATTCATTAAATGATGAATTTATGATCGAGAAAATGTTGATACATTTGTATTTGAAATTTGGAAATGTTAACATTAAACACTTTCAAGACCACATCAGTCCCCTTTTCAGTTGAATATGAGAAGTAGTAGTACAGGTACAGTACCTACAACTCTATTGCAATGGTCTGTACATAGTTTCATCAACAGAGTTCTGATGCCATAGGCTTTTTGAGATATATCAGATACTATTACATAACATTACACACATATTTTAAGAACAGGTTTGTGCATGTACAATAAATGGACTGCAAACTATTTTAGGCAATGTGCTGAAGCTTTGTTGTCCCAGGCTAATTCCATCATCCTATTCATTCTGTTGCTTGAGGTCTCACCACTCGCCAGACAGAGAGCAGCAATGTTATATGGCACTTGAAGTCTTCAGCTGTAAGCAAGGTCTGCCGAGATACAGCTCCATAAAGAGTGTGTCAGTTTTAATCACTTCAAGTCACACCCCAGAAGCAGGGGAAATTATTATACTACTCATAGGCATTTTAGTACAATACAGTGTATGTTACAGATGAAATATAACCACAAGATTCATTTTTATGGAAATATTTTTATTTTATTTTATCAGACTATTTTTAATCAACATTAGGGGCTTTTATCATAATTCTATAGAATATGCAATTCATAGTGGTCACAGCAAAATAAGCCCTCTATTTTAATAGTGTTCTGTTGCAGTATACAAGATAGAATTCTGCAGATGTCCTGGCTTAAAGTGGATTGTGACCAAGGGTTTGCCAGAATCACATTTTATCAGTTTTGTAGGAACTCGTATGATGTTATTCATGAATCTGCAGTGTAAGAGAGTTCCTAATGAAACTGAGAATCTGGGTCAAGAAGCTAGAGGGAACAATGTGAAACAGATTCTCCTGGTGATTGTGTGTACGCAGGTGTGTTTGATTCTATTGCTGATTCCATTCAATATAGTTTGCTTTCAGTTTACATTGTTTTTAGTCCAGCTGAGGAAGATGAGGAATCAACAGACGTCAGATTGCAGAAACTCTATTGAAGGCGGTTGACAGCTTTTTGTTGACAGATTAGATTGTTGATTAAAAGACTCAGCTGTTGTCAAATGACTAATAAAAACACAACTATCAGTAAAATATATGCAAGTGAAATTAGTTTAATTTGGTAACTAAAAAGAGGCCTCATAAGGCCTACTAAACAACTTAACAGTCACAGACTAGGCAGATGTCACAGTCTTGTGTTTACTGGAAGGTTGTCAGAGTGATTCAGGTATTGGTTACTATTGGATGACATCACCAGTTGCCTGTAAGAAGGACGATATAAAGTAGACTGTTGCAGGGCTGCCTCACTGACTTCCCCTTTGCCTTGCATTGTTAAGGGCTTCTTTGTTTGCTGTGTCGCTAGGCTCTGAAGTGTACTACCTGTCACAGTGGTGGCTCTGACCCAGGTTTGGAAATTTATAAAAGCTTGGAAGGGAAAGATACACTGATTCAGTTTCGACTTATATTGTAGCATGGCTGTGCACTACCTGCCATCCTCCCATGAAAAATATTGTTGTAATATATGTGTGCTTCCTTTGTTTTGAGTGTTCCAAAGGCAAAAGTTGTATTCATTTTTTTTTCAGAATTGTGTATTATTATTATTCTCCTTTATACTGAAACAAGTCATCTGTTATTATTTGTAATATAGAAGACATACACTACCTGGCTACTTTATTAGGACCTGTCTACCCAATTGGATTTGTGTGGGGCATGACATTTGGTCCCTTGATCTGGAAGGCCAAACCATCATTATGTGCAAGGGGTTTTTGGAGCAGGACAAAAACATCTGTAGCCCCCACAATCCCCGGATTTCTAAGGCCTTTTTCTCTAAACCTACTGTCATTTCTCAATAAATATGGAATACTGTTTTCTGTATAAACCTTTTCTCAATGAAGTTGAAAATATATTTTAACAAAATGCAAAACTGATTATAAATAATCCCCTATTGTATAGGAAGTAGTCAGACAAGAACCCCTAATTATCATAAATGGGTCTAGATTTCCCAAATATCTTCGGGTCTGGCTAGACCCTTCCTTTACATTTCAATACATTTCAACTTGTTTTGTTTAAACAAATACTGTTTGATATAACTGACTGATGTGATGTAGTTTATAAATCTAGCAACTAAACTGCTCTGGTTAGGTTTAACCCTTTGCGGTCCTATTGCAATTATTCCTATCCGGTCCATTGTTGGACCCTGTCCGACATCATCAAAAAGACGCAAAAACGGGTTTCTAGTCGTTTTATCCAGAAAAGCCGAGAAAACCATTCAATGGCCGAGTGGCAGCGACAGGAGCCGAGACAAGCTGAAAAAAAAGGGCGTATCTCATGAATAGTCATACTTGCCCCTGGCATCAGATAACGGCGGCCATAAGAAAACAAGCTTGCTGCTACTGAATCAGCGCTTAGAGATGTTATAGTAATAAAATAATGACTTGGATCGCATTATTGAGGAGTTTGGTGATAAAACGAGTGATCAGGAGATGATTGATCGGTATGTATGACTCTTATTATTATTATTATTATTATTATTATAGCTTTCACATTCATATGTGAAAGCTATAGCAAACGAAAGGGTGGGGCGGGGCTGGAGATGCCTAGTGAGTGCTTTGTTGATATGCAGGGCCTTTTAAACCCGTTTGACTGTGGAAAAAAAATACTTTTAAACAGTGCGTCTAAAATTAACTGCGCGTGTGAAAATAAATTGGACCTGAAGCACATGACACGCACTTAAGAAATGGACTGCAAAGGGTTAACCCTTTGCGGTCCTATGTCGGACCTGGTCCGACATTGCAATTATTCCTATCCGGTCCATTGTCGGACGCAAAAAACTGATTTCTAGTCGTTTTTTCTCCAGAAAAAGTACCTTGCTCAAGGGTACAGCAGCAGTGTCTCCCCCCCAGGGATTGAACCCACAACCTTCCGGTCAAGAGTCCAGAACCCTAACCACTACTCCACGCTGCTGCCCGTAAAATACATGAGTTGTATTGCTTCTTCCTTTTAAAACTGTGCTGTCATTTCAAAAAGCTACGTTAACAATGACAAGAGATGTAAATCATAGTAATTAACAATAACTTAAATTACATATCAATTCAATCCATTTAACACAAGTATGTTGGAAATGCAGCCCCCCTCCCCACCTGATCTCACCTTGCCTTCCTGCCCTCCCCCTCCCTCACTTTCAGATTTCATGCCAATATCTGATTCTGACCTTTTCTCCTTAATCATGAACTCCAGGCCAACTACTTGTACTCTGGATCCCCTTCTTTCTCACTTATTCCAATCTACTACCCCTGCTCTTCTTCCTTGTATCTCCTACCTCATTAACACATTAACTCTGCTCTCTGGTTCTTTTCCCTCTGCCTTCAAAATTGCTTATATCACCCCTATTCTTAAGAAACCTTCTCTTGACCCTTTGCCCAAAGCTATCTCCTCCCATTCCTCTCTAAAACGCTTGAGAGAGTTGTGCACCGTCAGCTGGCTTCCTTCCTCACCAAACATTCTCTGTTTGATCAGCTTCAATCCAGGTTCTGTCCTGCGCATTCCACAGAAACCACCTTCCTATCTGTAACTAACTCTCCTTTCTGCTTGTGCTGCTTCCCTCTCAATTCTAATTCTCCTTGACCTCTCCTCTGCCTTTGACACTGTCAATCATGCATTTCTCCTTTCCTCTCTCTCTGATCTAGGAATCTCAGGCACTGCTTTTGCCTGGTTTTCCTCCTATCTTTCTAACTCTTCTTTTCAGGTTTCTTGGCCTGGCTCTCTCTTCTCCTCACCCTCTCTTTAAAGGTGTACCTCAAGGATCTGAGCTAGGACCCCTTCTATTCTCACTCTATACCTGCTCACTAGGTACTCTTATCTCCTCTTTGACTTCTCATATTACCCACTGTATATGCTGATGATTCTCAGATCTTTCTCTTGTCCTTCTTTTGACCCGTATCTCCTCCCACATTTCAGATTGTCTCTCAGCAATCTCATCTTGGATACATTCACATCACCTCAAACTCGACCATTCTAAATCTAACCTCCTTTACTTTCCTTCTACTTCTCCTCTCTCCTGTGACCTCTATCTCTCTCTATCTCAGTCTCCTTTGATGCTATCAATCTTTCTCCTTCTCTTTCTGCAAGAAACCTATGTGTTGTTTCGGACCCTTCCATCTCCTATTCACAACACCTCTCTTCACTAGCACGTACTTGTCGTTTCTTTCTTAGCAACATGTATAGAATCCACCCTTTTCTGTCTACTCATTCCACTCAACACCTGGTCCAAGCTCTTGTTCTTTCTAGATTGGATTATTGTAACTCTCTCCTTGCTGGTCTCCCTGCTTCGGCTATTCACCCTCTTCAACTTATTCAAAATTCTGCTGCTTGTCTGGTATTCTCCCAACCCCGCTACTCTCACGCTACCCCTCTGCTTCGCACTCTCCACTGGCTACCTATCTCTGCTCGCATCCAAATTAAGACCCTTGCTCGTGCCTGTCAGTCTATTCATCATACTTTCCTTCCTATCTCCAATCCCTCATGTCTCCTTATATTCCCTCTTGGCCTATCCGCTCATCGTCTACTGTTATGCTTTCTCTTTATTC
Source organism: Acipenser oxyrinchus oxyrinchus (assembly GCA_030684275.1). Taxonomy (NCBI): domain Eukaryota; kingdom Metazoa; phylum Chordata; class Actinopteri; order Acipenseriformes; family Acipenseridae; genus Acipenser; species Acipenser oxyrinchus. Next base: position 42,718,866 of record CM060250.1, read on the forward strand.
TCCTTCCTCCTGTGCTCACTCGTTCTCTTCCCTCATCCCCCTGTGGTAGAACCAGCTACCGGTTATCCTCAGGACTGTTCATTTCGCCGTCTTCTTAAAACCCACTTATTCAATGTTTTTGTATTTTCTTTATTTATAATTATTTTGCATATACTGGGCTCTATGTACTAGTATTACTTACGTGTTCGTAAATACTGCGAATTCGGAGCCTTCGTCCATCGTAGAATTTTTGCGTGCGATGTACTAAACGGCTGTTTTTCATGAACAACTACCATAATGTCACAGCAGGTTTATGAACTGCATAAATTACTGCTCATTGTACAGGAGAGATCGGATTTTGCATCTCATTATAAATAGGTTTGCAATGACGAAAGTCAAGATTTAGAAATTCCTTCTGGCAAAATAAATGAGTGGTATAGAGGACAGGAAGAAGTAGTAGGCAAATGTAATAGGATCGAGCTCTGGCTTCTGCAGACTCCGACCTTGATGCAACTATGGCACCGGCCAAAAAGAAAAGGAAAACAAATTTCCACAAGACAAAATTGACCTGTTAGTTAGTGAAATGGAAAAAAATCAGGAAATATTATTTAACACTTTGCAGGGCCAAAAAACATTAAGAAACGAAACATGGAAAGAAATAACTAACAAACAAATAAATTCACTGAGACCAGTGCCAGCGCTAGGATTTACTGTGAAGTAAACCCACTCCCTCCTACGCCAGTGAGAGGCATGTGTAAAATAGCATGCACAAGCCAAAGTCGTCGATCAGGGAAAAATGATAATATATCAAGGGTAAGCATGAAATATTATAATGAGATTCGTACGTTTGCATATGAAAGTAGTTTGAAACAAACAGGACGCAACTAAACTACCGCTGCATGGATGAAACTGAGTTATGGGAGTGAAAATTGACTTTAGTGCATCGCAGGTAGGTCTACGAAGTTACAAAAACCTACGAAAAGTTAAGATACGAAAGAAAAATCCATGATACATAGAGCCCATTGTATATATGTGTTTGTTTTGCATTTTATTGCCTGTAATGTATATACTTTTATCCATCCATCCATCCATTATCTGTAACCGCTTAATCCTGTAGAGGGTTATGGTGAGCCAGAGCCTAACTCGGCAGACATAGGGAGACCCTGGACAGGACGCCAGTCCATCGCAGGGCAACTAAGGGACAATTTAGAGAGGTTAATCCACCTAGCCAGCATGTCTTTGGACTGTGGGAGGAAACCGGAGTACCTGGAGAAAACCCACGTGAACACGGGGAGAACATGCAAACTCCTCATAGACAGACCCCTGCAGCCGAAATCGAACCCAGGACCCTGGAGCTGTGAGGCAGCAGCGTTAACCACCACGCCACCGTGCCACCCTATATACTTTAATATTTTGTTTAATTTTTTTGTAAGTCGCTTTGGATAAAAACGTCTGCCAAATAATTAAATAATAATAAATAATAATAATAATACCTTTTCAGGATTTCTAAGCCTCCATTGTTGCCATGGTAACACTAGCCATGTCTGCAGCCAAATGGGGTTGGGGTAAATGCAGTCTTCACTAGGTAAGGGCTCACGCTTTGGATCATAAACATTATTGACACAGTGAAATTCCACTTGAGATCTTTACATTTACCAGAGTAATATGTATCCAAAGCTTTTGTTATTTGGAAAAGGAATAGGTTCCAATCAATACCAGCCAGGGTTATGCTATCATGCTAAAGTACAGTATTATCTTATTTTGTAAAATGCTCTATTACTGTAGTAGTTTTTTTTTTGTTTTTTTGTTTTTTTTTTAAACATTTTTTGCATACCTTTTAAAACAAAAAATGTGAAAGAAATTGAATGTACAAAATATTATTTACTGATACTGCAATAGAATTAGAGAATTAAAGGGAAAGTGAAGTGGGCTTAAAGATTAAAGCTTCATGCTGGCTAAGTGCATTGTGCCAGATAAGTGGCAGTGGAGGGCACAACCTCTATTGTTACTCCTTTTATTACAGCTCTAGGTCCCATCTGCTGCAAACAGCATTCATCCTCACTCTCCCACTGGCATATTGGCACCTGTGGGCTCAGTTGCAAAACTTTTTGTCAGTTAGCTCCAGAATTGACATTCCTTGTGTGATGTAGACCTGTGTCATCATGACTAGGCCAAATCTCACAGAGTTGCTCTAACTGTTTTGCTGTGTAGCAAGTCTGATAAAAGGCAAAGGTATTAGAATTGTATCCATAAATACATAATTAAATATTTGGATAAGCTGATTTTAGTCAAACAGGACGTCTCTGTACAGTACAGGCCACAACACTGGCCACTCTCTGCTGTGGTCCTCGCTCTGATAATGTTTCTGGTGTGTGTGCAAGTGTAAGACTATTAAAAAATGTTCCAATACCTATATTAGTAAGGGCAACTAAATTGGTCAACTAAAAAAGGAGCCCTTTCAATAGATCTTATATTGTTTTAGCATCAACAGTCAAACTGAGAAACAGAGAGTAGAATTAAACTGAACTAAACTAACCCAAGAATCAAAGCTGAGCCAACAGAAAACAAGAACAGAGCATAAGCTGAAACCAAATTATTACAACAAAATAGACAATGAATAAAAGATAGTAATTTTGCTGAGTATTTCCCAATTTCGATTCACAATTACAATGTTTAGATGTACAAAGAATATTGGTTGCATCGGAAAACAAATGTGCAGAAGATACATGACAAACTCAGTAGGATTCTAAAGAATACCTATCCTACCTATCCAAGCAGAGGAAAGGGGAGAAGGTCTTGAAGAAAACACTTTGGATTACATTTGGTGGCTACAAATGGTGCAGAAGGAAGAAACAGAAGTTACACCATCTGTAAATTGAGGAAAGTTAATAAAAAAGGATTCCAGTTATTAGGGAGGGAGAGTTAACTGCTCCAATCACTCATAGACTTACCCAGCAGAAAACCGTGTGATGCCTTCAGCATGTGAAAGTGTAATGTTTGCCATCCTGAGGCTGGCAAACAGTTGATTCTGACAGCTTTAAATCTGAAAGTCTGTAGTTTAAATTTAAAGGGGATCTACATTCACTAAAAAATAACAAATTATTTTGAAGCATGTCTTTCTTATTTGATTAATAACATATTCTTAAATGTTTTTAACTGACTTAGTATGTAGACTGTTCACAATGTATCATATATTCAGATAGTTCAACAATACATTTACAGGGCTGCACTTACCACAGAACTATGTAACTGTAGTTGTGCACTGCCAGTAATCAAAACAAATATACCATATGTACAGTACAGTCTAATGAGCCATTGAGGTGAAGACATATTGCAGGAGCATGTTGTGTGATTGCTCTTGCTGGTATAAGACTGGAAGTGCATTATTGACTCACATGCAAGACAAATAAGAAATGACAGTCATTCCCACATTGAAAATGTCCTTCACACACAGTTTCTAACCAAGAGGTTGGGTACTGGGTGATGCAGTGGATGTTGTGGTAAGTGTATTCCATTTAACCCCACAGACATGGTACGATGAGTTTGGTCAACCTTTATCCTATTAAATGGTACTTACTGTACATTATTGGATGTCCAGTCCCTTCTAATATGCACAATTAATGTTTCTCAGCAGTGGGAGAAGGAGGACCTGCCACCATGGCCTCCCCCATGGACCACTTGCTTCCCATCTTCCGGGACTTTGGGACTAAGGGGGGAGGTGGCCGTTGGGGCCAAGTGTGCATTGCACAAGGGTGGGGCAAAGCCCTGCTTATATATATTTTGTGGAATTTTTTGTTACTATGTGTAAATATGACGGCGAAAGCCATGTGTTTTGTTATTGTTTTGTTTCTGGCAGAACTGTCGATAGGCCACTGTGGGGAGTGACGTCCTACCGAGGGAATAAGTAGTCACTCTGTGGAGATCACGTTCTCTTTTGCATTGAACCTGAAAATGCGAGTGATGCGACCTCACAAGGTTTGTTGGTCATCTTCTCTTTTAGGGAACCAGGATTACATCCGTAACCTAATGTTCGCTTTCAATTCGAAGACGACCAACAACAATACTTTTGGGAAAGTATATCAAAGCAGTCGCGAGGGAGCGTGAGTGGAGACAGCAGACGAGGGACATCTTGCTACCACCAAACTAATGTGTGTGGTGTGAGTGTGCAACCTCAAGGACCCTTGTGCCTAATGAAGGCATAGAGGGATCTACAGGTAGTGGACAAAAAAATGGAAATACCAATGTAAAGTCTCTTACTAGGGCGTTGGGCCACTATGGTATCCCGCTCTGTGGAGTTCTCGGCGGACCGTTTTTGAAACTGGCTGCTCGCGCCCCAGGTTGAAATTTTCAGTCAATTGATCTGCAGTTGCTCGCCTGTTTTGCCTTGCACTTTGAATTAATGCACTGATATCACGCTCCTGGAGTATGCGCTTCCGCCCACTGTTGCCCTTTGCTGATGATGTCTTTTCCTCTGAGTTCCATGTCGACATCACCTTAGACACCGTTGCTCGTGAAACATCAGTAAGTTGAGCTGTCTTGGTCACTGAAGCTCCTGCCAAACACTCCCCAACAATCACCCCTCTTTCAAAGTCACCTCTTTCAAGTCTTGCAGCCATGCTAGCCATAATTATAGGCAACCAGGCCTGTCCAGCATTTTTATACATGACCCTAAGCATGCTGGGATGTTGTTTGCTTAATTAAAGCCACACCTGTGTGGAAGCCCCTGCTTTCAATATACTTGGTGTCCCTCATTTACTCAGGTGTTTCCATTTTTTTGTCCACTACCTGTATCACATTAAATCGGCAGAACCTGGTGAATGTATGCGGAGTAGCCCAGCTAGCCGCAGTACAAATATCAGTCAATGAAGCTCCTCTAAAGAGGGCCCATGATGTAGCCACTCCTCTGGTAGAGTGCGTGGCCACCCTCCCAGGTAGAGGTAGACCGTCATTGCAGTCGAGACTGTGTCCACAATCCAGTGGGACAGTTGCTGCTTCGAGAGGGCTTGACCCAGGGTCCTTTCACCACGACAGGTCAGACTGACGCAGCACTCTCATCCTATCCACATAACCTCTCAATGCCCGAACTGGGGAGAGGGGATTCAATCTCCAAACCTCTGAAGAAAATGGAGGGGGGTGGAATGCCTCTAATTCCACTGATTGGTTTAAGTGTAAAGCCATAACCAACTTAGGGAATAAAGCGGGGTTCGTGCATAACGATACCCTGTTTCCATCATTCCAAATACGCATACAGGAGCTGTACACTGACAGAGCCAGTAGCTCTCTAACCCACTTAGCAGAGGTGATGGCTAGCAAAAAGGCTGTCTTCACAGAGAGATATTTCAACTCTACGGAATGTATAGGCTCAAACAGGCCCTTAGTGAGAGCTTCCAGTACCACATCTAGACTCCACTCGGGGAGGACGTGCTTTCTAGGAGGACGTAACCACTGAGCGCCCTTCAAAAAACTTGTCGCCAGGAAATGAGCGCCTTTGGACACCGGCATGCAGATATGGCTGCTAGTTACACTTTCAGTGTAGAGGGGGATCTACCCTCCTCCAGCAGGTCTGTAAAATGATTGCTATAGCGCAATAGATAGGGTCATGACCTCTGGCCAAACACCAATTCTGAAAATACCTCCACTTATAGGCGTACAACGACTGTGGAGGGGGCGTTAGCATTCTGCAGTGTACTGACAACTGCGTCTGAGAGCTCTAAGGCAGACAGACAGTCCCGTTCAGGGGCCAGACCCACAGTTGGAGTCTGCCCAGCTCTGGGTACCAGAGAGTGCCTCTTGTCTGACTGAGGAGATCCATGCGGAGCGGGATCTCCCAGGGCTGGCCTTGCAGGTTTGAAAATCAGATTCTCCTGGGCCATCTGGGGGCCACAAGGAGAACTGTTGCCTTCTGTCTCTGAACCTTCTCCAGGAAGGCCGGGAGCAACGGTATTGGTGGGAATGCGTACAAGATCATCCTGGGCCACTTATGGGCTGGGGCGTCGACACCTAGTGGACCACCACAGTGCAGAAAACAAAAAACTGGCAAAAAGCCATATTTTGCTAAAATTGTAGTTGCTTTTAAAATCCAAACTACCACTTGCGAATCCAAACTAATATATAAGCTTATAAACTTAACAAAAAATGTGTTGTACATGAAATTTAACGGAATAATGCACAGTACACAAAGTTTTAATAATTTGATTTTTTTTTTTACATTCCCGTAGCCTACAGCCACTGGCACTATAGCACATGGCACTGACGGTCAATGAAGCTGCACGGTCATCTTTGTTTTCCTGAATTCCCAAATTGAGTTAATCAGCTAGATGTGTTTGATTAATTTAATACATCAAGATTTGCATCCTGGATAGATGTTTTAGTTTTAGTATTCATTAAAAAAGCAAAAACGTTTTGCTTTTTTAATGAATACATTCATAAAAACTAACTGCATTGATGATTTTATTTTGACAAACAACTGGGATTTTATTGTGCTAAGTATAGGTGGTTAAAGGGTTTATGGTGCGATGTGACTCGACTCGAGCAAACCCTGTGACTCGACTCGAGCTTGGCATGTCAAAGATTCGACTCGAGCTTGGCATGTCAAAGATTCGACTCGAGTTTGGCATGTCAAAGACTCGACTCGAGCAAACCCTGTGACTCGAGCTTGGCATGTCAAAGACTCGACTCGAGCTTGGCATGTCAAAGATTCGACTCGAGCTTGGCATGTCAAAGATTCGACTCGAGCTTGCCATGTCAAAGACTCGACTCGAGCAAACCCTGTGACTCGAGCTTGGCATGTCAAAGACTCGACTCGAGCTTGGCATGTCAAAGACTCGACTCGAGCAAACCCTGTGACTCAACTCGAGCTTGGCATGTCAAAGACTCGACTCGAGCTTGGCATGTCAAAGACTCGACTCGAGCAAACCCTGTGACTCGAGCTTGGCATTTCAAAGACTCGACTCGAGTTTGGCATGTCAAAGACTTGACTCGAGCAAACCCTGTGACTCGAGCTTGCCATGTCAAAGACTCGACTCGAGCAAACCCTGTGACTCGAGCTTGCCATGTCAAAGACTCGACTCGAGCAAACCCTGTGACTCGAGCTTGCCATGTCAAAGACTCGACTCGAGCTTGGCATGTCAAAGACTTGACTCGAGCAAACCCTGTGACTCGACTCGAGCTTGGCATGTCAAAGACTCGACTCGAGCAAACCCTGTGACTCGAGCTTGCCATGTCAAAGACTCGACTCGAGCTTGGCATGTCAAAGACTTGACTCGAGCAAACCCTGTGACTCGACTCGAGCTTGGCATGTCAAAGACTCGACTCGAGTCACAATTTTTGAGACTCAATTACAACACTGAACACAAACTTTATACCCTCTAATACTGTCCTGCACAATCTGACCAGTTTTTGTTGTACTTGTTAGATCATATAAATATGTTAACTGACAGAATCTGATGGTGTTTGGATTTTGTCTGTAAAAAGGCTGTTTTGTCAAAGTTTTAAATCAAACTTTCCAGCAAAGTATAGGGATGCTTTAGATAGCCATGAAAATAGTCTCCAAACAAACATATAAAATGCTCAAAGCACTTTACCCAGGCAAAAGATGCATGAGCAACTGCACTCAGTAAAATAATATGCAAAATAATTCTTAACAATATATTAGTTAAGATAAATGATATTTCATTAAATCATGTCAGCCAGGTCCATCCCATGATCGAGTATTGAGGAGCTCTTTTTTATTTGAATCCCATTGGTGCCACACGTCTAATTAATCTACCTAAAGTGGAAGATATTGTACTAATATTATAATTACTTAGGTAGACCCAAAGGCTTACTCCATTTCATTAAATCCATTAATGATTTCTAGCTATGCATCACCTACTTTTTTAATGTATGTGATGTGACAGTCACGGGGTTTGTCATATATATTTTAAGGCAATGATTTTTATCCCTGTAGATAATGCTGTGCTTCTTATTTCTTGGGCTTAATTTCACTCCATTTTAAACAACACATATGAATCAGTATTTATTCTAATTGGTTTATTACCTCATAAAGTAATGTAAAATGTATTAATATTTGCACAAGCATGTTTTCCCCATGACTGCTTTCTTCACATCCTTATTTTGGTTCATATCCTGGTAACATGTCTTTAAATAAATAGTCAGAGGTTATATAGTGAATCTTCAATGTGTGCCAAGAATTATCATATCAATAAGCCTTAGGGCTTATAAGCCTGAGAGAGTGTGACAACCTGAACCTCCTTAGAAATCTTAGGAAATGTGTGTGTGTGTGTGTGTGTGTGTGTGTGTCTAAACAAGTCTTGCTGAGAATGTATTCTCCTTCTTTATTCTGTTTTGAGCAATGCTTCAAAAATATATGTGCTTTTACAGTGTAGTTATTAAAGGTTGCCTCAAAAAGAATACTGAAGTACTTAGTACTGTACGTAAAACCTTTTAAAGAATTGACTTTGTACAGCCACTTATGGTCAGAATTCCTGCTAAGTATGGTAAAATCAATAATTATCAGTTTCTTAGTTTAAGAGAAATAATATGCCTAAAATACATACATTTTTTTTATTTATTTATATATTCAGGCATCATGTTTACCCAAAAGCAGGATCAAATATTTAGTATAAAGAATAATGCTAACCTAACTAATGATTTCTGTGTGCAGAATGTCATTTTATAGTGCTGTTTTTTTGTGTTTTCACAATTTTGTCTAGCCTAACAAAATGTATTTTATTTTAATCAAGTGTATTTATAGTATAATGCCTGCTGAGAAATGCATTAGAATTTAATATTAACATACTTCTTACATATGTAATTTGTTGCTACTGTTTTAGACAGAGATGTGGCAAAACATATTTTACCTGGTGTGTTGGGCAGATAAGTAAATATACACACCCCCAATCTAGAGCTGAACATTAGTCCTATTAGTTTATCAGATTGCAAAAATTCTACAGGATCTTTGTTCTTTATAAAACATGGACAAGCAAAGAATACAGTATAGCTGACCTCCAACCTATATACACTCTACAACACTAATAAAGAGCAGGGTGCAGCAAACACTATAATTTGTAGCATAGATCCTTTACATTCTTGAGTGATACATTTGAGGTCAGACAGGGGACTTAATAATCTGAAGTGAACATGGGAAGTTGCCAATTCCTAATCTCATTTCTTTTGAAAGGAAGAAGGTAACAGGGAGGAGTGGGTGTCTCCCTGGAATTTAAATATCGTTTTTTTCTATCAAGCCTGAGCATGTTGCTAAGCGAGTATGGAATGGAGGGCTTCAGTTTAACCATGATGGGGATTCCTACAGTAAATATATTAAATAATTCCATCTTATAACATCACATGTAGATTTCAAATAAATTATACAAAAGAGTGCAGATGCAGTGTCAGACCATTTAAAAAATATACATCTCCACTGACCCTTGTCCCTTGCTTTATAAGTTCATAATGCATTATTTGTGTACTTTACTTAATTTCATAAGCCTGGGTACATGAAATGTAGTTGATACTGTGCACCCTGTCAGTAATATTATGTCCATAATATTATAAGGAGAGATAAGTGGAGGAGGAGATGTCCCCAAATATTTAGAAGTCATTTGACTTTTCTGAGCCTACATTGTAAAGTTTTAACATTGCTTCCCTTGATTTAAATTCAACACTTTTCACAATACATCCAAGCATCTTGTTGGTCTTTTTTATAGCTTCCCCACATTGTCTAGATGAAGACATTTCTGAGTCAACATAAACTCCTAGATCTTTTTCATAGATTCCTTCTTCAATTTCATTATCTCCCATATGATATTTATAATGCACATTTTTATTGTCTGCATGCAATACTTTACACTTTTCTCTATTAAATTTCATTTGCCAAGTGTCTGCCCAGTTCTGAATGCTGTCTAGATCATTTTGAATGACCTTTGCTGCTGCAACAGTGTTTGCCACTCCTCCTATTTTTGTGTTGTATGCAAATTTAACAAGTTTGCTTACTATACCAGAATCTAAATCATAAATGTAGATTAGGAATAGCAGAGGACCTAATACTGATCCCTGTGGTACACCACAGGTTACCTCGCTCCATTTTAAGGTTTCTCCTCTAACCAGTTCTTTCTGTTTTCTACATATTAACCACTCCCTAATCCACGTGCATGCATTTCCTTGAATCCCTACTGCGTTCAGTTTGAGAATTAATCTTTTATGCGAGACTTTGTCAAAAGCTTTCTGGAAATCTAAATAAACCATGTCGTATGCTTTGCAATTACCCGTTGTCAATGTTGCATCCTCAAAAATGTCAAGCAAGTTAGTTAGACACGATCTCCCTTTCCTAAAACCATGCTGACTGTCTCCCAGGATATTGTTACCATATAGGTCATTTTCCATTTTGGATCTTATGATAGTTTCCATAAGTTTACATATAATAGAAGTCAGGCTTACTGGTCTGTAGTTATCTGGTTCGGTTTTGTCTCCCTTTTTGTGGATCGGTATTACGTTTGCAATTTTCCAGTCTGTCGGTACAACCCAGACTGTTGCATGATCTTGGTTAGCGGTTTGTAAATAACGTCTTTCATTTCATTGAGTACTATTTATTTTATACAGTCTTTTTTGCTCATCTTTATCAAGGGCACCAATAATTTTGGAGGTGACTGTATACATTAAATATATATATATATATATATATATATATATATATATATATATATATATATATATATATATATATATATATATATATATACAGTGCCTTGCAAAAGTATTCAAACCCCTGACCAATTCTCTCATATTACTGAATTACAAATGGTATATTGAAATTTCGTTCTGTTTGATATTTTATTTTAAAACACTGAAGCTCAAAATCAATTATTGTAAGGTGACATTGGTTTTATGTTGGGAAATATTTTTAAGAAAAATAAAAAACTGAAATATCTTGCTTGCATAAGTATTCAACCCCCACACATGAATATTTGGTAGAGCCACCTTTCGCTGCAATAACAGCTTTAAGTCTTTTGGGGTAAGTATGTACCAGCTTTGCACACAGTGTCGGAGTGATTTTGGCCCATTCTTCTTGGCAGATTTGCTCCAGGTTGTTCAGGTTGGTTGGACGACGCTTGTGGACCGCAATTTTCAAATAGTGCCACAGATTCTCAATGGGATTGAGATCGGGACTTTGACTGGGCCACTGTAGGACATTCACCTTTTTGTTCTTGAGCCACTCCAATGTTACTTTGGCCTTGTGCTTGGGATCATTGTCCTGCTGAATTTCCTCCCAAGCTTCAGTTTTTTAGCGGACTGAAGCAGGTTCTCTTGCAGTATTTCCCTGTATTTTGCTCCATCCATTCTTGCTTCAATTTTAACAAGATGCCCAGTCCCTGCTGATGAAAAGCATCCTCACAGCATGATGCTGCCACCACCATACTTCACAGTAGGGATGGTGTGTTTTGAGGCATGGGCAGTGTTAGGTTTGCGCCACACATAGCGCTTTGAGTTTTGGCCAAAAAGCTCTATCTTGGTCTCATCTGACCACAAAACCTTTTCCCACATCGCAGCTGGGTCACTCTTATGCTTTCTGGCAAACTCCAGACGTGCTTTCAGATGGTACTTTTTGAGTAACGGCTTCTTTCTTGCCACCCTCCCATACAGGCCAGTGTTATGCAGAGCTCATGATATGGTTGACTGGTGCACCATTACTCCACTCCCAGCCACTGAACTCTGAAGCTCCTTCAAAGTGATTGTTGGCCTCTCTGTGGCTTCTCTCACAAGTCTCCTTCTTGTTTGAGCGCTGAGTTTTGAGGGACGGCCTTTTCTTGGCAGTGCCTGGGTGGTGTGATGCAGCTTCCACTTCCTGATTATTGATCCAACTGTGCTCACTGGGATATCCAAACACTTATTATTTTGTACCCTTTCCCTAATCTATACATTTGTATTACTATTACTTTATCTCTAACTTCTGTAGAATGCTCTTTGGTCTTCATTTTTCTTCAGATTCACAGCCTGACCAATGATCCTTCAACAGTGGGGTTTTTATCCAGAAAATGTGACAGCAACTTTAATGGTTCACAGGTGAAGGCCAATGGTAAGGTAATTGTGTCCTCGTTAGGGCAATTTCTTTCATCGTTATAAACTGGGAGCTTCCACAGCACAGGGGTTGAATACTTATGCAAGCAAGATATTTCAGTTTTTTATTTTTCTTAAAAATATTTCCCAACATAAAACCAATGTCACCTTACAATAATTGATTTTGAGTTTCAGTGTTTTAAAATAAAATATCAATCAGAACGAAATTTCAATGTACCATTTGTAATTCAGTAATATGAGAGAATTGGTCAGGGGTCTGAATAGTTTTGTAAGGCACTGTATGTAACTTTATTTTCCTTATAGAATACTTTTTTATTTCGTAAGTATTCACTCTCCCCCTCCAGGCTGCAAAAAAAAAATTGTAGCCTTGCTTGAGGGGCTTGGTCATACTCCTCACATTTTAAATAGAAGGATATCTACATCATCATATGGAAGGAAGCGCAAATGGATGGAGACACATATGGATCACATTAGTTTACTGTGAAGCTACGTCTTAGTTGGTGCTTATCTTGGCGAGAGCCAAGTTCAAATCAGCATGAAGTTTTAACACCTACTCTCATGTAATGGAAATCATTATTTGCGCGTGTGTCTTCTTCCTTCTTTTTTTTAGTTTCAAAATACCCTAGGTTCGCCATCGCAGATGCACAGGTGCTCTTAAAGGGAATGTTGAATCTTTATTGGTTGTAACCTTACTCCCCCACTGTGCTTTGATTCGCTATTTGATGTGCGTTAGCCCATGCATGAGCCTTGACTTCTAAATCACATTATCATACGTTATAGCAGCGGTTCGCTAAGACTGCCATTTTTGCCCTAGTGATATCAGCTGTTCACATACTGTATTTGCTTGATAGGGCCCTATGTGTTTCATGAGCTGACAGGTTGAGGCTGCACTACAAAATAGAAAAACAGCACATATACAAAGACTGTTTTGAATAATACTATATTTAGAGCCCCATGAAATTATTTATGTTTTTTCAAATTTTTCATTCAGTATACATCATGTTTTAACTACATACATATTTTTATTAAACATTATCTGATTTTTTTTTTTTTAACATTTTGACAAACAGACCTCGCACAGAAAAATAATTTAGTTACCATAATTTCTCATTAGTGGCAGTAATGGTAACATACAGTTCCTCACTCTTTAATCAACTGCCTACAGTAAATACTGCCCATGGATATTTCAGGTACTTAAAAAGGTAGAATAATTGATTACAAATCAATTATCAGGAGTCCTTCATCGGCTGAATACAAAAAAACAGTGCTTTAAGAAGATAAAAAACAAATAAGTAGTCTTTTAAACAAAATTCCAGAATGTTGATGATGATGATGATGATGATGATGATGATGATGATGACCTCAGAATAGAATGTTCATTCCAAATGGCTCCAAAGTGCCTACTTTGAAAATAAGTTCACATTCCTTTTGTTTGCTGACAGCATTAGTTCCATAGCATTGAACCATCCCTCAAATTCTGATGTCTTCTATAGTGTGGTCATTTCTGTTAAAATGTCTGGCGACAGGATAGGTAGAGGTGTTAATTCGTATACTTCTCAGATGTTCCACGGAGCGATCAGCCAAGCGTCGTTTTGTTTCACCAATATATAGCTTGTTACATTTGATGCAGCCAATGCAATATACTATTCCTTTACTAATGCAAGTAAAAGTATCATAGATAGTAAATGAGGATTTTGCTCTCTTAACTACTGTGTTGCTGTGAATGTATTTACAAGTTGCACAATGTGACCTATTGCATGGAAACGTACCCTTAAGACTGTCCAGATTGGGTCGAATGTTACTGTGGACCAGATGCTCTCTTAGAATTTTGTCTCTTCTGTATGACATTAGAGGAGGGTTATTGAAAATAGGAGCTCTAGAAGGATCATCTTGAAGAATGCTAAAATTTCTTTGAATGATGGCTTTCTTTGAATAAGGCTTGAAAAGCTCCGGAGGCTGGTGTCCAAGTAGAGTGCTTTTGTTTGTATTTTTGGAAAATATCTAAGGAATCAGAAGCTGTGTTGGAGGATTGTGAAGCACCTAATTCATTTGTATCTGTGTTTGCATGAAAATGGGCATGTAAACGCATGCGGTGAAAGAAATACTGTGTGTCATTGATGACTGCAAATGTGTCAGTGGATTTCTTTATAGGTACAAATGTGAGACCTTTGGATAAAACAGAGTGTTCAGCAGTAGTAAGTGCCAAATTTTCTGGGATTGTAACAACAGTTTTATGTGGTCTTTGCTGTATTATATTTTGATAATTAATGGTAGTCTTTGATGTCTTATAGTCTTCCTTGATGTCTTATAGTCTTTCTGGCTCTTTGAGCTAATATATATATATATATATATATATATATATATATATATATATATATATATATATATATATATATATATATATACTACCGTTCAAAAGTTTGGGGTCACTTAGAAATTTCCTTGTTTTCCATGAAAAAATACATGAAATGAGTTTGAATAGGAAATATAGCAAAATGAATAGGAAATATAGTCATTGACAAGGTTAGAAATAATGATTTTTAATTGAAATAATAATTGTGTCCTTCAAATTTTCCTTTTCTCAAAGAATCCTCCATTTGCAGCAATTACAGCCTTGCAGACCTTTGGCATTCTAGTTGTCAATTTGTTGAGGTAATCTGAAAGATTTCACCCCATGCTTCCTGAAGCACCTCCCACAAGTTGGATTGGCTTGATGGGCACTTCTTACGCACCACACGGTCAAGCTGCTCCCACAACAGCTCAATAGGGTTAAGATCCGGTGACTGTGCTGGCCACTCCATTATAGACAGAATACCAGCTGACTGCTTCTTCCCTAAATAGTTCTTGCATAGTTTGGAGCTGTGCTTTGGGTCATTGTCCTGTTGTAGGAGGAAATTGGCTCCAATCAAGCGCCGTCCACAGGGTATGGCATGGCGTTGCAAAATGGAGTGATAGCCTTCCTTCTTCAAGATCCCTTTACCCTGTACAAATCTCCCACTTTACCACCACCAAAGCACCCCCAGACCATCACATTGCCTCCACCATGCTTGACAGATGGCGTCAAGCACTCCTCCAGCATCTTTTCATTTTGGTCTGCGTCTCACGAATGTTCTTCTTTGTGATCCGAACACCTCAAACTTAGATTCGATCTGTCCATAACACTTTTTCCAATCTTCCTCTGTCCAGTGTCTGTGTTCTTTTGCCCATCTTAATCTTTTTCTTTTGTTGGCCAGTCTGAGATATGGCTTTTCTTTGCAACTCTGCCTAGAAGGCCAGCATCCCGGAGTCGCCTCTTCACTGTTGACGTTGAGACTGGTGTTTTGCGGGTACTATTTAATGAAGCTGCCAGTTGAGGACCTGTGAGGCGTCTGTTTCTCAAACTAGACACTCTAATGTATTTGTCCTCTTACTCAGTTGTCCACCGGGGCCTCCCACTCCTCTTTCTATTCTGGTTAGAGCCAGTTTGCGCTGTTCTGTGAAGGGAGTAGTACACAGCGTTGTACGAGATCTTCGGTTTCTTGGCAATTTCTCGCATGGAATAGCCTTCATTTCTCAGAACAAGAATAGGCTGACAAGTTTCAGAAGAAAGTTCTTTGTTTCTGGCCATTTTGAGCCTGTAATCGAACCCACAATTGCTGATGCTCCAGATACTCAACTAGTCTAAAGAAGGCCAGTTTTATTGCTTCTTTAATCAGCACAACAGTTTTCAGCTGTGCTAACATAACATAATTCTAATGATCAATTAGCCTTTTAAAATGATAAACTTGGATTAGCAAACACAACGTGCCATTGGAACACAGGACTGATGGTTGCTGATAATGGGCCTCTGTACGCCTTTGTAGATATTCCATTACAAATCAGCCGTTTCCAGCTACAATAGTCATTTACAACATTAACAATGTCTACACTGTATTTCTGATCAATTTGATGTTATTTTAATGGACAAAAAATTTGCTTTTCTTTCGAAAACAAGGAAATTTCTAAGTGACCCCAAACTTTTGAACGGTAGTGTATATATATATATATATATATATATATATATATATATATATATATATTGTTGTATTTTTATAGAGGGCATGGGTATGGGAAGTATTCGAAATATGCTGTGCAATTAAACATACTGATTGATACAGTATGGACCACATCATACTGGGCCCAAAACTTTAAGGACTGTTTTAAGAGATGTTTTTTTAAGAGGTGTTTTTGAAGCGTGATTATAAACACTTGAGTAAACAAAGTTCAAAACTGAGTTATGTGTTGGTTATACAATATATAATGCACTTATCTGTACATTTTTTGTACCTTTACTGTGTGTGTCCTATTAATATGTATTTGTTCTATAATTTACAGGTGTTACAGTTAAAAAAAGGTTTTGTGAACAGCAAGCATGATTTAAATAATACTAATAAGCTTTACAAAGTCCTTTAGAAAATAGTTCTTAAAGTTTGGTAAATCAATGGTTTTCTTTGAAGTTCCATTAACAGCATTGGTGCCACACTGTTTTACTGCCACATAGTTTGAACCTCTGGCCATATCAATGAAACAGACCACCCACTTTGAGAATTTGGTTTATACAGTTAAACAGCTGTTTTCTATCATTCTTTCAGTCAAGTTCCTTTACTGTTGTTGTCCAGTAAAAATGACTATTTCACTGCCACATTGTTTTAACCAATGGCTATATTAATGGTACATATCTATTTTACTTCATGTTTAAAACTATTCTATCATAGACACTATTCCTCTTAAAAAATGTATCACATTATTTTTCCATGGTATTTTTGCATTTTCCCATGCTTATACTATGCATTCACCATAGTCTACCATGGATGTCAATGTTTTTTTAATCTGCTTTTCCATACCTCTCTGGGTTTACAACATTTACCTGTGTTTTACCATGCTTTTACTATGCTTTATTACACTGTGTTATGCTTTTGTAAGGGTCCCATTTCTTTATGCCACCAGCTATGCTTTGTTTTATAGTTTTCTTTTTGTTCTCCACTAACAGCTGTTCAGTTTCGTCTCTGTGCCCACGGACGTGTTGGAGATTGAAGTGAAGGACAAGTTTGCCAAAAGCCGGCCTATCATAAAACGCTTCCTGGGAAAGCTCTCTATGCCAGTGCAGAGGCTCCTGGAGAGACATGCTATAGGGTATGTACTGCTTCATGTTTACTGTGATAAAGAGTGGCGTGTGTCTTTAAAACTTAAAATGGATTTCTTTTTTGATTAGTCTAGTGACTGAATGATTAAATCATTTATGCCATAATTCATCACCCTGTATTTTATTTTCAACTAGTCTAGCAGTACAGTGAATCATTTGCCACCTATACAAAGAAGGTGTGGATTACATGTGTAGTTATTTTATAAAGACATCATAGATATTTAAAAAGAGGACATGCCATGTATAGTATATATATATATATATATATATATATATATATATATATATATATATATATATATATATATATATATATATACTGCAGTGTACAAAATTGAAGGGATATGAAAGAAAAGGTTTTTTTTTTACAAATGTACACAAAAGTTCAACAGATTAAAAGATTAAAAAATCTGAAAATAAAAGATTTTTTACTCTTAAACTTTTTGTGTGCATTAAAAAACCCTTTTATATATATATATATATATATATATATATATATATATATATATATATATATATATATATATATATATATACACTGAACAAAAATATAAACGCAACATGCAACAATTTCAAAGATTTTACTGAGTTACAGTTCATATAAGGAAATCAGTCAATTGAAATAAATTCATTAGGCCCTAATCTATGGATTTCACATGACTGGGAATACAGATATGCATCTGTTGGTTACAGATACCTTAAAAAAAAAGGTAGGGGCGTGGATCAGAAAACCAGTCAGTATCTGGTGTGACCACCATTTGCCTCATGCAGTGCGACACACCTCCTTCGCATAGAGTTGATCAGGCTGTTGATTGTGGCTTGTGGAATGTTGTCCCACTCCTCTTCAATGGCTGTGCGAAGTTGCTGGATATTGGCGGGGAACTGGAACACGCTGTCGTACATGTCGATCCAGAGCATCCCAAACATGCTCAGTGGGTGACATGTCTGGTGAGTATGCAGGCCATGGAAGAACTGGGACATTTTCAGCTTCCAGGAATTGTGTACAGATCCTTGCTACATGGGGCCGTGCATTATCATGCTGAAACATGAGGTGATGTGGGCGGATGAATGGCACGACAATGGGCCTCAGGATCTCGTCACGGTATCTGTGTGCATTCAAATTGCCATCGATAAAATGCAATTGTGTTCGTTGTCCGTAGCTTATGCCTGCCCATACCATAACCCCACCGCCACCATGGGGCACTCTCTTCACAACGCTGACATCAGAAAACCGCCACCCACACGACGCCATACACGCTGTCTGCCATCTGCCCGGTACAGTTGAAACTGGGATTCATCCGTAAAGAGCACACTTCTCCAGCGTGCCAGTGGCCATCGAAGGTGAGCATTTGCCCACTGAAGTCGGTTATGACGCCGAACTGCAGTCAGGTCAAGACCCTGGTGAGGACGAGCACGCAGAAGAGCTTCCTGAGACGGTTTCTGACAGTTTGTGCAGAAATTCTTCGGTTGTACAAACCCACAGTTTCATCAGCTGTCCGAGTGGCTGGTCTCAGATGATTGTGAAGAAGCCGGATGTGGAGGTCCTGGGCTGGCGTGGTTACACGTGGTCTGTGGTTGTGAGGCCGGTTTGACGTACTGTCTAAAACAACGTTGGAGGCGCCTTATGGTAGAGAAATGAACATTCAATTCTCTGGCAACAACTCTGGTGGACATTCCTGCAGTCAGCATGACAATTGCACGCTCCCTCAAAACTTGAGACATCTGTGGCATTGTGTTGTGTGACAAAACTGCACATTTTTTAGTGGCCTTTTATTGTCCCCAGCACAAGGTACACCAGTGTAATGATCATGCTGTTTAATCAGCTTCTTGATATGCCACATGTGTCAGGTGGATGGATTATCTTGGCAAAGGAGAAATGCTCACTAACAGGGATGTAAACAAATTTGTGCACAAAATTTGAGAGAAATAAGCTTTTTGTGCAGATGGAAAATTTCTGGGATCTTTTATTTCAGCTCATGAAACATGGGACCAACACTTTACATGTTGCGTTTATATTTTTGTTCAGTGTATATAGTATTTGAAATCTAAGGTCATTTACAATTATAAAAATATGAATATTTTTACTTTCTAGGGTTGCATGTGATCCAATTCCCAAATTACTTTTCTTTTAATATGGGGTTGGGTGGACCCCACAATTAATACACCCCTGGTCTTCGTGTGAAAGCCCCTCTTCACCTAGCAAAAGATTTTTAAACACATAAGCGTGCATCAAGGTTCCAGCTCACAGTTGAAGTAACCTGACAATTGTCTTGCTGAGCGAGGTGGGAGTCTGGAGTGGCTCATCCAGTTAAAGCACTGCCGCTGGGAACGCAGGATGAGTCATACAGCTTGGACGGCGCCGGTTCGCGTCCGGACTGTGCAAAGAGGCCGAACTTTGCTTCCGGGGTGGGGGATGGGAAACCGGCAGGGACTCCTTCTCCTCATCATGCAACAGCGAACCCTACTGGCCAGATACCGAGCACATTCAGAGTGGATAAGAGGCAGGACTCATATCCACTCTGATAAGAGCCCGCCCACCTCTGCTCTGGATTGCTCAGTGTAAAAGCGATTCTGGCTTTAGGCTTGTGAGATTGAAGGATGCTCACATGCCCTCAGAACATCTGTGCTGTGTGGGGAACTGCTGCGGTGAGGAGAAAAAAACATAATTGGACATTCCAAATTGGGGGAAAAATAAATAAAAATAATAATTGGTCAATCTAAATTAAAAAGAAAAATAATAAAAAAATAAGAAGATATAGCCTGAACAGAATGCCGACTTTCCAGAATGAGTGTGAAGGGTACTTGTTAAACCGTTGTTAATGTTACCGTTGTTAATGTTAGCAGCCACAATTTGTCATATTGTCTGGAATAATTCCATAATCAAATCATATTATTTTTAATGTAGTATTTATCAGTTAGCATTTATTTTACTGTGACTTTTTGGTTACACTTTAGGGATCCGTTATAAGTAGGCTTACTACTATTTGATTTTAATTTTTTTGCTAAATCGACGATTAATATCGACATTTATTATTGAAAGAATTTACCAGTTTTTTTTCAATCTTTATTTTTCAATTCATGCAGAGCATGGGTGAAATTGACCTTTATGCTTTAAAAAAAAAACTTTTTATGCCATTGAGAAACGTCTCATTTAGAGAAACCCCTTTATCATATTATGCAACAAAACCATGGTTACCAATATTCTAATTGAAATAACGTTTGGTCACAGCGAAGCTATACCTTGTAGATATACAGTACTGTGCAAAAGTTTTAGGCAGATGTGAAAAAATGCTGTAAAGTAAGAATGCTTTCAAAAATAGACATGTTAATAGTTTATATTTATCAATTAACAAAATGCAAAGTGAGTGAACAGAAGAAAAATCTACATCAAATCAATATTTGGTGTGACTACCCTTTGCCTTCAAAACAGCATCAATTCTTCTAGGTACACTTGCACACAGTTTTTGAAGGAACTCGGCAGGTAGGTTGGCCCAAACATCTTGGAGAACTAACCACAGTTCTTCTGTGGATTTAGGCAGCCTCAGTTGCTTCTCTCTCTTCATGTAATCCCAGACAGACTCGATGATGTTGAGATCAGGGGCTCTGTGGGGCCATACCATCACTTCCAGGACTCCTTGTTCTTCTTTACGCTGAAGATAGTTCTTAATGACTTTCGCTGTATGTTTGGGGTCGTTGTCATGCTGCAGAATAAATTTGGGGCCAATCAGATGCCTCCCTGATGGTATTGCATGATGGATAAGTATCTGCCTGTACTTCTCAGCATTGAGGGAGACCATTAATTCTGACCAAATCCCCAACTCCATTTGCAGAAATGCAGCCCCAAACTTGCAAGGAACCTCCACCATGCTTCACTGTTGCCTGCAGACACTCATTCGTGTACCGCTCTCCAGCCCTTCGGCGAACAAACTGCCTTCTGCTACAGCCAAATATTTCAAATTTTGACTCATCAGTCCAGAGCACCTGCTGCCATTTTTCTGCACCCCAGTTCCTGTGTTTTCATGCATAGTTGAGTCGCCATTGGCCTTGTTTCCACGTCGCGGTATGGCTTTTGGCCACAAGTCTTCCATGAAGGCCACTTCTGACCAGACTTCTCCGGACAGTAGATGGGTGTACCAGGGTCCCACTGTTTTCTGCCAATTCTGAGCTGATGGCACTGCTGGACATCTTCCGATTGCGAAGGGAAGTAAGCATGATGTGTCTTTCATCTGCTGCAGTAAGTTTCCTTGGCCGACCACTCGCTTCACGGTCCTCAACGTTGCCTGTTTCTTTGTGCTTCTTCAAAAGAGCTTGGACAGCACATCTGGAAACCCCTGTCTGCCTTGAAATTTCTGCCTGGGAGAGACCTTGCAGATGCAGTATAACTACCTTGTGTCTTGTTGCTGTGCTCAGTCTTGCCATGGTGTATGACTTTTGACAGTAAACTGTCTTCAGCAACCTCACCTTGTTAGCTGAGTTTGGCTGTTCCTCACCCAGTTTTATTCTTCCTACACAGCTGTTTCTGTTTCAGTTAATGATTATGTTTCAACCTACATATTGAATTGATGATCATTAGCACCTGTTTGGTATAATTGTTTAATCATACACCTGACTATATGCCTATAAAATCCCTGACTTTGTGCAAGTGTACCTAGAAGAATTGATGCTGTTTTGAAGGCAAAGGGTGGTCACACCAAATATGGATTTGATTTAGATTTTTCTTCTGTTCACTCACTTTGCATTTAGTTAATTGATAAATATAATCTATTAACATGTCTATTTTTGAAAGCGTTCTTACTTTACAGCATTTTTTCACACCTGCCTAAAACTATTGCACAGTACTGTAGATCCTATACAAATTTTAAAAAAAATGTCTCAAACAAACCGTAGAAAATGCAGCATACACAGACTTTTATAGCATACATTTACAAGTAAAAACAATATGCACAGACAGAACAAAACATTAGAGAGTTGAACAGAACTAACTTGCACTTATTCCGAGCTCTGCCCCTCTCCTTAAGCACAGCTGGACTAACTGGAGGCAAGGCAGACTGGCCTGCTTCGTACTGCAGCTGAGACTTCTGCCGTCGATCAGGGTATTGTGCACAATACTCATTAAGTGTTTTCCTCTTGCCCCATTTTCAAATCAAACTAGTAACTGTCACTGTATATACCTATAATAGCAAATGCTTACCTATACCTTAACCCGCTAGGTAGGCTTTTGAATGACAGGCTATAGCTGGCAAATGAAAGTGCACAGTCGGTCTGCTGATTGACAGTCATTTAAATGAATGAGAGCATTCTAAGCTGCTTCAGCCAACGAGATCTGTCAGGACAGGATTAAATGACCTACAGTGAAACTAAACTAGCCTATTAAGGAACCACTGATTTGACTGACAGCGACCCCTAGCCATTCAGAGCAAAACGGAGACAGGACAGACAGCAAGTATAAAACTACACAGGCAGAGATCATTTCTTAAATTATTATTTTTGTTAAGAAAAAAAAAAATAGCGAATGGTTTTACCAACATTTATCCTATATCATTTTATTTAAGTTGAACTCATATTTTTGGGAAAACTGACGTTTAACGACCTTTACCGATTACAATTGAAAAGTAGCAAGCCTAGTTATAAGTGGTTATAAACAATAGCAAAAACAAAACAATGGCAAAAATGTATAATAACTGTATTGCAAAAACAAAGCATCCCCATACAATTGGTGAGACAGACATGTAAAGACAGACTATATCTGTTATAAGCGATTATAAACAATAGAGCAAAAAACAATGATAATAATGTATACTAATACTGTTATTATTTCTAATTATATTGTATAATTGTTAATAGCATAATTAATAACATGTTTATAATCATTTATATCGGATCCCTAAACTAAAGTGTTACCGACTTTTTTTAATACATGAAATTTGTGTTCAAATTCTAACCTTGTGGTAATGGCCTGTATAACATTATCCAAATGTAACCTGGCAGGGTGATATAAATGGGGTATTTTGAATGTAAGTTTGGAAATGGTACTCAGAGACTGGAAAGCTGCAGTGAAAGCACTGGTGTGCACGTTTATTAACAACAAATAGTAAATAAAACAAAGAAACAATGGCACAGGGGCCAAAATAAAAGGTTCAGACAAAACCCAATAATCACCTTGAGTTCAATATAACTGCTTTGGCTAGTCCAGGCTGAGTAGAGCCTTCACTGGTCTTCATCCCCCAAACTGCTTCTAAACTCCTTCATACACCAACACAGCAAAGGATGTTTCCTTCCTTTTATATACAAGTGGCCATTCCCCAATCACCACTTAATTATCTAATTAGGGAATGGCCACATTCCACCTGTGGGTCCTGTCAGTTTAATTAACCCCACCCCTGCCAATCTTACATTGAAAATACCCCTATTTACACAGCAGGGCTTCCATCCTGCCACACCTGTAAATTTTAGAACAAATACATATGAATAGGACACACATAGTAACGGTACAAAAAATGTATAGAGAAGTGCATTGTATAGCCAGTATAGTAGAAGTATGTGACAACGCAGTCATGTTTCTAACTATATGCCCCTCGTGATTTTCATGTGAATTGATAGCAAACTTGTTTTTGCAGTACAAATGCATTAGTCTTATTAAACTTATCAGAATTGCAATGGGGATTCTTTTTGAAGTGCGTTGGCAGCATCAGTGTTATTGTCCCTTTTATTGTACCTTTCATTAGCGCTGATTTCATAAACAGCAATTCTTGATTGATATCACATTAATGTTCTCTTTTACAGGGACAGAGTCTTAAGCTACACCCTGGGCAGGAGGCTGCCAACAGATCATGTCAGTGGGCAGCTGCAGTTCAGATTCGAGATAACATCTTCCATTCATCAAGGTGCTTCTTATTTCGATGTTCACTCAACTTTGTAAGATCAGGCCATGTCAGATTCAGTTACTGGATTTAGGTTATTTTAAAAAATATGATGTTTAAGCTAGAGTGACTTTGTTCAGGATTAATCTGAACCCGTCTGAAAGAATGTTTTTGACTGAGATCAAGCTTTTCCAGTTTCTTACTGAAAGCGTAAAAGGTGTACTGTACGTTTCATAAGAAAAGGTACAAACAATCAAATCAGGTCTATCCTTTTATTCCAGAATTGTGTTTCCATTCCATATAACTAGGTTTCAGTGTTAGTCTCACTTTTCAGTCAAGTTTCCATTGACCTACCAAGAGAGAAGTATTACTTTGGATGAAATGTGTGCCTAACATACCCATTGCCTCTGGATTCTTCATATACAGTAATGCATCTTAGACGTTTGTTCTGGAACAAAAGGGATGGCAGATGGGAATACTAATATTTATGATATGAATAGTTTACAAAGGGGTTTGATTAAAATAAATGCTAAGCAAGTACCTTAAAGAGTAAGAAGCTGATTCCGGAAAATATAGTGTTATACGTCCCCACGTGTTGCTACAACTATTTAAATAATATACCTGTAATTTTTATTTTCATTGTTAACAGCCTCATAACTTTAAAGTCTGTTTCAAAGCCCTTTTCAAAATGGCCGCTCTAGTGCACTGGGGTTTGAGATCTGTGCTCTTAATCACTGCAAGAAGAGCGATTAAAAAAAAAAAATATAGCAAGTGCTCTGGCTTTTCTGTTCCGTACCACATCATGGACCGTTCTTGCTGCATTGCCTGTTTGACAATGTGGGCAATAATCCTTACACTATCAGTGCACTAGAGCTGACATTTTGAAAAGAGCTTTGAAACAGACTTTAAAGTGTATAAAGTTGTCAGGATGTTAACTATGAAAAGAACAATTACAGGTACGTTATTTAAATAGTTGTAGAAAAACGTGGGGACGTATAACGCTATATTTTCCGGAACCCCGTTACTTACTCTTTAAGAATGAGTCTAAAGGAATCTGGTGATGTAAACACCAGAATCATAACGGGACAATACTTAGCAAACTAATGTACTGCAGCATTGAAAGTTTTATTTTTTGGAATAAGCAATTGAAAGTTAGAAGTCAAATGCAAGGTTCTGACAGAGTTATATTTATGCAGCATAGTCTAGATAGAACAATAGAAACATAATTTGAAGGAAAAAAAGGATGGAGAGAAACAAAAACTAAAAATAAACATTAATCATTGATTTTTCTGAGTAATAAGCTGACGGACAAGTAATGAGAGATTATATACTCCTACACATTATGCAACAGTACATTGATGAGATGTGTCTAATGACTCATTACATTTTTTTTCTCTCTGCCCAGTTATAACAAGCAGTAAATAATATACTTACTTTTTCTTGACAGATGATGAAGAGGTCTCAGTTAGCACTGAACCTGAAACAGCAGCTGCCCAGGAGGATCATGTAGAGGACTTGGATGCAGATCCTTGCTGCGAACCCCAAGTGGCTCATAGCATCAGCATGGAGCCTGCAGCACCAGAGCGGATATATGGATGTTATGAAGCCTCTCTAAATACAGGTTCCAGCAGTCCTGAGGCAGCAACTTCAATGAAGGAAATCAGCCATCTGGCTGTTAGTGAAGTCCAGAGTGAAGAAAAGGAAGAAAGTGAACCAAAAGCAGAAGAGACAGGTATTCTTAGGGATCCTACACCAAATGAAGAGCAACCACCGTCAGACCCTCAAGCAGTATCAGAAGACCCAGATGTATGTGTCAGCTTACAGGTGGAAAATGAAACAGATGAAGGTAATACTCAGAGAGAAGAATTGGGGGAAGCCCCTTCTGAAGCACCAGCTGATGTGGACCACTTAGACAGCATACTAAGCGAGGCAACAGGTGAGGCATCGGTTGAACCAATGGGAGGCACTTTGGAGCAGGAAGAGGAAGAGGATGAGAGCAACTCACTGCGGATGAGGACAGCTCTAAAACGGAAAAACAGACCTTGCTCACTACCCATCTCTGAACTAGAGACAGTCATAGCCTCTGCCTGCGGGGAACCAGAAACACCACGCACTCACTACATCCGCATTCACCATTTGCTTCACAGCTTGCCCTCAGCCCAAATGAGCGACGATACTGAGGAGGACACTGCCAATCCTGATTCAGAGGATGTGACACTCAAGCCATTGGAAGAGAAGGACCTAACGGATCCAGCAGAAGATAGTTCCTCTGAGACGCAGTCCCACAGCATCACGTTGGACTCAGACAATTGTGGACGAAGGACTTTACCCCGCAGCTTGTCCATTGAGCGCCTCTCAGATTTGAACCAGCTGCTGGAAAGTGTGCAGCCGAGGATGGAGAGTGAGAGCGATTCAAGTCTGAGGCCGACAGGGGAGAATGACTATGACATGTGTGACACCTCCTGTTACAGCACCTCTTGCTACAGCACATCTTGTTACAGCACCTCCTGCTACAGCAACTCGGGCTACGAGGGCGCCAACCGCTTCTCAAGCCATACCCGTTTCTCTTCGTTGGACAGCGCTCGCATTTCCGAGAGCACAGTCTTTTCCTCGCAAGACGATGAAGAAGAAGAGAACAGTGCCTTTGAATCAGTTCCTGATTCGGCGCAGAGCCTGGACCCCAATGATCGGGAGACAGGTGACAGCACCACCCAGTGGCCAGACCAGACTGCGCAAGATGGGAGTCCACAGAGTAACACTGAAAGTAGCGAATCTCCAGTGGCAGGACCAAGTAACAGAACAGAAGGTAAGTGGAACTTAAATAAATATTATTAGTTGTGTTGTTAATGAAGCTATGGTCTTTTGGATGTGCTTAACAGACATGTAATCTTTCTAGGGAAGAAACAAAACAAATATTTTCAGCATGGGTTCCAAGCTCTGAATAATGGCAAATGGTTAAAACCTAACTGTAGAAGTCCTTAAATTAATGTGACATAAGATGTCCTCACAGATGTCAGAAACATCAGAAAATAATCACTTAAATCCTGAGTTCTCAGTGAGATATGAAACCATCTTCTTGTTTTGTACACTGTAGAATTTGTTCTGTCCAGCTGTCAAGTCTTTATACATCTGTTCAGGTGAGCAAAACAATGTGTTTGTTGGGGTTAAATTAACAAACAGGGAGGCTGGGCTGAGGTAATTGTGTCATTTCCCCAAGAGATTTCTACCACATGTTTTCTGGGTTGAAAGTGGCACCAATCAGCTTCAGGAGCTCGACTTTTTCTTTGTCGCTTTTTAAATTCAGATTATCATATAAAATAGGATGGATGTTTTGACATGGTCAGTGTGAATAAAGACATATAGCTCTACATACAAGAACAGTGGCTAATGTGGCAAAGATGTAGGGAGTACACCAACACTCAGAAACAACAGTATTGCCTAGCTTGCCCGTCTCATTGTTTTGTTTGACACAAGGCTGCCTATTAGTTTTGTAGCTAAGCAATAACAAGATGATAAGTGCAACAGCAAGATCTCAGGTTGATAATTAATTTGTATTATTAATTAGGCTTCCAGGCCATAGGCTGGGAAGCCTATTGTTATTGCTCGGATTCTTCTTCTTCTTCTTCTTCTTCTTCTTCTTATTATTTTTCTTTCCGCCAGAGTTGCTTGAAAACTCACCAGATGCGGTAGGTTGGTAGATGCTTATGGGAAGATGGAAAATGCTAATGAACATATGTCGTAAGTCACATGCTTTGGCCGCCATATTGGATTGAAAAAAAACATGTTGCCTGAATGCAAAAATTCATCTTTCAAAAACAACTTATTGCAGAGTGCTGAAAGTTGGTATTGTTGTTGAGGGATAGTCCAAGATTAACTGGTGTTCGTAAGAAGTTGTGCCATGCTGCATGACATCAAAATCGCACGGTACAGACGTCATAATCACAAACTACAAAGATCTTCTCCCAAACTGCTAGTCCGATTGAAACAAACCCAATGGCACATAGAATCGTAGTGTGGTTGTCTTTAAAGGGTGTTAAAGGGAAGTTGCTACAATAAAAACATGGTGGTCACGTTGGATGACATCATCAACATACAAAACTGGCTACAAAAACCTTCGTCTCTGAAATCGCTGGTCCGATTGAACCAAAAATTGCCACACATGATCCTAGTGTGGTTATCTTTAAAGGTTGTTAAAGGGAAGTTGCTACAATAAAAAACATGGCAGCCACATTGGATGACATCATCAACATACAAAACTGGCTAATAACTCCTTATAGAGTGCATGGTTACTATGGAACACATATAGAAATCCATTTATGCTATATCAAAAAATGTCATTGCCCGTGACCTTTGACCTCTCCTAAAGGTCAACTGTAAAACTGGCTTATAACTCATAATAGAGTGCACATAGGGTCATGGTTACTATGTAAAAATGCCATTCTGCACTACTTGCTAAAGTGTTTGGTACTGGTACTGCATTTTGCACTATTTGCTAAATTTTGGTACTGGTACTGTTACTGGCATTCTGCACTAGTTGCTAAAGTGTTTGCTACTGGTACTGGCATTCTGCACTATTTACTAAAGTATTTGCTATTATTTGTTTATTTAGCAGACGCCTTTATCCAAGGTGACTTACAGAGACAAGGGTGTGTGAACTATGCATCAGCTGCAGAGTCACTTACAACTACGTCTCACCCGAAAGACAGAGCACAAGGAGGTTAAGTGACTTGCTCAGGGTCACACAATGAGTCAGTGTCTGAGGTGGGATTTGAACTGGGGACCTCCTGGTTACAAGCCCTTTTCTTTAACCACTGGACCACACAGCCATCTTGTTACTGGTACTGGTACTGGTTCTGGAAACCGTAAAGTTGCTGGCAACTCTAGTTCAAGCTTATTACTTATGTATCTTCCTTCCTAGTCCTTTGTTGTTATATTTTTTTTGTGTGTAAACCAAAGCTAAAAAATTAAATCTATAGCTATGGTCAAAGGTTTTGCATCACCCTATAGAATTAACTCATTTTGCTTCATAGAGTTAAATAAAACCTGTTGAATAGCGTTAACATATTATGTCTCAATCCTAAAATTCTCTCCAGTTTAGAGGCAATTGCAAATAGACTAAAGAATCCATCTTTGTCATTTGCCTGTACAGTAACAAAACCTAATTGCAAGGGGCACTCATAGGTTAGTACTGTAGATGTCATCATGATTTTTGGTTTTAAAAATGTTGTTTTAGTTCCATTTTATTTTAAATTAAATTGTAACTTTGCTATCATTAACATGTAACTAGTCATTTGCTAGTTTGCACTGTATTTCTTTTTTGTTGTTCGGGGGCAGTTTTTATTATTTGGTAAAAATCGGTTATTTCCAGTTTTTAAAAATAAACATACTTATACAAAGGTTAACTTACTGTGTTGAAGTGAAGACTTAGGACTCGGGCAATATAGAACTCCGGATGCATTTTGAATCCGATAATTGTGAGAAGTAACAGATTTCGTTTTACGCCCCAATCCCGCCAGTGTTTCTATCAGACCGTAATGTTGGAGTTCGGATGAAGTGACGAAATAACTCTTTCTTATATCACTTTCAGCTGGATGCAGACAGATTACAATGTTACGGTTGTATTTTTTCAGTTATCAATGGTTAAAACCGAAAACTTCTATCCCTTTTGCAGGGGCCTCTATACCTAATCTTATTTAATATAAATCTCTGTTATTACCAGGGGCGTCATTTCAGAAAAATTCTGTGGCGGGGCAAAGTTGTGTCAACATTGAAAATGCTCAGTCTCAAATAGCATTATGAATGAGAAAAACTAGGCAGTAATTGGGCCAGTTTCCAATGAGATAGCATGCTGCACTTTATCAACATTGTTCTTATTCTTAAAATAAATTATACAAAATGTGCAATGCAAGTATTTTTAAAGCATGGCTCTGGTTTATAACAAACTTGAAAATGTCATTCCACTAAGTCTCATTTTACAGTAATAAAGTGTGTATCGTTACGGTCGTCGTTTTCACTGAAACGTTTGTGTTTTAAAAGTGGGTAAAGGCTTTAACGCTAACCGAATTGCTCTGCTGTCAGCTTTCAATATCCCAGTTAAGTAAACATTTCACAGTTACATACTGTAACGACTGCTACATTAAACAAATAGCAGAAAATAACCTTTCATTTGCAGAACTAGTACCAACATTTGCATAAGGCGAAAATATTGTAACCATCTGTGTATGCGTGTTTACGTGCTGTGTGTGTCTTATGTCGTTCCTGTTGTTTGTGTTCCCTTCCCCCTCTGTATTTTTCGCCGTTGTTTAACTCTGTCTCTGTGGCTGTGTGACCCTATACATGATCCTGAATCTCGTTTTCAAATCTATGGCATCTTTTCTTTAGAGCATGTATAAATAATTGTAGCTGGGCATAAGCAATATTAATAGTTTCTTCCACAAGTGAATCCCTCCTTGTTGTCTCGCTGTGTTTAATTTCTTACGTTTTTCACCTGACGTGGAAAACATACCCGACATTTCCCTATGACTCATCAAATGTTATTTTATTCGTTTGTGACGGAAACTTCGACCACCTTATATGTGATTTATATTATGTGTCGGGGGTCAAAAGTTGAAGACATAATGCCATTTAGATCATCTGGGGGGGCAAAACAGGGTCTGCCCAATAGCAAATGAACCCCTGGTTATGACCCTTAACTGGAGGTCTGCAACAGTATTGAAAACATTCTATTCTCTTGATGGAAAATAGCACAGCAAAATAAGTATTTTTCTATAATAATGAAGGTTTGAATTTTTGAAAATACATATACGAGGAACACTGTCCATTAACTTTTTTCAGAAGATGCCCTCTAGTAAGTTGCCTCTAGTAAGTTGTTCAATAGAATGAATATGCTATATGCACTGACTGCATACACAGTTTTGTAAAGGAGGCAAATAAGATCTTATTCAGCCCACTTAAGAAAAATGTTCACAATAAGAATACCCTTTCTGGTATTAATCCTGTGTACATACACTACAGAATAATGATCGATATTCATGAATAAAATGGACAGTTGTTAGTGACACACTGGGCTAAAATGTATAAAATATAAAGATATTTATTTCAACAAAGTGCAAGATTTCAAACTGCTTTTCAAAGAAAAGAAAATAATTAAACCATTACATGCTGAAGTCAACAACAAACTAAAAGATTGGAAGGCATCAGGGGAGTAATTTCCAAAAAATTCCGGCGGGGGGAGGGGGGGGGGGGCAAAGCTGTGTCAACATTGATCATTGTCTCTCCCAAATAGCATCATGAATGAGAAAAAACATGCAGTAATTTACAACTAGATAGTGTGCTGCGCTTTGTCAAGACATTTCCCTTTGACTGATCATGAAGTCAATAATATTCTACTGTTATAGAAATAATAGAATGCAATGTAATTCTGTGTTGTCGATATAATCACTGGACAGCGATGAGCTATCAATCAAAAATGAATGAATGCCACCGACGCCTCGAGACTTTGAGAGCGAGCAATTACATACCAACCATCACCCACTTCATTCTGGGTCCGGGTTAGATTAGAAAATAATGATGTTTGAAAAATGTATTTTATTTGTTTGTGAAGAAAACTTCAACCATCTGATATGTGATTATATTATGTGGGGGACATGTTATAAAACTAGACAATATCTAACGTCAGCGTACATGATTAATAGGTGTTATAAAATTGTGCTTGTTTCTCTGCTTTCAGCTCCACACAACAGCAGTAATCATTTTCAGGCCTGTTTTATGAAAAAAAGTAAACATGTTCTTTTAACCCAGGCATCCAGTCTGGCAGACGATTCCCAAGATACCAAATTTGTGGTTTCACCCATCCCAGTTTAAAAGTTAAACAACTAAATTCCATTAGTTCCCGTTTTAGTCATGAAATCTTTTTTTTTCTTTGTAGGCAATTGTCCCTTGCCATCCTGTCATCCACCAGTCAGCCAACTACCTGCTTTGCGACCTGATCCTCACCATTATCCAACGATTGATGAACCGTTGCCACCAAGTAAGCTTTCCTTTTGTGCCCCATTTACATATGGGAATCATTATCATCTCCTTGTCAACAGGCGCACAAACCATGAAGAAAAAGAGTGCATTGATTTGGTATAGAATAACTGTTTTACAGATGAATACTTTTCAGCTAATCACATCTGGTTTAACACTTGTGTTCATTTCTCAGATTATCAATATCCTATTTTCCTAAAGCACCTAAGCATTAGAATGCTATACAACTCAACGGCATTACAACTATGAGATGCTTTATATACTTGTACAAGTATTTGATATTATCAGAATGAGTAGTGACCATTTGACCCATCAAGGCTCTTATAGGGATCTGTATATAAAAAATAAAAATCGCATAACATAAAAAACCTTCTGTTTTTATTACCTTTGTATATAGCCTGCTTTTAGTGTTCATGGAGTTCAAGCCTTATAGGGCTCCTGTTCACAAAGCTTTAACTTGTGTGTTATTTAAACTGTTTTTATTAATATAATTTTGATATGTGTGAAATTGTTCTAGTATAGTATTGCCTTCTTTAACAATAGTCCAAAAAGTGTAATGAATATATTTATTTTTTTCTTTTAAAAACCTGTCGGTATCCTTCTCTATATAAATTATATAAGTAGGGCTTTCCACACAAAGTACCTCCTCACTCAATATATCTGTTTTCTTGTAGAAAAAAAAAGTCTGAAATAAGTCTGAATCTGGTTAGGATAAGCAATATTTAGGGGTTCAAGCTTGCTAGTTATTGGTGCTATGTTTGACTACTCTGCCAAAAACTGGTTGGAGAAAACTGAAAGCTTTGCTGTTTGCCAAATGTATATTCATGTGGCTCTTCTTAAAATGAATTGTCAAAAAACAAATAAAAGATCAGTGTGGATTTTATTTTATTTTCATTTTGTAGGTTATGAATTAATTGATTTGGGGGCAGTATTACATTCGTTCACCTATATGCCATTCCCCAATTTGATAGGAGATCAGTAAGAACAAACATCAGCAACAAATCTGCTTTTAGACTTTCTTGCTTGTTTCCTGCCCTGATTTACATGCTGTATTACCAGGTATAACATTTACAATTTAAAACTGATACATATTGTTTCTTTTCAGCATTGCCCTCCATCAACGCTGTTGTTTTTGAGGATTTGCATGCAGTCCTCTGAATTTGTAAATAATTAATATTCTCATGTCCTGTTAATTTGAAGAAGTTATCTTGCCTCTCATGCCTGAGACCTAGTTTCCATGGTTACCAGCTGTTGAGAGGCAGAAAAGGGATTGCAGTCTAAATTTAAAACAACAGAACTCAGAAATGATCACAGTGTAAGGCAAGAAAATCTAGGATTTCTACCCAATGTACTTTTAATATTTCTGAGTTCTGTTGTTTTAAATTTACATTACTGCTGAATCCAGTCATCAATATGTTGTGATGCAAATTTTGATATCTTCGAGTGTTAGCAAAAATCTCCAGAAATGCGAACAATATGTTAATTTTGTTTGTACTCCATATCTGTTGAATAAATTATATGTAAGGTTTCTGATCCAATTCAAAATGTTCTTGCCATTTATTTGTTTTTCTGTTTTCAGATTGGGAAGCGAGAATTGACAGTCATGGAAGAGTGTTTTACGTGGACCATATAAACCGAACCACCACCTGGAAACAGCCCACAACAGCAGCCACCCAAGATGGGATCCGACGGTCAAGTTCTGTACATCAAATGGAGCAGCTGAACAGGAGGTGAGTAACACACAGGGATACAACTGTTTATATATACACTACCGGTCAAAAGTTTTAGAACACCCCCATTTTTCCAGTTTTTATTGAAATTTAAGCAGTTCAAGTCCAGTGAATAACCTGAAATGGTACAAAGGTAAGCGGTAAACTGCCAGAGGTTAAAAAAAGTTTAGGTTACAAAACTGAAAAATAATGTACATTTCAGAGTTATACAATAAGGCCTTTTTCAGGGAACAAGTAATGGGTTAACAACTTACAGCTGTTCTGCAGCAATGGAAGTAAATTAAGCCTTGAAAGTTGATGCTAACAATTCCTACAGGTGTCCCAACTTTTGTTGATTACTTACAAACCCTCTGTCTGTATAAAAGCAGTGTTGGAACAGACTGTGTTACTACATCCTCTTAAGCATTATTTGGACAGTATTGTACTGCAGGAAGTAGTATATTGCTATCATAATGGCGAGAAAAAGGCCATTAACAAAGGAAGACAGACAGACCATTATAACCCTTAAAAGTGTAGGTCTTTCCTTTAGAGAAATTGCAAAGAAAGCCAAGGTGTCAGTGAGTACAGTTTCCTACACCATCAAAAGGCACTTGGAAACTGGAGGAAACTCTGACAGGAAGAGGTCTGGCAGACCCAAAGCCACAACAGAATCAGAAGACAAGTTTCTGAGAGTCAACAGCTTGCGTGATAGGCGGCTCACAGGACAACAGCTTCAAGCACAGCTTAACACTGGTCGAAGTAAGCAAGTCTCAGTTTCAACTGTGAAGAGAAGACTTCAAGCTGCAGGTTTGACAGGTCGAGTGGCAGTAAGAAAGCCATTGCTAAGATGGCAAAATAAGAAAAAGAGGCTTGCCTGGGCCATGAAGCACCGCCAGTGGACTACTGAAGACTGGAAGAAGGTCTTATGGACCGATGAATCAAAATTTGAAATCTTCGGTTCATCACGCAGGGTTTTTGTACGCCGCCGAGTAGGCTTAAAGGATGGTTCCTCGGTGTGTGACACCAACTGTCAAACATGGAGGAGGAAGCGTGATGGTCTGGGGCTCTTTTGCTGGATCCAGAGTCGGCGACTTGCACAAAGTCAGTGGCACCCTGAACCAAAACGGCTACCACAGCATTTTGCAGCGCCATGCAATACCCTCTGGTATACGCCTAGTTGGTCAGGGGTTCATCCTACAGCAAGATAATGACCCAAAACATACCTCCAGGCTATGTCAGAACTACCTTAGAAGAAAAGAACAAGACGGTAGGCTTCAAATCATGGAATGGCCAGCACAGTCTCCAGACTTAAACCCCATCGAGCTGGTTTGGGATGAACTGGACAGAAGGGTGAAAGCAAAGCAACCTACAAGTGCAACACATTTGTGGGAACTTCTGCAACAGTGTTGGGAAGAACTTTCCGAACAATATTTGATTTCCATTGTAGACAGAATGCCACGCGTGTGTTCGGCTGTTATATCTGCAAAAGGTGGCTACTTTGATGAGTCAAAAATTTAGATTAAATTTTGTTAAACAAAACGATTCCATGATTTCTTTTTTATCTCCAATTGTTTATTTGTTCTATGCTTTAATTTCAGAGTACATTGAGACATTAAACTGCGTAAATTTCAATAAAAACTGGAAAAATGGAGGTGTTCTAAAACTTTTGACTGGTAGTGTGTATATATATATATATATATATATATATATATATATATATATATATATATATATATATACACAGTACTGTGCAAAAGTTTTAGGCAGGTGTGAAAAAATGCTGTAAAGTAAGAATGCTTTCAAAAATAGACATGTTAATAGTTTATATTTATCAATTAACAAAATGCAAAGTGAGTGAACAGAAGAAAAATCTACATCAAATCAATACTTGGTGTGACCACCCTTTGCCTTCAAAACAGCATCAGTTCTTCTAGGTACACTTGCACACAGTTTTGAAGGAACTCGGCAGGTAGGTTGGCCCAAACATCTTGGAGAACTAACCACAGTTCTTCTGTGGATTTAGGCAGCCTCAGTTGCTTCTCTCTCTTCATGTAATCCCAGACAGACTCGATGATGTTGAGATCAGGGCTCTGTGGGGGCCATACCATCACTTCTAGGACTCCTTGTTCTTCTTTACGCTGAAGATAGTTCTTAATGACTTTCGCTGTATGTTTGGGGTCGTTGTCATGCTGCAGAATAAATTTGGGGATGCCTCCCTGATGGTATTGCATGATGGATAAGTATCTGCCTGTACTTCTCAGCATTGAGGAGACCATTAATTCTGACCAAATCCCCAACTCCATTTGCAGAAATGCAGCCCCAAACTTGCAAGGAACCTCCACCATGCTTCACTGTTGCCTGCAGACACTCATTCGTGTACCGCTCTCCAGCCCTTCGCAAACAAACTGCCTTCTGCTACAGCCAAATATTTCAAATTTTGACTCATCAGTCCAGAGCACCTGCTGCCATTTTTCTGCACCCCAGTTCCTGTGTTTTCATGCATAGTTGAGTCGCTTGGCCTTGTTTCCACGCCGGAGGTATGGCTTTTGGCCACAAGTCTTCCATGAAGGCCACTTCTGACCAGACTTCTCCGGACAGTAGATGGGTGTACCAGGGTCCCACTGTTTTCTGCCAATTCTGAGCTGATGGCACTGCTGGACATCTTCCGATTGCGAAGGGAATTAAGCATGATGTGTCTTTCATCTGCTGCAGTAAGTTTTCTTGGCCGACCACTGCGTCTACGGTCCTCAACGTTGCCTGTTTCTTTGTGCTTCTTCAAAAGAGCTTGGACAGCACATCTGGAAACCCCTGTCTGCCTGGGAGAGACCTTGCTGATGCAGTATAACTACCTTGTGTCTTGTTGCTGTGCTCAATCTTGCCATGGTGTATGACTTTTGACAGTAAACTGTCTTCAGCAACCTCACCTTGTTAGCTGAGTTTGGCTGTTCCTCACCCAGTTTTATTCTTCCTACACAGCTGTTTCTGTTTCAGTTAATGATTGTGTTTCAACCTACATATTGAATTGATGATCATTAGCACCTGTTTGGTATAATTGTTTAATCATACACCTGACTATATGTCTACAAAATCCCTGACTTTGTGCAAGTGTACCTAGAAGAATTGATGCTGTTTTGAAGGCAAAGGGTGGTCACACCAAATATGGATTTGATTTAGATTTTTCTTCTTGGTCACACCAAATATGGATTTTATTTAGATTTTTCTTCTGTTCACTCACTTTGCATTTAGTTAATTGATAAATATAATCTATTAACATGTCTATTTTTGAAAGCATTCTTACCTTACAGCATTTTTTCACACCTGCCTAAAACTTTTGCACAGTACTGTATATTTGCAATATGTGGCACAGTGGCTAAACTAGCTTGTCACAGTCTGAAAGCCTGGGTTACAGCCTGGAATTGTTCACAGGTGAAATTAGTTTGGTGGTTTCAACTTGACACCTTTGGTAGTTGTTGGTAGTCCATATTACAAAACCACCACGAAACTCAGCACTGTTGGTGAAGGGCACCTTTGTTGTCTGTCTTCTTAAAGAGAGCCAAGGGATTTAACAGGCACGAATCATACATAAATGAAGATATTGAATGATTATTCAAGGTCTACAGGCTTTATTCGTCGCAGGAGGGTGTCCCAGTATATGTAAGTACCTCCTCCTATGGTGAATAAAAAATGTATACCACGAACGATACTAAACTATTATGTTTATACCAAAGCATATTTTTAAAATAAATACTAATACATTTGTACATTTTTTTTATATTAAATTAATTAATTCAGGGATTATTTTACCTGGCAGATCTTAACTTTCGTATATTAACTTCAATACAGATTAATTTCCAACTCTGTTTATGGGCTCATCGCAACCGTCTTTTCAGATAGATCCTTGAGGCCGGTCTCGGTTGTTTTCTATGATTACCTTTGTTAATGAAGGGCTACAGGCTGTTCAGATAAGTCAGATAGATAACTGGCATTTCTTGACTAAACTCGTTCTCAAGGAAATCGGTGTCCAAATCAAAACAACAATAGAAATCTAAAATTCAGACATTGTAAACATGTTGTATAAAACACATATCAGTGGCAGTATTGTTTGAACTACAGAAGCACAGCTCAGACCTGAATTTCAGCAGTACACCACTGGATTGGAATGCAAGCAAAGGCACATTCGAAACTCGTCCCCATAAGCATGTTATTCCACTTATGTTATCCCACTTAAGTGAGACAACTGGTTAAACAAGATCCATTTAGTTGTTTATTTTAGACCTGTTATAAACCAGCTCGATTAAAGATACATTTTTGTTCTCTCACTTAAGTGGGATAACATGAGTAGAATAACATAAGTGGAATAACATGCTAATTGGTTTAATTGTTTGGTACATTGGAATAGGGTTTAATTTAGACCCATTTAATGGTTTAACTGAGGTTGAACCAAACCCTAATTTAGTACCAAGATAATGGTCTAAGAGTTGTCTGGTCGCCAGATGCGACCTTCAATTTTAATATGGCCAAGTAGATTTTACCATAATGTTGCCACGTTGATGGTTAAGCATTTACAGGTTATACAACAGCACTTTGGTTCTGTAATAAAGGCTTTCTGCTTCACTGTCAGAATCTGCACCTTCCTTTTGATCTCGCAGAGCCAATCCTTTTGTGGAACCAGCCCCCTTTTCTTGTTTCCATAGTAACATGCACAGTTAATTTAGGATAGAACAGCAGAAATTATCATTAATTCTGCGTTGTCTGCAGTTCGGAAGAGACGGCTATTGCCAACTTAAAGAAAATTAAGAAACTAAAAAACTTTAAAAGCAAGTAGATTCCCCTTACCCCAACATCAACAAGGGATGAAAGGAGTGGAGGTGTCTGTGCTGCCTTACTGCACAGACAGGAGGGTTTAAAATAAGTGCACACCTTTTTAAAAATTCTCTTTGTAGCAGGAGTGCTGCAGCACTACAGGCCATTGAGTTTCTCTGATCAGCTTAGACGGCACGGGAAATAAAAAATAAAAAATAAAAAAAATCTCAAAATATCTCTTATCCTAAATAAAATGTCAAAGAAACTGAAGCAACAGTCAAATCTATTTGCATTTGGATTTGGCCAACTCAATGAAAATGAGAATGTAACTGAAGATGAGGAGGAGTTAACAGAGTGAAGATTTTAGCCAGGAAAATAAAGAAATGTGTTTACTTCCCTGGATCTTTAATATAGTTGTCTTCCCTGGCATTTGATTCATATAGTTCTATTTCCTGCCATTTTATGTATATTGCTTCCTGGCATTGTATGTATATACTTCACTCACTGGCACACAGAAAATAGTGACCTGGCATTTAATAGAAAGAGATTCCTGGCATTTAATGTATAACGTTCCCTGGAATTGTATGCAGTTAGTTCTCTGGCACATCGATTGTTTATAGTTCCCCTACCACAATTTAAAGATAATAAAAAACACCCATTCCATGAAAATAAAGCATGCAAAAGCAACGTGTGTGCAACATATTCATGTCTTCTCATATTGTCCCTGTTTGAAAATGTTGGCAACCATAAAAGTTCACTTGGCCACCAGGTTTTGAAAGCTAGTGGCTAAATGGCTACCAGCATACAAAGTGATTTGTCCCACCCTGCTGTTACCATAACAATACACATGACTCTATGGAAAAAGACCTTATGCTTGATTTCAATCAATATGTTGAAATCTAACATGAAATACTGTACTATTATTTTAGTTTCCGGTAGTCTTTTGCGATATCATTTTGAAGTTTATTTGATTGCATGATGTTAAATAAAAATTATGTTCATTAGTTGTTTTTTTTATTTGATTTTGTCTGCATCATAATATTCTATTATGTGATGCAAAACTTTTGGCCATACGGTATATGTAAATTATATTTGAGTACATAGCCTACGGTGTGGTACTGATAACTACTGTACTGTAGATTACGGCTCATCAGTGCGGTAGTATTGATTATTAATGTTTGAGTTGTTATTGCTACCTTGTTAGCTGAATGAAAAGCTAAATGTATGTGCATATCTGTAGAACTCAGCCTAAACAAAAAGAAAACAATCTTCAGGCAAAACTACATGTAACTATAATACAGTAGAGATAACATCTTTCATAACTTCTTGATTAAGTGCAGACATGTAAGGTGATCCTCAGTAACAGGTCAGAAACAACAACAAACTGCATGCTTTTTAGAAGTGGCCCTTATACTGCCACCCAGCGGCTAAAAGCAGAAAGTTACCTGAGACTTTTTTTTATTTTCAATCTGGTTATTCCTGAGTATTTTTGCCACTATTATTATTATTATTATTATTATTATTATTATTATTATTATTATTATTATTTTATTTCTTAGCAGGCACCCTTATCCAGGGCGACTTACAATTATTACAAGATATCACATTATACATTTATCACATTATTTATTTTTTACATACAATTCTACATGCAATTACCCATTTATATAGTTGTTTTTTTTTTACTGGAGTAATCTAGGTAAAGTACCTTGCTCAAGGGTACAGCAGCAGTGTTCCCAACCTGGGATTGAACCCACAACCCTGCAGTCAAGAGTCCAGAGCCCTAACCACTACTCCACACTGCTGCATATGGTTGTCTATTCCTGTGCCTCTCATTAGTTTAGAGGCCCTGCTTTGCGTATCATAATGTGTTTGACTAAGTATGCTTTTGTTGTCTTAACTCAAGTTAATAGACTGAGTGGCTGACTGAGAGTTTCCCATGACGGTTTTTGCAAAGACAGTAGGCTTCTGTAGGCTTCCTGACTATCCCAAGTATTCACTCCCGCCTCATTGTCCAAACTGAAAAGATACTGGCAGGGGATCTGACGCCCCAAATCTGAAGGTTCCAGTGATAACCAGTGTTATTAGGTAATGTGTAGCAAGAAAAAAAACGTGTGTGCCAGAACTTGGATTACAGAGCTAATGTTCTTTTGTATGTGTCTGAAAGGCAGCATTTGTTAACATTGCTCACAAAGTAGCAGCTTCAGGGCACATACCTTAAAGCAAAAGCCAATTATTCAGCTAAATTGTTCAGGGACTCCTCTTAAAAATAGATATTGGACTTGGGAGGAAGTAAAAGGATTTTGCATTGGTACCACTTCTCTCCCTGGAATTCCCGGTGGAATCCTTCTCCTGTCTCAGTAAAGAAAGGCAGTTAATTCTTTAATCTCTGACATAGAGACATCATTAAGGCAGGCGACTGAAAGGAATTTAGGTTCCTCCTGAGGCTCCAGCTCTCAGTGGTCGGTCAGACTTCAATATGTAATGTCTTTTGCATTTTCAATATTGCCCTGAATTCCAAAGAGGAATAGAGTGTTCACCTCTCCTAACTGTGACAGGGGATTAGACCATGCCTTCTACACAATTACTTGAAATGTAAGTGACCAGTCTTGGTTGCCAATTGGAAACATACTAACAGTTAAAGATATCCTATTGCAACCTTAGATACTTCTGTGAATCAACTCTACAGAATTTTTTTTAAATATTAATTGATATTAGATGATGCCCTATAAACACAATGCAAACTTTTGATTTATTAGCGCCTAATCCTTATTCCACAAGCCAGAACCAGCATGACCATGACCAAATCACTGTCCATAAAATCAATTGCAAAAACATTCCCTGACTGGGTGGCAGCATGTTGTCAGGAATATCTTAATAGAGGAGGCTTGGATGCACATCATCTGAAGCATGGGCAAAACAGGCTGACCACCTCAACAGAATCTCCCTGGCAACAATTACCTGGGTTCCCTGGATGTATAGTTATCTCACTCACTTGTAATAAACTGACAGAGCAGAGTCTTTGAACGGAGCTGAGATTCAATTTCAGATGCAATTTAGTATACTTCAGTACAAATATACTAAATGAAATAAAGTATTCTCTGTAAAATGTTTCCACTTCAAATCGATATTGATAATGTCTTCTTGTTATGTTTATCATGCCCAGAAAATGTAACTTTATTTAGCAGCCAATAATAAGGGGGGATCTGTTTTATTCATAATAGGTACCAGAACATTCAGAGGACCATTGCAACAGAGAGAACGGAGGATGAGGCAAGCAGTCAGAGCAGCGAAAGATCAGGGACAAGTGAAACGGATTCAGATTTCCTGCTGCAAACCACAGGTATGCTAGCCCTAACATAAAGAAGATTTCTGATAGTTGTTTGGGGATAGTTAGGATCTTTCATTTTCTTGAACCTTCATGCCTAGCAAGAATAGTACCTTGACTTATATATCATTAAGCTGTATGCCCCAGGCTTCAAAATGATATGAGACATCTTTAGCAAAGTCGACATCAAAGATTTGTAACTTATTTTTGTTTTAGAAACAAGAAGAGAAGGGCCCTCGTCTCCTGTCAACAGTCAGAAGATCACCCTGTTACTGCAGTCCCCAGCTGTCAAGTTTATCACACACCCCGAGTTCTTCACAGTGCTACATGCAAACTATGTAAGTATGATCAAGCTTGTGAATACGGTATGCATGTTGCTGTTTCTTACACAGTGTCATTGCCGAAATCCTTAGTCTACATGAAATTCACACTCTGAGTTGACTGGAGGCTTGGCTTCTGGTTACTCCATGTACAGGGACTACAACCCATTTAAAAAAAAAACACAAAAAAAACTAAAAAAAAAAACTGCACTGCGTCCTGGGGCATGAGAACAGATTATTGTGTGCTGTCTGTCTTTGATTATTTGTTGTTTGTAGTTGTTGTTGCTGTCTGTCTGTTACTGATGAATTATAGTTTGCTCTGTCAATAGATTCTCTCTACCATAAGTCTGCTTAACAGATGCACAGGTTTTTGGCTCCAAGCCATGTGGTCTCCCTGAAAAGTCATGTGGTTAATGTATTTCACTAGCTGTAGTTGGTCAAGATCCAAGGTATCTACAGTGTGTTGATAATCTCTCCTTTCCTCATTATGAGTCGGACTGCAGAGATTTGTATGCAACATAATACTGTAGGAGATCTTCGACCATCTGTCAAATGTTCATCACCATGTTCCTAATATTACAGTACATGTCATATGAGGTTAAAGGAGTCATAACCAAGATTACATCATCAGTGGTCCCTGTTTCATTGTGTTGAATTAAACTCTAATTTGGCATTGTGACAGGATAGCGTCACGGCCCAGGCTGGCTACCGGCAGGAATTAGACCCAGAGACAGAAAACTGCACTTTTAAAACGCTGTTGCACACTTTATTAAACAAACAAACATAATGCACTAACAAATAAACAGACACAAGGGCCAAAATAAAAAGTTAAACAAAATAATTTTGCTGTCAGGCTGGGCATTCGCCTTTGCCTTCACTGACTAAGTTCTTCAAAACAAACAAATGATTTCTACCTTCTTTTATACATGTGACCACTCCCCAGTTAGCAAATATTTCACTCTACCATCTTGCAAATATTTCAAATACAATGATATTGAGATTATATATATATATATATATATATATATATATATATATATATATATATATATATATATATATATATATATACTGTGCAAAAGTTTTAGGCAGGT
Source organism: Acipenser oxyrinchus oxyrinchus (assembly GCA_030684275.1). Lineage (NCBI taxonomy): Eukaryota > Metazoa > Chordata > Actinopteri > Acipenseriformes > Acipenseridae > Acipenser > Acipenser oxyrinchus. The sequence continues at coordinate 42,762,223 of CM060250.1, forward strand.
GTGAAAAAATGCTGTAAAGTAAGAATGCTTTCAAAAATAGACATGTTAATAGATTATATTTATCAATTAACTAAATGCAAAGTGAGTGAACAGAAGAAAAATCTAAATCAAATCCATATTTGGTGTGACAACCCTTTGCCTTCAAAACAGCATCAATTCTTCTAGGTACACTTGCACAAAGTCAGGGATTTTGTAGGCATATAGTCAGGTGTATGATTAAACAATTGTACCAAACAAGTGCTAATGATCATCAATTCAATATGTAGGTTGAAACACAATCATTAACTGAAACAGAAACAGCTGTGTAGGAGGAATAAAACTGGGAGAGGAACAGCCAAACTCAGCTAACAAGGTGAGGTTGCTGAAGACAGTTTACTGTCAAAAGTCATACACCATGGCAAGACTGAGCACAGCAACAAGACACAAGGTAGTTATACTGTATCAGCAAGGTCTCTCCCAGGCAGAAATTTCAAGGCAGACAGGGGTTTCCAGATGTGCTGTCCAAGCTCTTTTGAAGAAGCACAAAGAAACGGGCAACGTTGAGGACCGTAGACGCAGTGGTTGGCCAAAGAAACTTACTGCAGCAGATGAAAGACACATCGTGCTTACTTCCCTTCGCAATCGGAAGATGTCCAGCAGTGCCATCAGCTCAGAACTGGCAGAAAACAGTGGGACCCTGGTACACCCATCTACTGTCCGGAGAAGTCTGGTCAGAAGTGGCCTTCATGGAAGACTTGCGCCAAAAAGCCATACCTCCGGCGTGGAAACAAGGCCAAGCGACTCAACTATGCACGAAAACACAGGAACTGGGGTGCAGAAAAATGGCAGCAGGTGCTCTGGACTGATGAGTCAAAATTTGAAATATTTGGCTGTAGCAGAAGGCAGTTTGTTAGCCGAAGGGCTGGAGAGCGTACACGAATGAGTGTCTGCAGGCAACAGTGAAGCATGGTGGAGGTTCCTTGCAAGTTTGGGGCTGCATTTCTGCAAATGGAGTTGGGGATTTGGTCAGAATTAATGGTCTCCTCAATGCTGAGAAGTACAGGCAGATACTTATCTATCATGCAATACCATCAGGGAGGCATCTGATTGGCCCCAAATTTATTCTGCAGCATGACAACGACCCCAAACATACAGCGAAAGTCATTAAGAACTATCTTCAGCGTAAAGAAGAACAAGGAGTCCTGGAAGTGATGGTATGGCCCCACAGAGCCCTGATCTCAACATCATCGAGTCTGTCTGGGATTACATGAAGAGAGAGAAGCAACTGAGGCTGCCTAAATCCACAGAAGAACTGTGGTTAGTTCTCCAAGATGTTTGGGCCAACCTACCTGCCGAGTTCCTTCAAAAACTGTGTGCAAGTGTACATAGAAGAATTGATGCTTGATGCTGTTTTGAAGGCAAAGGGTGGTCACACCAAATATGGATTTGATTTAGATTTTTCTTCTGTTCACTCACTTTGCATTTTGTTAATTGATAAATATAATCTATTAACATGTCTATTTTTGAAAGCATTCTTACTTTACAGCATTTTTTCACACCTGCCTAAAACTTTTGCACAGTACTGTATATATATAATCAAATTGGAGTGAGGAGGTGATATTACTATAGTTTAAATATATGCAAACTCCAAATCACAGTGTGAAACACAAGAAAACAAATGTAACACAGGAAATGGGAAATCAGTGATAATGCAATAATAGGTAGGACATTGATTTGAGAGACTTGTTTAACAAACAGACTTCCATCCACTTTCAGTGTTTTTTTTTTCTCCTCCTCCCTAGGCTGCCTATCGCATGTTTACAAGCAGTACTTGCCTGAAGCACATGATTCTGAAGATCCGCAGGGATGCTCGCAACTTTGAGCGCTATCAGCACAACAGGGACCTGGTGACATTCCTCAACAAGTTTGCTGACACTCAGCTGGAGCTGCCACGGGGCTGGGAGATCAAAACTGACCAGCAAGGCAAGGTAGAAAACTCTGCTGCAAGCGCATGCTTTATTTTCCTCTAATGATAAACACATTGCTGTTACCCAGGTATAGCGGACAGGTACCATATTATTCAGTCCTCATTTAAAAAAAAATGATAGCTTTCCAGAGTAGAACGCAAATAGGTTTCTGACAGCTCGTTTCTCCCATTTGCTAAGGGAAATCTAATTAGTCTCTATCCCATGCCATTGATAACAAAAGAATTAAAGGAAAAGGTTGTGCATGATGGGCAAGTATTCAAATGATGGTGTGTTGCGTTTAAACTCAAGAACAAAATAAACCTTCCTTTGTCCTGGGTTGTGAATGTTATTGAGTTTGGTCATATTTTAACAATTCAATGTATCCAGTCTGTTTTCTGGTTGACCTAAACGGGTTGTAGAAGTTACAGTGGTTTGTGCTTTGATTCCCTTTTCCCAAACATGATTTTGTAATTGAACAAACTGATTTGGTTGCAGGATTTTTGTATGGTAGGTATGGTGTCAAGCACACACACACATAAATAGAAAAGAAAACTGCAACATTATAGTCAAGTTTGGTGTAAAACAAGGATGGTAAGATAAATTGTGCAGTAGGCCTACCAACTCACCCATAGGTGGAGTGTTCATCAAGCCTTTTTTGGAGACCATTATCTTTTTTCCATATGCAAACAATGTCACATATGTTGCAACATATATTTTTGTTAAATGAATGAATGCTCAAACTTGGTACAAACATTTTCATCTTATCTTTTTTGAGTATGTTAAAGCTTAAGTAAAGGTTTATGGAAATAATGAAACTACCAAGAAGCATTATATTTAAATATTTTTTAATTTTTTAATTTTTTATTAAATAAATAAAATAGTATCAAATAAATAAAAAATTAATAAATTGTGCCAATATTTTGAAAGTATTGGTTTCTTCACTCTGACACTTTTATCAGACCAGCCTTCTCCTCTTTGGGCCTGGTTCCTCCTCTTCAGCTGCTTTGTGCTTCCTAGATGTCTTTCCCTGGTAGCTGTTCATGGACTCTGGGGTTTGCTCACAGATACTTTTCTGGCTTTCATTTTGGATGCTGTTTTCCCACATGTCCTTCAGCTTCCGGTAGAAAACCCTGCAGCTGAACCCCTGTCTCCAGCCCTGCTCCACGTGTACCTGCAGAGATGCCAGGCTCCTGTAGTGTTTAAGGCAGCCAGCACACTTGTACTGGTTTTCGTTCTCTATCCATTCCTTGTTGGAGTGGGACCAGATGAATCTGGCATCCAGATCATCTGATTCCTTATCTTCCACAACCATCTCCACGCTGCTGACAAGACTCTCTGAGATGGAATCTCTGGTCTCTTCCTCTGCGGCTATGCTAGGGGACTGCAAAGAAGCAAATCTGTCACCACCTTCATCAAAGTAATGAGAAAGGCTTAATTGAGGGGTATGGCATGGTGTTGAGTGCTGGGGGAATTGTATTGGCTCATCCTCATCCAAGTCACTGAGGTAGGAACTTGCCAGGGCATTTGTGTATCCAATTTCACTAGCAGGTTGAATGCCAAATATGACATCTATCTCGTCATGTGTGAAGCTGGTAGACCAATTATCTACTGTCTCTTCCTCTGGAGAATTATGGCAGACCCCAGGAGAACAGGTGGCTTCTTCTGCATCTGAATCCAAAAACTCTTCAAGTAGACTCTCAGTAACCCAGTTCTCTGAGGTCAGATTTCTTGCAGAAGAGTGAAAGGAATCAGTGGCTTCTTGACTATCCAGGATTTCCTCTGTAGCAGGTGGAGCGGAGGGGATTGAAGAGGAGGGTCTTGTAACACAGGAAGTATGTATAGGGAAGTATGAGGGGTTGGGAGGTAGAACAGTGGTCCTAGGTGAGTTGACAGGGTTTGATCCTGGAGAGGAGGACCTAGTCTGTTGACAGGCTTGGCTAGATTCAGAGTGTGTGTGGCAAGAGGGTTCAGAGTTGCCCTCAGACCTGCACAGCCGTACATGGAGCCCAGGAGTGTTTGTAAGAAGATAGAACCGTCTGGAGTGGTTTTGAAGCGGAACAGAGGCTGGATAATTATCAGGCACAAAGGAGTTTGCAAAGTCAGAGCTGTAACCTTCCAATTCAGATCCTGGTTGAAAACAAAGTGTATCTTAAGTGTATTTCGTTAGAGATTGTAAATCTAGACACATAACCTTCTATGTCAAAACTAAGCACTGTTATCTGCTCTTGTCAAAGCCACCATTCTTGAAATTCCCAATGATCAAATGCAAGGCATCGGGGAGTTGGCAGGAGTGAATATAGTGGGTATAACAGGAGGTACACAAGCCGAATGTGTCACTGTCAGTAATGGTTAGATTTGGATATAAAATTGTTTTCCACCATTCCCCCCGAGTAAAAGAAAATGAGCAAGGCTGCGTTCAACTGAGTGGACATTTACTGAATGTGTTTGCTGCAAAATACCTCGCCAGTGCATATAGCCAACACATTTTTTTTTAAAGTTTACCAATATTCAGGAGCATTCAACGATGATATGGTTATTATAGCCCAGGATTAGGTTAGCACAGTAACTAAATTCAAATAAATTAATAAAATAATATTTAAAAAATTTTCACATTTTCTTTAGTTTCAAAACAATAATAAAAAAACATACCTAGAGAATATGGATAATTTTCAGGTTTGTCTGGAATAAAATATTCCTGTAGTAGACTTCTTGAGGTCAAATCGGATGACTCGGAATCCATTTTTTGTTTCAATAAAAAAAAAGTTGAAAGTGCTGTGACTTTGTACTTGAGAAAACTTCAAAGTGGATATGGTACAGTAAGGTTAAGGTTTGATTTAATTACAAAGTATGTTTGATTCCTTGTTTCCTTGGAGACCACAGTTCTAAATGTTCTACATTCTAAAAAATGTCCTGTGACATCATTGGCATCATCATCAGCTTTTGAATGCTGCTAAAGAAAGTTTAAAAATTAATTAAAAAGATAAGACCCCTCAAATATGCTATCGCCTGTCATTGCTGGTCGATTTGAGGAAATATTATGTCAATACTTGTAGAGACATATTTCAAGGGACTAGAAAAAAAAAAAAGTCTTATGAGGAATTCTTATTATGCTTATTCTTATCAGGAGTGTATTACAAACATGCTGGCATGTACAATGATATCACTGCGGATACAGTATCCACTGAACAGAAAATTAAATGTTTATTGTACATGAAACACATAAACTACCATGGAATTAAGTACTGTATTTTAAAATAAAAAGAAAATCACCTTGTTCCAATTTGTATTCACTGGAAATTGGTGTTATCCAAGTTCATTTAAATGAAAATGGACAATCATTCAGATAACTATATGATCTGAATTATGCTACATAATCCATAACTATTAAACGCTCAATAATACTAAAATTGCATTCAGTGACAAATGTTTAAACTAGAAGTCTAATTATACAATAAGAATTATTTTAAACCAAGCAAATGTGTATAGCACTGCCATACACAAGTAACACTCTTTGGGGTGTTCAGCTGAATGGGATAAATACAGTTTAGAAAGACAGAGAACCATGCCAGTGTTTCTCTTTTATTACATATGACTCAAATTGTGCTCTTCTCTCATTTCAGTCCTTTTTTGTCGACCACAACAGTCGAGCCACAACCTTCATCGATCCCAGAATTCCTCTTCAAAATGGCCGCTTGCCAAACCATTTGACACACAGGCAGCATCTGCAGAGACTTCGCAGTTACAGTGCTGGAGAGGTAAGGATGAGTCGCACAGTCACACTCATCCCACTTACAATAAATGACAATTACATTCTTAAAATTGTAATATAGCTCATAAAATAACATTCACAGATATACCTAACTATCCAGGCTATCCATGGTGGTCCTACATCCTATTGACAGGATAATGGCAGATGTTGTCCAACAGCTGTTCTTAAAGACAGTGCCTTTTCTAAAAGAATATATTTAAATAACACTGGAGGATACCTGTATAGATCTCTTTTGGTCTGACCCTCTGTTGTCCAAATAGACAATCTGACAGAGTAGATTGCTGTTAAAAAAAACAAAACAAAAAAAAAAACGACTGCTTGTACAGACATAAATCTGTGTTTTCTCTACCAGGCATGGTCTTGTTCATGTGACAGGAAACAACTAGGAACATTTCTTCCAGGAGGAGGGATGCCATTGTGATGTGTTCTGGCTCAGTCTAATTCCTTAATGATTACTGTTACTAAGAGTACATTTCCAACATTTCCCTCCGTTGTGAGGGAAAACCCATTTGTATAAAATGTATGTAGAATATCTCATTCACATAGAACAAACCTGGTATTGAAACTATATATATTTTAGTCTTTTTGGTTTATTGTTATTATTTATTTCTTAGCAGACCCCCTTATCCAGGGTGACTTACAATTGTTACAAGATATCAAATTATACACATTAGACAGATATCGCATTATTTTTTACATACAATTACCCATTACCCATACAGTTGGGTTTTTACTGGAGCAATCTAGGTAAAGTACCTTGCTCAAGGGTACAGCAGCAGTGTCCCCCACCTGGGATTGAACCCACGACCCTCTGGTCAAGAGTCCAGAGCCCTAACCACTACTCCACACTGCTGCCCACTGCTAGTTTAATGTCATTGCTATATATATATATATATATATATATATAAACAAGTAGCTTTCGAGTTAAGGTGAGTGAAAGCAATAAATTCGAAAACAAATTTGTTTTGTTTATATATATATATATATATATATATATATATATATATATATATATTGAAAAGATATTCTTTGAATAACTCAGGAGCTTAATGCTTTGTGAAAAGGGACCTAGGTCTCTGGAAATAAATAAAATCTTTGCTTCCCTATATGCTGTAGGGTCTTTTTACACATTGTTAAAAATATATAATTAAACAATGATGAGGTAGATCTATTCAACACAAATATTTAAATTCCATTTGAAAAAAATATATATAATTATTCCATAGAACACATTTTATCTGACAATCGTGAAATTGGACTGACATAATATACAGCTATAAATTAACATAAACAGCCTGAAATAATGAAGTGATTGTAATAGGCTGTAAGAGATTCCTTTTCAGCAAGGAGGTGAGCAAATGTAAAATGTACAACAACTTCCAGCTGTGATCTGTCCCCTCTTCTGTATCACTTAAACTGGTTAAAATTGTAATACTATGGGCTAGATGTACTAAAGTGTTGCGTCTGTCGCAATAGTCACAAACCAGTTGCAAACTAGTCGGAAGTCTCGGGTGAAATGTACTAAACATGCGCAATGATCTTTTTAGGGAATGCTTTGCAGCAACAGTTTTTCTTTGCGGTTCAACCTTAGATGAATATGTAATTATGGGCGTTCCTGCATAAATTCGCTATAAGGGGGTGGAGGTAGTGCAAATGAGTGTTCTCAAATATTATGAGATGTACTAAAGCTGCTGACAATTGTAACACTTACAATTGCATCAATTTGTTAAAAACTTTTGAAAGCACGTTTTAACCAGTCGCAATTGTTGCTGGCATTTCTCAGTCCGCTTTTTCTCATGCGTTGCCAGTTGTGCTTAATGCATTTTTGAGGCGAACACCCAAGTACCTCATTTTCACTAGTCACTGTGTACTTGCAAGCTTTGAAAACGAAGTTGAAAACCCCTCCAGCTCATTCTGAGCATCCGTATAGGGCTATGATCTATTGTGTGTTATTGTCTAGGCTACTAAGTAGACCAAGTTAAAAATAATAATAATTAAAATAAAATAAAAAAACCTAAGCTCATTTAGTTTCAATTTAAAATAATCTTTTATTCCCATTGTACGCCAATGTATATACTGTATACTGTATAGGCCTACTGTACAGATTTATATTTGTACATAATGTAATGTGTAGCCTACCCAAAACACATTAGTGTTACTTCAGCGCAATGATTTATATTTAAAATACATAGAGAACTGTAAATGTATGTGTGTGAATGTATCGTATTGTTTCTAAACCCAACACCTCCTTATAATCGGACAAACATGTCCAGTTTAGCAAGGGGCTACTGTATGATTGTCAAAAGTTTTTTGGGGGTGAAGGTGGGGGCCTGTCACAAAGACAGCCGGAGTGGGTGGTGACGTCAGACCAGAGACTGGGAGCAACACAGAACAGACAGAGACTTGGGGTTTTGGTGAAGCTGAGCGCGTGATCGCGCCCAGCATTTAATAATCAACAGGACAGAAAATAAAAGGTTTAAACACAAAAACACAGGACACGGCACTTGCGCCAAAATAAATAGACAAACAAAACGGACTACACAGACAAACACGGCGAGTATAAACACTTATTTACGTTCTTTTACTTTCTCCTCTCCACACCCGTTCTCCACTCACGAACACCAACCCCGAAAGTGAGTGAATCGTGCATCTATATATACTGTTGTGCTGGGATTCAATTACTAATTAATTATTTACTTGAATCCCAGCACGTGAATTAATTAAGTGCAACCTCGTGCCTAACTACAATTATACAATTTTAAACACACGTGAAACACAGACCCGCTTATATCCCCGTGTACCAATCGCTATACACCAACATTAACACATGCAACATATAACACAGAAATGCACACAGGGGCGGGGCACATTGCCACATATACCCCCTTGTGCGCAGCACACATGGCCTCAACGGCCACCTCCCCTTAAAACCCAGCAGTCCAGGACAAAGTCTCGGGCTGGGAAGGGAGGCTTCAGTGGGCCCATGGCTGGCAATGTTGCCAGTAGCCAGGCTGCTACTGGCCATGCTGTCAGCAGACGTGCTGACAGCCCCCAGACTGACTCCTTCAGCCGGGCAGTCCTGGCAGCGAAAGGCTGCTTGGGTGGTCTCCTGACCTCCCCTTCTCCGCAGCGAAACTGCTGCTGGGGTTGGTGGTCTCGGACCTCCTCCCCTTCTTCAAAGCCGGCAGCTCCCCTTGCGGGGGCTCCGCCACAGTACTTCCGGCAGCGAAAGTGCTGCAGTGGGCGCAAGTCTCCTGACCTCCCCACGATCTCCGGCAGCGAAACTGCTGCAGTGGGAGCAGGTCTCCTGACCTCCCCACGATCTCCGGCAGCGAAACTGCTGCAGTGGGCGCAGGTCTCCTGACCTCCCCACGATCTCCGGCAGCGAAACTGCTGCAGTGGGCGCAGGTCTCCTGACCTCCCCACGATCTCCGGCAGCGAAACTGCTGCAGTGGGAGCAGGTCTCCTGACCTCCCCACATTCTTCGTGGCTGGCAGCTCCCTTGGTGGGGTTCCGCCACAGTACCTCCTGCTGCGATGCGGAGCGGCTGGCAACCCCAGGCGTGCGGGCGGCTGGCAACCCCAGGCGATGCGGAGCGGCTGGCAACCCCAGGCGATGCGGAGCGGCTGGCAACCCCAGGCGAGCGCGGAGTGGCTGGCAACCCCAGGCGATGCGGAGCGGCTGGCAACCCCAGGCGATGCGGCGCGACAGGCAGCCCCAGGCGATGCCAGACAGGCATCCTTGGGCGAAGCGTGGCAGGCATCCTTGGGCGGCGAGGCAGGCATCCTTGGGCGGCGAGGCAGGCATCCTTGGGCTAAGCGAGGCAGGCATCCTTGGGCGGCGGGCAGGCATCCTTGGGCGGCGAGGCAGGCATCCTTGGGCGAAGCGAGACAGGCAGTCAGGACAAGCTGGGGTGCGGGTGTTGGCCCTCTTCTCGGCCTCTGCGGCGGGCTGTTCTTCCCGTGCCTCCCTCAGCAGCCTATGCAAGGGCTGCTGAGGACCGCAAGCATCTAGTCCTGGTCCTTCTGGTGAAGGGAGAGGCAGCTCCTGCTCCTCTCCCCTGATGGTGATGGAGACAGAGACAGCTCCTGCTGCTCTGCTCCTGGCGGTGGAGGTGGGAGCAGCGAGTAGTCTCCTGGCGGCGAAGGTGGGAGCAGCGTGTAGTCTCCTGGCGATGGAGGTGGGAGCAGCGTGTAGTCTCCTGGCGACGGAGGTGGGAGCAGCGTGTAGTCTCCCCTTTGCCGGGATTGGTGCTGCTCTGCCTCTCTTGCAGGGGACTGGTGCAGCTCTGCCTCTCTTGCAGGGGACTGGTGCAGCTCTGTCTTTCTTGCAGGGGACTGGTGCGGCTCTGCCTCTGAAGGGAAACCAGCAGGCATTCTTCCTCTGCTGGTGGAGATGGGGACAGCAGGCATTTTCCCTCTGCTGGTGGACATGGGGACAGCAGGCATTCTTCCTCTGCTGGTGGAGGTGGAACCAGCAGGCATTCTCCCTCTGCTGGCAGCTTGGGTCCTAGGGCTGTGGAAGCCCGACTTCCCTCTCTTTGGGCTGTGGACGCACCGACTCCTCCCTTTTGGGCTGTGGACGCACCGACTCCTCCCTTTGGGCTGTGGACGCACCGACTCCTCCCTTTGGGCTGTGGACGCACCGACTCCTCCCTTGTGGGCTGTGGATGCACCGACTCCTCCCTTGTGGGCTGTGGACGTTCGGGCTCCTCCCACTCAGGCGTGGGATGTTCGGGCTCCTCCCGCCGGGCTGTGGACGCCGGGCTCCTCCCGCCAGGCTGTAGACGCCGGGCTCCTTCCGCTTGGGCTGTAGACACTCAGGCTCCTCCCGCTTGGGCTGTGGAGGTGGCGGAGGCAGAGGCAGCTCCTGCTGCTCTTCTCCTTGTGATGGTGGGGAAGTGATACCAGCAGGCATTCATCCTCTGCTGGTGGGGGAGTGTTACCAGCAGGCATTCTTCCTCTGCTGGTGGTGATGGTGGAGGCAGAGGCAGCTCCGGCTCCTCTCCTCGTGATGGTGGGGGAAGTGATACCAGCAGGCATTCATCCTCTGCTGGTGGAAGTGGGGACAGCAGGTATTCTCCCTCTGCTGGTGGAAGTGGGGACAGCAGGCATTCTTGCTCTGCTGGTGAAGGTGGGAACAGCTGCCGCTCAGGCTTTGATTCCCGCGGTCCCCGTCTGCTGCGCTGGACGCCGGGTCCCCCGTCTGGGCGCTAGTTCCTCCTCTTCATACTGCGTGGGGCATATGGCTAACGTGTGCCCATAAGCCCCACAGCCAGGGCATACCTCTGCCGCGAGGTTCTTTAAAAACCTCCCAGCCATCATCCCCGACCTCCTCCTGCTGTTGCTGCTGTTGTTGCTGTTGCAGCCTTCCTTTCCTCCTCTTCCTACTCCTCCCTACCTTCCTCTCCTGGGCGGTTCCACCCCTATTGCAGGGGATTGGTGCGGCGCTCCCTCTAGCTCGAAGGCGAACCCAGCAATGGCTCCTCTCCCGGTATTGGAAGCTCGTGCTCCCCAGTCTGGGCACTGGCGAGCTGGCATAGGGGCATCCCGACCAGTCGTGTCCCCTTCCTCACATCGCCCGCACCAGCTCGGTGGCACCTCGGAGCAGTCCCTCCAGCGGTGATCCACCTCCCGCACCAGGTGCACCAGGGGAACAGGTTCTCTGGCTCCTCTGGCCGCTGTTGCAGTTGTTGTTGGGGCGGGAGCAGCAGTCTACCTCCCCTGCTGGTGGTGTAGACTGAGGTGACCCTGCTCCTCCCTCTCCTGATGGACAGGGCAGCGGGCCACATAGTGCTCACCTCCGCAGATGGGGCATAGTTGGGGTAGCTGTCCGAGGGGGTACCAGGGGCAGTTGGTGCTGGAATGCCCAGGCTCAGCGCAGCAGTAACACCCGGCTGCTGTTCCTCCGGCTGGTGTTGTGGCTGCTGCCTTCTGCCGTTCTTTCCCATCTTTTTTTATTTTATTTATTTTAAACAAACAGTACTCCTCCTGGCCTGAGTCTTGGAGGCGCTGTGATCCCGGTTCTGACACCACGTGTCACAAAGACAGCCGGAGTGGGTGGTGACGCCAGACCAGAGACTGGGAGCAACACAGAACAGACAGAGACTTGGGGTTTTGGTGAAGCTGAGCGTGATCGCGCTCAGCATTTAATAATCAACAGGACAGAAAATAAAAGGTTTAAACACAAAAACACAGGACACGGCACTTGCGCCAAAATAAATAGACAAACAAAACGGACTACACAGACAAACACGGCGAGTATAAACACTTATTTACGCTTCTTTACTTTCTCCTCTCCACACCCGTTCTCCACTCACCGAACACCAACCCGGAGTGAGTGAATCGTGCATCTATATATACTGTTGTGCTGGGATTCAATTACTAATTAATTATTTACTTGAATCCCAGCACGTGAATTAATTAAGTGCAACCTCGTGCCTAACTACAATTATACAATTTTAAACACACGTGAAACACAGACCCGCTTATATCCCCGTGTACCAATCGCTATACACCAACATTAACACATGCAACATGCAACATATAACACAGAAATGCACACAGGGGCGGGGCACATTGCCACAGGGCCCCACTATAGAATCTGATGGGATTAAACTGACTTTCATTTTTTATATATATAACAGTATTACAATAGGTAAAATGAAGACGGAACCGAATGCATTGTACAGATGACGTTTACATTTAACACAAACAATGTTATTTTGATTCTTGCATGTATAGATGTTATCCTTCGGACACCCTCTGCTGCAGCAAACCACAACTCAACTCCCGCTATTTATTTGAACAATGTCGCACAACTCTCACAATGTATACTAGAGATCTCACTAAGAAGACGCAACAAATATTTAAATTAGTATATTGCGGCCCTTTTCAATAACATATTTTCTCTTAGCACGTACAACAAAATGTTTACTTTGCGAATTGTTGCAACGAAAATGCAAATTGCAGTGTGTTTGCGCTGTGACTGGCCCATCTTAGTACAACTACCCCTATATGTTTACAACATAGTTACTTATTCTCACAGACATAAACTGGTGTCATCAAAAACACAATCCCTTGGATTTAATCCTGTGTCTTATTAGCTCTGTTTGCTCTTTTGTCTATTGTGTTTGTTACCATGTGCTTTGTAGGCATCCGATGTATCAAGAAGTCGAGGGGCATCTTTGTTAGCAAGACCTGGCAATACCCTGGTAGCGGCAATCAGGAACCAATATCACCATGATGCAGTACCATTAGGTATGTAACCAAATACATTGTTCTTAGCAGTCGTAGAGGACGTGGTTGCTGTCGTAGTCGTAGTAATCTTAGCAGGAGTAAGGGGAGTTGTAGTAGGCATAGTAGTAATATTGCTATTTCTGCTCCCTCCTCTATTTGAAATTGTTATCATTATCTTTTTCACCTCTCACATCAAAAATGCATCACTACCTCCAACAATCATTTGATATTAGCATTCAGTAATTATAATAATACTACGACTACTAATAACAATATTTGTGTATTAATGATTTTTCAAGTGGAACCTTGAAACTATTACAAATAGATATATTCAGGTTCTTGACATTGCAAATTGATTTACAGACAGTAGATCATCCTCAGTTTAGCTGCCTGTATTTTACTTCTCCACAAGCACTCCATCCAGATTATACGGACATAATTTCACTGGCTTTCTGACTTGATTTAAAGACTGCATTAAACATAAATGATCGTCCTTGCCATGACCCATGTCTAGCCTGGCTGTCTGATTTATTTACATGGTATGTACCTGGCCACAAGATTATATGTCTTTTCATGCTGGGCTCGACAATCAAAGCATTGTGGCTGCATTACATGGGCAGAGCAGAAAGATTTTAGTCACCATGCACACTGGTTATGGAATTACTATCCCAGCGGCATTCATGACTCTGACTCCTTTCCTAAATTTAAAATAAAAATTCCAGAGATTTCTGCTTCTTAGACCTTAAAATGAGGTTGACTACTATGTGGAGCCATGAGATGCCAAATGGTGATGCATTATGGAGTGTATTTTAATAGTAGGCTTCTACAGGGGGCTCCCGAGTGGCTCATCCAGTTAAGGCACTCCACCCGGAGTGCAGGATGCGCACTATAGCTTGGAGATTGCTGGTTCGAATCCAAGCTATGCCACTGCCGACCATGGAAGGGAGTTCCCAGGGGGCGGTGCACAATTGGCCAAGCGCTGCCCAGGCGGGGAGGGGTTAAGCCGGCTGGGGAGTCCTTGGCTCCCTGAAAGAGAAGACAACCACCAATGACATTATGTATGGTATATGCCTGCCCATTGGGTAGGTATTGCTGAGCTCTCTATACCAGAGCTGCCGATAGGCCCCTTCCTGGGATGACACACTCTGTCCGGAGGTGGACAGGAGATGTAGTTCCGTGGTCACCGGCTCAGGGAGCGGGGCCTCGCGCAGTACACTGTCCATATAGGCCGTCAGTGCGCTGACCGTGTTTGACAGGCGAGTTACTTGCGCCTCCGCTGCATATGCCCGCTTGAGGTGCATTTCCGTCACCCTGCACTGTGGGTCTTAACCCGACTTGGCCGACATCAGCTCGGTGTTCTGCATCGGCTGTGCACCGAACACCTCTTTCACTGGTTGCAATGTGCGCTCAAGCACCGATTGTATTGAGGGGCACCATGCGTCCATGCGTTCATGCACTAGCGCTGTTGCTGAGGGCACCGAACACTGTGTGCACCGAACACTGTGTGCACCGAGCACAGTGTGCACCGAGTACCGTGAGCACTACATGCGCTGTGTACCGTGTGGCACCTTGCATTCGTGCGCTAGCACTGTAGCAATCGGCATCAAGCGCTGTGTGTGCCGTGTGCACCGTGCGTGCCGAGCACCGTGTGCACCAAGTACCGTGGGCACTACGTGCACCATGTACCATGCGACACCTTGTGTCCTTACACTAGTAGCAGTCAGCATTGAGCACCGTGTGCACTGTGCGTACCGAGCACCATGCGCACCGTGTACCGTGCAGCACCGTGCGTTCATGCACTAGTGCTGTAGCAGTCAGAACCGAGCACCGTGTGCACCGTACGTACCGAGCACCATGCGCACCGAGTACCATGAGCACTATGTGCACCGTGTACTGTGCAGCACCGAGCACCGTGCACCGTGCACACTGTGTGCACCATGTGTACCAAGCACCGTGCGCACCGAGTACCGTGCCACACCGTGCATTCATGCACTAGTGCTGTAGCAGTCGGCACTGAGCACCGTGTGCACTGTGCGTACCGAGCACCATGCACCATGAGCACTATGTGCACTGTGTACTGTGCACTGTGCAGTACCGTGCGTTTGTGCACTAGTGCTGTTGGCACCGAGCACCGTGTACACTGTGTGCACCATGCATACCGAGCACCGCACGCACTGAGTACCGGGAGCACTATGTGCACCATGTACCGTGCAGCACCATGTCCATGCACTGGCGCTGTAGCGCTGGGCACCATGTGCTGTGTGCAATGAGCACCATGCGCACCGAGATACCAAAGTACCAAGGGCTATGCGTGCACTGAGGTACCAATGCACCGGGGGGCAGCTATGCAATGATGCCTACCCTAACTGCGTGGTCACACACCTGGTCAGCATGTAGCATGCACCAGGGAGACACAAGGGCCGAAGCCGCGGCGGGCGAGTTGAAGGCAGACAGCAAAAACACACATGACAGAGTAAAAAACAGAGCAGCCTACAACGCAAACGAGGAGGCTACTGAAAGACAGAATAGACTCAAATTAGAGAGTGATGGTTTTAATCCCTCGGTGGGTGGGATCGAGTGCGTCATCCCAGGAAGGGGCCTATGGGCAGCTCTGGTATAGAGAGCTCAGCAATATCCTAGCCAATGGGCAGGCATATACCATATATAATGTTGTTGGTGGTCGTCTTCGACTTGAAAGGGAACTCTGAACATTGAATGTTTCTAAAATAACCTCTGTGAAGTGCATCTGCTGTTTTTTACAGAGCAGGTGGAACTGGGTGGTGGACAAAATTAGTAATTGTGCAAATATTTGTATACATAATGTATTTTCTGTGCTTAAACAGAAGTAAAATGATGTTAAAAGGCCTTTAATAAAAAATATTTGCAGCTTGGTGACAATCTATGCAGCTCTAATTGATACAGCCTGCTAACTACTTCCTTGCAGTGTTTGAGTTAATGTGCTTATTGAATTACACTTTTCCAATACCACCAGCCTCCAAATCCCCTTTCAAGCTCTGATAAATATTTGCTTTTGACCAACTCACTAACTGCTCTAGGCCTATACTGCTTATTGCACAGTCCCCTTATGCCTAATTTGTTTCAGCTCACTTGATTAGAATAGCATCAGGTTATGATTACTTTTATTTATTTCAAAAAAGTGTACATGCCGTGTATGTTTAAAATACAAATATAAAATAAATGGTTTAATTTCAGAAAGCATTGTACGCATCACTAATAAACGTGCGTCACTTCAATTCTCAATGTCTTACATAATCTAATGAGCAGCACTTACTGTAGTTTCCATAAAAAAACAGGGTCTGAGGCATATTGCCTCTTATATGTGTTACTAAAGTGTGAGCCATTAACTGCATTGATTTCAACTGAGTAGCATCCAGATACCTTGTCATTCACTGCTACAATAAAAGTCTCCAGATAGGAAATATAGGTCTCTATGCATGAAACTTACCGTCTCCTTTATCGTGCCATTAATAGTGTTTAATATGACAGTATTTCATCGGGTGATGTATAAATGCCATTTACCGTCAAAAAACAGCACTCATCGCAACGTTAGAATAACGTGCCCTTAGACACCTATTTTCTCATTAACATACTATTCGTGTGATTAATAAATCTGTATTGTGTCGTTAATTGACCCTTACCGGCATCACAGTTAACCCGTGACTCAGACCAGGAGAATGAGATGTGTCTCAACGGTATAAATTCCTAGCATAAATTCTGCGTTTAGGAACATGTATTTCTGCAGACATGTCCCATAGCCATAACATGATGGTGTAACCAGGACGGTGTATGCCATTGATGTCTTAAATAGGGGGACATGGCTAATTTGTATACCTCTGACAATCACATCCAAACCAATTGCTGGCTGGTAAAATAACCGGGCAGTAGTTTTATAAATCGCGTGTTAAATACTGCCCAGTAATTTTTTTTTTAATGACCAGAAATTACTGCCATCTCTTATGCATATTTGCCATAGTGTCTACTGAACAGGCTAACATAAGCTAAGTGTAATTTGTTCCAATGAAAAAGATTTGTTAAAAATGATATATAGTTTTAAATGTCTTTTAAATGTTTAATTAAAACTACTTTGGAGTGTTGTTCATGAAAATATAATGGATTGCAAACCAAAATAGTTCTCCATAAATAGGTTACCAGCTTGTGAGAAGAGAAATTAAAACCCCTAGGCAAACAGTTTTAATGACCAAATCAAAAAGCATCTGCTGTTAAAAATACGTGTAGATTTCAAACAGCACAAACCAAAGACATGATGGTTTATTGTGGATGAAGCAAAAATACTCAATTTGTGAAGAAATCGTGTTCCATCAGTGATTAAATATTTTTGTGTTAACCACTTGAACATATCCCCTCTCACACCAATGTATTCTTGTATTTTAAATGATATATATATATAACAACTACAGTATCAGTTTTTCAAAGATAAATGATAGGTATACCGGTTAAACACACCAGTATTAAAAGAGCATCATGTTAAATTTATATGTTGAATTATGTGCATACATAAGGGAATCATGTATATTTAATCTTCATTTCTTATAAGGTAAATTTAAATATGAGAAGTATAGAATTTTCTTTGTTTTGTAATTACAGGCTATAATGACAAGATAGTAGCTTTCCTTCGCCAACCCAACATTTTTGAGATGCTTCAGGAGAGACAGCCAAGCCTGACCAGAAACCATGCACTGAGGTATGTACTCAACCGTACTGCACTGGTCCTGCACTCGCAAAAGTGTTTTGTTGGCAATATGAGCATCGTATTTCTAATAGGGATAATAACTTCTAAAGGGTTTTAATGGGAGGCCACTGTTTAATAGCTAGCGGTTGTTTTTTGAGAAATAAAAATATCTACAGCACTCTCTAATTATCTTGCTATCTGACTTGCACATTACAGTAACATGCTGTACATACTTCTATAGTAACATGCTGTACATACTTCTACAGTAACATGCTGTACATATTGATATAGTAACATGCTGTACATATGCAATTTACTGTCAAAATGGCCTAAACATGAATACACCAATATTTATATTTTCATTAAAAGCTGAACACTATTGAGAACCAGAAATAGATAGATAGATAGATAGATAGATAGATAGATAGATAGATAGATAGATACATACATACATACATACACACATACATTTCCAATTCTTGTTTTACAATGATATAGATTTGTAATTGTCAATTGTCAAAGTTCAAGTATATTTTCCTCTAGAGGAATTATCACTTTTGGACGTCACTACTGTGGTATTACGCCTTTTTTTTCAAATGCCTCAGGATGCAAATATAGCCTTCATCCATGTATTTTATATATATATATATATATATATATATATATATATATATATATATATATATATATATACAGTAGATAGATAGATAGATACTGTGTGTGGTGTTTCTAAACATACTTTTGGCCACAGAGTTTAGTTACATTTGAATTTCTGTACCTGAATTTCTGTATCATTCCTACTGTGAAAAAGACCATTGAGGAAGTCATGGTTGTTGAGATTGCTCTTCTAATTGTAGACTCCCCCCCTTTTACATTGTTGTTGTAAAAATGTCCTCTTGCCTGAATACTTTGTTTCAAGGGAGAAGATTCATTACATAAGAACAGAAGGCACTCACGGAGTAGAAAAGTTATCGTGTGATGCAGACCTGGTCATTTTGTTAAGGTAAGAGTGTTACATTTATGTATGTATGTATGTATTTATTTATTTATTTATACGTTTAGATCACTAGCACTCTACCCTCTAGCACAATAAGACTATTCAATTCATATTTTGTCTGGAACTGGGAAGTGTTACCAGATTTGTAATGTATTTATTTATTTTTTAATGTATGTATGTCTGTTACGCATATCATGTATATCCAAAGAAATGACACTGACGATGGCACTCACCGACACGTTTCTCTGCTTGATCTAGTTTTTACCTCAACATCTAGAGAACCGTGCTACGGATACATAATGGAATTATGAAGAAACTTTGTTAGAACATTCTTAAGATCTAAACTTGTCCATCTGTCTTTATATATGTCTGTTACCGTTGCATTTTTACATATATTGAAAGAGCAGGCTGTGATCAAACTTGACTCCATCTTCCAAGTTATTGGGAATGTTCCTGTCCATATTAATGTACGTTACACTTACATTCTTACATGTGCAAACTTGGATATAGTATGCAGAAGACACATTGGTTTTTGGACAAATTGGTTTGTCATTCTCTCGCTGCAAAACAGTCTTCAAAGCAGAGATTAACCATTCTGAGCACTGGGAAATTGCAGCCTATATAATCCAATCACAGTGACCCAGCCAAGTTTGTCATTACACAACTGTGGCCATAGAACATCACTGTACACTTCAGAATCATATTACAAATTATTAAGGATAGCTTCCAATGGCAGTATAACAAAAAGCAAGTTTATAGCTTTTACTATTCGAATGTATAAACATTTAAAAATGCCTTTTTGCAATGAAGCTATCAGCCAGCTTTAGTAAACAAGCCTGAATGGGCTTGTTGAATGTGTTTTTAAATATTTATAATTTACTATGCATAAATATCCTTGTATTCTGTCACATGAATAATCCTTATATCTGTACACATGTCACAATATAATGTACTTTTGAAAAGAGGTCAAAATAATACAATAATATGTTTATCTTAATTTGTTTTCTGTCCAAAAAAATAAATACATAAGTTAAACTACATGGTGAGTGTGTCATGTATGTATACAGTGCAGTTATATGGGTCTTTCTCAGTCTAAAAACAGTGATTTAAGGACAATAAAGGTATTTTTTCCAGGAATTTGCTGGATGTATTTGTGTGACATATACAACAATAAGTAAAGCTCCTGAATAACTTAGGTGTGGTTTTAAGTGAAACATGTAAATGTTAATGTTAACAATTGTAGGGGCAGACAATTTAGGTTTAACTGGTTTATATTAAATGGCTTTTCTAACAAAATCGACACTGTACACTTTCATCGCCATCTATCTGTTTTCTCAGTCATGGGAGGGACTTTGGGGTGTACTGTAGGTTTACTGAAAGCCTCTAAATGCAGACTATAACAGGTAAATCTCCAGCCCCCACTAACCTGTCATACTTTGTTCTCTTGCAGCCTCTTCGAAGAAGAGATCATGTCATACGTCCCGCCACATTCCTCATTTCATGCCGGCTTCAGCTTCTCTCCCCGTTGCTCTCCTGGGTCCTCACCTCAGAACTCCCCAGGTGACTGTCTTTGAAGGAAGGGAGTCAGTGTCTATTTTCAGTTAATCTTGGAAGAATTGCCTGCGTAACACAGAAAGTATAGATTAAAAAATTCCTCCTGCAGGGGGCTAATAGCCAAGGTCAATAGACAAAACAACAAAACAAATTTGTAAATTCCATTTGGTCAAGTAGTATGCATATCTGAGCTTTTGTGAATGCCTATGTTCTCTAGGAATGTATCACATACTTGGTTAAACCTAATGGAAAATATTTATCAACACATTTCTTAAGATTCTCCATT
The DNA here is from genome assembly GCA_030684275.1 of Acipenser oxyrinchus oxyrinchus. Lineage (NCBI taxonomy): Eukaryota > Metazoa > Chordata > Actinopteri > Acipenseriformes > Acipenseridae > Acipenser > Acipenser oxyrinchus. Next base: position 42,782,724 of record CM060250.1, read on the forward strand.
TAGGAAGTGAATGCTTTATTGAGTAGCAGTGCTGCTTTCTATGTAAATTAATGAAATATCTCTTTAAGGAATAGTATATGACAGAACCACAATACACTGCTGTCAAATATGAATGTATACATATACAGGGTGGGGCAAAAGACGCACACCATAGGGAATGCTTAAATTGTCACCCTTGTTCCTGTGAAAAGGTCTGAGCGTAACTGAGATTTGATCAATGATCACTTTTAAATTATTACTTTTTTTCTTACTTCTTTTTAAGTACTAAATCATATTGCAGGTATCCCACATTATGATAACCCTGTAAGAAAAAGGACACATGCTAATATTATTGTTGTCCTGGAAAGGGAAACTCTTCTAACAAGCAACGGCTGGACAAGTGTTTAGCCTGGGCCCAATTTAATTTTACTGAGATGCACACAATGTTATGGTGTATCATCAGTGTATCTTCAGATTAAAATAATAACAAGATACTTTAAATAGCCTGTTTTTGTGCTTTACAAAAACCTCTTTAATGTTAAAAATGTTAACTGTTAACCAGAGCTCCTGCTGCCTATGGTGTATTATTTTTACTAATAATTCTACTTTGTATTTATAGTTATAATCACAGCAGCCACCAAAAAGTACTTAAAATATTACAGAAAACATAAAAAATATATAAATAATCTAGTCTGACAATCCTCACAGATCTTAATAGACTAAGAAATACTTTTAAATAAACATTTTAATCTGTTGAGGGATTTGCCTTGCAGATTGCTGTGGAAATGAATCACAAAGAATAAGAGCTAAACTAGGAAAAGGCTTGGGATTGAGGAGCAGGTTTTACTGCAAAAACATTTACTAATTTAAAGTAAAGCATTTATCCACATTTCTTAAATTGCGAAGCAGTCATATTTAAACAAAGGACTCTCCTGTTCTCTTTAGTGGATTTCAGAAACATATTTTCTTAAATTAAATGAATGTTCAAAATAAAAACACATACTGATGATAAATGCAACAGGGTCAGCAGCTTTAAAATCTCTTGGTTTTCTGTGTTCTCTGCAGAAGATTTCAAAACAAGTCCACTGTCGTTCAAGCCATAGGTGCCATTTACAACAGACTCCTCCCAAAACATTGATGAGTTGGTAGTTTGTCTGATACTTTGTGGATGCTGTGAGTGGTAAGAAAGGTTTGTTTGTGTTGGCAGGATTGCAGAGAGCTAGTGCCAGGGCCCCTGCACCGTACCGCAGAGATTTTGAAGCCAAGCTCCGTAACTTTTATAGAAAGCTGGAGGCAAAGGGCTATGGACAAGGGCCAGGAAAAATCAAGTAAGTGTGCCTTACAGGTGTTAAAACAGCAGACTTGAAACGCTTTACACAAGCTAACTGAGAAAATTAGATTGTAGCATTGGGTCCAGAATAATGGACATTGAATTTGGTGGTTGAACCAGTATTATTGTGTTATTGATCAGAACATGCTTTAATGTTTATAATAAGATGTGCTTGAATTTTCATTTGTCTCATCATACTTTTTCAGTACACTGTAAGGCATACTGTAAAATATGTTTTATTAAAGGGACTTCCCGCTGCTGATGTCATGATAAACATTATACAGTTCTCCATAAATTATTACTAACATTATGTTTACAGTACCTGTTTTTGAGGGATGTTAACTATTGACTATCGATTATATAAGGCTTTGGATAATTTGGTTATACCATTTAACAGGGTCAGCTGAATATGTGCTTTAAAATACAATTATTCACAAATGAGAATGTTCTGGTTCAGCAAATGCATCTCAGTGAGGGAATGACTGAAAATCCAGCTGCCAGTTTTACCTAATTATATATCATGCTGTTTTTATAAATGTCACCACTTAAGAAACTTTATTTTAGTACGAGATTGTCCACATCAGTCATTCTGACACCTAATTAGGTTCTCTGTGGTCCAGAGCCCCTGCCTCTATCACCCCATTCACACTACTGTGGTGGCCAGGGCTGCCTCAGGGGACACATCAGGGCCCCTGCATATTTAGGTCTGCAACCCCGTTCACATTTGCGGTTTAGGCGCCTTTTGCTGAAAGCAGACGTAAAATCTGATGAATTGCTTTCAGAATGGAAGAGCTTCCATGATGTACAGTAATCCTTGATATGTAGCAGATGTTTCTTTTTAATATGTATTTTTTCAATGCAGCACAGTAGCAATTTTTGGTATATATAAAAAAATATATTATTGACTATTTTGACTTACTGTTATGGTGTGTAACAGGGTGACAGTCTGAGCTTACTCCCACACCCAATCACATTATTCTCTCAAGAACACAGAGGTATTTAGAACACAGGAAACAGCAACTTGCTAGTGTTCAGTTATAAATATTTATTTTCGTAATGGATACTTCACTCAGATTACAAATGACTAACAGGTTGTACATACAATGACTGACATTCAGAAGACAAGCTCACGACTGACCACCTAATACTACTGCTCCCTCTAAAGGAAAGACACAGCATTAAATAATCCCCAGCCACACCTACTCCTAACAGGATTAATTATTCAATAGCTGGTTACATCTGGAATAATTTTATGCAAAAATAGACTTTATTATTTAACATTCATTCAATTTACAATAAACATTCATATATTTTACATTACACGTGTCTTTGTTTAGAAACACGATTGTTAAACTATTCTATTGTTTACTTGTTATTATTATCATTGTTATTATTATTCTCTACTTCTCATTACCAGTAAAGACTGAACATTAGCATTACCCCTTTCCCTTCCCCTTCTCATAAGGCTATAACAAAACCTTTGTCCCACATTTATAGCTACGGCAACTTCATTAAGGGAAGCACCCTAATCTAAATACAGAAATGCATATATCAAATACACTTTGCTCAACAACATGCACGATACATAATAAACCACTGCTCTATCGGCAGTAGAATAACATTAACAATAATAATCACAATAACAGGCATTGTATTGAGATCCACAATCCTGACAAATTAAGCTTAATTATGAATGCACTCCAGTCCAGCTCATATAATATGTGAAAGAAACAACCTGAACCCGCCTTAAATCACAAGTGTGAATGGGGTCTGTGTCCTGTAACTGAATAAACAATGATTAATGAATAAAACACAAGCATTGTTATGCCTAAATGTATTGATCCTTGGCCATGCCTTATTGTAGTTCAAGTAGCCTTCAAAACTAAAAATATATTTATGTTTCTGGAGCACAGGGCATGCTAATAGGCTTAAAATATTACAGAAAAGTAAAGAAGTAAAGGGGTTGAAAAAATAATAGATTAACAACTGTTATGGAACAGCACATAGTGATTTAAAAAATAAATTCAGATATTAGCCACTTTCGTATAATATGGACAATACTCAGGCGATCACTGTTTAAATCTGTAAAAGAATCCCTTCTGGAAACCAGCATCCATAAGTTTGTCTTTAAAAGTATGTAAAATGGCACTTTTGTTTCTATTTTTAATATTTAAACAGTATAGCTCCCTCACTATTAAGGTCAATTGAATAGACCCATACAGATTTTTTTACATTTCCTGTACTAAAATCATCTATCCATTAATGCAGACATTCCCAGCAGTCTTTGTTGACCATGAGCTCTAAGCCTGAAATGTGGCACTGGAGAACTCACATGCTTAACTCAGCGCAAGACATGCACACAGTATAAAGGATATATTCACTCATCTTCACTCTATCACTAAAATATATGCATTAATAGTTTTGAAGCTTTTCTAAAACTGTTTTGCAGATACAATTTAACATGAACTTACAGTAGGGCTTCTTAATTGCAGCTGCAAGTCCTGATTTGCAGTGACATTTTTTGTTTGTTTTTTATAAAAAATGTACATTTAAAGGTTTAAGCGTTCAATTTATCAGACAGATTTTGTGAATTCGTCTGTCTACTTACTTGCAGTCGCCATTGCTCTTGGTCTCTTACAGATTGATTATCCGTCGAGATCACCTACTGGAGGGCACTTTTAATCAGGTGATGGCCTACTCACGCAAGGAACTCCAGCGAAACAAGCTCTATGTCTCATTCGTGGGTGAGGAAGGGTAAGGCTTCATGTTACTGCTGACTGGCAATTCTACTACATAGCATAGATTGGAGTGAGGTGAAGTGCTATGCCTCGGGTTCACACAGTGAGCCAATTGTGGCGACAAACAGAACTAGGATACATACTGTATCTACATTGAAATTAGCTGTAAGTCATAAGTAGATACAGTCAAACATACACCTGTAGCAACGACAGAACAGCCTTTCTAAAAGTGTGGGGGAGGGAGGGCAAAGTACTGGGGTGAGGGTGTAGCCAGGGGGATAGTGAGGGTGAGTGTGTATTCTGACCACTAGAAAATGTCTGCTTATTTAAATGAACCACAGTTTATTAAAAAGGTGCCTTAATACACAACAGCGCCACACAGAAGCCATTTAAAAAAAATTAAGGCAGCTTTATTTTTTCCAAGTAAAACTAGGGGGGCAAAACCATGGGGGCACCCCTGACCTGTATGTAAGGTGGCCTTGTGAACAGGTATGCCTTAGCTAGAATTTTTTTCTTGTTCAATTTCTTGTTCAAGGTCGTTTTGTTTACCATGGTTATGAAAATCCAATGCACAACAATACTTGTGTTTCTGTCAGTAAAAATATGTAAGTCATCTGGGAGGATCCTATTTTAATGAGCTAAACGTTTATTTCAGTTGAATAGACCTCCTTGTCTTGTGTTTAGGGAACTGATCTTTTCACCTTCTTTTTAAACAGCTTGGACTACAGTGGACCCTCAAGAGAATTCTTCTTCCTGCTTTCCCAAGAACTGTTCAACCCTTACTATGGCTTGTTTGAGTACTCTGCCAATGACACGTACACAGTGCAGATCAGCCCCATGTCAGCATTCGTCGAAAATCATCTGGAATGGTAAACTACCCTTTGTTTGAATTGTTAGTGGTCTTTTTCTCCTTTCTTTCTTTCCCTGCTAAAGCAATACAGTACTCATAAATCCAGAAATTATTGTGGCAGAAGCAGGGCAAGGGTGGGCTGTGGGTAGCTTTGCGGTTATTGCCTTTCAAGGTCAGTTCCTAATTACATACAGCCTGCTTCAATCAAGAACCATCTGGGTAGAGTCCTACCATTCTTTGTCCAGGTATTAAACCCTTTTAATCTTGGATACACCTGCAGATTTGGTTTGAGTTACAGCTTACTTTGTAGCAAGCAGCCTTTTTACATAGTTCAAACTATTTTTTTGTTAGTACCGTTTGATGTTTTCCTCTAGTTCCATATTAATGAAAGAATCAGTCAGAACTATGAATATAGTCATAACCCTGATTTAACAACCACTCTCGGTTTTGGAACCTTTAGTCAAACTATTTTAGACAAGTTGCAGTCTTTTTTAAATTTCTCTGTGGTGAGCCTAGTGGTAAACTGCCTTCTTAATCACGCTGTAGTTAACATGACTAATGTATATACCTTTCCTTTACCATGTCCAGGATACAATAGTACATATATAAACCTCTGGTTTATAGGGCTTCCTTAGAATTATAAAAAGGAAGACAGTCCCTGTCTAAAGAACAGTTACATAATATCTCACCGACATCTGGCATGTCCCTCACCCATATTCCAGCGCCCTGCTCACAGTAGGTTGAGTCAGTGTTGGCAACACATTAAGTAATTGTGAGTTTAAGTTTACAGCCCTTTAATCACTGCGTTTATCTTCAGAGTATTATTTTTCCACTATAACCCATATTCAGTTTTATGGTAGTGTATTTGTAATGAAAGGCTTTACACCAGCACTGATTAATGTATTGACTGTTTTGGGGATAAAGAGGAAACAATCTCATTTGCTTATAGTAACCACATCATACAGCTATAGAACAATGTGTCTTTCCACCCTTCTGTGTGATTTTTTTTTTCTAAACCTAAATATTGTTTTGTTTTATAAGAGTTTTTTTTTCCATATATATCTTTTGTAATGCTGTAAATTAAATAATAGCCCTTCTTTATACAGCTTGTTTTTCAGATTTGATTCAAGTTAACTCTTTCCTTAATAAGAAACGTCTGCAACAGAAAAAAAGATTCCTGCCTTCCTTAAATAGTAAAGCACTCACTCTTTCAAAGTCCCCAGTAATCAGCCTGGTATTAACTTCAGAAAAAAACTCAAACTTGATTCAAAACCATGTTATTGTGGCCCCATACATAACATTATGTCAAGACACTAATTAGCAGACTAAGGAAAGAAAACAAATCACTTGTACATAGTGTTTTTACAGTCCTTTAATGGATAGCTGCTGTCAAATACCTTTTTCACACAGTAAATTTAACTTTGTTCATGTATAGCCAACAGAAGTCAATGGCATTTTTTCTTTTTTTTTTCTTTTTTTTTTTAGAAAATGGCACAAAAGCCTACTCATGGGACAAAATATATCTTTCAGTTAAGCCGTTACATTTGTAGGTGTCTGACACATGATTTAGGAGTTTGTTAGACGCCAAAGTGTCTCTCTTGCCACTGACTGAGTACCATCATTTTTATAATATAACACACACCTGCATGATGGATTAAGCCCAGCGCTTGTATACTACCCTATCAAAAACACAATAATATACTATATAGAAGCGTATTACTGTACACCTCTAATATAACTTGTAAATAACATGCAGTTAAATTTCTGTGACACTTCTGCCTCGTTTCCACTGCCAGTGGGTGCTTATAGTATGCTTTTGTACAGCCAAGCTCTAATCCTAGAGGTTGTTTCAGATAAATAGATTTCATTAATATGGGATGACCCAATACAATTCTGTTACCTGTAGTTTATCAAAGTTAATCTAGTTCACCAAAGCTAATTTGACAAAAATCCACTTATGAGGCTCCCCTGACTATTAATCACAAGTACAAGACCATATTGCCTCTTTTTCTGCTAAGACTGTGTCAGGTTTTCATAATTTGTTCCTTTTGGATTAAAGCAGATATCTTAAGAAAAACAAGATAAAATGTCTCTTGAGCCGAGGGGACACTAGTCTTCGTGTTGCTAGAAAAATGTAGAAAGGTATATCTTTTTTTTGTAGAAAGTGACGTACAAGCTACAAGTTTCAGGCAACTTTGCTGCAAGCAACTGTATCAAAGGACTATTGATTTTGTAGAAGCAACATTACATCAAAGCTTCTTTGCTGGTGAAAAAAAAAAAAAAAGAAAAATGGCAGAGAAAATGAATGCGAAGCCGGTGTGGGATCTTGTGAGAGAGACCCTCCTTATCGATTTTTTTTTTCAGGGTGATTTTTTAGGTGGTATAGGCAAGTAAATCAGTCTAATCGGTCCATTCCTGGTAGTTAATGACCAATTTGTCAGTAATACCACAAGATGTAGTGGAGCGGTGTTAAGTCGACAAAATTATAATTACTATATTCCTTGAAAAAAACAATTTGTTATTATGAACCGTTTTAAACACAATGTTGTGTTACATTATAGTCTAATATTAGAAAGTAGAGAAAAAAAAGCCGGTTTGGTACCGATGCTGAAGCTTTAGAGTGTTCATGTTAAACTGCAGCGGTGTGTTAACGGTGTGTTGCATTTTAGTTCCCAAGTTGTGTTTACAGTATCATTTTGTCTCAAATAAAGGCTTTCATTTGATACAACTTAATAGTAATGGATAAAGTGAGTCCTACTTTTGGTTTAAAGCCATTTGAACATTGCAGTTCAGCAGACGCAACTTGCAAATATTGTTACACAGTTACTGATATCTGATTTGTAGAAGAAAAAACAATCCTCACCAGGCATAATTCATACATGCCAACAGTCCCTATATGGTTGGGACAGTCCCGATTTCCTAGCAAATATCCCGCGTCCCGATGCATATATGCATTGGGACGCGGGATATTTGCTCGGAAATAAATTAAATCAAGTTACATTAACTTAAAAATTCAAATTTTATTCATAACACTCACCCATTTTAAGTTAGTTGAACTTTGAAATTTACTTTAGTAGTTCAAACATAAAAGGTTTAAGTAGAATCAGGGGACTAGATTCCCATCAGCCCTTGCGGGGCTTGTACAATGTATTTTTGGAATTGTTTGTTGTTTATTGTGTTGCTGTTTTGTGTATGTGAGTTTGCACAAGTGTGTTGTGTTTGCTTGTCTCTTGTGCCCCCGCCTGCTCCCTTACATGTGTTCTCCTTGTGTTGTGTGTGGCCGCCCCCGTTCGGTGGTCAGTCTGCGGGTGTGACCTCCCTCCCTTCTCCCTGTCTACATCTCTGCATCTGCCTGGTTCCAGCACTTGTAAATGCTGCCATAAGCGCATAAGCAGAAGTTCTGCACTGGCAGCTAATAAAATAGCTTGTTGATTGCACATTCTGTTGCCTCAGCTAACTTTTTATTGTTTAAATGAAATAAAAATGTTCAAACTAACTTGACTATTAAAAAGGAAATCTAACTCAAATGAATTAAGTTACATAAATATACACGTTATGAGTTTAGTCAGCCCCAGAGAAAGTTGTCAAAAACTAAATGATTAGCTAAACTTAATTATATTAAGGCAATGAGTAAACTTGACTTATCAAGGTTTACAGTATAGGAAGAACGTCCCGATATTTGCCATAGAAAAGAAATCATTTATTTTGCACAGTAGAGTTAGTGAAAACCACACACTGTGCTCTTTGTGCGGCTGACACATCTGCTGATCACTAACTTATACAAAGGTAAGAACGCTTCATTATGTCTATTTTTACAGTCTTGATGGTCGTGTCATATTGAGTAGGGGGGATACGTCTATTATATGATGATGAGTGTTTTTTGCGTATGACCCCTCCCATGTGTATGATAAATGTTTATTTACTCAAATTAAAACAGAAAAATATTCAAGCCAAAAAATAAAAACAAATTCATAACAAAAATATTACTAATACAATCCTATATATACATATTTAAGAATAAAGTTTATTGTATTATATTGAGAAAAAAAATGCCGGCGAAAATTATGTGGACACTAAAACACTAATAAACTTTTTGATAGGAAATGTCATCTATGTATTGTTTTCTCTGTGTTGTCCATCAACATTCCAGCTACAATTTCTACATACTGCAGAATAGTGTCCCCTGAAATTTTAAGCAACAATATGGAAGCAACAGATTTCATTCTACATTTTCTAGCAACATGTAGACTAGTGTCCCCTTGGCTTTGAATATAATATCTTGTTTTACCACTAGAGTTATGCTTTTGGTATGTCAGCCACCTGTCAATGACATATAGGTTTCTCAAGTGGCAGTAGTTGTCTCTCCAGTGTCTAAGCAAGACTGAGTAACTAGTGACACTGGTCATATTGACACTGCAATTCTGAAGCACAAGCGAAGAGAGACAGTCTTCAGTAATGTTTAAAGGCCTGGTCACATGGGCGGCATTTGTCGATGGCAACAAGGGGGCGACAGATGTTGCCAGCTTGTCGCCTCGTGTGACCACCCTGGGTAAAACCCCGTTGACATGTCTCCCACTTAGGACGATGTTCTATTTTTCAGGCAACACGAGGGCAACATTTTCAATACCAGCCAGTCAAATTTGATAGTAGTGTCACATGATGATAAGGTTCGACCATAACGTCAGACAGACAGTCTATATGATGCATTCTGATTCCTGCATTTCATCCAATTAAGTATATGTAGTCTATAGATATGCGATACACTGTGTATGTGAGTAAGCGAATGTTAATGTCCACGATTACAATAACATATTTAAGCTGTGAATACAATTCTACAATAATAAAATACACATATAACGTAGTTAAAAAAATCTATATATATTTTAAATTCATTTGCCGTGTATGCAGTTATGGAGGATAACCTGTGCCAAAATTAAATAAATAAATACATAAATAAATAATAAATGTAATTTATTTCAATGCATTTATTTATTTATTTAGTTAGTTATTTCATTTTTTATTTATGTATTTATTTCGTTATTTCATTTTTTAAATTTATTTTGTTATTTATTTTGTTTGTTATAATGTAATTAGTACATTTTTCTATCGTAGTCTTCCTTTGCAGCATGTTTACGTCTTGTGACAAACAACTTGCATTATGATAGGTTTGCATTACGTTGTTGCCTGTGTGTTGCCAGCTTGTTGCCAGCTTGTTGACTGCAGGCTTGTGTCCCATGTGACCACCTCAAACTGCAAGGCAACACGCAGGCAACAAATGTGTTCCTCTTGTTGCCATCAACAAAAGTTGCCAGTGTGACCAGGCCTTACAGTTCTCTTTTGTTACTGGAATAGAAACAGCTGTAACAGCTACACAATATCTCAGCTGTTACTAGAAAGCCATCGGCCTGTTCCTTACACACAACGTGAGGAATGTAAGAGAAGGTCACAGCACTAACGGCAAACAAGTACTGGTAAATGCAGTTGACAAATATTACACAGAAACCATTTAAAACGATGAAACACAAAACTTGTGACCCTAAATAATGCTGTACCTTGGCAGAATGTATTGTCGTTATTTCTTAATAATAGCTGAATCATCTATTTAAAGATATTTATACGTTTCAGAAGTGCTTGTTTTTAAGTTCAAATGACTGCAGTGATTGTATTTAAGGTTCTTGAAGCTTTGACATGATATCCTGTATAAGTAGATTCTGATCCTCTAAGAAGTGGCAGAGACCCATTTATTGATATTCTGTGCATTTCTTCACGAATCAAGCTCAAGGTTTGTTTTCCTCAGAGGGTTGTGAGTTTAAAGCCCAGCTTTGATGTGAAGAACAGGGTGGATCTCCTTTAAATGGACCAGGGAAAACAGTCTTGTGGAAAATGATGCCATGCTGTTTGTTTTGTTAAGTGTGAGATGACTGTCTAAAGCTAACTCCTTTCCTCTGCTCTGATCCAAAGGTTCAGGTTCAGTGGCCGTATCCTTGGCCTGGCGCTGATTCACCAGTACCTGCTGGATGCTTTCTTCACAAGACCTTTCTACAAGGCTCTGCTGAGGCTGTAAGTATTTGTTTGGGATGGTCTGAAAACCTATCTGGTAAGAAATGAGCTAGACCAAAATTAAATTACTTGTAATATCCCAGAGCAAGGACACATTCCCATTAAAACTATGTTGGGCCTTGTTTTCCAGGGATACTAACCTCCTCAGAGCAACTAACATCACTGACTAGGCCCACCTTCAAGGTTCAGCGATCCAATAAGATAACAATGTAATATAGTATGACTGGTGGCAGGCTTTTTAAGTTTACATGGGATGTACTTTATATAATAAAAATGGCTGTGTGTTGGAAAATAAAACAGGCAACCAAAGCAGGGGATTTTGTTACCACCATTCATCTGATGTAGAAAAAAAAAACTTCCATAATAGAGCCTTGACGCCATTATGTTTCACAGAGCCCTGTCTTCTGTATTGCAGACCGTGTGACCTGAGTGATCTAGAGTACCTGGATGAGGAGTTCCATCAGAGTTTACAGTGGATGAAGGACAATGACATCACTGACATCCTGGACCTAACCTTTACTGTAAATGAGGAGGTGTTTGGACAGGTATATTGAACATTTTTACAACAGCTATATTATACAAGGAGGCTCACAAAGCTGCCGCTTACTTGACTGACATAGTACTGTACATCAAGCCAAAGATTTAGTCTCAGCCCTGAGATAGTGCCGGCCGTTGTATGTATGTTATGCTTCATGTTTTTCTATATATCTGAAGAACCACTTATCCAGTTGTTATGAAACGTTGTATTAACATTATTTAGCATAAGTTATTTAGATTATAAGATTCTGGGGATATAGGGAGTCTGTCTGTTCAGTCATCTATCCATCTGTATGTCACACTTGCATCGCCTTTCAAATTGTGATTAAATATTTAGTTGCTAAACCTTACTCTTTACAATTCTGTACATACTGTCCATCAAACTGATAGCATCTATGGTGTGGAAAATTGTAAGCCTAGGCTTACGCAAACTGACTGAATATATCAACACGTTGCAACTCTTTTTTTTACTGTTTGTCTGGTGCTGAAAACATCTACCAAATTAATATTAAACGGTGCAAATTCATCTTTAGTTTGATAAAAATAATAATAATAATAATAAAAAAAAAAAACATTAAATATTGGTTGACTTCAACATTTGTATGTAAGGCTTCTGATTTTCGGTTTTAACCGATAAAAAAAACATGAAACATCCCCGATACAAAATAAATTAAATCGGTGTATATCCAATAAGCACTCGAGATGGTTACTCAATTCACGTTGACTTCACCCCTTTCCCTTTCACAATGTAGTTGGGCGATGCCCCACCTTCCTGACTTGTATCTCGCATTGATTTGTTCTGAATACTTTAAACCCACCCCAACTACTGGGTGGCAGCAACTTACTACATTTCTATTGGAGGTTCCCTTTCAAGTCGAAAATAACCATCAAATATGGGGATATTGCCGTCAGGCAGTAGCGATTGGCTGAGCTTTTATAGCAAAGCTGCCGATAGGCCTCTGCGCGAGCTGCCCTGTAAGCCCGCCCCCTGGGAGCTTACTACACGCAGCGCGCAGAGACTAACGTCCTCTTTGTCTTCAGCCTCGGTAGCGGTAGGTATATAGAGCTAGCAACTGTCTGTACTCATTAAGCGTAGGCTTGAGAAGCTGGTTTTTCCCCTTCTCCGAAGTTTATTTCAGTTGTATTATTGATATTGGGTTATATAATTGTATTATATATATTTTTATATATATATTTATATTGTTATAATCCTTCACGCTTTGCTTGCATCGCGTTTTTGTTAATACTCGTGGTCTCCGTCTTTCCTTTACTTATAATTACTTTGTAATTGTTATCGTGTGTTTTTGGGTTTTTGTGAATTATTGTATATTTGTTGTGTGTATATTATTATATATTTGTACGACGCGTATGCGTTGGCCTTTGGCCAGCGCCCATTGCAGCCTCGGTCTTGCCTGGCTAGACCGGCGTGTGTTAGAGCCTGCTCTGCAGCCTCTCTATACTACTCCACTGCGGTGTGTTCCATCCCTACCGCGTGGTGCTGTACGCTTACAGTTCATAAGCATTGCTGCAGCGCCCCACACAACGAAAAGAAAAAAAAAAAAAAAAAAATAAAAAATCCCTTTTTCACCATTAGGAAGACGACCACCATCACAGCACATATTCCCTTAGCACCCAGGTGAGTATTACAGCACCAGACACTGTACCAGCACTAGCGTCCGCTCTGCGGGTCAGCTGACGCTCAGGCGTCTCGTGCTAGCGTTCTACGCTTGGTACTCGCTCTCGCTTGGTGCAGCGCTTCGGCGCTTGGTGCAGCGCTTCTGCGCTTGGGACTCCGTGCTCCACGCTCGACGCACGCACCTTCGGTGCTTAGCGTTCGACGCTTACGCTCGACGCTAGTGCTTCGACGCTAGGCGCGTCGACGCTCGGTGCACGCACCTCGACGCTCGGTGCTTCGGCGCCTCGACGCTCGGTGCACGCACCTCGACGCTCGACGCTTCGGTGCGTCGACGCCTCGACGCTCGGTGCACGCACCTCGACGCTCGGTGCACGCACCTCGACGCTCGGTGCTTCGGCGCCTCGACGCTCGGTGCACGCACCTCGACGCTCGACGCTTCGGCGCTCGACGCTCGGTGCGTCGACGCCTCGACGCTTCGGTGCACGCACCTCGACGCTTCGGTGCTTCGGCGCTCGACGCTCGGTGCACGCACCTCGACGCTCGACGCTTCGGCGCTCGACGCCGGTGCGTCGACGCCTCGGTGCACGCACTCGACGCTCGGTGCACGCACCTCGACGCTCGGTGCACGCACCTCGACGCTGGTGCTTCGGCGCTCGACGCTCGGTGCACGCACTCGACGCTCGACGCTCGGCGCCGACGCTGGTGCGTCGACGCTCGACGCTCGGTGCACGCACTCGACGCTCGACGCTGGCGCTGACGCTTCGGTGCACGCACTCGACGCTCGACGCCGGGCGCTGACGCTCGGTGCGCCGACGCCGACGCTTCGGTGCTTGGCGCTCGACGCTCGGTGCACGCACTCGACGCCGACGCCGGCGCCGACGCCGGTGCGTCTACGCCGACGCTGGTGCACGCACTCGACGCCGGTGCTTCGGGCGCCGACGCCGGTGCATCGCCTCGACGCCGGTGCACGCACCTCGACGCTTGACGCTTTGGCGCCGACGCCGGTCGCGCCGACGCCTTTACAACAGTGGCAACCATGTCCGGTTCCACCGTTGCGCCACCTGCCAGGCAAAATTGCCGGCGAAGCGATCCGCGACGACGACCGCGTAGCGTGCCTGGGGCCAGAGCATGCCGCGCCTGCCTTAGCAGACAGATCGCTTTTGCGCAGATTGCGCTAATTTTCAACAGCGCACTCTTCGCCAGAGGGCCAGGAAAGCGGTGGGTGGCCACTCCCTTCCTCAGGGTCTTCTTTCACCCTGTCTGCCCCGCCGCCATCCACGGCGACTCCACCCGCCGCACTGCGGGTATCAAGTAGCCCTTCCCAGCTTACAGCTGGCCAAAGGTCTCCAGACCGTAGGCATGAGCGCCTCGTAGCCCGCCTACTCGCCCCGAGGCTCCTCCCTCGCAGGGAACGCTCCCGTCGGTCACGGTCTCGCTCCCTGTCGCCTCGCCGTAGGGGACGCTCCCGCTCTCCTCGGGCGGGACAGGCGCTATAGGGACAGGTCAGGTGTAGCAGAGCTCACATCCAAGATGTCCCAGTTTATGGAGGTGATGATGGGCCAGCAATCGCTGCTGATGTCCCTTACCAGCAGGGCACCACCGGCCGAACCACTTGCCAGTCAGCCGCCGCTTCAGCCACAGTCTCTGGCCGTCCCTGTTATTCAACAACCCCAAGGGGTATGGGATGTAGATGCCATTTCCAGGGATGCTTCTGAAGGGGAGCCTCTCCTTGAGGAGGACAGTGTGGAAACTGACCTGGCATCCCAGCATTCCGAGCAGGACTCTGACGCTGAAGTGCTAGACACCAGTGATCCATTGTGGTCGTTGGTGGAGCGGGCAACTCGTCACCTTGGACTTGAGTGGCCAGCCGTGGAAGTGCCTCGTCGGTCACTGTTTGAGTCGCCATCGGTACGGTCTCCTCTGCCCAGGGCGCCCCTGCCTTCCCTGATTTCATCAAGGAGGTACAGTCCACCTGGGGGCCCCTGCTTCTTCACCGCAACTTCGCGGAAGGCCTCCGCTTGCCATGCAGGGAGCGAGTGAGGCTGGTCTGGCGGCTTTTCCACCGGTCGATGCTGCTTTTGCAGCCCTGGTTAAGACCCCGACACTTTCAGGCCTGGTTAAGGACCCTGCGTGTCCTAACAAGCAGTGCAGGACCACTGAGATCCATCTGAAAAAGGGCTACTTAGCGGCTACGGAGGCAGTTCGGTTGTCCAACGTGGCCAGCCTCCTTTCAGTTTACCAGGCGCCCCTGCTGAAGGATCTCCCAGAGCACCCGCCGGCGCCTCTGAGGGCGGAGTTGGCGCTGGTCGCACAACTCCTTGTTAAAATGGCCCAGTTGAATGCACGGGCTCAAGGCAGGAGTATTGCTTCCCTGGTGGTCGCCAGAAGGCAGCTCTGGCTCTCGCAGGCGCAGAGTTCAAGAGTCTGATAAGGCTCCTCTATTAGATGCCCCTATCACGCCAGGGCACACGCTTGGCCCAGCGGTGGAGGAGATGCTCCAACGCTCTGTTAAGGCCGGGAGGCATCTCAGCAGTTGGCTAAGATGTGGCCACATAAGCCTTTCCAGCCAAGGCGCCGCAGGAGCACCGTGGCGTAGACCACCACTGCAGCACCAGCCACGGCCAGGAAGTACTAAGCCCTCTCCCTCAACCGCAGCAGCGCGGTCAGCCGTCATTTTCAAGACCGCAGCGCGGAGGGTGGCGCCCTAGAGGTGGTGGCAGGCCACGCCTCGGGCTCTGGCCATGCCCCTCGCGAACGAGCCCAGCCTAAACAGCCCTGAGAACACCAGGCAGCTGTTAACCCGCCCCTACACTGTCTCCCAGCTCCAGTTCTGGCAACAATGCACCAACGACATCTGGGTGCACAAAACTATATCCACCGGTACACCCTTCAGTTCCAGTTAAAACCTCCCCTTCCGGGAGTGGTTATAACTGCAGTAAAGGACTCGGTTCAGTCCTCAGCTCTGAATGTGGAAATACAGGCATTGCTCAGCAAGCGTGCCATTCAACAAGTAGACCCTGCTCTGATCGACCAGGGTTCTATTCCAAATACTTCCTGGTGCCCAAGAAGGACGGCGGGCTCGGCCCTATTTTAGATCTGCGAGTACTGAACAAATACCCGCGGGTGTTATCGCTCAAGATGCTTACGCACAGGCACATCATTCAGTCAGTCCGCACGGCGACTGGTTCACCACCGTGGACCTGACAGATGCGCACTTTCACGCTCCCATCTGCCCGGTCACAGGAAGTATCTGCGCTTCGCATTTCAGAGCAGGGTATACGAAGTTTTGTGTCCTTCCATTCGGCCTGTCACTAGCTCCTCGAACCTTTTCGAAATGTATGGATGCCATTCTAGCTCCCTTGCGGGCTCAAGGTGTCCGACTGCTGAATTATCTGGACGACTGGCTCGCCTGCGCCAAGCAGTCAAAGGAGCAGGTGGCGCAGCACACAGTGATGGTTACAGACCATCTTCAGCGGCTAGGTCTGAAGATCAATTCAGAAAAGAGCCGCCTAGTGCCAAGCCAACAGACCGAATTCTTGGGTCTGCATCTGGACTCAGTGTCCATGGAAGCGACCCTGTCGACACAAAGAGTTGCCTCATTAGAGCGGTGTCTCTCCCTATTCAGGTTGAGACAGACAGTCAGCATGGAGCTGTGTCAGCGCATGCTGGGGTTGATGGCTGCCGCCTCACAAGCCCTTCCCTTGGGCTTACTACACCAGAGACCTCTGCAGGCCTGGTTCAATGCCTTCGCTGCATCCGCGGAGAGACAAACACCGCAGGCTAAGGGTATCCCGAGCCTGCTGGAAGCGCCACGCTGGTGGAAAGTTCCATCAAACCTCCGCCAAGGCGCACGCTTGGGTCCCATTTTCAGGAGACAGGTCATCACGACCGACGCTTCCAACCACGGTTGGGGAGCAGTCTGGAACGGGCAGGGACCCGTGGAGTGTGGTCAGGACCCTGGAGGTCAGCCCACATCAATGCTCTGGAGCTCAGAGCGGTGGACCTCGCCCTCCGCACTTCTTGCCAGTGCTTCTAGGCAAGCATGTGTTAGTGCGGTCAGACAACACCACAGTTGTGGCGTACATCAACCGCCAGGGCGGCTTGCGGTCCCCCGGTCTTCACCGGATGGTAGCACGGATGTTGCTATGGGCACAACCGCTTAACCTCTCTGCGCGCGGTTCATCTACCGGCAGAGTCAACTACGCAGCGGATCTCCTATCCAGAGGAGGCCCTCTTGCTGGCTTAATGGCGCCTCCACCCTCAAGTGGTAGAGCGCATCTGGGAATGGTTCGGCACAGCCCAGGTGGATCTCTTTGCTTCGCAAGAGACCACGCACTGCCCCCTATGGTTCTCAGTGAAGGATCTCCACAGCCCCTAGGAGTCGATGCACTGGCTCACTAATGGCCGCCAGGGCTCCTATATCGCTTCCACCGATTCCGATGCTCCCCGCCTTCTTAGAGAAGGTCAGGGTAGAGCAAGCGACAGTGATCCTGATCGCTCCTCGGTGGCCTCGGAGGATATGGTTTCCGAGCCTGGTGCAGTTGTTGCACGGTCGGCCGAGGGAGCTCCCTCTGCGAAGGACCTGTTGTCCCAAGCCCAAGGAGGGCTATGGCACCCGAGCCCCAAGCTCATGCAGCTATGGGCTTGGCCCCTGAACGGGAGCCTGTCAGCCTTAGGGCTCTCAACGGCGGTTATTTCGACCATTCAGAGTGCTAGAGCACCCTCTACTAGGTCGCAGTATAATGATAAGTGGCAGTTGTTTCAGAGTTGGTGTCTGGCGGAAGGCCATGACCCAATATCCTGCCCTATGGCAGTGATCTTACAGTTTCTACAGAAACTGTTAGATGAGGGGAAATCTCCTCTACACTTAAAGTGTACTTAGCCGCCATATCGGCTTGCCATGTACGTATTGACGGTTTGTCACCAGGTTGCCATTTTCTGGCATCGCAGTTCCTAAAGGGCGCAAGACGCTTGCGGCCTCCAAGGACGACCAGTCTACCGTCATGGAGCCTTGATGTGGTGCTGGAAGCCCTTACCAAGGCACCGCTCGAGCCTCTCCACAGCGTGGACATGAAGCTCGTGTTCTATAAAAACCGCGCTTTTGCTGTCAGTGGTTTCAGCAAAACGCGTGAGCGAAGTTACACGCACTGTCAGTGCATTCTTCATGTACTCGCTTCGCAGGAGACGGTTCTAAGGTCTCCATGCGCCCAAACCCGCCTTTTACCCAAGGTCATATCCCCGCTCCATATGAACCAACCAGTCGAAGTTGATGGCATGCTCCATCCTCCTCCTTTTTCTTCCCCAGAGGAAGAACGGTTACACAGGCTCTGCCCCGCGCGGGCATTGAGATGTTATATTGACCGCATAACGGCTGTGAGGCAAACTGAACAGTTGTTCATATGCCATGGTTCTAGGACTTTGGGTCAGCCGTTGTCTAAACAACGCCTTTCCCACTGGATAGTGGATGCTATTAAATTAGCTTATGAATCTGCAGGCCTTCCGCCACCAGGGCAGTTGAAGGCGATTCCACTAGGGGTATGGCGACATCCTGGGCCCTCTTTAGAGGGGTGCCGGTGTTCTGACATTTGCGCTGCAGCCAGTTGGGCTACACCGCATACTTTTATGAGGTTTTACCGTTAAACGTACTGGATTCCTCTGCTCCACTGTTCGAGCATCTGTACTACACTCTATGATCCCTCAAGATGCGGACGATAGAGTGGTTGACAGCATGGTGTTGACTATTCCACCTTAGGACAGGTGTCATTGCGAGCATAGACGCTGCGGCGCAGCTCCGCATATGCGTAGATGTATTCCCTACACAGTTGCGTTATGACGTAAGTCTGTCCTACTGCCGAGAATCCTCCTCGCGACAGCTTGGGTACACTGTCCCCATATTTGATGGTTATTTTCGACTTGAAAGGGAACGATAGGTTGCGGATGCAACCCCGTTCCCTGAAAGAGAAAATAACCATCAAGCTGCGAGGTCGCCCAGACGTCTTCACGGCCTGAAGAGCAAAAGAGGACGTTAGTCTCTGCGCGCTGCGTGTAGTAAGCTCCCAGGGGGCGGGCTTACAGGGCAGCTCGCGCAGAGGCCTATCGGCAGCTTTGCTATAAAAGCTCAGCCAATCGCTACTGCCTGACGGCAATATCCCCATATTTGATGGTTATTTTCTCTTTCAGGGAACCGGGGTTGCATCCGCAACCTATCGTTCTTGTTCGTGAGATTTAAAGCTATATTACAGTATTATAGGTACTATTTAGACGCTCATGGAATTCAAAAGAGAATTGCAAATTGTGGCAAAATGTAAAAAAATGCCTAAACGCACAGAAAACCCCAGAAGAATGTGCCCGTGACCATACGGATTTAGTTGTGGAAGACAGCAAAGGAAGGAAGGTACAACTGAAGTGTGCAAGTACTGTCGAGTTATATTGTGACAGAAAAAACGAAACTAACCGAAAACAATCATTTCATACAGTAAATAAAAAGCGAAAGACCTGAAAAAAAACAATTTTACATATAACTCGAAAATAGCACAGAAAAATGAAATTAATAAAAACCGAAAAATAGAGGCCCTAGTTATATGTATGTTTATGTATAACATACTGTTTATGTGTATGTTTGTATTGTATTTATTCTTTGTGAGTTGAATTTTAAATACAAAAAAAGTTTAACCCAACAGAGAAAGAATTGCAATTATCATTAAGATAACTAAGATAACTTGGGGCTTCTGTATTGCAATATGTTTTGGACAGGTTACAGAAAGGGAGTTAAAGTCTGGTGGTGCCAATCTGCAAGTGTCAGAGAAAAACAAAAAGGAGTACATAGAGCGAATGGGGAAATGGCGAGTGGAACGAGGAGTGGTTCAGCAGACAGAGGCTTTGGTTAGAGGCTTCTATGAGGTAGGCAATGCAAAAGATGATAGATACACACATTACCTACATTCTGATTCATTTTAGTTTTACCTGAAATGTGATGGTTCTGGAAAGGTAAGACAAAAATAATCAGTGAAAAAAAGCATTTCAGGACTTTCCAGCTGAGGACTATGTCTTTGACTTCTCATTGATTATTTTTGCTTCACCAATTTAGAAGTATGTGAGTATAGAATGTAAACTTCAGGTATGTCCAGGTATATCTACATAAACAGTGACATAACCAGACAAATACACCAGTGCAAAATGGAGGGAATATCAGAATTTAAGCTATTATATTTTTTAGGCCTAGAATTTAGCCATGACCCACGGTTGCATTCCCTCATCTTCCTTGATCTGGTTATATGGATGTTAGACAATATACTGTATTAACAAAGTAAAGAGAACCCTAATTTAGCACCTCCACTATATTTTTAGTTCGGGGAGAGATGATCTACTTTGCTTTCCACTAAATACAAGTTTGTTTCATTCACTCAGTCCAGCATTAACACAGGTCGTCTCTTAATCACTGCCTTCCAATAAATAAACAGCTTTTAAGACATATACTGAGGTCCGGGTGACAAATCATAGCTTGGTTTTGCTACAGGTTGTGGATTCAAGGCTAGTGTCGGTTTTTGATGCCAGGGAACTGGAGCTCGTTATAGCTGGCACTGCTGAGATTGATTTGAATGACTGGCGAAATAACACTGAGTACCGTGGAGGTGAGTATCTCTAACAGAGTGGTTAGGCGCACTAAATATTACATGGAGAATAATGTATTGAATTACTGCTTCCCATATGAATGTTAACAATGGTAAACATCTATGGTATAATATGATGATTTTGTATTTGAGTTTTGTTATGCATTAACATTCCTTTTCTATTCTTTCATTGTGTATGTCGCTGTCTTAGCATTAACTGGGTGTATAAGTTTTCATAAATGTAGTGACATTGTGAGTGGAATCTTGGAATCCTTATTCTAGAAACATATAGTTTTAAAGAGTATTCATAGATTAGATATTATAGAAAAGGTCACCCTTTTGTAGATGTGTACACTAACTGCATTAAACTAAACTGTTACTGTACTTCATGTTTATACTCAGAAAACAATTGATTCTGTCAAAATTGCAAATAAATACTAGAGACCTTTACATAATGAAGAAAATAAAAATAGCTTTTTATGGCTTATCTTTGATCCACAGTTATTAACCAATATACATTACTAAAAAAGATAATATGCTAAAATGAACTGTTGGAGTAATAATGAAGCAACAAATCAACCTGATTCAGGAATGTAAACGCTGGTGTCTGATGTATGTTTTAAACATTTATGGAACAGCTACTTTTTTATCAGTAGTAATCAAAACTGAAACATGTGTGTGTTTTATATTGTACCCCCCTTAGACTGAGAATTTGAACAGCCACACATTATTGATTATCGTATATCCTTTTTTTAGGTTACCATGATGGTCACATTGTAATCCGGTGGTTCTGGGGAACGGTGGAGCGTTTTAATAACGAGCAGAGGCTGCGGCTGCTGCAGTTTGTCACCGGCACCTCCAGTGTACCCTACGAGGGGTTTTCCGCCCTCAGAGGAAGTAATGGACTCAGGAGATTCTGCATAGAGAAGTGGGGCAAAATTACTTCTCTTCCCAGGTACTCTGCCATTAATCTCAACAGAGAAAACCCTGCATAAAAATATATATTGAATAAATAAATAACTGTCATGCAAAAAACTACCATGATACTTGTTATACATATTACATATACTCTATGGCAGTATTTTTTTTTTATTATTTTAAATCAAAGCAAAACCGACTTTTAAAAATATGCAATTCAGATTCCCGGTGTGCTTGATCTACGATCAAAAAGCAGAACTGAAAATAAATAGCACTTCAATATTTAAAATGGCAGCTTAAATAGTATGGTCGGTCCATACATCTACATACAAAATAAGTGTGCGCTATTTCTAGTCTTTCTGGTTCCATGAAGCACCTTTTTCATCTTGTTGAGTAGTAATCTGGGGAGATAGTCCAACAGAGAGGACAGTAAACTTTTATTACACTATACTTAAAGTTATTTTCTTTGATGTGCAGTTTACAATCCTGTGTCTGAAATGGAATGCCAAGACAAAAGTTAAGAAATGCTCTCCAGGAACTACAGTTTTTCTTTCAAGTGATATATATATATATATATATATATATATATATATATATATATATATATATATATATATATATATATATATAGTTTAGTAAAAGACATATGTCACTTGGAAGGTTAAATTCCAGGAAGCAAAATAGGCACTATACATTATGTTAAGACTACATTTATAAGTAGAAGAAAACACTAATAGGACTTTTTGTTTTTTACATGTGGTTGGAGTTTTCTACAAGGAAATCCTTTTTTGTCCTAATGGGAAAACTTCCAATGCTTCGCTACCCTGTGGCATCACATGGCTACAATAAATGCTGGGAGCAGTGCTGTGTGATTCTGCGGTTTATATATAAACATGTGTGGAGACTTCATGTTTTTAGAATTTGAATAGGAACTTTGTTTTTCGTGTTTATGATGACACATCATGTGTTTCCAGCTAAGGAATGAAAATTAGCTAGAATACTGGAAAAAATGCACAACTGAAAATAGGGATTGCATTATGAAACCACAGCTATTCAACAATATCATCATTATGGAAAACCAAAACAGAAGGTTAACATACTGTTTTGGTAACGTAAAAGTTGAATAACACTTTACACCAAAAAAAAATGTTTCAGTATAAAATTGTCCTTAAAGCAACAAAGATTCTGGTTTAGTCAGTCTGTGGCCCTAATTCCCTTTGCATATCTGTGGGATTTGCTGGACAGTCCCCTTTCAGCCTGACAGTACACCTAACAGTACTTGATAGAATCTTTATGGTATCAAATAATGTACAAAATACTGATGTTTCCCAAGAAACTTTCTCGAAATTATAAATCACATATGAAACTAAATGATCACCATTAAGGATTTCAGTACATCTTATCTTGGGTACAGATAATAATAATAATAATAATAATAATAATAATAATAATAATAATAATAATAATAATATCTTTATTTTTATATAGCGCCTTTCATAGTGGACCACAGATGCCTCCCCATATATAGAAGGCACAATTCTAAAATTCTAGTTTTAACATATACTCTCGTGTAATGGAATTCTTGGGCATGTTTGTTTATCATTTACAAATTATTATGTCAGTCTCTGAAGTGCTGCAAAGTTTCATCCATGTCCTTCGGTGGTCAATATTGTTTTCAAGTAGTCAAGTAGAAGAAAAATTACATAGGCCCATTTAAACCATTCAAATACACATTCGTTTTTATTTCCGGTGCATGAGAACTCTATACTCTCCAGAGTTAATAACCCTGCAAAGCCAGAAGGAATGCTGTAGGTTTAATTACCTCCAGGTGTTGTTTTCTACTGAGAACTGGTGAATTGGAGGGCTGAGCAGAAGAGGCTGTCATTAAAGCATTTGCTAACCCAATAGCAAGGCTTGGTCCAGTCCAGTGACCCAAGGCATTATTTGTTTTGCTTTCTCTGCTTTATAGACACATTTTAAAAAGCACTGGCTAAGTTAAACTTGGACTCCCTAATAATTGCTCTTATTTTAATGAATTGTAAACAAAAACAAAAAACAAAATAGTAGCCACTGTGTTTTCATTTCACTTGTGCAATTTATATACTTTGAAATGTACTGTATTCTCCATGGCCAGATAATGAACTAGCAACATTTTTAGTTCTCAGAACTTTAAGCACAGTATAGCAGTGAAAAGGTAAACAAGACGGTCCTTTAGCTGATTTAATAGGAGGAATTCACTAGGGATTCATCCAGATCTTACACTGTTCACTGATTCAATCCTGTCGGTAACTACGACTGATCTAATAAGACTGTTGTCTTGTTTTTAAAATTAAAACAATCCCTTATTGTACTGGTAACATAAATGCCAATAAGAAAAAAATGTAAACAGAAAATTGAGTTAAAAATACTAGCCTCTTCAGTTAAGGACATGTATGGTAGTCTGTATCCTAAATATATTGGGCAGGATTTTCAAAAGGTCGTAAACTCTAGTGTTAGTTAAGAAATCGGTATGTAGCATTGATTTTGGCATTTTCAAGCGGTCATTATGCCTATTTCATTATTAAATAATCATCCTAATGTGATTTCCAAAATTATGTTGATTTACAAAATAATGTTAATATCTTAACGAACAGTGCTTCTTGCGACTATTTCTTTTGTTTGTGTGGGAATTTAAAAGCAAATGCACATTCTGCAAGACAAAATGCACCATTTTAAAATTAAGTTTACAAATTATACACAACGTAGATATTCCTATTATTTTTATTTCCGTTTGGCTGCTAGTAACTACGCTAGTAGTTTCCATAACAGTGAATTATGCTTCCATTCATTTTTCATGATCTTGTTAACATGCATTTTGATTAATTAGTTCCCCTTATCTAGTCATTGAGATAGGAAGTGATGAAGGTGACCTGTGACAATTGAGCTTTTTAGCGAGAAATGCATTCATTAACAACCTCATCGACTCAATTTCAAAGCATTAAAGGATTGATTTAATTAACACATTTTGTTTGAAAATCACTTGCTGCTAAATCTCTTGTTACTATACCATGAGTTCGATACACTAGCACTGTTCTTTGAAAATCCTGCCCATTAAACCAAAGGGCAAGCTGTAGATAATTTGCAGTTAGAAAAAAAGTATTCGATTCAATTTAAAACATATTTATTGGCTTTGTAAACCTTTTCTTCAGATACTGTGTTCTTTTGTTGCAACATGACTTTTAATATGTTTATACAAGTCACAGAGTAACTTTTATTGTTTTGAAAGTACTGTCTCTTTGTCAGCAGCCCTTACCTACAAATAATCCACAAGCACAATGCCCTCTTAAAATGAGGCAGCCTTGCGACACATATAAAGATAAATCATTATTATTATTATTATTAGTAGTAGTAGTAGTAGTATTATTAATGCCTACAAGTCAGAGCCTACATCTAACTTCTAACATTGTGTGCTTTTATTTGTCTATTCCAGGGCACACACGTGTTTCAACCGCCTTGATCTCCCTCCTTATCCGTCCTACACAATGCTGTATGAGAAGCTGCTGATCGCTGTGGAGGAAACCAGCACGTTTGGGCTGGAGTGAAGACCAGAGACTGATGTCCAATTCAGTGGTTGCTGACATTACCCTTTTCATATTATTTCATTTTAAGAAGACAATATCGTCTTTTTTTTCTAAATAAATATGTGAATATATACCAGGATTGAAAAGAACCTCTGCATGTATTAATCACCTGATATAATGTATCTGCCCTGGGGGCTTGCAAAAACCAACTTAAAGTTGTATATGCAATAGCAAATAACTGTCTCCAGCCTTCTCAAAGCCTTGAGGTAACCACCATCGATACAACTCAATGTGACCCACCATTGAAACACCTCACACTGTCCACCATTGCCCATCCCTGACCAACCCATTGTTGCACCACACTTACTTCTGAAGACAATGGAACAATGTTTTGCAGATTGACTGCAGAAAAAAAAATACTGTGGAACTATTTTGTCCATTACATTTAAGAAATGTCAGATTTATTTTATTTCTTTCTTTTAATAAACTATTGCTTTGCACACCTTTCAGTCACGTCAGCCAAAACCTTCTGTGGAAGTAAAACAACCGAGAGATCGTGTTACTCATTAGAGTATATGTACCCTTTCTACCATGCAATGAAGTGGCCTGTAGCTTGTGCTTCGGCAGTCCAGAAGACATCTTTGTGTTTGTTGCAGTAGAAGCACAAGCTCTGCAAATCCATCTCATTGTCAAACATTATGGACAAATGCGTATGTCTGATAATAATGTTACAATTTGGTTATTAGGATTTATTTTATTTATTTATGTATGTATTTACTTCCTTTTCCTGCAAATGACTGAAAATGTCTTATTAAATATCAGAAGCCATTTTTTTGTTATTTATTACAGCCAGGGCTGTAGATTTTAATTTGAATTTTTAGTGATGGGTTCTGAGTTCATACCTTCGAAGTGGCTACAAAGTTTAACGGTTAAAAGAATAGAGATCCTGCTGAAATAAAAAGATGGGTTGAGCAAGCCTAGTTTTCTTTTTAGTAACATATCCCAAATTAGTTAATATTCAATTGAAACAGTGGCAGATATAATTGTGTACTACGATATAAAAGCAAATATATCAGAAGGACACCTTGCACTTCGCGGTGCCACCATTTACATCAGCCTAATGTACAGCTTTCTAG
Organism: Acipenser oxyrinchus oxyrinchus; assembly: GCA_030684275.1. Taxonomy (NCBI): domain Eukaryota; kingdom Metazoa; phylum Chordata; class Actinopteri; order Acipenseriformes; family Acipenseridae; genus Acipenser; species Acipenser oxyrinchus. The sequence continues at coordinate 42,809,078 of CM060250.1, forward strand.
GACTGGCTACACTGTAAGGTAAAAAGATGGAGGCCCAATTACTGTACATTATGCAGCTTAACAAGGCTAAAGTTTGCTCAAAGAAGACAATTTTGTTGTAAGGGAATCTCCAATTGAATACTGCTGCCTTAAGTCCACAGAAGGCCATTGAAGCAAAGATAAATGGGGTCAAGAGGGAGATTGATGTGTTCTTCAGAATGATTGAATAGATCTGGGGAGAAAGCAGGAGCAGGCCTTTCACTATTAATACAATTTCATCAGTCCTTATAAAGTTGGTCAAATGACCTCATGCCTCCACAGACCAGGGAATGCAAAAAAGAAGAAAAAAATGTTTCTCTAGCCAGGGAAATGCAACCTGAGGAAATTGACCTCTTAAACCTTACTGAACACACGTGGGACATACATAGGAAGTGTCAAGTTTGATTTCTGATGTTCAAACTTTTGGCAGTAGAGCATGTGTTTCCACCACAAATAATCAGTTTTCCTCTGTAAAAACAAAACAACTAAAATCCATTATCGGTTTTTAAAAAAACAACTTTAAAATCAGTTAAAACATTACCAAATGTTAATGTATCCTTAATTAAGAAAAACAAAACACTATATATTACTCATGAATGAAAATAGCAAACAAAGAATAATAGTTTTTTTTTTGTTTATAAATAAACTGAATGAACACATTTATCCAGACCTATTGCATTTTAACCTGACTTTGCAGTATTTGGTGTAGGGCTCCACAATTTTTCACAGTATTTCAGTACATACAACCCCTGTATAATATGCAGATTTGAGTAAATGAGAGAAACACACAATAATAGTAGGTCACCAGCTCTTCTGCTCTTAATAAACCCAGCTATGAATATCCTTTTTAATGGAAGCGATTTTTAAAACAAACAGTGTTCTGGTTATTTTGTTTTGAAAGCATGATCTCCCTTTAGTGTACTGCAGCTATTTTAGATTTCAACCTGTTCAGTTTTATTTAACTTTAGTACCCTCAGCAGGCCATTCTTGTATTCCATGTGGTGGTGCCAGACAGACTAGAGGCCGGCTGGTGTCTGGGCCCAGGTGAAAACTGTATTGTGTTTTCTGAATACTGTAATTGGAATAATTGTTTTGTAAATTATGAAACAAAGAAATTGACATTCTATAGGAAAAAAACTGAATAATTTAATGTTGGGGTTATCATTAATTCTATGTTGGTTTACCCTACAATGTTAAAAAGTATGTTGTTCTGCAAAAAAGCTTTCATCTGCATTCAGAGGTGAAATGTCAAGAAAAGTCAGAAGAAAATGACTCCAGAAAAAAAAAAATCTTTCTAACACTAGCTACAGTTGTTTGGCTATTTGACAGTTTATAAATCTGTAAACGCATACGTTTATGAACCGAGAATTTAGATTATGCACAGATATTTAATGAATCCGTTGCCATATCCGCTCGTTTGTGGCATTGAAAATGAGGGCATATGGGAATCTGGGATATGGCATCTTGGAGCCACGTAACACAATGACAAGAAGGTGTCCGAATAGTTCCAATATAATGTAAAACAAAAACAGCCAAACTGAATATAAAATATCCTCCCAAACTCGTTGCCATTGAGTTTTTGTTGTATTTATTTATTTAGCTATTCATTTATCTGTTCTGTTCGTGTGTTTGTTTTCTACTGATATTATCCTTTCACACACAATTCCCACATGTAAATAACAGGAAGAATATTAATCAAGTTCAATCAAGTTCCTGCAGAGCTGTTGTAGAATGTAATGTAGAAGTGTGTTTTTTTTATTGAAGTTGTGTTTAGAAGATATCCCAACAGGAGGATGCTGGTTCTTTTCCCATCCCCTTTTCACCTGCGTTGTGTGAAAACCATGTCTAGATAATGTACTGTTTTCAGAAGAACTGGGTGCATTATCCAAAACATATTTAAATTGACTTGCAGATTTCCACATTTGATTTTTTTTTTAGATTACTCCCGCTGGTCTCTTAACAAGGGTGAATTCATGTAATGGCTGATTTGCTTTGTTTTAATAACAGGTTACTTAATTCTCAGGCCGTGCTTTCTATTTAATCATATCACTGTAGAGGAATGTCAATAAACTATCACTTTGGTATGCACTGGTGTGTTGGTATTATTTATTACAAAACATAGGTTGTGAAGTCTCCCGAAATTTGTGTGACTGAAAACATGTACCACCTGAACACTGTTCAAAGTTAGGCATTTACCCCATAATATACACAATGAACCCCCAATGTATTTAAGACATCAGTATAAGTACATAGTATCTTAATTTATTTTGTAATTGGCTTAAATAGCACCAGTAAGTAAATGAAGTATTCAAATATCAAAATGTCTCAATAGGGATGTATTAAGTACTTTGGTAACACTTTATATTAAGGTGCTGCTTATTAATGTTTTATAAATGTTGTATAAATATATAATAGATGCTTAATAACAGTTATATAGTGTTAATAAAGCATTATAGATGGCTTACAACCATGCAATAGCCATAGACGGAATTACAGTTTTATAAAGGGGATGGTTTTTAGCCACATATTGTACTTTGTGATGTTTAAACGTAATTATGTCTATGGCTATTACATGGTTATAAACCATTTATAATGCTTTATTAAAACTATACATTAGTTATTACACATATATCATATATTTATAAAACATTAATAAGCAGCACCTTATTATCAGGTGTTATCAGTACTTCTCCTGATAGCTTTAATTCAAGCTTTATGTATGAATTAGGGTTAAAGAAATTGGATGCCCTTCAGTTGTCAGATAACATCTGTGTCTTTCTTCAGTGGTAGCAGTGCAAGCAGAAGCTGGAGCTCAATACATTACTGATACTCATAAGGGAATCAGTGAAAATGGGCAAACTTATAAGCACAATAGGTTAATGTATTTTTAAATGATTTCTGCAACTACCCTTCACAAATGGAATTGCATGAGTCAATAACAACTTGGAAATCGGTTCTGAATTAACAGAATTTCAAAAAAAGTGCGATAAAATTGATAGATTTCTTTATTTCTGTCAATATAAAACCTTTTAGCTGTAACAAATCACCTTTTGCCATGATAAGTAGAAACATTACAATTACATATTCTGATCACAATGTAGTCACAGCTCCAATGCACGCAAATGATAAGCTTAAATCCAGGTTTTCGTCCAAAACTATGCAGTCATCAATTCAACCTCGATCTCAGAGCAGAGCACAAAAACACTTGTGATCCCAATATTGAGACAGATAATACATTAATGATTTTCTGTACCATCTCATAACCCTTATAGATAAGCAACACTGTTAAGCGCCTGCCCCTCTGATGACAAAATCTATACTGCCTATAGCCCGTAGTGTCTTATTTGGATATTTACATTTATATCTTTTATAAAATATGAATTATTTGTGTTGGATTTCATATTTGGCAAATTAACTGCTAGACCATTTTACTTGACTTGTAGCCTTTTTATTTAAAGTATATTGATTTTTCAGATACTTCCTCTACTTGTCATCCTGTGCTGATAGAAACATCAATGTTTATTACATGAATTGGGTGCTGTGTTTCTTTTCACTTCTCCATGAATCATAAGAAGAGGGTTGCTAGGTTACAGGTAGATTGTAGTCAACTGACTCATCTTTGTAGGGCAGAACAACACAACACAAACATCTCTATTTTTAACCTGGCTCTGGGGTTGTTATTTTTTTCACTGCAAACCAATGATAGCAATTGCAGCCTTAATAAACCTGCAATCTTACACTTCATCGTTTTTCTTTATTTCCAGAAACTTCAGCAAGTTGTAAAAGTATGCAATGTCTTAACTAATACTGTTAATTATATTATACAAACCTGATGGAACAAGACTGTGAGCTAGATTACCCACTACATTTTTTCCACAGTAACCTGCTTTGCAAAACTAAAGCTGCTCTACCCTTAACAAGCAGGCAAAATGTAAGTCAAAATGTAAGTCCCTGGTTAACCTGTTGTATTTACACACTGGAACTGTATCAGCAGGGTAGGATATAAGGCAGTGTTGCACTGTACACTCAATTAGGCTCCCATTCATGTGGTATCCTCAAGAATTGATTATTTTATTTACTCTTTTGTCTGACTTCCTGCTACCTCACATTCTCCATTTGTTTCAAAATTCTGCAGGACATATTCTGACCAGCCTTAGAGTATTCTGACTAACCTTAGAAGATTGAAGTCCCTAACCTGTCTCATAAACAGAATTGATTCTTTCCTGCTCCCTTATAGGGTCCTGAATGTCCCTGGTACTGATAACCTCCACAGTTTCATGCCCTCCTTGGTAGCTTTGCTGCCTCAAGATACCAGCTGGGGTTTTGTAGTGGTTGCCCTTTCGTGCACATTATCTAAACAACGGTGGAAATTAATACTGCAGCTCTTTGTATTGTACTACTGGAAATATTAGTAAGGGGGAACAATAAATCACCCCTGTGTCATTGAGTTTAAAGGGGGTGGTATTAAAATCTGCCTTTATTTAGATCATTAACATTTACTTCATAGTGGTCTATTTATATGGTATCAATTATTGTTATTATTTTTTTTTTTGCAGACCTTAATTCAATGTATGTCATACTCTACATGGTGAACACAATAACTTTGCACCAATCTGCACCAATGGTTTATCACACACGCCTAACCTCTTATAGACATTTTGGATTGCATTTGGCTACAATCCAATACTATGTGATTATTACGCAGTTATGAGGATGCAATATTATTAAGTGGGTCAATAAATCACCGCTCTGTGAAAACACCTGCAGGATTAAAAAAGATCATTAAACTAGACCTCGAGTCACTTTCAATCCTGTAGTATGCATACAGGCACTTAAAGGTGTGACAACTGATTTTAAATACTATTTACCTACACTCAATAAGCCTGATCCTAACCATTGTAAAGAGCCAGACATTTACAGTAAACCATTATACAGATTTGCATTGCTTCGGAACTATAATGACCCGCCATGCAAAAAAGGGAATTGACTTATTATGAGCTGTTGTATTTGTGTATTCTGCTTCCAGCTAACCAAGACGGATTATATTGCTAATGTTTTTACAGATATGAATAAATATGTCTTCAAACCGTACTTAGTCTTGTCAGATACGGTGCTTATCAAATGTGGGTATATTTAAAAGCTGTTTCTACAACAAATTGAAAACAGTATTCCATAATAGGTGCATCCAGTGACTTAAACAGGGAGTGTGGAATCCTAAACAAATTACCACTGTAGATAGATACACCATAGCTGTTTTTCTCAACTTTTCTCAAGCTGGATGTAATAAAATTGCCCAGTATATACATGCGTTTATATATATTCTCCAATAAACTGTTTTCTATACCTTTGAACTTTCTTTTTTGCGGGCATTTTTTTGTAATCACTGAGCTAAATGTTATCCTGTAACACCTTCACAACCTTGGATTTATGAAAAAGACTATTATCTGAATACCCCTAGCAGCCTAATGTTCTTGTTGTTTGATACTCCTCTGCTCTGTTGTCATACATACGTTAATTCTATCTGTGGCATTTACTGTATTGTACATTAAATTTTAATTGCAATTACATCAATTGCAATTATTTGTGTAGGTTTCTGGGATTGGGAAAACCCTAAACAGTCTTACAGTCAAAATATGCAACCCAAAGAAATAGATTTTATAACACCCCTGGTCCCAATTAGTTTGGAGTGTGGGCTTCTTATAGGATATATATTGCCCTTACTAAAATGTTTAGTCTCAGCTTATTGTGTGTATTACACTCACACTGAGAAAATACACAAACAGGCCAACTTTTCTTTGGGAGCTGAATTAGATTAGCCACTAATTGACATCTCTGGGTACACTGTGTTTAAGGAAAACTATTGTGTCAGTTATTGGCACTGTGGTTTTGTAGTAAAGCATGATCCTCTCACTCTGCAGGTCATCCTAGACCTAACAGCTGAATTTCAACTTTTCATCACCTGGTTGACTCTCCTGGTAACACTGACAGCATTGACTTTCTCATCTATAGAGGACCATATGGCCTCTTTGGTATCATAACTGATGTTGGCTGAGCCTTTTCCAAATAAGACAATTTAATGCTGATTCATCTCAGTTGTAAGGACTCTCAGCTCCTCCTCAGAAAACGTTTCTTTTCTTTTCTGTGCGCCAAGAGAAGTTTGCTGCCCTTCCTCTGACATATTTTTTTGTTTGGTTTGATTTTTCGTGCTCCACAAATCTCATACAGTGCCTACTGCTCTCTGTACTCCTAACTCACCTCGCCTTGGGGCTGTAAGTGCGGCCGCTGAATAGCCCGATGCACAGGCGGCGATCACTGCAACCCTCATTATCATGATTACAGCTCATTATTTGTGTGTGTTGAGTAATTTGCTCTGAAGCTTACATAGGCTGCAGTGCAAAATAATTTTGCACTACGCCTATCCTTAAATCAGTCCCATTATATCTTGTAGGAAAGAACAATAAACCAGCATTTCTGTCATGTACAACAATGGAAATTTACAAGTACTGTAATTACAGGACCTTCAACACTAGTAATAATAAACAAATAAATATCTGTCAAATCTGCTGAAAATCCCTGAAACTACTTGGGAGTAACCAGCAACATTTGGGAATTGATACATTTACTTGTTTAGGTTTAATTTTACACCATCTATGTTTGTTTAAAAGTATAGACAAGAATTGACCAGAATTTTACAATGAAGTGAATGTAAATTGCCTGTTTTTTAATTTAAAATTCCTTGAACCAACATGGCCATTTAAAAAACAGAAAACTACTAAGGCCAAGCTAAACGGTTCTGGTAAATGCTGGAATTTGTAACAGGGTTACAATTTCAAACAGACCCACATAAGAGAGATGAATTGCTGTTAGAAAATGTAAGGATCATTACTATTGTAAATGTATTTGTATTTACATATTTTAAGTATTTTTTTTTTTCTAAAGACCAGCATTCTACTTCTTTATTACATAAAGTGACATTTAAGCTTGTTAAAAAAATTGTAGTTTTGTATTGTTAATTTGCTAGAAAATACCATGACCACTGTTATACATTTACATTGTTGTAATTTAATTGTAGTTTTGCATTGTGAATTTGCTAGAAAGTATCATGACCACTGTTATACATTTACATTGTTGTTGTAATTTATTTTAAATGAAACAGTGCATTTTGGCTGATCACTCTGATAACGTGTCTATGAACCATATACAACACACTTCATCAGCATACACAGAATAGTGAATTGCAGAATCAGGACTGTAGGTGACAGTAGGCCTGTAATATCACCTTTCAACAGCAGAGGTCATTGTGTGTCCCCAAAAACTCCACCAGGGGAATGCTGTCCTAAAGAGAGGTCAGCCACATCAACTCCCCTCCCCAGCCATCCTCTCCGTCCTGTAAACTGTAATGTCCTCTGTAGGTAAATCTGGCAAACTTTATAGTTTGAAAATATTCAAGAAAATGTGTCTGGCTTCTACAATATGTTTATAACATTTTGGACAAGGCAAAAAAAAAAAAAAACACGACTGAAATTTGAAAATATCAAATTATGTTTTCCTCTGTAATGTGATGCACACCCCAATGTGCCAGCCTAAAAATAAACTGATGTGTACTGCGCCCCCAGTTTTTGTAAATAAATGTATTAACATAAACATACACACTTACAATATATTTAGTAGTAATAATAATAATAATAATAATAATAATAATAATAATAATAATAATAATAATACAATTATTGTTTACTGTGGGTATCAGATCACATTAAAATAGTACAATTTTATCAACAATGCAATGAACAGGAAATTATATATATATATATATATATATATATATATATATATATATATATATATATATATATATATATATATATGATTGTGCATTAAAAAAAACAGCTGTGCAGAATAACTGGATTGCACGATGTAATGTAATACAGTCCAGTGTATATAACTGGCTCGTGCAACAGCTCCTCCTGCTTTAGGAAAATAAGATTGTCAATCCACGGCGTTTCCACGGTGAGTGGTTAGAGAGAAACGTTTCGTTCAGTTTATAGTAGATATGTCGCCTACTGAGTTTGAGTGAGATGGTCAGAATATCTAGAGAGGTTTAATTGAATCAAATATGAACAATTATATATGGAAGGGAAAATAAATGCTATTCATCTAGCTGGGGGGACCCAGAGTAAATACGATATCCAAGAATATTGGTTACTGTGCTGTGGGGTTTTACTTGAGTTAGTTTTGTTTTGTAGCTGTTAGGTTAGCGTGCGTGTGTGTGCCTTGCACAAGAGTTTTGAAGTGTATGGATAGACCCGGTGTGATGATCCCCGAATCATGTCCTCAGAGCGCCAACACCCGGGGCCGCTCCCGGTGTCACAGCCAGAATGGGGAAAAGAACCACAGTCGCACTGGTTTACTGTCCGAGATCCAAACTCCTATCCGGACCGAGCCTTTCAGCAACATCTACAGCCTCATCCCAGGGAAAGAACTGGGCAGGTAAGCGCACACAATTGGATTTTGAATAAAATTGCATGGTGCTGATGACTAACTACTGACATGCTCAGGATTTTAAGTCTTCATTTCCCAAAAAGCCAGCTGTTGAAGTTCACAATGTGCGTTATGTTGTTTTTAATTTGGGAGTTTTGCCCGTGCTTTTTCATTTAAAAATCAATTAAATATGTAATGTATTAATTTATTAACAATACATGAAAAAAAAAAACAATGGAGTCTAACTGTTGAAGGGTTTTATTGGGATCAAGACCTATAATTCTGAAACACAAATCTGTACCAAGACCTAAAGGTGTCAGTGTGTTTGTAGTTTAATTATTGTTATTTATTTTTTTTAAAGTTGAATATTGACAATTTGTTCCAAATTTGTGATATAGAACAGATTTCAATACAAATGGTCAGCAAACACCTTAAATCAAATAGCTCGGAGTAGTCGTGCCAAACCAGCTTTATTGTTTCAGGGACAAACATGAAGATGTTGCTGCTCTTTTTCATTTGGAGAAAAAATATAAATGGTTTAGTATTTTTCCAAGCTATCTGCAGTTCTGCACCACAAAACTAAACCTTCTAAAATCTTTACAAATACAGTGAGCCTCTGAATCCTTGCATGGACTGAAGAAGACTCCCATTGTTGCATAGTAACTTGGATTGAGCTGTGCCTTTTTAAATTACTGTAGGCACCAAAAAAGTTTAATTAACCTGGGGGTGGATAATCTAATATCTAAAAGTAAAACGGCAAAGGCTTAAACTGCTATCAGTGTACTCTTTTTTTCCATCACTGCATTGAGATCAGTGTACGGTATTCCTTTAGGGGTATTAATGCAAAAATTGATTGTTTTTGTTCATGTTTTGAACTATTGAGGATATTGTTGCACATACCACTGTACAGTGCTATGAAGGCATTGATAGTCTACCAAGAAAAATACTCCCTGTACAGTGCTGTGCTTTTCCCTCAGTGGAAATTAGTTCATGTTGTGACTTTCTATAACTTGCATTTGGTTTTCCATAATTTTCTATTTACAATACCCTCTAGCAAAAAAACTGCAGCACAGTACTGCTCTACTGTAGTAAAGATCTGGCATTCAGCCCAGTCCCAGTTACATGTGGGGATATTTTTCTGCCTAAAAGATAATACCTTAAGTGGAGCATACCCACTGTTATTTGCTCAACATTACTCAGGGTTTTGTGACGGGTTATGAACCATGGAGAGTACAATACAGACATTGAAAGAATCTGTGTTAAACTTTGGAAGCTACATTTTGACATGGAAAGCTGAACAAGGTAGCTGGCTTAGTTCAACATTTGTGAGGTGGTCAATAAAATGTGTTTTCTCAAATATTTGTTTAGTAAAAGTTACTAGTCTAAGGTTCTACTTAGGGTCAGGTTGCTGTATTTTTTATCATGCTTCATTTTGTTCTGTGGCGTGCCCTGTTCATTGAGAAACACTGTTTAGTAATTGGTGTTAAATTATTTCTGACCACACGCGCCCTATGCAGAGGTAACATTTGTTCAGTCTCATGTCCCATTTAAGCTATGTCTCACAGCATGATGGGATGGGATCGGATTGTGATAGAGCAGTTTAACCCTTTAAAGACAAGGCTTTTGTTGGCCTGCTGGCATTCCGTCTTTAAAAAAAAAAAAAATTAATAAATCCATCTTTCATGGTAGACTGCTGTCAAAAAGCTTTTTCTGGAGTCTGACCCCCCTCTATCAACCTTAGACAAAGGGTTTCCGTTGCAACCCCCTGCATGCCAGAAGAAAATGGATAGGCTGTACCAGGGGTCGGCAACCTTTTTGTGCAAGAGCCAAACTGAATGGAAATTTAGAGCAAGTGGTCTGCAAAGAGCCAATCATACACACAATTTATGAACTTTTAAAGTGCAAAAAAAAAAAAAAATGATTACTGTACTTACAGTGCGCTTCTTTAATGTGACTTCTGCTGCTGCATCGTTTTGCTCAGTTCTTTGTCTGGTTTATAGCTGGTCAAGTTTAGCTTCATGCAAGCATTCAGGCTTTCTTCTGTTAATCTTGAGTGCAAATTGTTTTTGATGTGATTCAAGTGGGAGAATGCCTGTTCGCACATATAGGTGGCGCCAAACATCATTAAGAGAGCAAAGCTGACATTTTTGTTTACACTAGGGTTGAGGCGACTAAGATTTTTCACATCACGATACAAGCTGAACAGAAAATGATATCATCCTGATATTGGATCTAGAGACGCAGCCTCTGCAGTAATCGTATTGCTGAGCATTTCAGCTGTATTTTTATTCTTATCATATATAAATCCAGAAGTTGGATTCTCTTTACAAAACCCTGTGCTTATTTTCAATACAAGGCATACCAAATACGTTTCCATTTTAATATTTTTGATCCACAGAAATATGTAATTATTGTTATTATTTATTTATTTATTTATTTATTTATAATGTAACTCAGGCCTGCCTTGTAACAAGGATTAAATGTGTGCAACATATGCATGTATAGCATTAATATTGAATAGCCAGAGACCAAAGATGGAGTCAATGTTGTCTCTGAGTTGGTTATATTAAGTTTGGAATCACAGCAGTAACCGTGTAACTGGTGTATTGCTGCAGCCCGAGTCCACACCATTCCATCTTGAAGTCATTTGGTCGATGAGTCACATGCTCAAAGAGCCTCTCCTGATGCAATATGCCAAAAGGCAAAATCTTTGTACTGTTTGTACTGTTGAATTCCAGGTGTCCTCTGGGAAACATGTTTTCATGTTTCTGGAAACACAAACACCCAGCATACAGTACATGAGAAAACAAGTTTCCTTGTGTATACTTAGGGCTCTTTGTTTTCGGTTTTCATTTTTGGTCACAGGGCATCCCTTTTTTAAAGTTATAATGAGCCGACTCCGTCGTGGAAAGCATTGCTTGTGAAACAGATCACTTTTGTTTTTTCTCCCGTAACTTGAATGAGATTATGATTCTGTTTCATTGATGTAAAAAAAAAAAAAAATGCAGCTCCTTATTTTTAACATGAAAAACAAGTTCAGTTAAATTGCTTTTCCCGGATTTAAAATCTTAGTGTCTCGTTGCAAAAATGTTAGAACTTGTTTTGCAAATAATAGTTTCCTCCCAATTCATTCAATTAATTTAACTTCACTTGCTGTTTGCGTTGGGTTTGAATTAAAAATAAGGAGCTGCCTTTTTTTTTTTTATATTATTAATAAATCAGAAGCATAGTCTCAATCAAGTTACGGGAGTATTATGGCTTCCGGTAGACTTTTGCAAAATCATTTTGTACATAAAATTCTAGTTGATGCAAATATTTTGGCCATGGCTGTACAGTTGATTTTTCTAGTGGCAATAGTCCCCCATCTCCTAGGCAAAAGTTGGCAAAGTGACACAAAGTTAAATAATTCATCCCTGGAATATTTTACATGTACTTATAATGGTCTTCCATCTGTGGAAGTGCTACAGTAAAGTGAATCTTTTAATGGACACCATGGAGGAATGAGAAAGAATAGTGCCTGAAATAAAGCTGTGTTTTCATGTATGATAACCACACCAGAAGGGGAAAGTCAATAATAATTTCCAAATTATTAAGAAGTCAGTTACAGTAAATGTACTGATAGGCTTCTACAATATACAATATTCCTACCCTCAGACGTGATACTGAACCGTTTTGAGTGCATGAGAAGGCATCTTAAATAGAAGTTTTAAGTAGCAAACCTAGTTTGCTGAATAATGTACAGTGAATATATGTGCTTAGGTACAGTATACAGTCTGTACCTAAATTGTGGTACTGTTCATTGTTTTTTTTTGTGCTGTTCATTGTTTTTGCGCTGAGGTGGGGCATTCCGCACAAACTGTCCCTGATACCCCTCGGACAGCTACCCCAGCTATGCCCCATCTACAGAGGTGGGCACTACGTGACCCGCTGCCCTGTCCATCAGGAGAGGGAGGAGCCTCATTGTCCACTGCCAGCAGGGGGAGGTAGACTGCTGCTCCCACCGCCCCAGCACCAACAGCGGCCAGAGGAATCAGAGAACCTGTTCCTCTGGTGCACCTGGTGGGGGAAGGAGGATCACCGCTGGAGGGAATACTCCGAGGTTCCACCGAGCTGGTGCGGGCGATGTGAGTAAGGGGGACACGACTGGTCGGGATGCCCCTATGCCAAACCTGCATCTCGTGATGAAAGCCGCCGCCATTATGTGTTATTGTTTTGTGTGTTTTTAGAACCTTGTGAAGATGCGTGACTGATCAGCTACTGAGTATTTAATTAGCTGACAGTCATTATTAAACTCGTGCAGACACTGGCCGAGAATATAAAAGACCGGCAGATTGGCTGCACAGGGAAGAAAGTGTTCAGGGAGTAATGAACGGGAGTTAAGGAGAGGAGAAATAAAAAGGTAAAAGAAAAACTAAAACAACTGCTATTATGTTGGAACCACCAGCACAATATTTGTTAGTATAATTGTTTGTTTGGCCAACGTGCCCTTTTGTTTTGTGTCTTTGTTTTGTATCAATCTTTTATTTTTTGTTTGTTTGATAAAGCACTGAGCGCCATTGTGCCGCAGTTTCACCTGCCTGTCTGTGTGTTCCTTTCTGGTCTAATGTCACCACCAAAGACATCTTTTCACAGTACCCTAGAGTTATTTTTGTTTTGTTTCAACAAGGAAGGAAAAATAAGATCTGGCAGCCCTCAGAGCTGTGCTATATTTTAATTGATGTTGTTTCCAGATTTCATAGTGAACATGCAATTTGTTATTTCATAGTGAACATGCAATTTGTTATTTCATAGTGAACATGCAATGTGTTATTTCATAGTGAACATGCAATGTGTTATTTCATAGTGAACATGCAATTTGTTATTTCATAGTGAACACGCAATGTGTTATTTCATAGTGAACATGGAATTTGTTATTACATAGTGAACATGCAATTTGTTATTTCATAGTGAACACGCAATGTGTTATTTCATAGTGAACACGCAATGTGTTATTTCATAGTGAACATGCAATTTGTTATTTCATAGTGAACATGCAATTTGTTATTTCATAGTGAACATGCAATGTGTTATTTCATAGTGAACATGCAATTTGTTATTTCATAGTGAACACCCAATGTGTTATTTCATAGTGAACATGGAATTTGTTATTACATAGTGAACATGCAATTTGTTATTTCATAGTGAACACGCAATGTGTTATTTCATAGTGAACATGGAATTTGTTATTACATAGTGAACATGCAATTTGTTATTTCATAGTGAACACGCAATGTGTTATTTCATAGTGAACACGCAATGTGTTATTTCATAGTGAACACGCAATGTGTTATTTCATAGTGAACACGCAATGTGTTATTTCATAGTGAACATGCAATTTGTTATTTCTCCACCTGCGTTCCAGTTTACGACCTTCTCTTTTCATTTGGCATAAATCTGGATTTACCCAAGGTGAGGTACTCTTTAGGGAGATTTTTCTAGTTTTAACTGGGGCCACTTGTCAAAGACCCTTGATAGAAGGTTATTACAAGTGTCTAATACCTCATCAGTTGACTGAGAGTTCGTAGCAGTAGGCGGTATTGATCTTAGCATATGAGACAGCTCTGATGCAGTTAAATAATTTATTATTCGTTTTTTAACAGTATGCATAAATAATAATAATAATCTGTCTGAATTACGGGATTCCCGCAGTCGGGCACTGAAATGCAAGCCCTGCAATTAATATATTGCATTGATTCAAAATACCTTTTACATTTTTTTTCTGTAAATACAATCCCAAAGACTATTACATTAACAAGCTTACAGTACATGCCCAAAACATGGGACTTAATTATACTGTATTTAAGTATAAAGGGTTCTGGGTTCAATCCCAGGTGGGGGACTTTGCTGCCCTATCCTTGAGCAAGGTACTTTACCTAGATTGCTCCAGTAAAAACCCAACTGTATAAATGGGTATTTGTATGTAAAATAATGTGATATCTTGTAACAATTGTAAGTCGCCATGGATAAGAGCGTCTGCTAAGAAATAAATAATAATGACGTTTTCTGCATCAGTACATTGATGTCTATATCTATGGATGCACCCCCTCCCCAAGTGAAACAAATTGGGTACCCGTGAAAGGGGAGCTCTAAACATACGTGTGCTATGATAATATAATCCAGTTAAGTTTATAAAGCCAATTTATAAAGCCGGATATAAATATTAAGAACCATACCTGGATTTTTTTTTCCCCCTTTATGTTAAGGCTTATTATTTTTAGTATTATTATAATGCACTGTACCTGAGTGATACAAGGATGATTATTATATTAACTTAATGTAGCCCTACGGCTGTATTGTAATGCAGTACTTTGTAACAACTGCTAAATTAATAAATAAATAAATAATGTTGGTAAACAGACAGAACACTTCCACGACAATAAGCACAGGCGCGAAATTATTGCATCGTCATAACAGCGGGACACAGAGAGCTGGCTGTGTTTGACCTTTTTTTTAAAGGTCTTGAAGGAGCTACATAATTTTTAAGATATTAAATGTTGTGGAGTGTTTTCATGCTGCAGTGGGGGGTCTTTTGTAACAGAATATGGAGAAGGGTGGGGGTGAATTCTGTTTACAGTTTCGCACTGTATCGCAGTTCCGTCTTTTGTAAGAGCTGCAGGGTGAGAGGACATGTTAGCATCTTACAGAGCTTGCCATAGGATCACTAAAGGGGGCTGGCACGCTTGGCTGAATAGGTCTGTCCCTCTTCCGATACGTTAGTATATCTATCATGGAGATTGATTTCATTTTCTGTCCCTGCAGTCTGTTATTTATTTTTGTATTAGATTATTCCATTTCGAATACTCCGTTACAAAATGCAATATGAAAAATGGGAAAACAAGTCTGAATCAGATTTTTGTTTTTATGAAAAACCGAAATAGAAAAACGAGTCATTTTCTGGTTTTCCGATTTCCGATTTAGAATGCAAAAATGATTGGCTGGAATGTACACGGACCCAGTGTGTTGAATTGAGGCTTTCAGTTACAGTAGATGATACTTTTTAATAGAGAAAATAAAACAATGAAAAATGTATCACATGCAATTGTGTCACATCAGTTACAATGTGTCATTATTTACCTGGGTTATGGATTGCACTTGTAATATTTTCGACAATATGCTGTCTATGCACATACACTAATGATCTGCAAATGCAATGTCCTTTTTGTGTTTGCGAATCTCAACTATTTTTCCTAGTGATATAAATCCATACAATATGATACACTGCATTTTATAAAAACAAGCCAGCCTTAATGGAGTACTACTAATATAGGGCTGCAGCTGGCTTGTTTTTATTATTGGATACTGGATAATAGATACCTTGGGGCAATATGTTCTTCATATAGGAATTACACCTAATGACACAGTATAGACACCTTTGCTGATGTCATTATAATACTTAATAGAAATACGTAATTTGTATTGCTCCAAATTTTTTTTCAGAGAGACATTTGTCTATGCAGTATAAAAATGTCAATGGGGCTAGACACTCTTTATTGATAAAGCTTAATTAAAAACTGTATATTGCCAAAAGAGAAATGTAGAGGAATTATTGATCAATCCTGTGTAAAACATGCTTACTCCAATCTTTAGCTGCTTTTTCAAACAGATATGAGTCTATATTTGGGGAAATTAATTTATACTAGAAAAGCCTGTTTGTAGACTTTATAAAATCTGAAAGTAGTGAGTCTTCAGACAGCAGTGCTGTTAGCAAGAGTTCCGAGTTCCGCCTGCTTCTGCTTTTCCCCAGACCTCGCTCGTATGTAGAATGACGAAATTTAGTTTTTAAAGTTGAAATTTCGAGTTTCTATTTCTCACATGACCCTAGGGCACTTCCGTAGTACAGCAAATGTCACATGACAATGTTTTATTTATTTATTTATTTTATTTACTATTAATTTGGATTAATGGAGAGGATTTCAGTTTTAAATTAGAACATTATGCTGCAGTCCGGATTTAGTACATTTGCAGGAATTTTAAAAAAAAGATTTAATAGGAATTAGATTATGCTTCATAGTCTGAACATTTCTATTGTAGGAACAATTCAATAATCGATAATTTAGAGTTTATCTGGGTTGATTAATTCTCTTATTAAAAACGTGTTACAAAGATCGAGGATTTACTATGAACACACATACCCACACCAGAGACAAGGAATGTTTAATCAATAGTAGTATTTTATTAAGTACACAAATATTAAACAGAAATCAGAAAAGTCAGAAAGTAAATGTCTTTGTCTCTTAGCACAAAACACAAGTCAAAAGCTTTCACTGCATTCATGCAGCTAGCAGTGCCATTGAAATATGACACCGCCTATCTCCTCACACACAATGCAGCAACTTCAGCAGCCCAAGCAAGCTGTGATGTAGCTAGTAACTTGCTCACATACATACACGCCCACATACACACACAGCCTAAACTGAAATGATGCAGACAATCTTAGAATATATCACATTAAGCTTAATAATAGTCTATAAATTAAGGATATAGCAAGTTTACATTTAAAGAAATTCTTCATACAACAATATTTACATAACAATAGTTACTTCATCAAGTTTCACTGAAAGGTATTTCACACGCAAAGTGTGCAAACTAAATAATTAACAGTTAAATTCTATGTGAATGTGTTACAGTTAATTAATTTAGTTCCATGAAAGGAAAATGCAACTGTAATTATACTCAACGGTTCCTTGAAGCTTAGACTTTTGGTCTGGTCAGTCTGTTGAAGTGTCCAGTACAAAAGGCCCTCCTCTCAGCAATAAAGTCTTCAATCCCAAATTCGATCAAACTCTGCAACTAAGCTTTTAATTCTTGATAGAATCAACAAACAGCTGCAACAAAGTCTTCAGTCCTCGGTATAGGATCACAACAGCGCCTGTCCGCTCTGTCCTCTTTGCTGAATCTTTAGCTACGCAGGTAGCAGGGCACATTTTCTTTTGGATACTGTGGTTTTAGGTGTACAGCAGACCCAGACTGGTTTGTCTGTAAACAGTCTCTGTAAGTTTTACGGCAGTCTTCCAGCCAGGACTCAGTCTCGTTGCTTGTGGTAGTAACTCGCTTGCAGCTTGCTTTCTCTTCTTGGGTCCGTTTTCAGGCAGAGTCCCGTCTTGGTTCCGTTTTTAGACAGAGTCCTGGAGTTGCAGCTTTGCTTATCAGAGTGACAGCACCTTGTTTAGCATTCGATGTGGAGTGCAAAATGTTTAGTTAGCATTAGCTCATTTGTGTATCTTGAATCTTTTAAATTCACAGTCGTTTGATGTTTTAACTCTTAGCGGTCCATTTATTCAGCACATCTCAGGTGTGTCAGGTCCAATTTATTTTCACACGCACATTTTATTTTAGATGCACTGTTTAAAAGTATTTTTTCACAGTAAAACAGGTTTAAAAGGCACTGCATATCAACAGGACACTCAGTACTGCATCTCCAGCCCCACCGCACCCCTCGTTCGCTGTTTTTTTCACATACCTCTTAATAGTAGTGCATACCGATAAATCATCTCCTGATCACTCGTTTTATTACCAAACTCCTCAATAATGTGATCCAAGTCATTATTTTATTACTATAACATCTAAAAAATGATGTTGTCCATCAGCGCCTCTGAGGAGGTGGGTGAACAGGAGCTGGCGTTCCTGTCTGAGGATGTGGAGTCCGACAGCACGTCCCCTGCGATTAAGCACCCCCTTCCTTTTCTTTTTGAAATCCAGTCTTCCTGGGAACGTCCGGCACCAGCTCCTGTTTTCTGGTCGATGGACATCCTATATAGGGTGCATGATGCAGAGAATCTGAGCCTGGCCCATTTTCCGCCGGTTGAGGTTTCTATTGCCGCCTTGGTCCAGGTGCCTAATTTAATTATTATTATTATTATTATTGTTATTATTATTATTCATTTCTTAGCAGACACCCTTATCCAGGGCGACTTACAATTGTTACAAGATATCACATTATTTTTACATACAATTACATTATTTTTACATACAATTACCCATTTATACAGTTGGGTTTTAACTGGAGCAATCTAGGTAAAGTACCTTGCTCAAGGGTACAGCAGCAGTGTCCAGGGATTGAACCCACGACCCTAACCACTACTCCACACACGCTCTTATCTAAGGACGCTGCTTGCCGTACAAGCAGTACCGGGTCTCTGATGTTATCCTCAAGAGAGCCTATTCAGTCTGTTCGCCGCACGGCTGGAGAATTATAACAGCATCCTGGTAGCCTATCACTCGCATTTGTTGTGGTCCCTTTCTGAGAACCACAGGCCCTGACCACAACAGCTGGATGAGCTGCGCCTGATTAACAAGAACCTGCTTTGTGTGTCCAAATTCAATGGATAGGCTATAGGTAGAAACCTGGCTGCGCTGGTAGCTGCACGTAGGCAGCTTTGACTTTCCCAGGCACATGTGCCTGACAGGGACAAAGCACCACTGTTGGATGTCCCGATCACTCCAGGGCATATGTTTGGCACTGTAGTGAACAAGATGCTGCAGCACTCTCACGACACATAGAAACCCATTAAGGAGCTGGTTCGACTGCTTCCCAAGCGACCACCTCCAGTACGTAAACCAGTGGCAAACTGGTGCACTAGGCCCCAGCAGCCTCAAAGACCGGCACAGTCGGCTGTGCCCGCTGCCAGGACAAAGGTTACGCTCCGTACCAATCCTGACTTTTTGCCGAAGACTAGCTCTGCATTTCATGTCATCCGGTCTGTGGAATTGGAGGCTTTCCATCCACCTCCTTTCCAGTCTGACAGAGAGCAACAGCTCCATATTCTCTGCCCAGTTCAGCCCTAGCGTACTATGTTGACAGGACGAAACGTTGGAGGCAAGCTATGGGGTCGAAGTCCCATGGTCAAGCCCTGTCTGAGCAACGGCTGTCCAAGTAGATAGCAGACATGGTCAGGACTGCCTATGAGCTGGCTAACTTGTCCCCTCCAGAAAAGCTCACTGCCCATTTTACTAAGGGCTTGGCAACTTTGTTGGCTTTACCAGGGTGCAACTGTCAAGGATATTTGCAATGCAGCGGAGTGGGCTACTCCTGATACCTTCAATAGGCTCTACAGACGTGTTGTGGATCCTCAAAACCCTGGTTTTGGAACTAGAGTGTTAAGGGCGGCTTCCCAGTCGACCTTACAACACAGGTATACAGGTGAAACTCTCCCTCAATTTTTTCACCCTAGCTACTTGTTACTGGGGTTCCGAATGGTACGCGCAGGGCACCCTTTGGCTTAGCCTTGTAGCATTCCTGTCATTGTGCAATCTTGCCCTTGCAACGACTTTGGTACACGCACCCATTCGGGAATGATTACATTTCGTACTTGAAAAGGAACATTAGGTTATTATCATAACCCTGGTTCCCTGAAATAGAAATGTAACCATTAACCTTCAAGGTCGCTGTGTCCATGATTGCAGCAGGCTTGAAGGAAAAATCTCGCTGAGATCTGTAAGCACAGTCCTTTTGTGCCCTAGGGGGCGGCATGACTGCATCAGAGGCTCAAAGAGCAGCTTTGGTATACAACTTTCAGGATTCGGGTCTTTAGGAGGTAAATACCCATGAGGTAATGGTTACATTTCTATTTCAGGAAACCAGGGTTATGATAATAACCTAATGTTATTTACTACAAATGCATTCTTTGAAAGGATACTTTTGACAGTATCACTAGTGTAGGTATAAATAGGACATTTCCAAAGTGACACCATACAGTCAGAATGCTCTTACTGGCTTCATACATTTTAATGCTGTTCTGTAAAATTATGACAAACTGTTTCCTGAAATAATATCAAGCCCATATTTCATACCTGTGTGAAATAATGTATTCCAGATCATGCATTTTTTTTAAGAGAATATTTTCTTGGGTGAAACATACACAAATTCTGAAAGACGGCACACAGCTAATAATTACATGCCTATTCAAATGTAAAGCACTTTGGAATAAATTACTTCGAGTAATTAAGTTAGGATATATATAGATATATACAGTACTGTGCAAAAGTTTTAGGCAGGTGTGAAAAAATGCTGTAAAGTAAGAATGCTTTCAAAAATAGACATGTTAATAGATTATATTTATCAATTAACTAAATGCAAAGTGAGTGAACAGAAGAAAAATCTAAATCAAATCCATATTTTGTGTGACAACCCTTTGCCTTCAAAACAGCATCAATTCTTCTAGGTACACTTGCACAAAGTCAGGGATTTTGTAGGCATATAGTCAGGTGTATGATTAAACAATTATACCAAACAGGTGCTAATGATCATCAATTCAATATGTAGGCTGAAACACAATCATTAACTGAAACAGAAACAGCTGTGTAGGAGGAATAGAACTGGGTGAGGAACAGCCAAACTCAGCTAACAAGGTGAGGTTGCTGAAGACAGTTTACTGTCAAAAGTCATACACCATGGCAAGACTGAGCACAGCAACAAGACACAAGGTAGTTATACTGCATCAGCAAGGTCTCTCCCAGGCAGAAATTTCAAGGCAGACAGGGGTTTCCAGATGTGCTGTCCAAGCTCTTTTGAAGAAGCACAAAGTAACGGGCAACGTTGAGGACCGTGAGCGCAGTGGTCGGCCAAGGAAACTTACTGCAGCAGATGAAAGACACATCATGCTTACTTCCCTTCGCAATCGGAAGATGTCCAGCAGTGCCATCAGCTCAGAACTGGCAGAAAACAGTGGGACCCTGGTACACCCATCTACTGTCCGGAGAAGTCTGGTCAGAAGTGGCCTTCATGGAAGACTTGCGGCCAAAAAGCCATCTCCGACGTGGAAACAAGGCCAAGCGACTCAACTATGCATGAAAACACAGGAACTGGGGTGCAGAAAAATGGCAGCAGGTGCTCTGGACTGATGAGTCAAAATTTGGAATATTTGGCTGTAGCAGAAGGCAGTTTGTTCGCCAAAGGGCTGGAAAGCGTACACGAATGAGTGTCTGCAGGCAACAGTGAAGCATGGTGGAGGTTCCTTGCAAGTTTGGGGCTGCATTTCTGCAAATGGAGTTGGGGATTTGGTCAGAATTAATGGTCTCCTCAATGGTGAGAAGTACAGGCAGATACTTATCCATCATGCAATACCATCAGGGAGGCATCTGATTGGCCCCAAATTTATTTTGCAGCATGACAACGACCCCAAACATACAGCGAAAGTCATTAAGAACTATCTTCAGCGTAAAGAAGAACAAGGAGTCCTGGAAGTGATGGTATGGCCCCACAGAGCTCTGATCTCAACATCATCGAGTCTGTCTGGGATTACATGAAGAGAGAGAAGCAACTGAGGCTGCCTAAATCCACAGAAGAACTGTGGTTAGTTCTCCAAGATGTTTGGGCCAACCTACCTGCCGAGTTCCTTCAAAAACTGTGTGCAAGTGTACCTAGAAGAATTGATGCTTGATGCTGTTTTGAAGGCAAAGGGTGGTCACACCAAATATGGATTTGATTTAGATTTTTCTTCTGTTCACTCACTTTGCATTTAGTTAATTGATAAATATAATCTATTAACATGTCTATTTTTGAAAGCATTCTTACTTTACAGCATTTTTTCACACCTGCCTAAAACTTTTGCACAGTACTTATATAATACAATATATATATATATATATATATATATATTGGAATTCATTTTTCTTTTTTTCCCACATAAATATATATTTTTCAGATTGAGTGATAATTATTTAAGTAACACATTCATTAACCATACTGTAGAGTAAGCATGTTTTGTTTCTGTACTGTACTATAGCAGGGTATGTGAAGATATATACAGTGTTTTTTTAACACGTTTAAATTGTAATTCACAGGGGTAAATTTGCTGTGGTGAAGAAGTATGTGAAGACATGCACAGGGAAGGAGTATGCTGCTAAATGCATGAGAAAGAGGAGAAAGGGACAAGACTGTCGCCTGGAGATTATCCACGAGATTGCCGTCCTAGAGCTGGCCAAATCCAACTGCTGGGTCATTGACCTCCATGAAGTCTACGAGACGTCCACAGAAATGATCTTGGTGCTGGAATAGTAAGCATTTTTTCATTTTTACAGTCTGATATTTAAGATATGTCTAAATATCTAAAAGATTCATTCTAGCTTATTCTTATTTTGGACACTGTAATAGTAATTATTAAGTAATGCACTAGAATCCGTTATTTAACACATGTAGTGTTCAACACAATGCTTCTATAAATGATATGGTCAGCATACCCTCTTGACTGTAGTTCCCTTCTTAATTTCTCTATTATTAATAAACCCATTTTGACCTTACAAGTTACAAAAACACATGCCCTTAAAAGTACAGACCTTGTGTCTTAGTTTTGTGAACTGTTGAAAGATCAGATGGAGTTCCTACATTTAGTGTAATTTTGGATTGATATTATTAGTGCAAATTTTGCCATGTTGTTGTTTTTTTTTTAATAATGACTACAATTGAATTCAGTTGATCTGAACAGTGGCTAAATAGTATATAATTTAAATATTGCAGTGTACATCTTTTTTTATGATGATGGAGTCCCCCCTCCCAGTGCTTTACAGAATGCTAATTTTAAAGTAACCAAGGGGCATATCGAATATGTTTTAAGTTTTAGCTTATAAACTGCAGATACTTCAAATATGTCATCATCCAAATTAGTGCTAGTCAGTCCACTAATTATAACAGAGTTAGGAATTTTGACATTCTCTTTTTCAGTGGTATCCATTTTCCAAATTAGGATCTTGATACTGCAAGTTGCAAAATTAAATTATGCCTCTGGTGAGTTGCTGTGGCAATGTGCCCCGCCCCTGTGTGCATTTCTGTGTTATATGGGATATAAATGGGTGTGTGTAGCACGAGTTATTTAAAATGTATAATTGTATTTAGGCACGGGGATTGCACTTCACTTCACGTGCATTTAAAGTATTTAATATGTGAGCACGGGGTTGCACATAATTACTTCACGTGCTGGGATTCAAGTGAATAATTAATTAGTAATTGAATCCCGGCACAACAGTATATATAGATGCACGTTTTACTCACTCGGGGTTGTGTGTTCAGGGCGAAGCAACGGGAGAGAGTGAAGAGAGAAATAAAAAATAAGCAATTGCTACGTGGTACGTGTTTGTTTAGTGTTTGTCCCTGTTTGTTAGTGTTCGTTTATTTTGGCCGTGCCGTGTCCTGTTTAAACCTTTTACAATAAACTCACTGAGCGCAACAGCGTATCAGTTTCACTCACCACTACTGTCTGTCTGTGTACTCCTTTCTGGTCTGACGTAACCCCTGCAGCTAGCCTGTCACAGTTGCTTACAATGAAACACTTCAAAAGGTAACACATGTGATACGAGTAGCTGTATGTAGTTCCTATGCTAAACAAGCAAATGTTGCTAGGTTACATTGCTCTTCTGATCGATGCCAAACACTGGCATGTTCAAATTGATAGCAAAATACTCTGGATTTACAGTTGAGCTGAAAAATCAATTGAACCCTTGACCTTGGTTCTCTAAAAAAAAAGCTTCAATTTTCTGAACATATGTGTTATAATGTGTTAGACTATTGTAGTATTGTACAAAAAAAAATAATAATGTTAAAATGAAATGTTAATGTTTTTATTTTTAGTACTGTGACTTTTCCATCAAAACTATAGACTTTGAGGCTTGTAAACTTTAACATGGTGATATAAATGACAGACATTAAAGCAAATCAAAGTCAATTATTTTAACTTTGGGCTTGTTGTTGTGTTCCCTTTACCACAGGGTATAGTTGATTTTACTTGATATTCATTTTGTTCACAGTGCAGCTGGTGGTGAAATATTTAACCAGTGTGTCGCTGACCGAGACGAGGCCTTCAAGGAGAAAGATGTAAAACGACTAATGAAGCAAATCTTGGAAGGTGTAGCATTCCTACACAAAAATAATGTGGTCCACCTTGATTTGAAGGTTTGAGCCAAATCTATCTTTTTCTTTGTACTGTATGCTTGTTTTATGTCAATGAAAGCTCACTATAGTGTATATCAAATCTGAAACAAAAACACATTGGAAATTGTGAAAAAACACCAAGTTATCAACCTTGGCCCCCACTGCTTTGACAGTTGTGCCTATTTGCTTTGTGCTGGGCATGGTTGCCCCAATGGTTTATTGAAACTTGGCTTGTGTTTTTGTTTTCTCTACTTTAAATGGCTGGGCACTTTTGGTAACTTGGCTTTTTTCACATTTCCAATGTGTTTTTGTTTCAGATATCACTTTTTTTTTACTTTGTAACACACAAACATTATGGCAATAGCAACATTGTTCAACCTATATTGAGGCAATGTATTGCCGTTTGGACAGGGTAAATGTAAATAGTAGCCTAGTCTGGTGAAAGGGTTAAGATGTGAATCTGTGTAGCATAGCGGTTATGTAGTTGGTAAGTAACACAGTGCAGTAAACTTGTTGATTTTCAAAAAAAAAAATTGAAAATCAACAAGTTTACTGCACTGTGTTACTTTTCTTTCTACACAGCTGGAGAATGGTCTTTGCCCGAAACGTCTTAAAATAAATGATTTTTTAATCATTTAGACTTTTTGTGTACATTTATTTTTATTTTTTAAATATTTTTTCTTCTTATCAACCTTCATTTTTGTACACTGCAGTTCTACCTTCTCTGAAACATATATATATATATATATATTATAGTAGAAAATATAGATGCCGGCACTACAGAGATGCTTCAGTCCATTTAATCAGACACAAGGTGCTTTGTCCCAGGAAGCGTTAAATAGGAAACACTTCTTAGATGTTGTCACAGCCAAAGAGAAAATACAGTCCCGCAAATAAAAGTCTACATCCCAATAGTGTGTCAATTACTCATACTTTATTCATTAAAACAAGGTAAAAACAGGAACCCTGACGTGTTTCGACACGTTGTCTTCATCAGAGCGTATTGAAAGCAAGACTCATTAGATCTATTAAATGCACCCAGTACTCATTTAACACCTTATCCGATTACTAGAAATTATAATCTAGCAGTCAATGCATTCAATTCACATTCCAGATACTTAACAATCTGCTATATATTGTAATGGCAGTGTATCTGGTCTGCAGCAGGAAGAAACGGAGACGGCACAGGATGCAGTTTAAAGCGGTGAAAACTGCTATTTTTATTGAAGCGTTGGAACAGCAGGCAAATGGACACTCTCTTATTAAATGGTTCAGCTCAGATAGACAGCTCAAAGCTTATGATACTCTTATACCAAATATGTCATATACATTGTTTTAATTGTGAGTCTATTTAACGAAATATGTTATACGAACAACATATAAGCACTGTGTGTAATTCTTATTAGTACTGTATTTTGTAACAAACTATTGAAAATGTATTTGTTCTTAATAACATACTGGTAAGTATGTTTTCTTAAAAGGAAAAAAGAAACTTGGTCAAATCACGTCAAAGTGTGCTCGCTCACCGGGGGTGCCCAGTAGGGGTCACAAATTCTAAGTACCTGGCACATCATACATTATATATTTCTAATTCCTGTGACTGAAGGTATAAGAAGAATACTCTGTGGTTGCAAAATATTGACTTTCACTTGGATTGTTTACATCACGTGGTTATGTTTGTTGTCTTCAGCATTATTCAAATGCTGAGGACAAAGAGGAACGTACAGATCAGTACTGAACAGTACATTTTTCTAAATAAGATAGTGGAAATCGTTTAAACAACTAATGTATGTCAAAGAAAATATTATAGGTTGGTGTTTCTTATGCTTTTCACTTAAAAGGATCATCAGAATGTCCACGCTTGTTAATTATATGATGTGTGTGTGCATGTGAGGATATGGTTATACAAACAAATAAAACAACTGTAACAGTTAGCATGGCCAAAAGTACCAGTAGGTCAAATACATCAGGATACAGAAGTCCCAGGTCGTGTTCTTTACAGACCTTCATGAGTTCTGGCAAAGTCTGATTCCTGAGCGTTAAAATAGGCTGAATGTGGTGTACAAATAAATCGTACTGCATTTCAGGAACTCTGCATTGAAATTCTTGATTCAGCTTCACAAGTGTTTTCCCTTTAGTATATTAACAGTTTTCAGGTTTTCAGTTTAGCATAAAATAGCAATTTTAAAAATGTGTTTTTTCCACTAATTGTACTTTTTTTTAAGATTCCAGTCTAATTCATTGGTTTTGACAGTGATCCACTTAGAGATTTATTTATAGGAGGTCATGGGATTTTTGGCATGCCACTTGTCTGTGTAGGACAGGTGGACCATGGCTTCTTAAATATGACTCCTCTTGTATACTCTGGTAAAATGCAAATCCCATCAAAACTCTTGGGTTTACATAGACATATCTTTAATTGCAATGCAGATAAGACTGATGTGCACTGTTTCTTTGCTGTTGTTTCAGGTTGGATTTCTTCTTGTATCATTATTGTGAATCTAGTAATAAGTTGGCAAAAAACATTTGGGATTTTTAAAATGGTCTAAATATCCTAAAACGATAGGCAATATTTAATGTTCAAAGTGATTGTGAGATTGCACATCATGTGCACAGAAACAGAAGGAAAGTGGAAACAGTTTTTTAACAAAAGGTGGGCTTCCTTTAAAAATTGATAGGCATAACCCTGCTTGTTTTTTCAGCCTCAGAACATTCTGCTAAGCAGCGAGTCACCTTTGGGAGATATCAAAATAGTTGACTTTGGGCTTTCTAGAACAGTGAGCAGCAATGAGGAGCTGAGAGAAATCATGGGAACACCCGAGTATGTGGGTAAGTTAAAATGATATCACTTGTGCCAAAAGAAGCAAACTGAGTGAGAGAAAAAAAATGAGTGATATATTTCTTGTCTAGTTTGGAATGATGGGTAGCATGGCAACTAGTGATTAACACTTTTTTTTTTTAAATCATAAAATATATATACAGTCTCCTCCAAAATTATTGGCACCCTTGATAAAGATGAGCAAAAAAGGCTGTATGAAATAAACAACACAGGTAATGAGCTATATTTTATGCTCAAATATATGGGAAAACCATATTCTTTTATTCTAATACAATTGCTCAGAGAAAAAGTTTTTTATTAACAAGTAATAAAAAAAAAATTCTCAAAAAGATAGGTGTCAGAATTATTGGCACCCCTAAAGATTCTTATAA